>CAKLNU010000177.1:85000-690000 GCA_922788865.1 Poeciliopsis turneri
AAAAAAAAAAGTCCCCTCCGCGCACAGCGGCGCCCTCCTCTCAGGGGGATTACAGGCTTGGACTCGGGGCCGCGCTGAAGAGATCCGCGGCTCTCCGCGCACAGCGGCGTGAAAATGAGATGCGCATTTAAATCTGGGAGCGGCTGGGTCCGCCGGACCGGCACCGGTTCGGGCTCCTCAGCACCGGTGCCGCGGGGTTAATTAAGGGGCCCTTCAGTTGCGACAGAGGCAGGAGAGAGGGAGGCCGGGCCCCGATTCTCCCTGCATCTGTGGCTTCAGATTCCTCCCCCGGTGGCAGAGGGGAGGATTTTAAATGGTGAATTAGCATTCAGATGAGAGGAGGCTGCAGATCGCAGCTTCTACAGAGCAGCATTCAGACACACAGGAGGCAAACGAGCAAAACCCCTCTGCAAATCACCAACACTGTAAATATCTATGAATATGTGTTTCGGAAAACATTTTTGTGACGTCCAAATAGGATTTGATCATCTGCAACGACTGAGCCCATAAAGTCGCAGCCAACGCGGCGGCCATTTCCTTCCCTGGCAGCTCGATTAAAACCTCAGTTCACAGTCAGTCCGAGGTTTCTCCCGTTCACTTGGATTCCCCTTCGATTGAGTTTCTACCGGCCAATCGGCGAGCAGGAGGAGAAGCGGCGAATGGCGACGTCGACTTTCTGAGCCTCTTCAGAGCCGCAGCCTGCCTGCTGCTTCAGGAAATGAATGAAGCCATTGGGTTCGTGTCGGCCAGGCGTCCAAATATTGAATCGACACAAACGGCCATCTTGTTTTTCCTCGTGTGAATCCAGCCTCCTTGGTCTTAGCCGTTAGCTACAACGCTTTCGGTCCGGCTCTAGCTTTGTCATCTTTTCATTTGAAGGCAAAAAGGTCAATCGTAGTTCTGCTCACATGGCGTGGGTTTTTTATTTAGTCTGGTCTCGGTTTTAGTCCAGGAAAAAGAGTCATTGACAAACCCACATTCGAGAAGTTAATCATTAAACTAAATGGCTGTTGTGCATTTGAAATGACCTCGCTGTATTTGATGCAGAACTGTGTCAATATTCCGCCAATGTAAAAAAACAACAAAAAAAAAACACATAAAACGCAATTTTGCAATTGCAGTGTTTCCGTTAAATAAGTAACCCAATTAAAAATCACAAATGAATAAGTTTGTTTGCGCAATAACTCCTTAAAAATGGTGCCACGCCATCATCCTCCAACTACTTCCTGTTGTCTTCTTCTTCTTCTTCTTCGTGGTTCACGCCACTGGCAACATCTTTTCTTTGGTCAAATGACTCCGGTGATGCAAAAGGAAGCGTTTCTGATGCAGTTTTGGGAAATAAATAAAAATTGAGGACTGAGGCCTCCCACGTTTGGAGGCCTCAGTCCTCGACGCGGACGTCGCGGGTTCGACTCCCGGGCCCAGCGATCTTTGCCGCGTGTCTTCCCCCGTCCTTGCCCTCTTTCCTGTCAGTCTACTGACGAAAAATGCGAGCCACTAAAAACTCTTCGGAGAAAAAAAATGAAAAAACAAATAAATACATTTTTTTAAAATTAAAACAAATTTTAATATGGCCGGGAAAAAAAAATTCTCACCCTAAAACCAATTATTATTATTATTTTTTTTTAAATTTTAACAAGAAACAAAGAGTTTTTTCTGAAACTGGCACGTTATTTACATCCGAAATGTCAAATTCCACTGTACGTTTAAACATGAACAAAAAGAGAAAACTTTAAACGTATACTGTACATTATAGCGACCGACTTCCACCAGAGAGGTTCTGCGCTGGTTTTGGATCCTCTTGTATGTTTAACATTTTAACATTTGACCTCTTTCTGACAGGAAATGACCAAAATCATGGCAAAAATCTCACCTCATCCCTCTTTCATGAACATAATAGATCTGGACCTTGAAATCTCTTGCACTGCACATCTATATATATATATATATATATATAGAGAGAGAGAGAGAGAGAGAGAGAGAGAGAGAGAGAGCCTATATAAATACACATATACATTTATAAAAATGTAGAAAACATGTATTTTTGCGTCTGTAACTAACAGAAATACTGCAGCGCTACAAGAAAAAGGAACGAGACAAAACACAAAAAAAAAAAAAAAAAAAAAAAAAGAACACGAGCACCGAGAACCGTGAGGAGGCAAATCACGATTAAAAATAAAAAATAAAAAAATGGCGAACTCAAATTCCACGGACGAACAATACGTTCATTGAAAACAAGACAAACAGGCGCGCCGAGCCACTTTCTCCCCTGATTTCCAGCCTCCATCTCGGCTTTTATCGTCATCGAGACGCAGAGTGTTTGGGGCTCCGGGGGGCCCCCGGCCTGGCACTCACCTCCCGGTGCTTTATTGTGCCACACAGGTCTTCATTATGAGCATGAAGGGAGGGAAGGAGGGAGTGGAGGGGAGGCTTTTGTGAGCCCGTATCCTCGTAGTTTATGTCTCTTCGGCGCCGCCATGTTGGCGCCTTTATGGGCGGCAAATTGGTGGCGAATAGGAGAGCGGAGCACTTTAGCAGCACTCACCTTCTCCTCACCCCTTTTAACTTATTAACTTATATTAACTCGCTTTGAAGCAGTCGACGGGGCTCGCGCGCGCGGGTACCGCAAATAAATCCCGGCGGCTCGCCGCGTGGAAGCGCGAGCGGAATGGTGTTTACCGCCGCGTGAAAAGGCCCGCCCGCCCGCACGCGCGCTCGCTTTTCTTTTCTTTCGCCTCGCGGTCGCTATTAACGAAGCCAATCTTCGTTTTGACCGCGTGATCTCTTTTTAATGCACTCGAGTGGCTTTTAAAGCGCAATCAAATGCTAATTAAAGGACGGGTTTGACCACAAATGCTCTTTCTCCTGTTTTGTTTTTGTTTTGTTGAGTTTTTTTTTTTTTTTTGTGAGCTCAGCCTGAAACGCAAGCATGAGTCAATTGTTAAATGCACCTGCAAGGAGGTCGTTGCTTCACAGGAGCGACACAACAACAGCCAGAAAAGAAAGGAGTCCAATAATAAGAGCGGGCTTTTAAAGAATTTGTGCTGAATTGGTTTCGCTTTGAGAGAGGCTCATCCAGAGGCCTACACTAGAACGGGTTTTTAATAGTCATGCTAGCCACTTGAAGATGTGAGGTGGCTCTTTTTTCTTGAGGGATTTTAGCTGCAAAAAGATAAAAAAAAATATATAAAAATAAAAGGACTTTTACTTCACCGTCCTTCATTATTTTTGAACCAAAGTCAAAATTTCACGTTTTGTCAGGCAGTGAACATCCGTCTGCTTTCGTTTTGAAAGTCGCGCACAACTGCGGCACATTATGTACATATGTGTATGTAGTTTATTTACAAGCGTCGTGTACAACGTTCCCATCAGCTCTGACGAGCTTCCCTGTTCCTGCCGAAGAAAACCGTCCCGGCAGCATGATGCAGCCGCCACCGTGCGCCGCTGTGGAAACGGCGTGCTCGGTTATTTTTACCAGCCACAAGTAAAGTTTGTTGGTCAAAAAGTTGACTTCTGAGCTTGTCCACCGCACATGCTCGACTGGAATCAGGTCTGGACTTTGACTGGGCCGCTCTAAATCAAATATGCTTCAGTAAGGCTGGAAGTTTGGCACCAGTGTGATGTGGGTCGTTGTTCATCCAGCCCTTTCAAATCCTTTGTCAGCCTCTTCAACTTTCTGTCTGGCTTCACGTTCCTGAGCAGCATTACATTTTGGATAGTTATATGTAACCATGGCAACAAAGTACTGCTTTTACAACTTTGAACAGACGGTTAGCATCTCTAACAGAGACTTGAAGCGGATCGGCGAAAGCAAACGAGGTGAATTAGCGACGCAGCCGTTCGCCTGCGATGACATTCACGAGACTGTCACCCAGAAGCAGACTTCTGTCAGAGGCCTCTTCAGATTCAGCGCATGACTGACTGCTACTGGAGATCCTTCACTGTCCACGACGACAGCGTTCATGTTCCTCTGCAACAGGGTGGGAGGAGTGAGGAGAGCGAAGAAAAATGAACAGCACCTGATTTTCTCCAGGGCTTTTCTACAGTCACAGGAAACGTACTCGGCTCATCCTCGTGATTTGTTTAAGCCGTCTTGTTTAAAGCGTTAAGCTAACAGAACGTGGAGGTGAGTTCAGAGCAGTTTGGTTTGTTTCCAGGACTGATTGGTAAAGACGCTTCCTCATCAACCGATGTTTCATTCCACAGCTGATCTTTTCCCAATTTCAGCTCCTCCTCCGGCGACGCAACGTAAACGTGTCAGTAATGTGCTAAGCACCAATAGAACCACAATCTCTCACCCCCCCTAAAAAAAACAATCACACTGTAACTGCAGCACACCCCTGGGAGCAGTAATTGCAGTGATTATGCTTTGCAGCCATTCCCGTGTTTCTTGTATCGTAATTAGATTTTTTTTCTCTCTCTCTTTTAGTCACACCGAAGTTTCTTTTTAGAAGCTTCTTTGGAGCGTGGAGACTAATGACTACATGTTTCCGCGCCGAAATATTCAATAAACGGCTCATTAGGACTACAGACACATTCAACTCTGCTGATTTGATTTTTCACTCTCCTGTTTTTTTGTGTTTTTTTTTTGTTGTTTTTTTTTCTTTTTCCTCAGAGTCACACATTTATCAATCTGCAGCCCGGAGGAGATGAGAGGAGCGATTCCTGACGGGTTACCTGATCCCTGAACTGCAGGATGCAGTGTGTCACAAAACTATTTATACGCTTTGAACTTTGAAAAAAATATATTTTGACGCGTTACAGTCGGAGTTCATTTCTATGGTATGATATTCCAGCAAAAAGTAATTCAGGACAACAAAATTAAAGACGAAAATGAAATTTTTCCCTCGATTCCCCCACCCCAAATAGAGATCTGAAAAGTGTGTCATGCATCTGCATTGTGCCCCTTTCACACCGATTCCCCTAAATAACATCCGGTGCAAGGACCAAAAAGTTGGAAGTTGCGCAAGTTTTCTTTATGGAAGGAGACATGGTCTTACATGGAGGTGGCAGCATGATGCTGTGGGAAAGTGTCTCTCTGCGTAGGATCAAGCTTCAAAAACCAAACATGCTATTTAAAGCAGAGGACGGCTTCTTCTAGCGCATTTAGAAAAAAAAAAAAAAGTCCAGAAAAATCAGTTTTCTCAGAAGTAAGTCATTTTATTTTTGTTTTGTGCTGCTTTAAAAAACAAATCAATCTGTTTTGAATTTCTGATCCCTCCTCTTCTTCATATTCGCGTCGCCAGCAGGTTTCTACAAGAGTCAACAGTCAAGTTTAAGAATGTTATAAAATTACATATTTATCTCATTGACTTTAATCAGGTATGATGACGAGATGGATTCTTTGTGACTCCAAACACCCAAGAAGTGACACATGCCGCTCGTCATATCAGCTATCAGAAAAACCAATATGGCTGCCACATCTGTAAGAAAGGCACTTTTCTTGCAGCAGCACTTTTTCTCGCTCTATTTAAACCGCTAGTATTTTTGCTATGTCGAATTTCCTGAGCGTTGCGTCCCGCTGTAATGTTTGTCATTCGTCAAAAACATATCTGAAGTGTTGCCGGGATTCTTTCAAGCATGTTTGAGAAATCCTTCAATCTCCCATGGCAACCATTCGGCTCTACCAAACGCCCGGGTGGACCTAGCTCCGCCTTCGAGGTTGAAGCTCCTCCTCAGAGCTGCAGCGCTCAAGCTCCAGAGCGTCAGCCTCTCAACCGCGACGCCTCCACTCAGCTCCTTCAGACTAGCCAGCGGCAATTAGCAAACACCTGCTGAGCGAATTACACGAGCTACTTCTCAGTGCAGCACTGGTTTAAAAAAAAAAAAGAAACGTTGTTAAAGGGTTAGAAGAGGAGCCTTGCTGTGAAGACTTCCTGAAGTTGGAGTATCAGAAAGAGCAGGAGTTTTTAAAGAGACGGAGGCCCAATTCCAAGTCGTTAAATATCAAACTCAGATTTATTTTCAGTTATATTTGCACTTTTATGGCAACTGACGGTAACAGTTACTTGACTGTGCCATGAAACGGCACCGTGTGTCTGGAAAACACGGTTTAATAAAAATCCTGAACTCGTGGAGGATGAAACGTGAGGATCTGACGTGGCAGAGGAGAACATTCCTACACCTGTCATAGTCATTAAAGGTGTTGCTGAGAAGTAGGAGATGATGGTGACGATGTTGGGGGTCATGATAGTCGAAAGCGGACAGTGACTTGTGCAGGTCGCGAACTCGCTGCCAACAGATCAGCAGTTTTCAGAACTGTAACGCCAGAGGAAGTCGTCATCAGGTTGTGTGAATCCATCATTTAAAGCGTCACCTGCACAGAGGCATCAGGCTGCAGTGGAAGGAGTTTTCCTTGGTGGATTTGTTACTGTGCAGATGGGAAACAAACACATAAAGCTTATTATATGAAGAGATTCCATCAGTTCTTATAAAACTAAGGGAACAGCAGATCATTTTCCTGATATTTTCAACACTCCACTAGTTTTTTGTTTTTTTTTCTACTTGCAAGAAAAATAAACTTTTGCAAAAACAACTTAAGACAAGTGAATACTTTCAGTTTTCTTTACTCCTGCCAGGATGTGCCTCTCCTCTCTCCCCTTCTCTCTCTTTCCGGATGACGGCTTGATTTTATTTTATTTATTTATTTTTTTCCTAGGATTTGGGGATGTTTTCAGAAAATGGATGCAAGTCGGTGCGATGCCCTCCGAAGCGGTGATGGAAACGCGACTGTGCGCGAGAGAGATCCATTTCCCGCCTGGCACCTGCTGCGATGGGCTCTGGGGCGGAAACGAGGGAGAGAGAGAGAGCGTGGAGCCACCTCTCCTCCCCGGTCGGCGGCTCCCTCAGCCCCGGCCTGGCCGGTGACAGCTCGATTTGGGCGCCTCTCTGAGGCGGAGCGCGCAGACGTGACGGGCCTGTTCTGCTGGTCTCATCACAGCCTCTGGTGTAGAAAGAGGCTGGCAGGACAGAAGCAGACGCTCGCCGAGGAACCGTCTGTCTGACCCAACCGGTGAGATTCATCCGTCATCGGGCCATCTCGCATCATCCCAACGCAGACCTGACAGGTAGTCGCGTAAAAATGGCGCAAACAAAGGCGAACTGACGAATCCTTCATCAGTCTCCAAAAGCCTTGCATAAAAACAGCACTTTAAAGGGGCAGTATGACGTAAAATGATTATTATTATTTTTTCTTTTAGCTTTCCACCGTGGTGTGATGTAATTCCCTCTTCGAAATCGTACCTGGAGTGTTGCTGTGATTCTTTGAGAAACCCTTAAGTCTCCCATGGCGACCATCCAGCTGTGCAAAATGCCTGGGTGGAGCTAGCTCTTCAGTTTTCGCCACTCAGCTCCTTCAGACTAGCCAGCAGCAATTAGCAAACACCTCGTGGAACCTCAGCTCAGATCCTGACAGGAGCTACTTCTCACTGAAACGCTGCTAAAGGGTTAATGGAGGAGCCGTGTTGTGATGAGAGCAGGAGTTTTTAAAGAGACAGAGGCCTTATTTCACGAGGCCTTAAAATACAAACATTAAAATACAAACATTTCTTTAAAGCATTTTTTTAAAAATAATAACTGAACAGTTCTGACATTATGCCATAAAATGGCACAATGTGCCTGGAAAATACATAAACCAGTTTGTTCTGAGGTCATTTTGCAGAGTGTTATCACCAACCTTTATATTTGCTGAAACCATCACCGATGCTCCCTGATTAGATTGTGTTTAACGAGGAATGATATTAAGAAACATGAAATGAACAGTGAGAAGGAGTTGGGACATTATTTCACCAGGAAGTCACTTTGAGATCATCTGTTTAAAAACGGGTAAAACGGTCAGCATCCCTCTGCTGATGAACGTAAACCCAACAACAGTCACCGAAATAAAATCCCCTTCTTTTGCAGATTTTGAAAAGATTAGACCTTCATGTGTCAATACTTATCAATACAGAGCTACATGATAATAATGGGATGTTTTGATATTTTAAAGAGAAGCATTCGCCCTCGTTTTTTCTTGGTCATCTGGAATTGATATAGTTGCTGTGAGGCAGGACTTCAGTCAGCTGCGCCTCCCGTTTCACACAGTCCTATGCTATTAAAGACAGTTGCTCATTATATTGCTAGATGAGCCGTTTATGAAACGGAAATGATACAGCACACCAACGACAAATGAATAATTAGCACTAATGAATCAGGCCTCGTCAACAGACGCCAACGTAATGATCTTTGGATAATCGAAAGATCATTCGTTTTCTCAGATGGTGCGAAGGCGGGACTTTGCACACATCAAATAAATTCACACGTTCTTAAGAAGCGGCAAATGAAACTTCTGTTTGAGTTGATCTACAGAGCAAATGAAAGAACAACGCATCAGTTTTCGCGCTATTCGGTCACGAGCTAACAAAGGCTACCAAAGACTTTTGGACTGATTAAGATTTTCCAGCACATGATCACTGGAGCATGTGTTTGCCACTGCCACAAAACCAGTGCAAATTCAGCAGTGAAACAGTCGGTTAATTACAGACACTTCACTTACCTCAGTATGCTGAATGCTTGACACAGAAAGCGAAACTCTAAAACGTGCCTCGTCGATGATTTTGCGGCTTCTTCACTGACTGGTTGGAAGCCATTAGACGCTGAGGTTTCCTTTTGAGATAACCAGTTGACTCTCCCAGACAGTGGAATCTCAGAAAAAGCAGCAAGCGGGGCCCTGATGCAGCAGAACACCGTGAACGCCACACCGTTGATCCCAATTCGTACGCACTACTCAGAACTAGGCTGGACAAAAAAAGCGACGCGTTCCTCAAAGAGTTCTTCGCATTTCGACCTGCGCGGCGAGCAAGAGCGGACTGACCGCTTTCAACACAAAAGGCGCCTTTCAAAACTGCGTCGTGTGCGACCTTTTAAAGGCGTAGGTCAAAAGGTTTTTCTAAACCTACCGCTTTTCTGTGAATAATCTAGGAAGATTCAATCACTTTCTAGTCTTCGAGAGGCGCACTTTTATTTTCTTCTTCTCTGTAGCAGAAGGTAAAAAAAACAACAACCACAGCATTAACTTTAACATCCACTTTGTTAAAGTGATCTTTTCATGAAGTAGCATGTCAGGTGTGCAGATATGTCTGAAACTCTGATCGAGTAGAGAGGTACCGTGTTGAGGGGGAGGGGGGGAAGAAGGAGGCATGTGTGTGTGCGTGTGTGTGTGAAATGGGAACAGCTGGCTGAGGGAATGAGTACAGAGGGAGAGGTGATGGATGCGAGTGGAGCTCCTGTGACAGATGAGCTAACAGGTGTTCACCACGGCCCTCAGAGAGACGCTATTTATGAGCCAGAGAAGACAGCCAGGCGCAATGCACTCCGCGCCGCGCCGCCGGCCTCCTCAATGCCGAAACACATCACAGACATCTGCACAACTTCACTCGACGAGGAGCAACACAGCAGAACCGGCTCCAGCCGGCGGCGGCGTCCTCCTCCTCCTCATCATTCGGCCAGGTTAAGGCATTTCATCCATCAGTCTGTGGAAACAACCTTCGTATTGGTTTTGTTGATAAATGTTTAACAGATGACAATTTTATACAACTCGGTGTCTTTGTACGATAGCTGAGAAATTATTGTACTGCTGCCACACTCGGGATTTACTCCTAAGTCTGCCATTGGCGTTTTTAAGTGTCTGTGGTACATTAAACAGAATCATTTACGGCATCATTGAAATGCGCAGTAAAATGTTTGGGTTTGCTGTTCTGAAGCCGTTAGAAATTACACACAAGAACAAAAAGGCGGCACTTTGTTATTTTTGAGAAAGATGTGCACTGTTATATCGTTTATCCACCTACTTGGTATGACTCTAGTGTGCGTTCCCATCAGTTATCCCTGTTGCACCTGTTCTTACCACAATGTTTTTCCTTCCACTCAACTTTCCTTGCACAAGCTCAGACAACCAGCTTCTTTCAAAGATCTTTTGTAGTTTACCCTGCTCCTGGAGGACATTCTCTAGCTGCGCTTCTGTCGCAAAACGTCTACATTACGCAGATGTCCAGCATAATACACGCAATAATGTCAAAATAAAATTTTGCACTTACAGCGTTTCCTTTAAAATAAGAAACGCAGTTAAAATCACACGTGATTAAGTTTGTTCATGCAATAAAATTAAAGAAAACATCACCCTCCTACCACTTCCTGTCGTCGTCTGTCTTCTCCGCCAGTAGCAACATCCGGTCGTCGATCCCGTGTTTCAGTTGCAGTTTTGTGAAATGCACCCATTTTAATATGGCCGAAAAAAACCCACCTCATCCCTGCACAAAAACCTTTTACTGAAAAACTTTTTTTTTTTTTCCAACCCCCCCCCCCAAAAATTTGCTGTCTCTATGAAGCTAATTTAGTTTAGCAATTCCATTTAGAGGCTCAGGAAGCTGTTTCAGGCGTTTTAGGATTTAATTTCATTTTTTAACTGTAGTCAAATTTTGTGAGATACTGAATTTTTTTATAGTTATTACAAGTAACATTTCACTCTGTGTGATCACTGTGAGTGTCACGCTCCGAAAGGAACGACTGAAATATAAGAGTTCATTATATTTTTACAAGTTTATGGGAGTAAACATCGGATTCCCACTTTAATACTCACCTCAAGTGAACCTGCAAACACAAAGTCATTTAAAAGTCATGAATTAAATTGATCCATTTTGCTAAACAAACTTATCTTGTCTTGTTAGAAAATAAGTTCTGCGAGTTGGGCAAAGTAAGATAATTACATCACGCTGCTTCTAATGTGGCAAAAACAGACATTTAGAAGGAAAGATGAACCAGTGACACAATGTGTTCAACAAATCTAGAGCCGATCAGATTAATTACTTTCATTTTAAAGAAACACCACGTGAAATCCCTGCAAATAACTGCAGAAAGTTTCATTGGTTACATTTTGTAACCAATATCAGGTTACAAAGACGACAAAACTTTGACAAAGTCCCGTTTTATTGATCAGAAAAAGCATACAGATAAAAAGACCTTGGAGCCGAATTGATCATTGGTTTTTTTATGTAACATTATTACTAGAGGAGCTTCATCCATCAATCAACAGGGTTTGTTTAAAGGCTGGAGTGTAAAGCTAAAGAGTTTCACTAATTCGTAGTTTCCTGATGAGAAAGTAAATCTCTCCCTTCTGTTGTTGGCAAGAAAAAAAAAACAAAAACAACAACCCCCGAGTGGATCACAGAGACGATAAGCTGATTCATCGGTACGATAACCGATACAGTGTTCTTTATCAATACAGCGATAAAGAACACAGGCCGTTTCAAGAAAGGGATATTTAGTTATTTAAATTGACAGGAAGAAACTTAAACTTCAGAAATATGGAATGACTGGAGTGCCAAAAAAACCTCACAGAAAATAAACTTGTTAAAAAAATTTTAATAATACAAACAAGGACAAGAAAAGAAAAAAAAACATGAAGACAAATTGATAAAATACCGATCTTAGTGGATGTATAAGTTTCGTTTATAATTTCAGAAAATACACAGAAAGAGTTTTGGCATCTTTTGATATTTGTTCTGCTTGTCTTTTGTAATTTCTGCTTTGCCCATTTGTGTGTGCACAGTTGTCAAATCCTAATCATCTTCATCTTAAAAATTGAAGAAATAATAAAAAAAAAAAGCCAAACAAAGATACTTTTTTTCTTCTTTTCATCATTTTCAAATTATCATTATTATTAGACAAACATCTTCATTTTTTGGCACTTCTGTCATTCCATACAGTCTAGATGGTCAGTATTTTTGTGAATGGTGTCTTATCAGTATTATTTTTTGTTGTATTTTTTTTTGGCCACCAGGTAGTGAAAATGTAAAGACAATGAAAAAAGTGACGCATCTGAAAACGTAGAGTCATATCTGTGATGCCTCCTAACACTGCCGCGACCTTCACATATTGATTCTGACGCTTCGGGACAACCCTCGCTAAAGACGCCGGCCCTTTAAAGTAGAAAACACTGAACAGGAGTTTCTTCATTGCTTCCAGTCCATTTTGAGTCAAATCCCCTGGATTTCAATTAAGAAGCTTGTTAACAGATCCAGAGCCGTCCCAAAATAGGGGAATAAAAAAAAATAAAAAAAAAAATACGTGAGATCTTCTAATAAGAACTGCTCCCCTTTCTTGGTGGCTTGATCTATGCCTGGGACAGGGCTTGTTTGAGATCTCTGAGCAACATGGACGCCATGACGGTCTTCTCTGTGTTGATGGTGAGGAGGGCAGTGGAGGACTCGCTCAGCTCCAGTGTAACCAGAACCAGAGCTCCGCTGCTGACGGTGCGCCCAGCAAACCTGCAGGAACACAGGAGAACTTCAAAACATGCTCCGCACCGTTAGGCTAACGGCTGGAAGAGGAAAGCGTATACAAAAACAAAACCAAGAGATAAAATACTATACAATACTTTAAGAACCCTTCCACCACATGAAAGTGAATTATGTATAGCTGGACATGTCACAATACATTTTGCAGGATGATAAAGTGTCCTAGAAGTAATCACGATAAACGATAATATTGTGGTTTTGAGATAATTGTCAATTAATATAAAGACAACATTTTCAAAGAAATCTTAAATCCTAATGAGCATTGAACGCTGAAACTGGAAGACATTTGAAATATCCAAAATAAACAAACGGAACAGAAACAAGAAATAAAATGAACAGTGACATCTCTGCAAACCAAAATGTCCTTCAAAAAACGGTTTGGTTGAGACCAAAGCACCAGATTGAAGACTTTTGTCATCCAGCTTTTGGTAGAAAGAGAGAAAAACGATACATCGTGCAAATGAAAATGATTGAGTTTGTTTTTATTTTTCATTCGATTAATTGATTGATTGCAACAGGCCACCAAACCCAGGAAGGCCTTTCACTTTAGATCAGAGGCATTAATCTCAGACACCTACCAACTAAAATCATTTCAGATATTTCCATTCCAAGAAAATGAATTATGAAGACTTACCTACCACCTCAACATTTACATTTTGTTGCATTACAAACAAAACCTGCTGGATTTTATTAATATTTTGGTGGATGGACTGTAAACGACTTAATTAGGAAGGTAGCTGCTAATTTGGTTTGAGTGAAACCAGCAGATTTTGTAACAAAAGTCAAATCCTTACCTAAAAAAAAAAAAAAAAAAAAAAAAAAAAAAGACCAAACAAACCAAAAAACTATTTCTTTCAGAAATGTCACAGATTTTTCATACAGGATATAAAGTGTAAATGAAGGAGGCGAGCACAGCAAGTCTGGCTCTGCACTGAGCCACATGTAGCAGAGCAACAGAGTCTATTATCCCATCAGACCGGGGCCCGTTGGGGACGGGAACCTGCCCTTTATGCCCGTCAAACAGCACTCAGCCTCTTTTATGGACTGAGAGTCTATGACTGTGTGGGAGCTCTGGGACTTCCACGCCCCCCGTCCCACCAGCTCCCTCTGGGGCCGTGCCCACGATTCAGTCCACCCCCCCCGTTTCCTTGGATACCTTCCCTTAAGCGCACATGGTCCCCATTGAGAGAAGCTAACAAGAGGTAGACAGAGGCTATGACCCGGCGTGACCCTCTTTGAGAGTGACAGTGTCGAGCCGGGACCTCACGTGACACATTCCCAGCCATCTGGCTCCGTTTAGCACTACATCTCCCGCAACAAAGACCCCCTGCGCGCCCCGCTTAGGCCCGACAAACAGCCCACAAAGGGACCCACTTAGGCCTGACTAAATTCTGTGAAGAGCCCCCACAGGACGGGCCGCGGACGGGCGCCCTGCCGCGCTGCGACCGACCTGGGGGCCTGACGCCTCCGCTAATTAGCGGAGGAGACGACACGCACGAGCAAACCGAGGAGTCGGGAGGAGAGGGGTGAGGGGAAGTGACGTCTCTGGGGAGCCGCTAAATTACCATCAACAGACGAGAGGGAGTTTATGACGGCGCTCTCAGCGAGGGAAGAGAGAGTCCTCCTTGGACTTAATTAAAATATTAGCCACTTCAGCAGGAACCGACTCATTCTGGAAGGAGATGGAGTTCATCCAAAAAGAAGAGAGGGGAAACCCCCCCCCCCCTCCAACAAATCCTCGTCGTTTCTGCTTTCATTTCTTTAAATAATTCAGCTGTTGTGAATCGGTTCTTATTAGCCGACAGGCCTCGGCCTCTTCGAAGCCTTAAAACTATCAAATGTGACGCATTTCTTTCTTTATGCGACAAACAAACACACAGTCGCCTCGTTTCCCCCCCTCCTCGCCTCTCCGTCAGTAGCCCGGGGGGTGTCCTGGGGTCCCTGCGGCTTTGCTAATGGATTTAGGATATAAATCTATCATTTATTCAGCCAGTTAACACCACCCGGAGGCCGCTGGCGTTTTGTGTCAGGAGATGCGGATGTGTTGCCCTCCTTCGCTCTCTCTCTCTCTGCAGAAAGCAGAGGTGGCCTTTGGTTTCCGAGGCCGTTTTCATTGAATGCTTTGCGGTTGTGCGCACGTTCTGGTGCGCAAAAGGATGGAAAAAAAACTAAACAAAAAAAACCCTCCCCACACACATCACATCTGGATGTAGCACATCAGCGCATCTTCATGGACCAGGAGGGAGCGATTAAGGTCGAGCGTGCCCTTAAACGGGTCATTGGTATTCTGCTCTCTCCGTATAGCGGGCTAAGCGCCGGATTAATTGCGGCGCGTGGAAAAGAAAAGCAAAGCATTAGCCCTGGACTTAAAGCAGGTGGATTGACATCGATCGTCGGGGCTGCGGCTAAGCATCGCTCTCCAATTATCTGCGATTCTCCACGCGCCGAGCCGAGCCGAGCCGGGGAGCGCCATCTGCCTCTCCTCTGCCCCGCCGCAGCCAGCGCAGACTGGGCTTCACCTTTCACACAGGCTTCCTCTTTAAACCGTCTTTTCATACTTCTCCAGACTCGTGGATCAAATTCGAAACGGTATTGCAAATCACGGTTCAAAAATCGCCCGGCTGTCAAAATCGATCAATTTCCTTTTGATCGTGTCTGATTGGTCGAGTCCCGCAGAGAGATATTTTCTTTCATCCTGTTCATTAAATGCATCAAAACGAGTGAATCCCCGTATTTTCTGCTGTAGAATCCTGGGGGTCGCACCGCTTGCAGTTTTCTGGCCGATCACTAATCTATCTACCGATTCTGATTTTTTGACTGAAAAGTTGCCAAATACAGCAACTAAATTCCTAAGCTGACAACAAAAAGTTGCGATGGAAAAAAGTGGACAATGGTTGATTTTCAGGTCTTTGTGGATAAGATTGGTTTCACAAAAATAAAAAGTTAAAAAAATGCGAAACGATTTCCTTAATTAAGGAAATCTCAGCAGACTTATCGGTTGCACCCCTAGACGTATGATCGAAGCATAAATAGTCATAATCCTGTAATCCCTTCATTTTCTCGTTCAATCTCAACTAAGATCAAATTATCAGTTTTTAAAGAGAAAAATCTTAAAAGTAAATGTGAATCGGTAAAAATCGTTTTTTTTTTTTAACTAGTCAGTGCCCTTCCACCATTCTAGTATTGAAACTGATCAGGTTTGATAAAACAACCTCACAGGGTTTCTGTAAGTTTCAGGTAAAGTCCTTTTTGAGACAATTTTTGGTCATCAATTATACACCTATGACTTGTAACTTGTATAATTATAACTTTTCCAGCTTTTGTGGACCTTTTCACTCTGTCCAAGTCTGCTGCCGTTAGGCTAGCAGTGGTCACTTTAACAGATTTCAGTCTACCATCAAACTGTATTAAATTTAGACTTTCCAACAGTAAAAGCACTAATTGCAGAAAACGTTACAATTTTATTAGCCTCAACATGAACAGAATTGGTGAACTGGGCGACACCTGCTGGATTCAGCAATGAAAACAGAAGCATCGTTAATAAAAGGAAAAACCACTTGGCTTTATACCTAAATAAACAAATGCTACATGATGATTATATCGGTCTGGAAAAATTCTGAAGTTACCACAAATTTACTCCATTCTTGAATTGTGGCCCAAGGGGCCAAGAAAAATCATTCAGAGGGCCTCAAATGGCCCCGTGGCCGCAGTTTGGACATCCCTGGTTTAATAAAAATAATAATATAAGATCTAAAATAAAAAAGGTGATAGAAAGTAAAACACAATCTGCGATGTCGTAATTCAGAGCTAAGAGACTGCGAGGCTGTTCGGTTCCTGGCCGGAGCTGGACGCAGTCAGACCAGGTAGCCAAAGCTGTTAGCTCCAATTAGAACCAGGAAGCATCGCGGCCGGACGGCGGGGAGGAGAGGACAGACGGACGACGGAGGCAACATTAAAAAAAGGACCACAGTGAAACGAGGAGAACATGAAGCTTCACAGAGAGCCTGTCGCTTTAATTAGGCCGCAGCAAATTAAACAGAGCAGGAAGGAACAAGAACGCAACAGAGGGGAGAAAGAAAAAAAAAATATCTGTTTAGAGAAACATAATCTAATTATAATCCAGTGAAAAGACAAAGAACAAATTATAAATCAAAAAGGTTCAGATTTAGAAATGTTTTTTTCCTCCAAACTTATTTTTTTGGGGGGAGGGGTTGGGCTCTAACCAGTGGGGATTGGCAACGCATGCAAAATTCGATCAAATTTGCTTTCAAACGGACTGAAAAATAGAGCACATTTATTCTATTCTGCCTGTTTAGACATAAACAAGAACAGCGTTTTCTACATTTGCTTTCCTGCTTGATTTATTGCCATCCCCCCTTTCCAGCAATCAATTTCTCCGTTTCAGTGGCAATCCTCACCCCCCCCCCCCACACTCCGCTCCTCCTCTTCGCGCCCCACCTTCTCGGCTTTGACGGCCTGTGTGGGAAAAGCAGTGCTGCGCCCTGCTGACGGACGGGAGGAGTACAGGGACGCGAAGGAGAACGGGTTGCCGCTTTGTCAAACCAAACCTGCACGCGTTGATTTTACCGGTTATTTTCATTCTGAATCCAAACTTCTAATCCCGGTTTTTTCTTTTTTCTTTCCCCTCCTTCACATTTTACAGAGTTTTTCTCTGGGGATTTCTTTGGAAATACGGGATTCTTGATGGAGGTCACTTTCCGCGTCACATTTAATGCAGAGTGACCTCTACATTAAGCTCTCAGTGGGTGTATCCGATCTGAATGATTAATCTAATGTCTGTGTGTGAGCGCCATTTAAAGCAGGAACTGCGGCAATGCGTGGGTAATTTGGGCCACTTATAGGGGGGGAAAAAAAATAAATTAGATTCGCTTTTTTGTGTGTCGAGCAAAAAAGCAATGAGAGCTGATCTGTATTTTCAACATGGCACAATAGTCTGCGAAACACTCACTAAAGCTAATCGTTCACATGAATAAATCAGTGCTCATAAAGCTACTAGTCATAGAAAAATAAGGCCATAGATGGAGTCTCAAAAATACAAAGAGTGTTCGAAATGTATTTTTCCACTGTCACTGGAAACGTTTCTATTAATGTTGCTCCTCTCGAGCAATTCTTAAAATTTCATTAAAACTTAAAAGCCTAACTACTTTACTGTGAGCAGAAGAGAAGTGCGGTTGCACTCTTTCAGCCAGCTGGTGCAGTGTGCAGCGACAGGTTGCGTGGAGACATGCAGAACTTAGCAGAACTGGTTATATTTTGAAATACAACCAGAGATTTGAATCTGCTCGTTTTCTCCTGTTCGGGTCGGACTGGTGGTTGTCTGGTCAAACATTTAAAAAATATCAGATTTTTCTTTTTAATAACTGCAGCAAGACGAAGAAGACACAAGAAAATTGGAACTGATCATAATCAAAATAATAATGAAAAAAAAACCATCACAAATTTTGGAGGTGAACTAATTGCAGTTTTCTGGCAGATTTTAAAAAAAGCCTAACCTGATGATTTTGGCCGGTACCGGTTGTTTCGTCTGAAAGGTTACCTATATAGTGAGAAGCTGCTAAGTTGGGGTGAGTTTTGTTAACCGTGTACCTGCAGATGAGACCTGGTAGGCTGGTCTTCAGACTTTTGCAGAAGCAAATGAGATCCGTTTCTCATGGAAGTATCAGTCGATTACCCAATAGCATTAAGAATTTGAGAGATTCAGAGATTTAGAGAAGGAGGAGGGGGGAAAAAAAAAAGAACAAAACTAATGGAACGTTGCGTTTCTGTCAATGGAACAAACCTATGGAACAATCCGTCTAAAGAAACCAAAGAGTAGATCAAGTTTTACGTTTAAAAAATAAAACATGAGATCCTATCAAGGTATAATGAAGCATATTGATTCAGTAAAGTGCTTTTTCATTACAAAGATACGTTTATTTCTTTATTATTTCTATAACTCACATTTGAGTTTTTTGTAGATGTATCTATATGGATGGTTGATTGATATTTATGGCAAATGACTTGACTATATGAGATTTGTTTTCCCCAAACTAATACTTTTCATTCAAAATAATAAAAATAGGAGGTGTTTTTTTTTTTCATAATGAACTGTAAATAAATGAAACAAAAGTAAGAATATTGGCGCCGATTTATCAATTCAACCCAAATGAGAGAGCTATTGACCAGAAAAATGTCTGATCGGTGCAATTCTAATTAAAAGTAGATATGCCTACAAAGCCAGTGCTGCAGGAGCTTTGATAAAACAAATTCCTTTCTGGCCGCCAGTTGCTTGAGTGCAAAACAAGAGAAGAAGAAGTGGCGACGCGGAGGACTGCCGGAGTGAAATATGACAGAACGAATCCAACCCTCTGAACCTGGGTGGTTAACTTTATTGGGGATTCTGTCGGCGAGGAACTCCATCAAGCTGCTGATCAGAGGGACGGCTTGGAAGAGCGTCTTCATTAACGTGGGACAGCGTCTTCCTCTTGAGCCGTCACAGAGGCAGAAAAAGAGATTGATGGCGCAGAGTGGCCTGATCTATTGGTTATTCTGAATGAAGTATGGGCGTATCGGTCGCCGGCCTCTCCCACCGGCTACCATTGATTTCCACTCAGTCTTTCGGCTCTCTGCGCCCTTGTGCAAAATGCTTCCCTCTTATTTTATTTTTTTCGCTCCCGACTTCCTCGGTGGCCCTTATTTATCCGGCGCCTCAGACGATTCGCTGCTGTTCGGGCCTAAATCTATAAAGAAGCCGACGCCGTTTCGAGACGACGCGACCAGGCAGAGAGGAGGACGAGGAGGAGAGGGAAGGAGTGAAAGACAAAGAGGAAGTGAAAGACAGCAGTGCAAAGGGTGAGACAGGTTGGGGTGTGTGTGTGTGTGTGTGTGGAACTGAAAGAGGGACAGAGCAGGAAACAGAGGGAGAGCGGGAGGTGTAATTATCTATCAGGTGTTCGGGTGTGCGTGACAGAGGAGGAAGCTCATTAGCACACTCTGTGTACACCAATTACACAGCTAGGCTTCTCAGGGCATTCCCCTGGCTTGTGTGTGTGTGTGTGTGTGTGTGTGTGTGTGTGTGTGTGTGTGTGTGTGTGACAACAGGCACCTTCACTATGACAGAAACACACTTCAGCAAAACTTTCGATTCAAAAGGACGCCTGAAGAAATATCCATAATAATAACAATATTTGTAATAAAAAAAAAAGAGGGTTGGATTTCCTTTAGACTTTTATTCCAGATTCAAAGTGGTTCAGTAGGATTGTATTCAATGGATCAATAGAAACAGGACATGTCTGTGACGGAAAGTGTTTTTTTTTTTGAAAAGCCAGAAGTAAATGCAACAGGTGTTTGTATCCCTTTAATCTGGAACTCATAAATGTAACCTAATGCAACCAATACCATCAATCTACATATGTAAATAGATGATGCCAAGCTATAATTTAAAAGGCCCAGGCAAAAATAAAATAATAATAATAAAAAAAGAGAGTATAATTATGGAAGTAAGTGGCGCTGCAGAGATCCACAGTGTCCAGGATCCAAGAGTTTTCCAAGCACACAACAGATCTGGTGTTTGTGTCAAGATGTCCACAAATGCTCTTTCCAATTTAACTAAGGGTACTTTATTTTTCCTTGTAAAAAATTGACAACTTTAAGTCAACTTTTTTCCCCCTACAACGGGGTGAAACATAAAAAAGAAAAATTAAATAGTAAAATGAATGTGTATGTTTCCCTGCTCGGTTTAAGAACTCCTGTTGTGACTATTTTAAGAACATGACCTTTAAAATGTGTGATTACAGCTGCATTCCTGCAATCACTAAGACATAAAACCTACTAAAACCTAGCAAAGCCATGCATTTGGAAACCACTGAACAAAACTAATTAGACTGAAATAAATGAGCATTCCAGCATTTATAATAAGCATCATAATATACATAATACAATAAGACATGTGCATGCAGGTGAAATGTGTGTGTGTGTGTGCGTGTGTGTTACCGTTGAAGGTTGTTTTGCTCAGATGAAACCACTCCTACATTAGCCACGGACAGGACCTGCTTGCTGATGCTCTGCTTGGAGGTGTTGGCAGTTGCCATGGTGATGGTTGCTGAAGTCTCATTCATGCCCAGGAGCTTTTCTGAGAAGATGCAAAATATTTGCTCGGAAAAAAATCACAAAACAAACTTAATTTTATGTGTTAAGTTACATTTAAAATCGATGACAATTGAGGCAAAAGTTGAAAAAGGATCAATGCGCCGCTTTAGAGACGCTCAGAGAAACTGGCTGGTGATCAGAGGCGGAAAATTTATAGCTTAATCAATCCTTGACAAGCTGATGAGTAACTCAAAAATACTACCTTTTTCAAAGGGGTGAATGCACCACATCCTAAGCAGTTCCCAGATCACACCAACCCTTTTCAGTACTGATGTCTTTACTGAGGGAAAACGCTACATTAGCTTTTTTTCCAGACTCAGTCAGATGCTTAAATGAAGCGTGGTTTCAGTACCGCTAGCCATGCTAGCAGCAGTAATTATCAATAAAAGCTCCTAGAGATAGTTTAAAATGTGAAGAAAATCTCTTGTTATTGTTTCAAACTTATTTAACACAGTTTCACAGAAACTCCTCTGAAGCAAGAAATCACCTAAGAGCTTTAAAATGATTATAAATGTCTTTGGAAAATCTTCCTATGGAATAGGTTGGAATCTGCCAAAACTGGAATCGGCAGCTCAGAGTCTTCGAGATCGGCCACCAAATTCTGATTGGTCCGTCTGAAGAACTGAACTGAATAATGAAACCATCCACAACCTTTCAGCACGGCAATATAATCGCATGCCGAAACGCGTAAAAGAGCAAAAGTAAAAGTATCCTGTGTAAAAGAGCAAATGTAAACAATAAAAGACAGACAAAAAAGGAGAGTCCATCTGTGCCGAGTAATGGGAAAGGATTTAAATAAACGAATTGAGACAAATAGGAACATTTTAGGTAGAAGTGAAAGTGGTCCCACCATCAAATATAATAAAAATCTATTACCTGAAATAAGTTATTGACTTCCCTCCAATGGCATACATTAAAGTACATTTGTTTGAGAGAAAATGCTCCGAATGAACAGGCTGTTACTTCATCTTAAATCTCCCTTTGCTTTTATCTAAGTGCAGTTGAGCTCAGACAATCATGAATGAGGTTAATTAATGCAGAAGCAGCATTTAGTGCTGCACTCAGACGGGTGGGAGGCGTTCCTCTCCGCTCCCCATCATCTAGAGGATGTGGACGAGCTGGAAGACTTTACACACTTTGTTTTATTGTGACTCTATGCATGTGTAAACAGATAGTTAATAGGTTTTATGTGACAGTGGTTGGTGTACTTAATCACAAGCTTCAGAGTGAAATGTGGAGTTCAGATTTACGACCTGAGCCAAAATTTGTAAAAGAGGTTTTCCACTCATTAAAGTTTAACTTGGTGATTAGATAGGTTACCCTGTTGACATACGACAGGAATTAAGGTGTAGAAGTTCGGTAGGTTGTAACGAGCGCAGCGCCGTGCACAGAGCGCCTCGTTCTCCTCCTATCACACATCCCAGAAGATCTGCACTCGACTCAGACTGCGACTACGACAAGCGACAAAACGGAGCTGAAAGATGCTAAACAGAAGCAGAAAATGGGAGAATTTACACTGCAGACTCAAATTATAGTCTAAAAATCAAAAATATCTTCCTTAAAAATAACATGCTGTGTTTACTGTGGGCATAAGACTATAATTTAAGTTAATTTGTCGGGTCGGGTTGGATTATTTAGCCCAGGATTTCCCCCAGAGTATTATAAGCCTGGCAGGCCACCAGGCTTTATTTGCCCTTCCACCAGGCTAAGGTTGCAACAATTGCATCGTCGCTGCACCTGCCTGCTGGCCTCATGCCATCATTTCCAAATTATGATGCCTGCTCATGCACCTCCTAATTTTTGTTACTTTTAACATTTTTCAACACAAAAACAGGGACGTCTGCTGATGAACTGCCCTAACACCACCGCTCACGAGACTGATTTCTCATTTGATTCAGTCTAGCAGTTCTCTGGCTCACATGCATTGAAAACAGACAAGTAGCACATTCACACTTCTGCCTGATCCAAGTAGCATAAAGTAGTAAAGTCATCAAACCTGGACCGAGACTCTGTCAGCAAATATTAAAACTGAGGGGAAAGCTCAATACCAATGGTTTTTTATTTAGATAAAACCACCGTGGATGAGGATTACGACGCTCGTCTTTGAGAATCTGTTGGACTGGGATGCATTTCTTTACGTTTTGGAAGAGAAAATCATGACGCAATGCACTCACTTTGCTCACTGCAGAAGTCTGGGTCATTCATGGCGCTGGGCATTAACAGCTCTCCTACAGCAGGCTGAATGGAGACGCTGAACTGGTCCTCCTTGGTGCTGAGGAGGGACAAACAGAATTACAAAGAGTCCGTTTAAAAAAAAAAAATGCTTTTTTACTGGACCTTAGATTGTTTTGTCGACAGAATGTCTGGACGGTGGCTGTCAGTCTAGAAATGCGACCAATCTAGAAAGTTTAACTTTCTTAGAACTGTATTAGATTTGGAACTGCACTCATATAACATAATGCAGATTAATTGAATTAAAACCCGCAGTCCCGTAGAGTGTTGCACGGCTTTGCCCTGAGGTCAACAATGCACAGTCACAAACGAGAACCCTTTAGTGCTTCCTCGTTTTAGATTTTGTCCAAAAAGTTACAAACAACCTGGTCAGTTATGGTGGGGCTCGATTTAATTTCCACAGCAACAGAAAATTAAATCCAGTTGCTGGATTTAAAATGCTTTTTAGTTTAAACTGATGCTAATGTTAATGAACATAAAGCATCGTGTACTTTGAGCAGCCTGTTTTTTTTTTTTGGGAAGTGTTTCTCCTCTGGTCGCCGAGTGAACCGATGGCTCTGTGAATAGAATTTTAGAGCGGATTGATCCGTCCTCTCCATCTCAGACAGATTTTCTGATAAGGTTATTGATCAGCTGAGCAGCGGTGCCAATGGCATTCAGCGGGCTGATTTGGGTTGGGGCTGATTAGTGGAAGGGGAGGGGGCGGGGGGAATAATTGTTATCCCAGTGAAACGGGATCAATCGTTGTTGATGTCTCACCTGGGAACGAAGGCAAAGTGAGGAGGGGAAAACAAAAAGAAAAAAAAAAAATAAATAACTGTAAGAACAAACAAGAGAGGCAAAACCAGCAGTTGGTGAAATTGATTCAGTCATACAGGTGAGGTTTTTTTTTTATTTATTTTTTGTTCAGGGTTTCCTGTTATCTTACCATAACTGGAAGTTGGCTGCTTGTGTTGAGTCGCTGAAGTCGATGCCAATGGAGACGCTCACCGAGGCCCCCGGCTCCAGCCGCTCTGAGAGTGGAAGTGAAGGGGAGGGAGAAAAAACACGAGAAGAGAGAATGAGCTCCAAGGGCAGGACGTGCGGCGCGGGGGGAGAGGGATGAGGGAGAGCGGAGTGGAACAGACAAGCGTCTACACAGCGTGTGTTTTCTACATGGCAAAGCAAGGCCGCCACGTGTGAGAAATCTATCCTTCAATCTCCTTTTCCCACAAATTCAGCCTCTGAAGAGAAAAAAAAAAGAAAAAGAAGAAGAATACGAAATACGAAAGAGAAGCATCTTTCCAAAGCAACAGAGCCGTCAAGGACTGAATCAGCATCAAGAGAGCTGAGGTAGAGAGATGAAAATACGGGGAGTTTAAAAATGTCGGAGAGAATCGGAATCTTAAAGTGACACATGGAGATTGGAGAGACTTTACCCAAGTTAGAAAAACTGATCACTGCTGATTAATTATGATATTGTTTTTCTTTATTTGCATGACCGGATCCTTCGGCTCGTCTGGCTAAACTTTGCTGGATTATAAATTATCCCAGAACGTATTGCGATACATGATAACATTGTAGTTTTGAGACCATTACAGCCGTTTTCAACCAATATAATAACAATACTAGCCTAATAATCCAAGTACACCCATTCAAATATCTAAAATAATCAAATTTCTAAAAACATTTAATTTGGAACCAGAAAACGTTTTTAAATATCCAAGATAAACAAACAAAACAACAGTTAAAATGGATTATAAAGTTTGTAAAAACTAAAAGTCATTCAGCCAAGACAAAGAAAACAGGCAAAAGTGGCAGGTCGTGCAGATTACTTTGTACTGGGTGCCAAATGTTTGCAGTGTTTCTCAAAATGGCGGCTTTTCAACTACTTAAAAGGAGAATGTTTTATTGACGACTGTTGTCCAAATGGAAATGATTGCGCTCCTTTTAATTTACTTTCTGACTAATTGTTTTGTTGCTTATTGTGACGAGCTTAAGGACGCCTCTCCCCACATAAGCAGCAGAAACATAACTCAAAAGTCAACGCCGGTGTCCTTTGATATAATGTGACATGATGGGCAGCAGAAAAGAGCAAATTTTACTCATCATCATCATCCTTCAGCAAACAGACACAAAGCAGCTCAACATAAAGCTTTTGTCTGTATTCATCCCCCTGCAGTTCATCCAAACTAAAGCCAGCCTCCGGCTCACCGTACCCACACTCAATCGATCCAAATTACCCACCGTTTGGCTGCATGAGTTCCTTCAATGCCCAATCAATCCCCTGCAAAGGGCGCTTTTAGCATGCTTCACCGCGCACCGCTTCTGTCTTGCGGTGCGTTCAGGGCCTGCACGAACCAGAGGTTTTAAAGGTACAGTTTATCAGACGGAAAACTGGGGACGGCGTGTCAATTTTCTTCTTCTGATCGATATCAGTGAAAACGTGATTTGATTGGATGTAGCGATTAGTCGTTGGCTGTTTTTATTTTTATTTTTTTAGTAGGCTAAATGGGCTTAGAGGGTATCTGACGATTTGATAATCATTTAAGATCCGTCTGGAAAACACAACGAGCCAAGAAAAATCTCAATAAGCCACTGACGTGGAGGAGGGTGGTGTCCAAAGTGTGACCCGGGGACCATTTGTGGCCCATAAGATGATTTTGATTGGCCAACATAATAGAAAGCTAATGCAAGTTATCTGTTTTTTTGTTGTTTTTTTTAAATGAAGCAAAAGTCCAAAGTCCTATTTATGCATGTGATCTTTAATAAAATGTGTTTATTGTTGAGCAGGAAAACCTATAAATCACTAATTTTGATTTAGTGATATATATATACCATTTCTTTTTTTTTTAATTTAATGAATGGTATTAATGAATTTTGTGGCCCACCAGTAGTTTTTAAATACATCAGTTTCATGGCTGCTCTTTAAACCCTTTAAAAACATTTTTTACAAGCGTTGCTCTGAAAAGTAGCTCATATAGCTGCCCAAGGTGTTTGCTAATTGCTGCTGGCTAGTCTGAAGGAGCTGAGTGCAGAAGTCGGAAGCTCAGAAGCTCACAAACTGTAGCTGAGGAGGAGCTGTGTCTCGGAGGCGGAGCTAGGTCCAACCAGGTGTTTTCCAAAGCTGGATGGTTGCCATGGAGATTGGCAAATTTCTCAGAGATGAATGAAAGAATCAAAGCGACACCCCACTCCTGTTTTTGAGGAGTGACTAACATTATAGCATGATGTAAAGATAAAAAAAGTCAATTTTAAATAATAGTGCCCCTTTAACAAACTCATACAAAGCATCTATCCGGTCAGAGGAGACATTTCCATGCTGTTGCTACCAATGCACAGAGTAACGTGTGTCAGCGTTTTTTGTGTGCAAGCGACTCACCAACAGTGTTAAAGCAGTGGACATTCAGGCTGGCTGGGCTCCGATCTCCTATATGGATCTCTTCCACGCTGTGATCTGAGCTGTTGGTCAGGATGACCTGCACCGCAACCATACTGGGCTGGTACAAGCATGGCTGCCGGGGAAAATGGTACTTGGCCGACAAGCCTTTTCCTGTCATGTGGTGGAGCAGCTCGTAGGTTTTCACGGGGCCAAACGATGAAGATGTGACCTGGAGAGAGAGCGGAATAAAAATCAGTGACAAACAGGCAGCAATGAGGCATCGATTCTTCTAGATAAGTCTTCACACATTTCAGTTGTATTTTATTGAGATTCTATGTGACACAAAGTTGTATGCAAGAATTGAAAAGTACGTGTGATTTTCCATTATTTTGTTATTTGTTTTACAAATGGAAATCTGAAAGGCCAAATTAGTAAACCGAGTTCACCACTTTCTTGTTTAATCTCAGAATGAATGAAGCAGAAAAGAAACACAATCATGAAGACCAAGAAACGCAACAAAAACAGAACTTCAGTCAGGAGGACGTATAGGAAAAATCCAAAAAGAAAACATGAACATCACTATTAAACATGGTGGTGGCAGCGTCATGCTGTGCCGGGAGGCGATTAACGGTTGATGGGAATTTGGATGGAGCTAAATAAGAAAAGAAAATCTGTTGGCGGCTGAGAAAGAGTCAAAGGTTTTCCTTCCACAAGGACAAACATTCAGCCAAGAGTTAGAAAGAGATTAAAGGATATTCTTTTGTTAAAAGGGCCTATACAAAGTTCAGACATAAATCTGTAGCCAGAAAAAAGCTGTAACTAGCAATCTATTAATTGGATAATAAAATTGGCACTTTCTCCAGACTCGTCAATTAATCACTTAAGCTGTTTTTACATAAAATTAAAAATATACTAACGTATGCAAATAAAGTAATTAATTACCTTTTTCAAATAAGAAAACATTTGTCTAAGACACAATGAACTCGAACATTTGGAGCAAAGGATGCAACTGCAATTAAACAGAATAAAATAAAGTTTTTTTGTTTTATTTAAGACCAAAATGTGTACATCTCTTGCACAGCTTTGATATCATTACGTCTCTGGGCGTGTTGTTCTTTGAACAAAATGTTTTTGGGAATCGCTGTAGTCCAACCAACGACAAATCAATGACTAAATTAGTTGACGATTATTTCAAAAATCGATCAATCGTTTCAGCCCTCAATCAGACCTGAAAACTGAAGATCACAGATCCCACATCACCACTACGCATCATCATCATCTTGTGAAAAAGCCTAACTGTTTTTGCGAGGCAGCTTTCTGCAAAAACTCAATATTCCGCACAATATTGTGCAACTGCATCCAAACTAAAGGGCAGATTGACACGAGAATATCATTCCGTCACGTGACGCGCGCTCCTGCAGCCGAACGCATCTAATCAACATCTAGAAGGCGCCTCTTGTTGGCGAAGAACGCTCCCTTCGTTAAGTCTGGAAGGCGAAGAGGAGTGCATCGAGGAAACGTCCTCAATCAGCTGAGTTAGATGAAAATGGGCCGGATGCTCAGGCAAAGCAGGCTGAATAAAAACACCCCTAATGAATAGAAACACGAGTGCCTGCCTCGGCCCCGAGCCCCTGCCTCTGGCTGGCTGTTTAAAAGGAGCTTTTACCCTTTCAGAGGCAGGAAATTGTATTACCTCGGAGAGGCGCTGAAAAGAAAGGAGGTGGAGGCGGCGTTTTAGTTTCTATCTGTGGAATTAACATCCTGTTACAGCAGATGAACGCCGTTCGCACTCCGTGGTGTGGAGATTCTCGACTGCCTGCTCTCATTAGAGAGACGAGATGTCACAGGCAGCCCACACAAGGCAACACAATACAGCAGGCAAAATGAGTGTGTGTTTTTGTTTTTTTTTTAAACAGAAAATTATCGCATAATGTCCATAAACAGCAGACGCGTTTGTGTTGTGTTCAAAACAAAAAACAAACAAGCACAACCAAAAGTACAGGCGTTTTCGTCCGGCTGCGATAAAAGTCAGATGTTCCATTTCTTGAGTGACAGCACTGATTAGATTTAATTAGACTAAAAATCATCTAAAAAACAAATAAATAAAGACTGATTAAGACTCAAAAAAGTAATTATCAACTGAAGGCACTCAATCTGACTTCAGGGAAAACGAAAATATCAATCGAAAACAGGGACGAGAGGATTAGAAAAACAGAGAAGTGAAAAGTATTTTAAAAAGTAATGAAAGGCTGGAAACAAAACAATTATTCTACAAACCGAAAGGTGTGATAAGAATGTCTCATTTGGGGTCAACTATTAATTTGTTGGGTTTTCTTTTTATCCATTCTTGTTTTTATTCCAGTGTAGATTGATTACACGACATTAAGGGGGATTTTCTCTTATTAACACACAGTCTAAATAACATCAGTCAAGTTCACTTGTGCAGCACATTTCAGCAGCAACGCAGTTCAAAATGCTTTACTTTATTGAAATCAGCAACAGAGATAAGTGTTGTTATCAAAACCAATGATAAACGTCAAACATTTTGGTCAACGTTCCAGTTACTATGAATCAAAAGCAACTTTAAACAGGTGGTATTTTAGCCTTGATTTAACAGAACTCAGTGTTTCAACTGTTTTGCAGTTTTTAGGGAGTTTGTTTCAGATTTGCAGAGCATAAAAGCTGAATGCTGCTTCTCTATAAGCTCCAATCTAATGTTTGGATAACTGGTGACAAAACTCTGCCTAAATTGATCAAAATCTGTGAATAAGTGGGGCTGAATGTGAATAAATCAAACTTCTTGTTGATGGGATAACTTGGTCATTCGGTATCTACAAGGTAGTCAGATTACCTCATAGCGGTGCTGAACTTTGACCTGAGGAACAGCAGTTACACCGGATCCTAGAGCTGTCCTCACGGGGCGCTGTAGTAGACACGAGGCATGATGGGTAAATTTGCTTCTTAGCAACATCAGTTCACACAACCTTCTTCTTCTGCTCCGGAGTCAAAACTTTATTCTCCTTCACAAATTGCAGATTTTCCTTTGCTTACAGCTACAAAGTTGTTCCACTGAGTTTTCTTCATTGTGCATGTTGTCAACCTATTGTTTTTATCAGTTTCTTTACTTTTTATTTTTCCATAGGCAGTTATATTCCTAATTACACTGGCTGAACAAATTACATTTGTGTCGTCTTTACATGTTTGACCAAACTTGTGAAGCTATAAGTGTGTCTAAGTGTGCTGTACCAATGCAGAGTTGGCAAATAAATATGTAATTTGGCACATTTATGTCTGTGTTAAAAAAATATTAAGCGTTTTACAACAATCCAGCATCGATTTCTGTATCAGATTATGTCTGCCGATACCGGTATGTGAGGTTCAGTATCGGACATTAATAAAGTGGATCGGTGCCTCCCTAGAGTTTAAACTTTTCTATTAAAAACGTCTTCAAAGAAGCAGGCATTTGTAATTATTTTTAAGAATATAGAAAAAGCAAACTTGCAGATAATTAGAGACACTACAATCGAAATATAAAATAAAACTTGCATCTCCTGCCACTCGACCATCGCAGTGTCTGTAACAGAGGTCACAAAAACACTTGCGTCTTGCAGCCGCCAGGCAAATTTATCGGACCACTTTTGGATGTGTCGGAGCAGTCGGCATCGATAAAACCCGCCGTAATGTTTGCCAGGCCGTCACGATGGAGATTTACTTCCCTGACAGAGACATCCCGCCTTCAAGGTCCTCCTGTGTGCCCCCTCCCCCCCCCGCCTCCTATCTGAACGGGGACGGGGACAGCGCTTCAAACTGCATATTATCACCAATTTGACATGGTGGACAGTTAAAGGCTGACACGAGTGCCCACACACCATCCGCTGTTGTTCTACGCCGCGCGGAGCAATCCCATAACACCTCAAGTGTAAATAAGAGAGGGAGAGGGATGTAACCTTGACTTCTCTGTCAGTCTCTCTCTCTTTTTTTTTTCTTCTTCCCTTCGGGTCTGAGCTCGGAGGCTCGGTCCCGGACAGGAAAGGAGGAAGGTGACAATGAGAGAGGAAGTTGATTGAGAGGCTCTATTATGCATCAACTTAAAGGAAGCTCCAGTGATGGATGACACAGACACGCCAGTCACCTTCAGAGCACGGACGCCGCGTTCCCAGCATCCTCTCTGGCAAATGACCTGAAAATCCCGCTGACGTGCTAAAAAAAAAAAAAAAAAAAAAGAAAAGAAAAAAGGTCTGAGGATTGAGGCGGGCTTCGCGTTGAAACGAAAGAGCTGTGTAGTGCATAGCGACGCATGGATTATATATTGAAAAATCCAGTTTTAGTTTTAGCAGATATTGTCCACTTGGGATTTCATTAAACTCCCCAAGAGTCACCAGGTTTAAGGTGAGGGGGATCTGCGTTTGATTTTTAGGGCCCGACCGTTTCCCCCTTCGATCTGAAGATGACAATTAATTGAAGGGACGTCACAAAGACCTTGGCTGCAGATTGAATTAAATAAATGTTAGCACGGCCGCCTTAGACCTACTTTAGCTCGACAAGGAGCCTCTCCAGAACACACATACAGAGATTAGTTCATTTGTGTCAATTTTTCAGGAAATTAGATTTTCTAAAATGATTAATTTAGATTTTTTTTTTCTTCATTAAGGCCGATTAGCAATAATAGAGGATTGATATTCAGAGGCAGGAGTGTCCTTCATCCAGTTTTACAAGTGCCACACACACTTTTTATGCATCTATTTACTGAACCTGAGGCATAGATTAGACGCACGCTGAGTGGAGGAATTCCACTGACAGGAAGTCCTAGGAAAATAAAATATAATCTAAAAATCCCAAAACATTTCAAAACTGAAAATATTAACATTTGTAAATGTGCAATTAAAATTTGTGTCATTTTTTCCCAGGTGTTTGGATATTTGAGGCCGGATCTAAAAGGATGAGGGCCAGTGTGCAGGACCAAGTTTGTTGCCTTAAGGAAAAATCACTCCACTAATATAAATTACAGTACATCAGTAAGTAGTCTTATTAATTTCCTGAGCATCGTTTCTATTCATAAAAGTCCCAAAATATTGACTCACGTGATATCCGCTGATAACTTTTAAATAAGCAAAAAAAAAAAAAAAAAAAAAAAAAAAAAAAACTTTGGTGCATCCCCCAAAAATGGGGCCCTAGGCTCCTGCCGCTGAAAGTCGTTTATAAAATCAAATCTGTTGCATGATAAATTAAAACAAGCTCAATAATTTCCATTTGCAGGATTTATTGTTTTTCTCTCTCTACCAAAAACTGGTGCTTTAGACTCAACTCAACTTTGTTCACTTCATTTGTTTATTTTTGGATCTTTGAGAATATCTTCTTGCATTATTATGCCATTACGATTATATTACTTGAGAACGATCTCCCGGTAACTTCTGGGAGAATTTATCGTCCAGCAAAATTATTGTGACAGTTAAATTCAGAAAACGATAAACACAAGGGGAAAGGCAAAAGAATGAAAAAGAAAAAAATGTTTACAACCACAGAGATGCTTTAAAACCCGCCCTTTCTCCATAACAAGCGGCCAGCTCACCTGACTGACCGCTTCCTTGCGGACATTTCTTCCTATTTAAGAAGCAATCTCTGCGGTTTGAGTGGCAGAAAGAGGTTTGGAGGGCAGGAGCTGCTATATTCGCGGCACTGGAGGTCCTTCTGCTGATTCATAATTAGACGTGAACCCTGGAGCTTACGGCGGTGTGTGAGGCGGGGGGGGGGGGGGGGCTACGGGGGGGTCACGGGGGGGAGGCATGAGACGGGGGAGGAGGAGGGAGCAGAGCCTGCGCCCGCCTGATGGACACCAAATGAACAAATTATGATGGGCCCCTCTGGGCGTGATGGGGTCAAACGCCCCGCGCCCCGCCGCTGACAGTTCAATTTCCCCCTAACGCGGCCCCATTCGCCGACCGCTAATTATGAATGAAAAGTTATCAGCCTCGGCCGTCCGCACCCCTCACCCCTCAACCCCGCCGCCGCACACACGGGGACAGCGGTCAGAAGAGGTTCGGGGGTAGTGGATGGGGGGGGGGAGAATTTAAGAGGCAATTGTGAGAGATCCTGATGTCAAAATGTTATTAGAGAGAGCGGTAGCATGCAGAAACGAGGGGAGAGAGGAGCAGGAGACAGAAGAGGGAGGTGGGTCAAAGACAGTGACCGGGGTTAATCTAAACGCCTTTGATAACCATGCAGTAATTCTCTAAAAGGGCCCGAGCGCTCAGCTGAGACACAACCACTGCCTCTGTGGGCAGATTGCTGAGAAATAGAAATGACACTGGGGCCAGTTGGTGAGAGTATGTGTGTGTGTGGCATGAGGAAGAATGTGCATATGCACGAGCTGGTGTGTGTATGTGAGTGTGTGAGCAAAGGTGAGGTTATTTACCCTTGTCGATGAATTCTGCAGCCCCATCATGTATTTATGCATAGAATTGACTCTAAATCAGATGGTGATGTGCAAAAAGTTCCCTGTTCTAATCTGCATTTCTATTCGCCATTACTCCCTGGCCTTCACATGAGGAAGAGAGACTAACTAACGAGACTCCAGCTGCATCCATGTTGGCTTGAGAGCAGCTGTCAGTCATCCTGACAGACAGGCAGGGAGGCAGAGAGTCAGGGGGGTGGTGGGGAAACGCAAACTACGTGCCAACTTGATGTAAAACTCATTGGCTTGGAGGGGACAGTAGGAAGAACATTCAGGGTGCGATCACACCAGTACTACTTAGTCCGCTTTAATCAAACTCCAGGTCGCTTTGTATACAGAGTTCGGTTTGTTTGGGGAGCTGAGAAAGCATAAATGAACTCTGATGCGGGCCCAAAAATTTGAGTGAACCAGAGACAGCTCCAGAAGTAAGAAGAGGACTACAACGCACGGCATTCTGGGTAAATGCAACCAAAACAAACGTCAGAGTCCAGCACTAGCAGGAGAAATAGCAACGACTGAAGAGAAATCCTGCGACCAATAAAGTCTGAAGCCACTCCATTTATCGTTTACATTTTGTGAGAGAGGAAGTGGAGCTCCTGTCTTCTTCAGAGGTTTTTTTTATGTTGCTTCCTTCAGTGGTTCTTGCTGCAGCACCACCACAGGTGAAGGAGGGGAACAAGTTTTTTAAAAAAAAGTTTGGTTTGTTTGACTCAGTGCAGAGTGAAAGAACCGCAGTGGCTGAAAATCTAACAAATGTTGCAGTTTTGGTCCCGAAATCAAACCAAGGCTACCAGAGTAGGGCAGAGACCATGTAAGCCAGACTGAAGCTTTTTGTGATCCAGTCTTTGGCAGAAAGAGAGAGAGACATGGGAAAAAACAAAAAACATGCAAATGGAAATTAGAGTTCATCAATCATTCGATTTAATCACTTCCTGCTGAGTGCGACAGACTGGGCTCCAACCCTGAGAAATAAAGAATAAGTTACTCAACAGGTTGTTGCTAGGCAACCAAAGAGTGAATTAGTCGATGCCACCAACCTAGCTTGAGCAGATCAAGTCTTTCCTCTGCCTGCATCTCCCACAATGCTGTGCAGTTCTGGATAGGAAGTCGATGAATTTTCCATATATTGAATGTTCAACCAAAAGTATTATCAACTGATATTGATTACTCGTCTACTGATTTATTCTCTAGCCATACATAAAATGAACAACAACAGTCGTTGCAGTAGTTTCATATCTTCATGATTCGCTGCGATTTAAAAATCCTCAAACTGCAGCATTTCCAAACATCCGAGTTTTGTCGTAGAAAAATAGACACAGCAGCAGCTGAGAGAGTGGTTTGGACGTTTCCCTCCCAGGGGAAGAGACGGGATACAAAACACACAGATGTGAAGAGCTGCTCACATACTGTGGAGAGAAAGGAGCCGTCAGACCAGGAAAGGTCAACCATCAGATATACACAACGCAGAGACACGAGGGACGCAACACCTGACAGAAAGAGATGGAGGGCGGCAGAGGAGGAGAGAGAGAATCAGAGCAGTTGGACTTCTAGATGAAGCGCAGAAATAGAGTTCAAGGGTGTGGAAGAACGAAAAGACGCCGATGGTCGAAAAAGACAGACTATAAGAGATACAGGAAACGGGGAGAGCTGCTGCGCTGTCGCGACCGGCTATAAATATAGCGAGGCGGGAAAGGTCAATAGTTGGCGTCTGCCGCCGAAATGTTCCTCAAGGGAGAGGAGGCTCATTTCGCCATCGCGTGTTGATGCTGCGGTGTCAGGGAGGAAGGAACAATCGAGTCCCGGCACACACCGCCGGAGGAAATGTCACTCGGTATGGCCGTGATGCGGTCAGACGGAAAGTTTTGGAAAAGGCGGGCACCAACCTGCATGGCGGACGAGACGGAGAGAGAGAGGCCTTCGAGGTCGGACAGCAGGCTCGAGGAGAACACAGAGGACTTTGGTGCACTCGGAACCGCAGGAGAAACTAAACAATAAAAGAAACAATGACTTGAACCACACTCACAATCATCATTCATAGCTTCCTTTAGTCTCCCAGCAACCAGCTTAACTAAGATTGGGTGCAATTTGGAGGTGTGCACCCTTCTCCTACAGGGTCATACTCACATGTGTGGGGATCAATACATACAAATACATATTTATTAGTAAACAGGCATAAATTGTTACAGCGTCATCTGAATACAGTGGACCTGTCCCTAGTGAACTTTCTCTATTTGATTATTTTTCTGTGGAATGTGACTCGCAAGTTATTCAATTGAAAATGTATCTAAAATATTTGGGAGACGATGCAACTTGTGAAGCTGGAAGCAACTGGGCACTTGACATGCCACTGGCTGGTATTTGCAACTCAGTCAATATATGACCTGCATTTATTTTCCTTTGGAACAACAATAAAGACTTTAGATTTTATGCTGCGTTGCATTTGTAGTTGGACCTCGGAAATTTTGACTTCCAAGACGGCAAAATGGACTGGAACTCTCCACAACTCCCAAAGTTGGACACCCGCTTCAAATATCTTTCAAAAAGACAACTTCAGGATTCAGTATGGCCTCTCCTCGTATCAACGATAGTAAACTGGTGAAAACACGTTTATTTTTACAAGTCATACTTATGAGTGTGTCTGAATCCAGTGATACATGTAGCACCTTTAGCTAACTTGAAAAAAAAAAATGTGTTGTCGAAGGTACAGCCTATGACGATGTTGGTAAGAGGCACCGAGTACATTGGCTGCATGACTTTGAAATGCCTTGTTGCTGAAATGTGCTATACAAATAAAATTTGATTGATTGATTGATTGATGGCCTTCAAGATATAGGAATCCCAACTTTTCCTGACAGCATTAGTTAACTGGAATGCTGAGGTATTCACCCCTTGAGTTCCAACTTCTGAGGTAAGTGGGATGCAGCATTAGCTTCTGCAGTAGTGCTACGATGGTTTCTACAGTGTGTATTAATGCATATTAATGTATATTTGGTGTGGAAACTATTAAAACAGGAAGTATAGAGCAATTTTGGAGGTGGTCTCAAGTATTCACAGATTTTAACTATGCTCCAGCGCTAGTGGCAACACTGGGGGTTTCACTATAGTTTACATCTTATAGTGATGTAAACTATGGGATCTAAACTACAGTCTTAGAACTGGTAGATAAACTTACAGTCATCTAGATCCAATAAAGAGACTTCCTTCTTGGACTTTACCTCCACCTAAAAAGCAAGAACAGCAAATTCACAATGAGCGTAAAAAAAAACAAAAAAAAAAAAAAACAAGAAGATGAACTGTGGCATGGTGGGAATTCCATCTAGAGAGAGAAACATTTCAATAACGAGACCTTGAAGATGTTACACATTCCTCCCCAAATCAATTGGTTTACATTTCTATGCAACTTGGGCCTCAGAGTCTGGTAGAGAAAAGCACACACGCTTCAGTCTCACAAACCTGCAATAAAAATCTGATTTAAACATATGAGCATGTTTTTATCACCCTTTCTCCATACCCACCTAACCAAGCTGAGTTTATCACATCGCATAAAGAACCATAAAATCCCACTCTGCCAACTCCAGGCTTGATAAGCAGCAAACAAACAGGACAAAAGTGTAGAGGCAAACAGGAGTAAAGAAAAAAAACAAAAACAAACCGTAAAGTTCCAGGCGGCCGTATCTTATCAGATTTTCTCTGATCGAAGCTTGGTGGGGGTAATAGAGACGGAAACCCTGTTACTGGAAAAGCGGTCTGAAAGAGCCGTGCAGAAGAAAATGGCTGAGGGAAAAAGATGCATAATTCATAGGCCATAACCAAATGACAAAGTGAATGAAATGAGAATTTCATAGCGCCGAACGGCAAAAAGGGTGAGAGGAAGATAATGTGATGAGCGTAACAGGTAAGAAAAAGATTGTGAGAACTGGGGGGAAAAAAGCATAAAAGGGGTGGAAGAGAAAAACAAAATAAAGGAGATGCCATGGAGCCAAATGATATCCCGGAGAGTAGATCAGGATTTTGAAGCTTTCAGCACACACAGCTGGGAGAATATCATGTTAATACTCAGTGGGAGCTGAAAAGAAGAGGACTGTTCTCCTGTTTACAATTTCAACCCCATTATATCCCATCAACCGGGCTGCGTCTCGTACCACACGGAAGAACGTTACGACATGAAAGTGAATTTTCCACTGTGGCTTTTTATCAGCAGCCCTCAGAAATGTTAATCCAGGAAAACCAACATTCTGTAGGTTTTCTTTTTTCTGTTTAATATGCTCTAAAGCGCAATATTTGCCTGGCGGTCTACAAACTGTCCAGTGTGCAGAGATCTCTGTGTGACTCTGGGGATCAGATGAGATCAAATGACGTCACTGTAAGTTTTGCTGGACGATAAATATTTGCCGTAATTATTGCGATAAACGATAATGTTGTTGCTTTCAGACCATTTTCATGTGATATATGTGTTACTGTTCTGTTTATCAGAGTGGAAATGTGAAAACTTGTAGCATTTGACTGACTGTAATAATCAATTTTCTTGACTTGTGACACAAGTGGACTAAACGCTTCAAGAGCGAAAGGATGGATTTGCACTGTAACTCAAAGTTGCCCTAACTCTGAGTTTCAAAGTCAGGACTTTGAGGGACTTGCTTCAGCTAAGCAAGTTCCTCTGCTCAGCTGTGCCAAGCTATAATGACGATGAAGGGCGACGTCACCTTCGGTTTAGCCTTTGCGACGGTCTTCTTCTGCGGAGCCGGAGAGTCGGAGTCGGAGTCCTCCTCGGAGTCAGACTCCGAGGAGGAGGAGCTTTCAGGGGATGAGCTGCTGGTTTCGCCCACAGGACCGTTTCCGTTTTCATCCGAGTCACTAAAACAATCAGGCAAAAGAAAAACAAAATGCCTCAAACACACAAGGAAGTTTCGCAAAAAAAAAAAAAAAATTGCAGTTATATTAACATTTCCTTGAGATGCACTGATCCCGATATTGAAAAAATTTTCTAGATCGTTCATCTGTGACAACTGATAAGGTCAGATCTGCTCAGTCTGATTCTATGTTTTACACTCTGAGCGACGTCATTATTCATAGAATTTCTAATTGCACTTTCTGAATGACTTGACAGGTTTGTTGCCGTTTATTTTTACATGTTTGACCAAGACAGTCAACCTTTCGCTTTAGTCAGGTTCTTTATTATTAATTCTACATTGGCTGATCGACTCCTAATTGATATTGTTGGTTTTACATGTTTGACCAAGATTGTGAAGTTATTGGCATAAGTGACAACAAATAAGTGTGTGATTTAGTACATTCATGTCTATGTAAAAAAAAAAAAAATAAATAAAATCGTATTATGCAAATTCAGCAATGTTTTCCTGCATCGTATCGGCCGATACTAATTCTCTGATATAGTTATCGGAAGTGAAAAAAAGTGGTCAATCCCTAATAATTTAGTTTATAAATGAAATAAATAAATTTATTTATTTATAAATGTTTGTGATTTATAAATAAATCACAAACACATTCAGCTGTAACAAAAACACTGGCGGAAAACAAACTTTAAGGCGTCTGAAAGCTTTCAGTGCACCCGATCAAAACGACGGCGATCAATCTGTTTTTGTTAGCAAAGTGAATTCAATGCGGCACTCAGTCAAGAAAGATTTTCTCCATCTTTCTCCCCTCTCTTTCACTTGCTCTGTCCCTCTTCAATTTGTTCCAATAATGAGTGTTTACTCCGCCTGCCTGGGATTTTCAGCCGTTAAATTAATGAGGGGAATTGTGACGGTAACTGGCTTTTTAACTTGGGCGATGATGAAAAGCCAGTATTAATTTGGCCTACAGATTTCATTTGCTGCGAACAGGAAAAAGTGATATAAATCACTGTGGGACTGATTAGGCCCTGCCTGAAATGACTGGGCCATAATGAGGGCATTATGCTGTGTTTGTTGTGGAAGCACTGGGGTGAGCGGCTCTAATTACCGACTGTACGCGTGTGTGCGCGTGTTCTGGTGTGTTTGAGCACTGGGGTGAGTTGCTCTAATTATACTCTCTAATGGAGAGAACAGGGTCAGCCGGCGGCCTGTCACACAGCAGAAAAGAAAAAGAAAAAGAAAAGAAAGAAAAAAAAATCAGGTACGTTCGGTGATTTTGTGTGTCCGTGAGTAAATGAAGTGCGCCGCATAAGAAACTAAATTTGCCAGTTGTGTAAAAGAGAGTGCGTGAGCATATTCTGTAGTAATGACTCAAATCTCGTTTATTGGTAACACCAGGCTGCTAAATGACCAATCAAAAGTCATTATCCATTAGCCATGTAAATGTGGGTTACGCTACTGGAGGAAAATTCTCCTTGATTAGCTTGTTAATGGAACTCACGCCAGCAATGCTCCTGCAGACCGGCCGACCCGAGAGAGAGGGAGAGAGAGGGCTTGTGTGGCAAGGAAGGGACAGACGCTACAGTACATTAAATTTGCATGGATTTAGAGTTTATCCTGCGTTTAAACAGAGTTTATTCAGCAAACTTTATTGTTTGGAATAAGTTTCCCGGATGGACGTTAATGTCACCTCTATGAAAGGAGGGAAAAAAAAAAAAAAAGTAGTTTTTGTGAGGGAGACAAATGATCCAAATGGGAAAAATTTTGTTTTCTTCAAAAGCTAAATATGCTAAGGCTTTCGCTGTGAACTGATGTGAAAAGTTACAGTTTATTAATGACTGACTCTACACAGCATAGTTAGTGATTTGTGAAACCTGAAGAATGTGGCAGACGGCGTGGATTTCACCTCACCTGTCCGCAGCGGTCTGCTTGCTTTTCCTCGGTGTCGCCTTCTTGGCTCGTTTCTGCTTCTTCAGTTGGGACTCGGACTCGCTGGAGCTCGCTTCGGATCCGCTCGAACTCTTTCCGGAATCGCTGGAGGTCTTCTCCGAGTCTCCGCTGCTCTCCTCTTCGCTCTCACTGCCCGACTCTACAGAACAACATCGTGACTGTAGGTTCAATATAGTTATTTTAGCTCTAATGAATTTTATTGTGGTGTCGTTTGTGTTTTTAATTTAATTGAATTTACATGTCATCTGAAATCAGCCGACCTATTAAATTCACGTTCCAAATATTTTCTAATAATTAAGTCAAATTAAATCGATTTCTGTCAAAATCTAAAGGAATAAAAAAGCACTTTTATCAATTTCTGACATTAAACTCTAAAACACAAACATACCTTCAGTGCTGCTGCTGCTGCTATCTTCACTTCCAGATCCTTCCTCTTCTTTCTCCTCATCGTCTGAGTAAAACTTGTCTTCAGATTTGGTTTTCTTGGCTTTCCCCAGAGACGGCGCCCACTCTTGTACCTGAAGCGATGCAACACATCAAATTATGTTGCTGAGAGCGACGAGAGATAATAAACGAGCTCAGCAATTAGCAGATTTTTTTTCTTCTTCTCTCTTTTTCTTTTTTTTAAAGGCCACATTTAAAAATACCAAAGCTTTATTTATATACAGAACAAAGTTGTTTTGTTATTGTGGCAAAAAGATGTGGCTGTTTCACTTTGGAGTTTAAAACATTTAAGTAGACGGAGAAGTGGATGAGCAGCGAATTTTGTATCTCCAGACATTTTGATCAACTTTCACTTTGCGGATGTTATCTGATGCCGCGTTTTGAGTTTTGTGCAATCCAAAACAAGTTATGGACAAATACTTTAAAGTACAAAATGTAAATCCTTCATTTCCTCTTGGATCGTCTATTAAACTGGAGACACTAAATGGACAGGACTCCATATTATCGCCAATTTGATAACTAAAACATACCATAAAAATGTGTCTCTTAAATTATTTGCTAAAAATGTCTCGATGTCCTGATAGCATGGGACAGATAATCTACGAAAAAGAAATGGAGCTCCGCTGCCTCCTTGATGCTCCTGCTGCCATCTGCAGAAATGCACGCTCCCCGTCAGAAACAACCAATCAGAGCCAGGAGGATGGTCTTAGCGCTGTTAATCAGGCTGCTCACACCCAGTTTTTACTTTCTCCATTAAATACATATTTCTCACAACCTTATTATCATTTTTAGGCCTGTTGGGATAAGATCAATTTTGAGTAAAACGGTAGAAAAAACAGAAATGTTCAGGAAAGTAGGTGACAATTTAACTATTGGGCTGGTGAGAAACAGAGATACTCCACGTTTTTTCTTTTTCATCCCTGAATCATCTGGATGTTAAATATGACAGTAAAAATTAACGTGGCTGATGATGATGATGACACAAAATATCTGCATTAAATTGAATTCAATGTATCCGTTACAATTTACTGCTGGAGTAACATGAATATGTCAAAAACTGCGAAATGAGAATGTTTCTGACAAAAACTGTACCGGTTCGATCACTTCCACGTTCCTCACAGACGGATCCGGTGCCTCCGCTGGCCAGTCGCACAGCTCCTGGTAGCCGGTGGTTTTAATGTTCAGGCTGTGGGAGAGGGTCCCCAGCTGGAAACGGTCTCTGTCTGAACGCACACAGAAGGAAAATGAATGGAAGGCAAAGAAATCCAACACAAATTAGCAAGAAGCTCAGCTGTCGGTGAAGAAGTCGGTGATTGTTTTCATCGTTTATCACCACAATCACCCATTACTTTTCCTCTGTGACCAACAAGATAACGAGTGATTTTGTCCTGAGAGGGCAAAATAAAAAAAATTTAAAAAAGCAGTGCTACTCTGTTTGATAGGAAAGGAAAAAAAAGAAGAAAACTTCACTTGTGAATATTAAGAATGACAGGAGTGAATAAGGCCATCCATAAACATCCAGTGGGTGCAAACCGCCTGTGAATTTTAATGTTACAGGAGGCTGTTTCGTCCATTTTGTCAAGGAGGAAGAGAGAAAATGAAGGGTTTTTTTCCGCCCCACCTCCTAGTGTCTCAACAAAGGTTAGCGTCGGCTCGATAATTTACCCATCTCATTAGTCCAAGGTAAAGGGGTCTGACCTAACTGCCCTTCAAAGAGACACACACACACCAGAATAATGAAAACGCCGCCTGAATCCACTGGAAACAGAGCCACTCAATTTGTAGTAAAGCTTCCCCTAATTCATATTCACAGATTCTCTTCTGGTTGAAGAAAAACAGGCAGGAGAAAGTATTGGATTTAATTGCAACTAGAAAAGTGGTTTAGGAGGCCTAATGCGTTTCAAAAATACGGCTTAGAGGTTAAAAATGACGAGCGGATGACGTACCTTTGAACGCCGACTCGAGGACCGGCGCCGGCTTGGAGGCCAGCAGGATGCGGCGGGCGTACTTGTTGAGGGCGCCGCTTTTCTCGCTGGGCACAATCAGCTGTCGGATGAAGCGGGTCCGGTCTCGAATGTCGTAGTTCTGGTCGTATTTGCCGAGGTTCAGAATGTACTGGGTCAAGAGCTTGGTCTGGGAGAGAAAAGAGAGGTCAGACCCAGTGCTGACTCATGAGCAACGTAATCTACTGAAGAGAAAGATTCCTGTCTTCTTTTAATGCTTCTGTATGCACAAAGTGCAAATAACATCGATATTTAGCCAAGTTTTCCTTCAGGTGGAAACTTTCTGCACCTGCTTCGAGTTGGTCAGGTACAGCTTCGCCGCCAAGTTGACCGTCTGCAGCTTCACGATGTCCTCCTCAGAGGTGAAAGTCTTCGCCATCTTTCGGAGTACGTCCGGCGCTATCTTCGGCACCCTCTCGCAGTACTCTCCCATCAACCACAGGATGCTGGCCCGAGCCATGGGGACCTGCCAAGTTAAAGTGAAAGACCGAAGCAAAATGGCCACCTGACCTTACGCTGATTAACAGCAAAGTTCAACAATAGCTGCTTTTCCATCAACCACAGAATGCCGCAAATTAAAATCCCGAAAATAAATTTGCGAGTTTCGAAAAAGCATTTCTCAAAATAGTTATCGCACTAAGATGAGGCGGTTTCTCAGCCACATAAAAATAGATGTATATATTGCAAAACTGCAATGGAAATACTTTTTTTGCATCACACGAGTCACTGGATGTTACTACTGCCGAAAACGATGAAGGCGGCGACAGGAAGTGGTCTTCTAGCAGGATGACTAGAAGACCACTTATGTTATGCAACTGGCTCCCGCAGAGTTCTCACAGCATCACACAGCTCATATAAAGTTGTGTCATTCTAACATGTTGAATCCATGGCTCTTCTGTAAAATGGCCGACTACAATTTTCTCCAAAATGACGCATACGTAGCGGCTCCAAAGGCGTTGAGGCTTGTCGCTTCAACGCTTGAATAAGACTCCAGCATTCCTCTGATGAATGAATTATGAATACAACTCATTTAGCTGGTTACATCAAAATCAGCCATGATTTTTAGTAACTTATTACGTGAACAAGCATATTCAAAATTGTGTTCTATCGACATTAGCAGAATATCGACAAAGATTTGGGCAAGTTGGCAGTGGAAACGCAGCTGGCGATCAGGACGTCACATACGGTGATGTTGTCGAAGAGCTTGGCCATGTGCTTGATGATGTCACAGTGCTGGGTGGGCTGAGTCTGCAGCAGCTTCTTGATGACCACCACGCTCTCGGCCACGACCGTCTCTGTCGAAACAACCCAAGAAGCTGACAATGGCCGCCCCGGAGACGAACGCGCGCGGCTGAGCATTTTCCTACCGTCTCTGTTGGAAAGCAGCAGCACCAGACCGTTGAGGCAGGTGTCTGTGACTTCGGAGATGTTGGTGGCACACCTGCCGATGGCCTGGATGGTGGCGGCAGCAAACGCCTTATCCTGGCTCTTCACATAGGTCTGGAGTGCGATCGGAACCGTGAGAAGAACAACGAGGGAAGGAAAATCCTGTTACTGAAGGCAAGAATTTAAGCGAAACAACAAACCTGGAATTCCCTCAGGATAGTGGAAATGTTGGCTTCGTTGGCGAGATTAGTCAGAATCTCCAACTGTAAAAATCAGAAGAGAACTTGATTATCGGAGAGCGGAGTGAAGAAACAGAGCGAGATTACAAAACACTGTGGAAACCAGAAGTTTGCACACACCAAATACACATTTTTTCTTAAAGTCTGACGTTAAATCGGATCGAACTTCTCTTGTTTTAGGTCCGTTTGAATTATCAAAATTACTTCTGTTTGCTAAACGACACAATAATGAGAGAAAGAAGCAAACAGTTCCACTTCAATTTCATCAGATCTGAGGACTTGTCTCCAAAAATATAAATAGGTTTTTGTCATTCAGTGCATTTCCAAAATGCAATCTGACTTTTTGATGTTTCTTTTGGTGGATTTGAGTTTCCTCCTCACAAGAGCGACCCTACAGGCCATGTTTCTCTGCATTTATACTTTTGACCTTTAAGATATTAAATGGTGCATTGAATTTTATGATATGTCAGCATGTATATGAGGAATTGACCTCTAATCAATTGGTAGGCAAAATTAACACAAAACTATTAATGTACCTGCAGAATTATGTAACAAAAAAACCCAATGAATATTAATTTTGAAAACGTCGTGCTCTTTTAAAATTTAAATGTTAATTTTGATTTACCTGAAAACTAATCCCCTAAACTTTATAATGAATTAAATAGGCAGACGTGCTCTGAATAGGCGCATTTTGCTAAACGAATCTGTTCCGTACGTTTACATTTTTTCCTACAGGTTACCAAGCAACACAGTTTCAAGCAGCAAAATAATTAGTGCTCCTCATTTAGGCTCACTTTAAACTCATGTAGTTTGCAATAAAGCAGCCATCTGTTACCTTCAGTGTTTTTATGTGTGTGGCGTCTGTGGACCTGACATAGAAACTCTTCATGTACGGCTCAAACATCCCCTGTTCGAGACAAGGTCAAGGAAAAAAATATAAACTTATCAGAAAAGCAATAAAAGGAATTGATTGTTATAACGTTTTGTGAACAGCCTGACCTTCCTCTGGATGGACATGGTGGCGATGTTCTGCAGCACGACGTACTGAACCTCTCTGCACAAGAACAAGAAGGAAAACAACCTTAAGGAGCGGAAACTGGAGAGTACAACGCCACGTCAGGGCCGTCATAGAGAGAAACCAAAGAGGGGTAAATGTCTGCCAAAAAACTCAGAAGTTTCAAGATTAATCTCAAAGTTTTAGGTTGATCTAAACAATTTCAAGAAAGAGAAATTCTCAAAGCTCCAAGAATTTGTAAGAAAAAAAAAACAAACTAATTTTAATATTTTCAAGAAAAGAAATTTGAAAATTTTCTATTAAAGTAAAGACATTCTCAACTTTTTGTGCTCAGAAAGTTTCCTTGTTTTTTTTTTCTTGAAAATTTCTACGTTTTTTGGCAGAAATGATCTCTTCTTCTTTAGTCCTGTAATACGCCATCATAGCAGAGCTATCTTTACATTTCACCTTTTATTTTTAACACAATACCAAATAGTAAGAAGTTGTTTTTTTTAGTTACCTGTGGCTTCTCAGCAGTCGAACTAGCGATTTAGTGACGATGCTCACTTCGTGTTTCGGGGCGAGATGCCAGTAAAGTTGAGCAACAGCCATCACAACCTGAACACACAACAACAAAACAGTAAATCATTAAACAAAGTCTGCTTTTTTTGTTGTTGTTTTTTTACGATTCGTCCTTTACCAGAACGCATCAACACACTGAAAACGTTCTACAAAAGCACTCAAGATACAAGGTAATTTTTCAGGGGGAGCTTTAAATAGCAGGAAGACGCGTGTCCGTCGTGGGGAGGCAGAATGAAAGGCCCGAGGCAGCTATGAAGATGGAGGATGTCACTGCGCTGTCACGAGTAAAGACACAGCATGTCACATTTTAATCAACACTTTCATTTGGGAGCATTTTTCCTCCCGCTGCTACACTGAGACACAGACCTTGAGACTCCTGGTTGATGGAAATCTGTAATCAGGTTTCCTTTTTTTTTTTTTTTTTCCCCCTTAGATTCACTAAGAGATGTGCAAGAACAAAAATGGGAAAAGGAGGGATGTGTGTCTAAAAATAATAGTCATAAGTTACTATAGTTGCTCATATTGTTATTAATAAGCTTGATGAATTTTGTGTTTTATCTATCTGGAAATAGCTGTCTGGTTGGTTACATTTCAAAATAAGATTGGCAGCAATTATCATGATCCATTTTTTAAATTCTTCATTTTTTCTATTTATATTGTTGTGTCAAGTTTTAATAGAACTGAAACAGTGAATTTGTTTATTTGATAAGAGATAAGTTTTATTTTTGGAGAAAGTTTACACCCAAAAACAATAAAGATTAAATACAACAAAAACAAAAAAACAATCATTGCAGATTTTTTCCATCATCACAATAAATGAACCATTGATCACTTCAGGACATGTTCTTTTTTGGACATCGTTTAAGTCAGAGATATTTTCTGGACAGCCTCTAGTGGCCAACTGTGGTACTGCTTTTTTTTATTCATTCCATATTAGCTTCATTAATAGAAAGTCACTGCAATAATCTTTTACCTCATGTCTGCCAATTCATACAAGAAAAAACTGCAACAGATGGAAACCAATAAAGTTGTTGTCGGTTCTAAATTTCCCCTCCATGATTATTGTTGATAATAAAAATGAAAACGCATCGCTGTTACCGTTGATCATTAGCAGCATAAAATAGTTCCCGTTTCCTCTCTTTTCTGCCCTCGAAACACTGATAGCGTGAAGGAAATGGACAATTACTGCCGAGTTCCAGCGCAGATGTTTACATTACATGTTCCTGCAGCATGAGGTTATTTCAGGTGGTTCTCCAGCAGGAGGTGGAGGTGTTCCAGGTGTGTGTGAACTCACAGCAGTGTTCCTGCTCTGCAGAAGAGGCTTGGTGTTCCTCAGCAGCAGCCTGTGATCTGGATCCATGATGTACGGCTTTGCTTCTCTCTGGCCTTGTTTCTCCTCGGAGTCGGAGTCGTAAAAGGCTTTCTCGTTCTCATCGAAAATGCCGTCCTAAAATAAATAAATATGTACATTTATACAAGATGCTAATGTGCACCGAAACATTTTGTAAAGGATTAAATGTTGTTAAGCTTTCTAGTTGGATTATTAGAGAATCAATGATGCTGTTGCAATCTGAAACAAATATGAAAACGGTCTTTTCACAGCATATTATGTTTTTATCATTTTTTTTAAGGTTTTGGATCTACTGGCCTTAATTTGAGAGAGGTAAGACAGAAAAGTGGCCAATGAGAGAGGGGGGGAAAACATGCAGCAAAAGTTACGAGGCCGGGACTCGAACCTGCGCCACCACAGCATCCATTTCATAGCATTTTTAGCTGCCAAGACTTTTGGAAAAAAATCTCTACCAGCTTCGCACATCCACTGACCTCATGTGCGTTTCTTGAACTGACGGTCTGACAGGACTTCCCCGCTGTCAGTGACATCGCCTGAGCGTCACGCCACGACCGCGTCAGGATTAAGTCGCTAACATTGGTAATTTATAGATGAGGCCAATTAAAAGACTGTGTGAAATATTAATCATATCGTCACAGTCATTAGTAAAACGTTTTGGCATTTGATACTCCAAAAAGAAAAATGAAACTGGATAATTACAGGTTGTGGAATACTGGGCTCTTAAAACCCTTCAAAGAAAAAAAAAAAAAAAAAAAAAAACTGCTTTTAAACTTACCAGTTCTAAATTTACAAGAGTTTTACTTCCTAGTAAAAAGTTTTACTCCCTCGTAAAACACTCTCACCTCCTTCCAGGGGCTGGTGAACTGCGTCCGCGCGTAGCGCGTCAGCATGTTGATGATGACCACCTGGCCCCACTCCTCCACGTCCACCAGCAGGTTGCACAGCTTCCTGTAGTTTCTGTGGATCAGGTCGATACGGTCCGGGCACACCTCCTCGAAGGCCATCACCACACTGCCGGCCACCAGCTGGACGACACATTTCACTCCGTTAAAAAGAAACTCTGGAGACATTTTTTTTTTCCCTTTCCTCTTTTTTTCTGTTTGCCATTTAAGTGTACCGTTTATTTCCAGTTAAATCTGTTAATTGAGGTTATGAACATTTCAAGCAGCTTTCTCCTCGGATAAATTGTACAAGTACTTCATCTCTTGAACAAGCAGTAATATAGGGACTCTAGAGAAATAAAGCACCACTAGGTACGACTCTCGCTGCAAACTCTGTAGTGCGGCTGCAATTTCAGTCCACATAATAGCAATTTACAGTTCTGATTACAATAAACTCTTTTAGCCCTTAAAGAAGTTGGATGATAATTAAAACAACAACAATACAAGTAAAAACACTTTATTGAGGAGAGAGCAGGCAGAGGCCGAAGAGAACCAATTATCAACCGTTTAATTAGTTTGTTATCTGCTAGCGACGCCCTGTTCTCGTAAAAAACATCAACCTCAAACCGCCTGCTGCCTCCGTGATCATCAGTGAGACCAAGAGAAGGACAATGTGAAATATGAATCAATAAACCACAACATAAAGTGACAAAGCAAAAAAGAGGATTGTGATGAAAAATGGAATAATCTGGTAATAAAGTTATAATGCATGATTTTATAATAAAAAAAATCCCACCATGGCCATCTAGAAATTAGACAATATGAGGAAGCATTTATGCTAATTGACTGTAGTAATTATTGAACAGTGAATAAAAACCATTCTAAAATTTGATGTCGTGTGGGAGAGGAGTTCTAGCATACACGAGCTGATTGACAGCGCTGAGGCACTTATCCTGGCTCTGATTGGGAGCCATCCACTAATCAGTTGATCAAACTATTAAATCAACCAGTGTGTTAAAATCAGCTTAATGTATGAAGAGTAGAACAGATTCTGCACCTGACAGCATCGTTTTATTAGTGCTGAAATCACCGTTACTGTAATAATCAATGATACTATTTTACGCAGTACTGGAAATATGAGAGTTTATATTTTAAATAAAAGCATTTAGATTTTTTTTTTTTGTCATTTGTGTAAATGCAGGTAAACTAGGACGTTTTTTTACCCTGAAGTTGCCATGTGGTGAAAAAAACGGACACAAATCCCCACATTTTAACCTTTGTTGTTTTGTTCCTTAGCAACACTTCCACCTAGCGTTTTACTTCCTCTCTTCGTAACCGTTCAGCTCTCGTTTCTGACAAAGACCACCAACCTCCACCCCGAGCCCCCCGATTAGATCCGGCTCCAAGGTAAACTACACGCACCATCAACAAATCTGACACCCCAATCTATGGCGTTCATACGCCGCCGCCGCTGCCATCACCTCCTCCCCCCCGGCCATATTATCTACCCCCGCGTGACAAGCCGGTAATGGGAAAAATCACACTAAGCAAATGGTTCTTCTAATAACAATAAATTTCCTATAAAATTATGAAGGGGCCCAAAGCGTTTCCTTGCATCTACTTTGCTATGAATTCTAATTAAGGTGGCGGGGAGGCGGAGAGTGCTGGGTCATCACGTCAGAGACAACGCACGCCTTTTTGATTGATGGCCCGGCGTGGGGTCGGCCTATCCTCCTCTCTTCCTGCTCCTCCCTTCTCTTTTCTCTTAAATTAATGGGCATCTCACCTAGGCCCTAATCATAGTACCCCACCGCCCCCGCCCTGCTCTTCCTTTCTGTTCTCATTTCAATTTTGCAGAAGATGCAAGGCGGGGGACGGATGGGAGAGATCGATCATTTATCTTGTAATGGCTGGATAATAGATCCATCACGGTAAAACAGCTGCACAAACTCCTATGTTGTCTCTGTCATCAGGCGCTCCCCATTTTCTCTTTAAAGCGTCCTGCCTACAACCAGCCCGCCGTGTGCCACTGGCGTTTAGCTAAACGCCAGCAAAGGTGTGTGTGTGTGTGTGTGTGTTGGGGGGTGCGAGAAGAAGACGCACACCGAGCAACAACCGGGTGTTTCAGCACCAGAAAAAACCCCACCAGATTAACAGTGCTTAACCATTTAACTTAATGTTAATTTGACTTATTGTGCAATATTGTGAGACGACTGAAATTTTAAAAGGCTACTTTAAATATCAAACTGATTTAAAAAACTAAAACTTAACATAAAAGTTATAGTTAACTTCTCATATCTTGACAGAGTAAAATGCTTTTTTTTTTCCACAAGGAAAAAAAAATTAAGTCAAATTTTAACTCAGAAATGAAAATAGAAATCTGAAATGATTCATCTTAATGCAACAAAACACAAAGATGTGCCTTGCAACACAGCGAGACACGATTGTATAGGATTTCAGCTGTGGCATCAATAAAAGATGCCAATTAACTGGTTCTTTTTGATTTGGTTAGATAAAACTCAACTATGAAAGAGACAGGACTGATCCAGTCAAAGTTCTATAAAAAGTTCCCAGAAAACCAAATAATAATAATAAAAACAGGAAGTTCAAAAACTGACTGGGAAGTTATCTGAAGGAATCCAGCTAATTAGAGATGCATTACTCAGCTGTTGATCAGAATCAAGACAGTTTTTGACTCGTTTGGAAACTCAAATATCCAGTCTTTATGGAATCGGTGAACACAACATATTTTCAAGAATCCAGTTGATACTCCAGGAAAAAGACTCGTATTACTGGGCTATTTAAGATGAAGTCAGAGGAGGCACAGAGAAATAGAAAGCCATTTCAAATAAAAACAATGCTTCCTACAACATGTTCAGACTTAATCAGGCTGCGAAAAAGAGAAAGAGCGCAAGACTCTCAGGAGGTAACAAGAAGGCTGAACTAAGTCGGTAGTTTCTGAGTTTCATGCTGTCGATCATTCAACCTTCTGGTCAGTACATAGTGGTACATAGTGTCATTTTACAGCACAATTAATTAACTAAGTTGTATATTTATCAAATATGACTTAAAATAAATGTTACTGCCTGACTTAACGGTTTGAAATTGGGCCTCTGTCTCTTTAAAATGTTAATTTCTGAAACACCGCCTTCAGGAAGTCAAAACATGGCTCCTCTCTTAACCCTTTCACAACATTTCTACCAGCATTGCTATGAGAAGTAGCTCTTATAATGAGCTCTGCAGGTGTGCAGTTCCTCCAGGTGTTTGCTAATTGCTGTTGGCTAGTCTGAAGGAGCTGGAGTGGGGACGTCACTTCCTATGGTTGATCAAAAAATTTATTAAACATGGATGAAAGAATCGAAGCAACAGTCCAGCTATGTTTTTGATGAAGGGAATAACATTATAACATGATGAAAAGCTCAAAAAAGTAAATTTTTCGCTAGGGATGAAAATTCAAGTCAGCTAAAAGCTGGAATCAGGAGGTCAGGGTTTTACTGGTCATCTCATGAAAACAAAAAATATACCAATACATCATTAGACATTTTGACACATGCTAACAGGTAAACTGTTATTTTACATGGTTAGCTTTTGTTGTCGTCGCCGCTGCAAGTCCACAGCTCGGGTCTTAGCATCACAAAAATGCATTACTTTACAGACATTAGGCATGCACTGTGTTTAGGTTTTTTTCCGCCATTCATCACCGACTGATGCGCTTGTGTGTCTGTGTGATGATGCTGCCCTTTCCCTCTGTCCCCTGCCTCGCAATGTGGGCTCCGGCACGGAGAAGTCATCTGTCTTCGTTAGCGTCTGGTGGCTAAATATGCTCTGCATCTGGTACCGGGCTTTCCACCCATCCCACACCTCCCCCCTTTTGGCCTATGCTGTTTTGTTTTGTTTGTATAATGATAGTTGGACTCTATGAATACGTAATCACAACAAACTGTGCGCGATCTGCGCGTGCAAACACAACCCGCGGCGTACTCTCTAGCCTGTATCTACATATCTGAAATTGCCATTTAAAGACCCTTTAGTATTTGCGGTGACCTCCTCGAAGCGAAATGTGCTGCCTGCTGGCTTCCAGTGGGCCGTCCACGTTGTTTCTAAACACAGAATCCAGCTCATTTAAGGTCTGCTTTAGAGGAGGGAGGCGGGGAAAGAAAAGGAAAAAAAAGAGGAGCTGGCCTTCGAGAAAATTAAGCTGACACTTGCATCAGAGCCAAAATTCCTTCCAAATGGACACTTAACAGGGAGCATCTGAAGACGTGTGGGTTTAAGTGGGTGTTAACAAACCATGGCATTGCTGAATGAGCCAGGGGTGCCGGAGGACTTGCTTGACTCCGGCGCCCTCCGGTGGTCCGCGTGACGAACTGCGCGGCACCCACTCACCGTGCTTTTGTCTTTCAATAGTTTCTCGATCACTTCGATCAGCTGCTCCTTCTGGTCTGCGTCCAAGCTGAGAGGAAAAGAGAAACGCTTTTAAAAAGGGGCAAACGGCGAGCTGTTGAGATGCAATTATTCGCATGAAAGAACAGAAATGAAATCACCAGCACGGTGTGGTCAGAGTGCAGCTTCTTGTGTCTGTATTGATACCTTCTGAACTGGTTACGGCCAAATATCTGAATGCATTTTATTGGGATTTTGAGTAATGGAGCGACATAAAGTAATGGTCGATTGTAAACAAGAAGCAAAATGTGTGATTTTGAACATGTTTTTTTAAATTAAAATCTGATATGTGTGCTTAGGATTTTCATTGGCCCTCATTAATTTGATGCTTTGTAGAACCGGCTTTCTCTACGCAAGTGAACTTTCTATCATTTTGTCCACTTTTATCTCAGTCAGACTTCATGGAGAGCATCTAAACGTTATTTTTTCCAAGTCTCGTGAAATTTTCTTGATTGTATTTAGGTCTGGACTTGTCTAGGACATTCAAAAACACGAACATGCTTTCATCTTAACCAGTGATGCTCTGACATTTTGGTCACATGGGGAAATAATGTCAAGTCAAAAGTACTTGTGGGCATAAGAAGAAAAAAAAAACACTTCAGAAATTATATTTACAAAAAAATTGTATATTTTTAAACTGCTAAACAATAAACTATAAATGAAGTGTTTTTTAATTAGACAAATGAAATACTCTTGTTTTCTTTCTGTAGGAATGTTGGGTGTAAATGATTGTGTACCATAACTAGAGGAGTTTTTGCATGTTTGCCTTATGAAAAGAAAGGCTATTATTTATTATTTTCAATCATCATATTAGTTGGAAATGATCTCAAAATGACAAATAATTATTGTTTATCACAGTAATTTCTGGGACAATTTATCATCCAACAAAATTTGTTACCGCCTAATCCAGTTTGCTTGCAGTGAGAACAAAGTTTGCTAAAAGAGCTAAATACAGGACTTTCTGTATTTAGCCAAGTTTAACAAAAAATAAAAGCAGATTTAGGCTGCCATGCATTACAATCCTCTACCCTGTCCACTTCTCTATTTACCATACTTCCTGTCTACTAGAGAAGAAAAGCCACTAGTTTATGAAAACGTTTTGAAAACAAAGTCACAGTTAGTAAAAGATTAATACTTTGTGGCAAAAAAAAAAATAGGGATCAATTCATATAGGATGAATATCCACCAATCAGGGCTGTTTGTGCATAAAATCCTACCTGTAGAGTTTTTGGATAGCATGCGCAGAGGTCTTTCTGACGTAAGGTGAAAGGTCAGAGGCCGCCTCCTTGATGGCCAGCATCATGATGGGGACGATAATCGGGACACGGATACTGGACAGGACCCTTAAGGCACTGGCTCGGATGAACTGGTTTGGATCCTGGTGCAGAAATGAAGAAGAAAAGTGGAAACATGTCCAAAGTAATGACAGAGATATTTGAGTCAAGAGGGAAAGGAAAAAGTAGAAGTTTGTACCGATTTTGAAATCAGATGTTTACAAGAAAATGGAGGCAAAGTGAAGTTGGTCAAACAGAAAATTCTGCGCAAAATAATTCAAGATGGAACAAAAATTGAAGCAGATGATTGTGAAGAGAGAGAGAAAAACAATGGTGGGGAATCAAAACAAGTAAGATTTGTTTCACTGAATGACCCAGCTAATTAGCATTAGCATCTTCACTAATTTTTGTGGAAGGTTAGATTTTCTACAGGGCTTCAAAACTGCCATGTAATGTTGGGGAAAATCGCTGTAGCAATAAAAAGAAAGTGCTCATCTCAGCCATGTTAATGGCTCTCTGCAATGTGATGATTGCAAACATGCATAACAAGGAGTTTCACCAATAGCTTCAACTCCTTACCACCTTCTAAATCATGTTTATGCAGCACTAACCAAAGAGCTACTAGCATTAAATGTGTGATACCTCAATAAATTGCTTAAATTTATATTCAACCCAGGCAGTTCTTTGCGTTACTGGTGTGGCAAACATGAGAAATCAATTCCCAAGGAGTGGAAATGAGTGAGAATGCGTTCCAAATCAAACCATTTGGACATGACTTGGCGACTGAAACACTTTGGATTTTTGTAGAAGTTGGAGAACAATCTGCCTGATAAAAGTCCAGTGTTTATAAGGCTTCAGACAAAGAAAACACCTCGGATTGGACTATTGTTACCTTGAGGGCCCGTTGAAAGGTGCTTATCGACAACAAAGCCAAGTCCTGTTGCTCCTCTGCATACCTCACCAGGTAGACGTACACAAGCTTCTTCAGCTGCACATAAAAGAGAAGAAAAGAGTTCATTTAGAAAGTTCATGTTTTAAGTCAGAGGAGGAAACAAACTGGTGGTTGGTTGTAAAGTCGCTGAAAAAGCCTTGGACTGGAGTTATCAAATGGAAGATATGAACAATGATGGATGAGGTAAAAAGGACAGCTTTCCTACAGTTTGTTTTTGTTTTTCATTGGAAGTCTATTTATTCAAAGGGCTGGAAAAAGTGCTGCTACAAAAGGTTTCCCGTCTTCAGAAGTTCATGGTTTGAGTCAGCCTTGCTCTTCGTTTCTCACAGGAAAGCTTGAGATAATATTTGTCATGCTTTCCTGACTAGCTTGAATGCCAAAAAGCCGGCCGTCCGTTGATTCGTTTCGGCTCCTCAGCGAGGAAAGAAGAATGAAACCAGAGACGCACCAAAGACCAGGTGGCTGGTAGCTCAAAGATTCAATGTTTTTCAGCATTTCGAGGAGACAACGAGGCTGAGCCGACAACACCGAAACGGTTTTGAAAAGCCTATCCTGGAATGTAGGACGTTCAATCAGATCGCAGGCCGTTTTCCTTTTTTGCCAATTTATTATTATTTTTTTTACATTAAAATAACTGCTTTTGGCTCATCTTTTCAAGCCAGGATTATGGCTAGTCATCAGCTAAAAACGTCCCGGCCCAGAATAGGAACCTGGACCCTCTGACCCGCACACAGAAGAAAGTCACAGACCAGTAATTACGCAGTCCGTTCTCACTAAGATTGACAACTGGCAGTCTCATTTTGTCTCATAAGTGGATTTTCTAGAGAAAATCTAATATGAGAAACAAGTAAAAAAAAATAAAAATAAAAATAATTTCTAACATGTAGAGGACTCAGGTGTTTGCTAACTGGTAATGGCTAGTCTAAAGGAGTCGAGTAGGAGGGCTGCTCTGTGCGGCAGAAGCTTGAAAACTGCAGCTCTAAGAACGAGCTACGCCTTTTAGAAGCAGCTACGTCTAATCAGGCGTTTTGCACAGCTGAATGGTTGCCATGGAGATGAAAGGATTTCTCAAACAAGCATGAAAGAATCAAAGCAAAACCCCAAGTATGATTTTGATGAGCGAACAGCACTAGCATGACGTAAAGTGCAAAAAAGTTGATTTTACATAAAACTGCTCCTTTAAAGCTTGTAGTCATCGTCTTTGTTTTTCAAACACAGTCCACTCTCGCACACAGTGCGACGTCACCTCAGCTCCTAGTGAAAACATTTTTTTAGAATATTTAGATTGCCGTTACTTAATTATAGCTCTAAAAGACAAATCAGAATACTCTAAAAATCAGCGTCCGAGTCAAAACTTCACAAAAACAGATTTAAAAATCAGCTTGAAATCTCGTTAGAGCTCTGGAAACAAACCAACGAGACGGAAAAGAGGAAAGAAAAGGTGTTGTGAAAAAACATGACGACTTGCTTGAGGAACCACTTATCTCATTTGAGTTGATTTCAGCTGGAGGTCAGGAGAAAGGTTACATTTCAGGTACAATCAGGGAGAGTTTCAGCCAGTAATTGGGCGTGTGCGTTCTAGTCCAGCACGTATTGACCAGCAGCAGAGCACCACAGTTCTCAATCATCATTCTGGTCATTACTGCTGGAATTAATGGCATTACTCACCATAAAAAAGGAGGCACAACCCATCTGCCCTCAAGGATCTGCTCCTTTTAACCAAAAAAAAAAAAAAAAACTTCTATACTGACTTAAAAAAAATTAAGCCAATGTTCTGGAATTGGTTTAAAATACTGAAGAAAAAAATTCTAAATTGGTTAAAAAAAAAAAATGTAAAAAATTTTTTTAGTTAAAAAAAACAAAACATAGATTTAAAAAAAAAAAATTAATTTTTAAAAAAAGTTGAACAGCCAATGTAACGTTAACCTGATTTCAGAAAAAAAAATTGTTTCTGAATCAAACTCTGACCCTTTCAGGATGAGAAAGACACTGAAAGATTCAAATCTCTATTACACACACACACACTTTTTTCTACAAATAACTATAACTCTAGACCAAAAGACAGAGCAAAACACACAGCTTCAGAGTTTGTGAGAATCACAGAGCAGAAATGATTAGAATAAAAATAAAAAGCTTTCATATGAAATCGCAGCAGCTGTCAGCAAACTGCACTCGCGCTCTTCGGCTTGCGCAGTAATTAGTGCGACTCTGTGGCCACTCGCGGGGACGGGAGGGAGGCGAGCAAGAATGAGCGAGGCGGCCATTTTTAGAGACAGACACGCACATACACACTGGAAAGAGCCGGGGAAAGACGAGAGAGACGAGATGAAGTAAGAAGACCTCACACAACCCTAGCAGCTGGTCCAGTCGAGGCAGGAGAGAGGAGATGTGACTGCAGCCCGCCTCTGTCCAATTATATCCGCCGGCCTGTCCCCGGTCCCTGCCGCCCAGCTGCTTCGGCGCCATGACTCGAACGCGGCGCCCGGCCTCTGGCCCCCTGCTCACATGCGAGCCCCCTTCGCGCATCGTGATTTATTCTGCTGCTGCTAATCAATATTCACAGGCACTGGGCATGGACCCCCTTCTGGAACAGCTGCTTAGAGTTTGGTCATTTGCTAAAATCAGCTTCGCAGGGAGGATATCGAGGCCCGTCTCCTGGATGAAAGAAACTCTCAACATGTTTGAGTCTTATAACCCCCCCCCCCAAAAAAAGAAACAAAACTATGTGTTATGTTTGTGTATGATGCACTACTTTTCAAGTTTAAAAAAAAAAAATCTAATTAAAACCATTCAATTTTGTGGTTGTAATTATGATAAACTTTTCTGGACGATAAATTGTTCCAGGAGTTATTGCGATAAACAATAATATTGTTGCTTTGAGACCATTTTCAAGCAATATAACACATTCTCAAAAATCAATAAACTTTCAGTTCTATTGAACATTTAATACTGGAACTGGAAGATATTTTAAATATCCAAAATAAATAAGACAACAAATAAAATGAATTATGAAGTCTCTGTAAACAAAATTATCCTTCCAAAAAAAATGACAGACCAAAGCACCAGACTGAAGACTTTTGTCATCCAGTTTTTGGTGAAAGAGAGAAAAGAGAAAAACGGCAAACAATGCAATTTCTTATAATTTATCATGCAATTACTTGATTTATTGCTTTTGCAAAAGCCCTGGTTGTAATATAAATGAAAGAATCTACAGAAGCCAAACATAGACAAACGAAGACAAATCTGGATCCGTTTGAAACAGAATCAGCTTTTTATAAAATATCCTGATTTAATTAGGTCATCCACTGCATGGATAATAATAACGCCGCAACTCAATTAAGCCGTCCACATGATCCAATTCTTGCTTTATGTGAGGAAATTTGTTCTAGCGCCACGCTAGCAGAAACCACGTGGCGAGTCATGCCAAACATGAAATGAATCATCTGCTTCTCAATGGTGTCATACCTCAATGTTCTTGCTTGCGACATTCTTCACCACCGCCGGAAACAAGTCAGATGCATTTTTCCCCTTAGAAATGAGCTAAAAGGAATACAAATATGTGAGTATATATACATAGTAGTTGTAGTTTTTTTCTTAAAAAAAAAAAAAATAAAAAAGTAAAAATGGCAAATAAATCAGAATGAACTCACTTGAACGATCCTCTTCATGGCCTCCAGTTTGAGGGACTCCTTGTTGCTCTCCAGCATCTCTTTCAGGTCTTCGTTTCTGGGAAGAGGAAGACATTTCTGCTCAGTGTCTCAGCTGGAACATCATGTGCCAACAGAGGCTATTTAACTAATCAGTTTCAAAGTTTCGACTGGGTCAAAGGTGCTGTGAAATCCCCACGTTCTGGACATCTGGATCCATTTCACCCAAAGCCGCACGTTTACGTGGTTATCTTTGTGGGGACTTTCCATTGACTTCCATTCATTTCTACAGCCTGAACTTTACCATTATCGTAACCCTACGTGCCTAACCCGGACCAAAACTCAATGTACAAATCTAACCCTGACCCAGAAACAGCGTTTTATTCTTCCCACAAGGAGCAGTGGGTCCCCACAACGTAGCATCAAGAAAATGGTCCCCACAAACGCACACGCAAAGGTAACGCTGCACAACAGCGGCACAGTCTGACAACAACGCTGTCCTCTGAAAAGGTTGAGATAAACCGGCTCATTGTTGGAATGACGACAATGATCACGTTTTAGGAAGCTAGCAGGCTAACTCACAATGGTTGTTCTCAGTGTCCCATGTGGAGAACAGCGGGACATTGTTACCGGTCAACCGTTTCAGCGAACTCTCAGACGGTTCCTATGACAAGCAGTGTTACGTTTTGTTGAGGCTAATTGATGCAAAACTCTGCAGATGCCTTAGTTTCACCTCAATTCACTTTTACACTCTACACTTGAATGTAAAAGTGTAGAGATGCAACAATTGTCAATATCTGTATTGGTCCTGGTCTTGATAAGAATTCTAGATAGGATATCTCTGACAATGTGGCCGATCCTTAATGATGGATCTATTCAGTCTAATCCTATGTTTTGTGGTCTGAGCGACTTCATGCTTTTATTTTACATTATATTTAGAATTTCCAATTGGACTTTCTGTACAAGTTGAAAGAAAGTTTATTCACATTTTATCCACTTTTTCCTCTTCTGATACAAAAACAACAATGCTGAATTGATTTAAAGTATTTCCTTTTTTAAATGGACATAAAAATACTGAATTATAAATTTATTTGATTACTCTGTACCAGCGGAGCACGTTCAAATACACCAATAGCTTCACAAGCTTGGTCAAACATGTAAAAACAACTTTCATCTGTTCAGTCAGTGCAGTTAGAACAGTAACAGCCAATGTGAAATAAATAAGAAACATTTGAATACCTTGAATAAACTGGAACAAACCTTCAATCAAATGGTTCAACAAGTGAAATTAGGAATTCTGAATGAAGTGTAAAATAGCAAAACATGACACTCAGAGCAAAAAGCATAGAATTAGGCTGAATAAATCTGATCTTACGAATTGGACACATTGATATAATTTTTTTTCGATATCTGGACCGATACAGATTTCAGTATCAGATCGATGCATCTCTAGTTTCGCACATTAACACAGTAATTCCAATATTTGTGCTTCAAACCACCAAGTCACTTTTTTTAATTCTCCAAACATTCTTCTGTCTACTTCATCTGGCTCAGTAACCAAGCAGACATCTCTTCTCAGACGACGGCCTTACTGCTGTACCCAGTCTTGAGCGGCTCCTTGGGTTTACTGCCGCCGGCGTGCGTCAGGGCCTGCTCCTCCTGAGTGAGCTCAGGCTTCAGAGTGAGCTGCAAGCTCTCAGCGGACACCAGCACCGTCCTCATGGCCCCAGCCGCCTCCGAACGCAGCGACGAGAAACCGCCGTTCATCCTGCACTTTCTGACTTTCTGACGGAAAGTCCACAAACGTTTGTTTCTTCTTCAGGTTCAGTCTGAAGTCGTCTATTTTAGCCAAAGCCAGACGCTGCCGGGAAAACGCCACAAGACAGGCTGCACGGACTTTGTCATTCACTTATTTCTTCCTCTTCTGTTGTGCAAAAATAAAAAAAGGAAAAAGAAAGTCACAAGATGCCCCCTTCTAATGGTCGGTCATCCTTATGCCTGAGGATAGGGTTTGTTCACGTTCTCTCCTCCTGCTGCTGAATGGACGTCATTCGACCGTTTCTGCTCCCTGCTGGCACATGTGGCCCCGGCTGCCTCACCTGCCTCCTGGCTTTGTGTGCGACTCAACAGCACTTCCCTCTAGGGGAAAAAGGAGGGCCTTATCTCGACTGGTGGGTAAACATAGAGCCACTTCTCCTCCGCTACCACCGTACGATAATCCACTTTTGGGCCGACACGACTGGGGTCTGCACACCCTGCCAAGTTTGGCAGGCGAGGCCAACAGGACAGGCCTTTAATCAAAGATAGCTGAGCCAGGATGAATGTGAGGAAATAGCCTTGAAGACATGGTGCACAAAAGAAGGGAGGGGTTTTTTATTTGTACATGGAGAAATCTGGCTTATGACAAATTTAGTTTTGGCCCGTTTGAAACCCGGATTGTTTTCTTTGAGGGGATGTATTGACAGAATACAGAGGAGGAAACTGCAGTTATGGAGGAAAGCTGTGTTTCTGTTGACGTGTTATGCGTTTTCCATCCATGTAGTATCATTTTATAGCACAAACAGTAGTTATAAAAACAATACATGTATCAAATGACTTAAAAGAAATTTGATGACTTGAAATTGGGCCTCCGTCTCTTTAAGACGTCCCTGCTCTTTCCAACACTCAGCATTTCATCACAACAACAAACTTATATTATGCATTTACAAACATTCATTAGAGCACCAGACTGAGAAATAGTTTGTGTAATGAGCTTAGCAGAAGCACCAGGTGTTTGCTAATTGCTGCTGCTAGTCTGAAGGAGCTGTGTGGGGGAGTTGCGTCGCAGAGCTGCTTTGTGATGTGGAAGCTCGGCTTTTATAAACTTGAATGGTTGCCATGGGAGACTGAAGGATTTCTCAAACATGCACATAAGAATCAAAGCAACACTCCAGGCACACATTTGATGAGGGAATAACTATACATTATGCTCAATTGCTCAAAAAAAAAGTTGAATTTATACAGTACTGCCCCTTTAAAGTGTATACATTTTAAAAGCCTGTAATGTGACATTCTTTTCCTAACACAGGGTTTAATATAATGTCTTCCCACCTTTTGCAACTATAACAGCTTCCACTCTTCTGGGACGACATTTCATAAGGTAAGGAAATGTATCTATGGAAACCTTTGTTCATTCTTTCGGCGCCACTATTTATAGCATTAAAACCAAAATATAAAAATAAATAAGTAAAATGTTCTCTTATCACACACACCTCAGAGAACTTAAAGCTCTACATTAATGTGCTTGACTTTAACAGTAATTAATGCAAAAGCTGAGTCAGGTTGTGATTTGCTGACCTCTGGTGGTCGCTTTCTAACCTGAAGTGTTAAAAAAAAAAAAAGAAAAAGAAACTGCAACATCCTAACTAGAGCCTCCTTTAAACCAAACTAAATTGAAGACTAAACAATGGTGTGAACAGTTTTGCATCTAGAAAAGGTGTTTGACATTCTTATCGCATTTTAGCTACAACAGTCACAGTTTGCAAAACTATATCGGAATGTAATTGGGAAAACAGTCTGTTTCCTACACTTCACACTAGAAATGTGTAGTAAAATTCTGCTTTTCAATGATTGATTTTGAAAAATTAAAAGCATTACCATGTAAAAAAAAAAAAAAAAAATTAAAAAAGCATGACAAAGTTACACACCGACGTGAAGATTAGGCAAACAGCCCACACACGGAGCAAAAAATGACTTAAAGCCAATCAAAAACAATAAACTAGTAAATGTAAATTTGATCGAGAGATGCACAGATCGAGCTTTTTTTGTCTGGTCACTTCAAATTACCAGCTCAATTCCAGTTTTTTTTTTTTTTTTACTCCAAGAACTCAAACAGAAAATATTTCCAACATAAAATGAAAGAAATACAAGTAAAAGTGAACTTTTACATCAAAGCTTGTCCCTAAAGTACTGTATAATTTATTGTGGCAGATTTCTTGTAAAAATTTTGATTTATCGCAATAAGTTCCAATTAATAATGCTTAGGGGGGGAAAAAACTGACTGTATTGTTGGAATTATTTTCTCCACCTTTTCATGAAAGCATTAATAACTTTCAATAAGTTGCACAAGATGACTAAAGTGATATAAATAAAAATCAGTTCCATATGAAGAAGACTATTTCAACCATCTTTCAAGAGTGGCATTTGTGTGGCTTTGATTGCTGTGCCTTAAATAAAAAACAAAAAAGAGAGACTGAAAAGGAGTGATGGCGTTTCATCACCACTTTTGTTATTATCACGATAAACATCAACCGAAAATATTGTGATGAAATCTGAAGCCCATATCGCCAACCCCGAATTCTGAAACTTTGGGCATCAGCATAACAAAGCGTGAACACAAAACGGCGGCGTGGACGAGGTTATTACTTTTGTTGGAGTCAGCTGAAGTTAAAGGGGTGTCGTTGGAACTCACATGAAGGGTCAAAGGTCCTTAATGATGGTGTGCAACAAGGAATGCTAGCAAGTCTTTGTTGATGCTGGCCGCTGCAAACAGCTGCATGGAGTCGACCACAAACCCGTTCACTCGGAACCTCGGGAACTATTCGGAAGTGAAACACGTGGAGTCAACTTACTTCTTGAAGTCGGTGCTGAAAAGTCCAAAGGCGGCCCCGCCGCCTCCAGCGGCGGTCTCCTGCCCCGCTTCCACCGCAGCCTCCGCGCCTCCTTGCTGGTCGTTGTACAGAGCTGTGGTCGACATGACGTCGCTTCTGAAACAGACTCCCTCCGCGTATGTTTGGACCGGTAAACGTCGGGTCACCTGGTCAGGGAAAATGTCAGCTTAGTGTCTTTTTTCAAAAAAAAAAAAAAAGTTCCTGCAGAGCTAAACTTCTTCCAGATTTGTTCACAACTTTTTCACACGCAGAAGCGGAAGTGTGAGTTGGACAAGTTGGCGTCACATGACTGAGCTTCAGCTGCAGGACGGCCATAGATATACAGCGACTAGAGCCTGAAGCAAGCGAAATAACGAAGTTCAGTTTTAATTTAAAAACATGAAAACATTCAGTGAAATAATATAAATATATATATATACATATATATATATATATATATACGCACATATTAACAACCCGTGTTTTATTCTTACAGACAAATTAATTACTGACGCATTTGAGTAAATATTAACAGCTTTTTTTGTGTATTTTTTTTATTGGTTATTTTTACCATCAGCAGTAAGTTCTAGATTCAAGAAGTTTTCAATAGTAACATTAAAATCTGAAATATTTCCGAATTAAAAAGCAGACTTGGCTGCTTTTTCTTGTCCGTTTGCGTTTCCCGTCTGTGACGTTTCTGCACTTCCGCCTGACGTGTCCTCGCGTCACGCTCGATCCGGCGTTCTCCTCCAGGATACTGTTTCTGGAAGCGTCAACGTTTCCCCCCCTCACCTGCACCTGGCTGTTGTTTCCTCGGAGCCGCCTCACCCGGCTTTCAGGCTTAAATATCACCAGAACCGCCGACGCATTAGACGGACGTGGACGGAACCGACGCGAAGCCGTCCGTTCACTGGCAGAATGTCCGACTTCGACAGCAACCCATTCGCGGAGCAGGACTTTAGCAACCCGTTTCAGGTAACGCTAAGTTAGCCGCTTTAGCCGCTGTGTTCATACAACATTCATAGCAACGACATGGCGACACGTTAGACGGGAAAGTTTGGTACCGACTGGGTTCTGTGAAGGCACTGGAATAAAACTAGTTGAGTTTGAAGATTTATATGAAATATAGAAATATAAAGCAGGTGTTAGCGCGAACTCAACAGGTTTATACGCACTTAGTTTTTCACGTCCGACTTGGTTCATTTAGTTCATTTATACACTGAATTATATGTTCATAAAGAAGCTTAACATGATATTAAATACCTGAGTGATAAGCAGGGACTCAAAACAAAGCAGAGCTATGAGAGCATATTGTCTTTGTGTCAAAATGTCCCCCTTCTGTCTAGTGTGGGGACAGCTTGCCTTTGATCAGGTGCACTTTGACCTCGAAGCTCCTACCTTCCCTATAAGTCATATCTGATGGTGCAAAGATGCACAAACGGGTATCAGTGGTTGGTTGGGGATGTTTTTGGTGAACCGGAAACTCAAAGTTATTAAAAAGACATTTTTGACTGATTAAGGAGGGGGAAATTCCTAAGAGGGTTCCCACCCAGGGCCGGACTTAGAAGGATAAGGGCCCCTGGGTTAGAGTCAGTTTTGGTGCCCTGTCCACAAATAAATAAATAAATAAATAAAGCATTTTACTTATGCAAAGTACTGTGCACTAGTAGATAGATTTCTGCATTAGAAGTGTAGATGGTTGGTCCCAAAAAGAAAACTATAACTTTTGAATTTTCAAATATACATATATACATTGATAAAATATTTTTTAACAAAATTAAAACATGTTTAAAATGAGTCTGAGTTTCATATAAAGTGCAATGTTTTTTTTAAAAAAACAAAAATGCAAAGTCTTAAACTTTGAGCCGCCCCAAAACTTTGGGTCCTGGGCTACCGCCCATACTGTCTCAAAAGTATAAAACAGATCAGCTATGCTTTAATCCATTCAGCCTTCCTTTGGGTGTCATTCTGTCTTGAAGCCTGGATGAGCAACTTTCACATCTGTGTTTCATCTGACTTCATATTCAAACTACTCACTCTTACTGAAAATGGCTAGCTTTGAGTCTTAGTCTCTCAGTAAACCATCCACAGGGAAGAGTGTTGTAGTAATCATGACCTGGTAGAGCTTACGTGTAGTTAAAGCAGTAAACTATATAAACTTCCTATCTTCATCGCTGTATCACTGCTTGCTTGTTTTGTAGACTCTTATATTTTATATTGTATGCAAATTCTGCATTCCAAAAATACTAAAGAAAAGAAGGAAATGGTGTTTAATTGAAATAAATATAACTTTATTAGTCCATAGTATTGCCATTGCATTTTGGATCCTGGTGCATTTCTATAACAGAAGTCACAGCCAACAAAGTGGAAAAACTTTGGACTCTTCTGATAATTTCCCCACATCTGTCATTTTTAGGGCAAACATTTAATAGATAATTACGGAATGATCAAATTAGTTCACATCATCATCCATCCTAATTCCTTTTTAACAGAAGAAGTCGCTTTTAAGTTTTGTCTGGTTTTAGACTCTCATTGTATGGTAATCTAAAGTACCAGCGTAATCAGACAAAAAAGTCAAGTAAAAACCTAAAACATCATCAGATTGCCTTCATTGTAAACTAAATCAACAATTATTCCTACTTCCTCATGAAGAATATGAGCATTATGAGTGAAATGGATAATTACAACTGTAGGATTTTTATCTATAGTACTTGTTTTTATGTAGAAGAAAGAGAATAAACACTACTAAATTTAGCAGTTTATTCTGCACAATATTGCCTCATTTTACTGTTTTGCTCTTTATAGAGTAACTCTGAGGTTTAGCTTTTAGCTTGTTGTTTTTCAAGGTGTTACCTTGTCATGAGATGGGCGGCTCTCCCTTCGTTTTCCCTGCATAGGTCTCTGGATGTTTCAGTATCAGAAATACTTAAAATGTATCTGGATTTGTGTTTTTTGTAGGCAAAGGAAAAGTGTAGCTTCAGCCAGCTGGCCGGCAGTGCGTGTCTCCATCCTGTCTCATTAAATTAACTTGAAACCAAAAGAGTGGAAGAATAGGCCTGTCATAATAACAATTTTGTTGAACGATAAATTGTCCCAGGAGTTATTGGGATAAATAGTAATATTGATCTTTTCAGACCTTTTTCAAGTCATGCAATGCAAGAACACTTCGTCAAATATCAGTACATTTTAAATTCTAATGAATATTTAAACACTAGAACTGGAAGACATTTTAACTATCCAAAAATAAATAAACAAAACATCAGAAAGGGCAAACAAAGTGATGAAGATTCAGCAAACAAAATTGTCTTTCAACAGAAAGAGCTAGTTGAGACCAAAGAAGCAGACATAAGACTTTCTTTGTCATCCAGTTTTTGATATAAAGAGAGAAAAGAGGGGCGGGGGAACAATAAATCATGCAAATGCAAATTATTGAGCTTGATTTAATTTACTGTGCCATTTATTGATTTGTTACTTTCTGCAACATACCTAGCAAAGAACGGAAAACGTTTGAATACGTTTGTAACCGTGACAGATTTGAAAATTAAGGAATCAATTTGAAAATGAATCAAATGTCGTCATCATCGAATGATGACGTACCCAGTAAATCATCCATTTCCTTCATTTCCCGATCCCGCGCAATGTCGGCCATTACCCTCGGCGCTATAATAAATACTTCATGGAATCATATGGTGGCATTATTGGCGACATATGGGGCAAATTGACCCTCTGGTCTTTGACTGTTTTGTCCTATTTCTCAGAAAGTAGGCTAATGATACTATGTCAGTGGTAGATATGGTAGACATTTTTACGCACTTCTACATTAAAAACAGTCTCCATGATGGAGGCATGCAGCAGGCAGAGCGTGCCAGACGATCTTTTGATGTTCCAAAAGAAGAAGAAAAAAAAAACTACAGAGTTCATTTGCATTGGGTTCGTGGAGCAAGGCAGTAGGACAGCATTAAAATTTAAACACAGCGTACACTGAAAAATTAACGACAGTGCTCCGGTGACGCCTCGTTTGCATGCGGAAGAGCTGCTGCGAGACATTTAAGAGTCGGGGAGAGACAATAAGAGGACATCACCGGGACTGGATGAGGCTGGCACTTCAGGAATAACCCAGATTGGATGTTTGTCTCCAGCAGCCATTTGAATGACACTCGCGCGAGGCTAACCAGCAGCTCATGGTAAGCCAATTATGAAACAGGACGGTGACGATATATCGTCATCTCTTGGGTGCGGGAACGAAGATTTGAATACCAATACATGCATACTGGGGCTGTGCGATGTGGTTTGAAAATAAAAAAATTTTATTTTGGCAAATCATTTCCGGTTCTAATTAATTTTTTGTTTCTGTTTTGGGGACGCGAAACCTGTGATGCATGCGTCCATGGGCCGCGTGCTTTACTCCTACACTTGTGCAATTTTACTAAATAATAAAGTCTTAAATTTATGAAAAAAATGTATATATATTTTTCAGGGGGAAACTCCCTCAAAACTGAGGAGTTCCTCAGTTTGTGTCTTTTCTTCGAAATAGATTCAGTCTTATGCAGAATCGTTTCAAAGTTCTGCTGCTGATAATAATTCAATGCTAATGTGTTTAAAGATTCAATATTTCTATTTAGTATTAGCTGTAAAACCTATACATAAGTATAACTTGAAAATACTTTAACATTCTTCATTTAAATTGTTTATTTTTGTCTGCTGGAGGTCTCCTAAAATTACACTATTCTTCCAATTTTGCAAAGGTATTTGTGAAATCTGAATTTTTTCACGTTGTGAAAAAACAAGAAATCGAATATAACGTCAGAGTCTGCATAAAGTCCAAACGGAAGCTGTAAAACACGCTTGTCAAAGATGATGTTCGGCCAAATCGCGATTTTCCAAAAAATTAAATCTTCAAAAACCAAAATTTTGATTAATTGATGAAATCAGTTTTTCGCTCTGCCCTAAATGATCCATATTTCTGTTTATTTATTTATTTATTTAAATTTCACTCAGGACATGGCTGTCATTTCTTAACACTTTACAGTTCTGATAGTTTTGCAATTCAATAATTAGCTGGATTCTTGTGAGAAACACGTCCCAGATGATGCTCTTCTGTTTACGTGTCAAAAGCAATAAAAAGGATCCTATTCGAACTCAAAAGCTCGACTATTTTTGATTTTGTCTTGTGAAAGTTATTGAGATTATCTTTCCTTTGCCAATATTGAATTGTTGACTAGTTTTGTTTGAACAAAGAGAGCTCTCATGCCCTCTCTCATGTTACTTTTCAAAATCCAAATCTTGTGATATATTTGAAAGCACTGCCACATGAAGCCAATTGTCTTTGTTTCAGGATCCATCGGTGACACAAGCAAGACAGACAGCCACTGCAGGGCTAGAGGAGTACAACCCCTTCACAGATGCCAAACCAGTGAGTCTTTGAACACTCACAGATTTGCATATACTGATAAATATTTTTTTTTCACTGAATTGATCCCTGATGCTCACTTTTTCCAAGTTAAAACCTGTAAACTCACTTGTCATCTTCTCTTATCAAGGCACAGCACAAACACGTTTCAAATTTAGATTATTTCTGCAGAAATGTTGACTCTGTTGGGCTGAAATGATTCATTGTGATTAGTCAATAATTGAAATACTGGTCAACTAATTTAGTAACTGATTAATCGGTGACTAGAGCAAACAGACTCCTAAAAAAGTCAATTTGCTGAAAGAACAAATAGCTACTCTCTTCATTTGGAGATTAGCGATTTTTGCTAAAAACATCCACATATGCCTGGAAAAATAGAGAAAACGAGCAAAAACAAAACTAATGCTGAATGTATTCTTACAAAATGGATTTTTAAAAATGTTTTGGGTTGATATTTTCTGTGAAATATTCCATCACAATTAGTCATTTCAGCAATTCCCCGGAGGGAAATGGTTCGCCCAGTGTTTCAATGCAGTGTTATCAGATTTTTATTGTCCTATTGGAAGAAGGTATGAACATGCTGATAACTAACACATCAGCATGTTCGCCATTTGAAGAAACATTGACTTTCTCATGTACTTTCAGCAGGTTTGGTGTTTGTTTGTTTTTTAAAGAGTATTTGCCATGTCACCTCATTGTCACATAGTGTGAGATAGTTGCAATCTCACAAAAAAAAAAACTTTTTTTTTTTTTTTTGTGGCTCCTGTTCAGAGTCCTGCAGGTATGGCTCCCAGGAGTGCAGGCCCCGGGGCCACCACACAGCCTGCCATCATGAGGTCCTCAGAGGAGCCTCCAGCCTACTCACAACCTCAGGCACAGGTACACCAATTTAAAAAAACTGCATGTTTTGGGGTGGGGCCTGGAGGGATTCTGTAGTTTTGCTGCAGATTTCTAGCCAAACAGCCCCCAGCATCACTGAGCCACTTCTATGCAATTCATAGAACAAAATTTCCAAACCTCTTTTGGCCGGAGGCATCTGAATGCTGCAGGAGGCAACGTTTGGGAAGAGAGAATTTAGGTCTAGTCTGCAGGAGTAACAACAGAAAAGCAAAAGCAGAAGAACCCGAAATGTTTGCCGGCGTGTTGATGGATTCCTCCTGGATTGTGCTGGCAGGAGTCGTCAGGAGCAGCTTCTGAGCTTCTGCGGAGGCAGGAGGAGCTGGAACGCAAGGCGGCGGAGCTGGACCGGCGGGAGAGGGAGATGCAGTCCCTCAGCGCGTCAGGAGGTCAGAGTGACAGAGGGGAAGAGTGTGACGTTTTGTAATTCTACAAAAATTGTGGTGAAAATGATTATGATCAGATAATATGCTCTCAAGTGAACAACAGATCATTAAAGACATCATATCACATTAAAATATTTCATCACAAAACTCTTGGCCGAGTAAAATCAGAAGGTGTGAGGCAGCTTTTCTGCTAAATGAAAGTATTAATTATTAAACAGCGAGAAGAAAACATTCTTAAAGTTGATGTTCACATATGTTGAAGCATTTCTTGTGGCTTTGTCTGCTTGGCATAGAAACGTTTGGAAACCCCCTGACTTGTATGATCACATTGAGAATTAAACGATGCTCAGATCTTTCTTTACTTTGTAACAGTTTTTGTGACATTTTGAGCTTTTAATGAACTGCATGTTGATTGATCCAGGCAGGAAAAACAACTGGCCTCCTCTCCCGGAGAAGTTCCCGGTGGGGCCGTGTTTCTACCATGACATCACCGTGGACATTCCTGTCGACTTCCAGAAGACGGTCAAAATCATGTACTACCTCTGGATGTGTGAGTAGCTTCTCACCTTTTAGGATTTACAAACCCTTAACAATGTTTTTAGTAATCAGTTAACTGGAGTATAGATACTCTAAAACAGGGCAAATTGCTGAAAGGGCAACACACTCAGAGCAGTTTAAGCATAAATATTAAACTCAAATGAGAAGAATAAAGACTCAATGTTACCAGAAGTAAATATTATGAGGAAAAGTAGTTTTAATGAGAGCAAATTCTGAATCGTTATAAACATGTGACATAACCCTCTTTCTTTGAAATGATCATTTTATGCCCTGGTGCTCATAATAATTTCATTCTCATGTTCTAGAAGAAGACCCATTAGTTACTTTAAACCAATGATAAAGAGTAACTCGGCATTATACTCCACATTTCCACGTTTTGACTATTTTTCATGGAGGAATTCTCATCAAATTCCTGCTTCATCCACCTAATATACAACCTTATTTCTGTTTTTTCTGGTAATCTTGACTTTATTCTCATTTATTTATTGAGGATTGACTTTCTGTCGTCTATTTACTTTATTCTCATATAATTCTGAATTTATTGTTAAACACCTTTGTTACTCACAATATTATGACCTTATTCTCAAAATGAAAAACGTTTTGTCTTCTAAGCCTGCCGCTCATAGTCCCCCATACAAACTGCTCAATAAAATACAAGCAAGATTGTGCTTGAAAGATGAAAGAAACAAAAGAAGTCTAGGGGCGTAAATACGTTTTGCAAGGCACCGTATTGTCATCATTGCCTTCACTGGGCGGTTATTTAAGTTAAACAGAGTCTCAGTTGTTTAGTCCAGGCGGCTCTCGTCACCCCTGAGTAAAAGCTGGTGTCTTGCAGCTGGTGTGTGAGTGTAAACTAGAAGATGAAGGACTCGGCGTAGGAATTCAGTCGCCACATGACAAACACGTGTTGTGTGATCATGTGGTCCGATGAAAGGAATGGGTCAGATGATTCCTTAAAGGTTGCTGTAGTCTACATCCAGAGCTAAAAGAGAACAAGTCAGATTAGCATTCAGCAAAATGCTTCGATAAGCCAACGAAGTCTGGCGAACAGAGTCTGTCTGGAGTCTGTTGACCAGCAGCTTTGTGTTATATTCCACACCGTGATGTGAAATCCCAGAGTCAGGCAAACTCTGTGCTTTTAGTAGTTATTAGGACTCATAGAGCAAATGCTAAAGAAAATTTAAGTGCACTTGTTTTGTTTTCCAAACCAACATGTTGAAATATTAAGCATCCATTTTCTTCTGCCCACTAGGACTTATCGATTAATGAACTAATCTAAAGTTGATTGATCGTTTGGTTAAATTAACGATGATTTGATAAGCGGCCATTTTCTTTAAACTCTTGTTTTCTCTTGTACAAAGAGGGCCGACAGTATTTTCATAACATAAAGGGCTTAATTTTTCATAATAAGCAGTTGTTTTTTTTTTTAGCTTTTTTTTAAGTCATTACATTTTAACATTATTTTGTGAGCTGTTTGAAATACTGACTGAACAAACAGTTTAATCGTGTGAGAAAACCACAATTTTCTAACAATACAGGAATTTATTGTGTTCTACTGTAAAGAGATAAAAGATGAAAAGAATAGAATCTATGAAGCACTTAATTCCTCATGAACTGAAAGCTGTTCATACAGAAGAACCGTCCGCAAAAAACGCTGAAACTTCACTCCTTGAAGTGCATCAACTCACGACAGACCTCAGAATCGACGTTGCTTATTGGCACCATGTTTTTGTAGCGCTGCAGTAGTTTCTGAATGAGAAGTGGACGCAGGTCAGGTGAATGAGCGCTATTAAAAGTCATAACTTTAGAAACTTGGCGAATGTTCATATTTTAAATTAGAACAGTATAAAGTGCCTTTTGCATCCCACACAGAATTCTGTTCAGACCGTTTCTCTTACCTTTTACGCTACGACTCCAACATCTTTATTCCTGTGTCCACTGGCTCCACTTAAGAATGGCCAGCGGTTCCCTCTCCTGGATGGAGGCCAAACTACAACATTAAAAGAAGGTCTAAGCGGCCATTATTAGTTAGTCGACTGGAATTCATTCTGCTCTAACAAGCCATTAATTGATAGTTAATTTGAAGTCAATGAATTGTTTGCATCCCTAAAGTCTTACAGTCCCAGTTTCAGTCGTCGCTCCTTCATCCTCCTATCCTGCTTTCAGTTCACGCTGGGACTCTGCTGGCCAACCTGGTGGGCTGCCTGGCCTGGTTCTGCGTGGACGCGTCACGCGGAGTGGACTTTGGCTTGTCCATCCTCTGGGTGCTGCTCTTCACGCCTTGTTCTTTTGTCTGTTGGTACAGACCGCTTTACGGAGCATTCAGGTACACAGATCTGGAGGAAAAGACAAACGGTACCAGCGATGTTTCCTCTGTCTCACTCCTATTTTTCTCTTTGTTCTTCCTGCAGGAGCGACAGCTCTTTCAGATTTTTCGTCTTCTTCTTTGTGTACATCTGTCAGTTTGGCGTCTACGTTCTCCAGAGTATTGGGATCACTGGCTGGGGAGCGAGGTGAGACAATGAGGTCAAACATTTTGTGTTTTCAGCAGAATGTATTTCACTTGTATCATAGAATTATGACTAAAAGTTTGTGTATCACAGGAAATGTGCAAAAATGGGAATATTTTATTTTTTTTAGCATTTGGTAGCAGATTTATGTTCTGATGGAAATCAGAGAATTTGTGGCAAAAAAAAAAAGAAAAATTGCTGTTCGCAATCCAGACAGACTAGACATAAGGTTGTGTATGTCTATTTTGTAATTAACTACATACACAAATATGACTTTCTAGATCTGCCCAGCTGGTTGCTGGGCAGATCTAGAACTGACAACACATCAACACATCTTGAACTGACAACAAACGCAAGTTTGTAAAGGGTGCATTCAGACTAGCCCTGTTTAATTCGCTTTGAGCAAACTCTAGTTGGTTTGCCTAGAAAGTCCGGTTCGTTTGGGGAGTTTTGATTGCGTGATTGAACTCTGGTCCACATAAAAACCAGCTGTGTTGAACTGAGCTGTGTCGCTTCAAAGGCATATATGGATGCTAAGCATACTGCAGACCGCTCCAAAAACAGGAAGTGGTCTGTAGCACGTTTTGCTACTGTGGGTGAGCAGGATCAAAACAAATGTCCGGTTCTAGGACTAGCAGAAGAAACGGCTTGTGGTCTATCACCAATGACGAACTGGATCCTACAATCACTAAAATCTGACGCCACTCCATTTCTGTTTACATTTCACAAAGATAGAAATTGTGTTCCATGTCTTGAAATGTTTCTGTGTCATTTCCTTAAATTTATCTTCACACTTTGTGGCAAAGTGTGAAGATAAACATGAGTGTTTGGTGCAGGGAATGGCATGTTTTTTGGTTTCAGAGCTAGAATGAGTAGTGAAAGAAATATCACCGTGCGTCTGTAGAGTTATTAATGTTCCGTCGTGCTGTTCCTCCATTTTAGCGGTTGGATCTCGGCTTTGACTAGCCTGAACAAAAGCATCCCAGTGGGCATCCTGATGATCCTCATTGCAGCTCTCTTCACCTCGCTGGCTGTCCTGTCCCTCATTATGTTCAAGAAGGTAATCCTCTAACCGACTCGTCAAACCTTTGTGAACGTAGCGGTGAGATGAACCCTCTGGTTGTCTTTCAGATCCACGCGCTCTACCGTACCACCGGCGCCAGCTTCGAGAAGGCCCAGCAGGAGTTTGCCAGTGGCGTCATGTCCAACAAGACGGTTCGGACGGCGGCCGCCAACGCCGCCTCCACGGCTGCGCAAGGAGCGTTCAAAGAGCAGGTCTAATCAACGTGAAGAGCTCAGTCCCCTCCCGCCATCCTCTCTTATTGAGCCTCCCTCCAGCTGTCAGACGGGAACCGAGGAGGTGAACAAGCGGCCTTTGATTTGACATTCAAGAACAATCTCGCCCTCAGTGAGAAACAATCACCTGGAACGTTCCTGGGACCCGGCCGTGTTGCGCACTCTGGAACCTCCTCTTAACCACTTAACCTGTGTGCTTGACTTCCTCTGTGTGGGTGCGCGCGTGTGTGTGTGGGTTTGTGTGTGTGTATGTGGCCGAGCTAATAAATGCTTGTGTGCCTTTTTGGATGTTTGCTGTTGCCTGTAGGATCAGGAACAGATACTTCCGCCTCTCTCTCTGTCTCTGAGATCTTCAGGGTGTTTGTTCCCTCCATTAACCACTTCGGAATACTTTGACCTCTCCTTCAAATCACGTGATATTAATTAATTTTATATTAACTTTATTTTTGGGTGAAAAGAAAATGCAAAAATGTCTTCTGGTACTTTTAATCTATGCTAAAATCAAAAGGTGCATAACTTAAGACCAGGGACCCCTAGTGGAGGGAGTGTGTATTTCTTAAAGATGGATGCTGTGCATTCTAGGTCATAAATCTTTTCATCCTTTTTTTTCTCTCCAAACTTTAATGCAAATCCTGGAAGTCTTAACATCATTCACTCAAAATCTTAAACTCTCCAATCAAGTCTGTGTTGCATTTTTATGCACAGCAGTTAAGCAGATGAAGGTAGTGCAAAAACATTCAATTGAAGAAGCTCGTATCAGTAGCTGTAGTAGAAACATTGACCTCTAGATGGCAGTGTTGATTAATCAGCAAATCACAGGTATTCCATCAAATCATGACTTGTCCATCCTATCCTTTTCCATTAATGTTTTCTCTCTCTTTTTTTTTTTTTTTTTTGTATGTTTAAAGAAACAAGTTTGAAATATTTAACTTCTTTTTGATGTCATTTGCGGAGTTTGCATGTTCTCCCTGTGCATGCGTGGGTTCTCTCCGGGTTCTCCGGCTTCCTCCCACAGTCCAAAAACATGACTGTCAGGTTAATTGGCCTTCCCAAATTCTCCCTAGGTGTGAGTGTGTGTGTGTCTGGTTGTTTGTCCTGTTTGTCTTTGTGTTGCCCTGCGACAGACTGGCGACCTGTCCAGGGTGAACCCCGCCTCTCGCCCGGAACGCAGCTGGAGATAGGCACCAGCAACTCCCGACCCCGTTAGGGAGAAGGGTGACGGAAAATGGATGGATGGATGGATGGATGATGTCATTTGCTTTGAAACTTTTCTCCAATTTTGCAACAGAAACAGATGTTGAAAAAGTGAAATATTTATTCTTTTGTTTTTCTTGACATGTGTTTTTTTGCTTGTTTCATTCGGCGTACTCTTTCCATTGTGCAATCCAAAGAACGTGGCACTTTAAATTTGGAGGTACAGTTCAGGCTCCGATGAAGACGTCGGCTATCGAGCACCGTCGGTACATTTCATCTTCTGAAAGAAAAAAAACAAATCATTTGAATATCTATTTTTCTAGAGATGTTACGAGCCCCACGGTGCTTTCCGTTCCTTGAATGTTTCCTCGATCACAGTTTGTGTTATGAAGTGTAACAGCCGCATAAGCCTTTGAAGGAAGATGTATAAAAAAAAATTAAAAATAGGTCTTTATTTACTGTCCATATCCCATCAATGATGTTACTAAGCAACGAGAGGTCATAAATGAAAGGAGGGTATTTCTGCATGGTACCTACTGATTTTTTTATTTTATTTTATTTGATTAATAATGTAAATCTGACAGAAGTGCTTGTATGCAGTGTGTTAATGTAGATGCACAGTGGCTTCAGGTTATTCCTTACAGTCAGCATGGTTTGATGTATACACTGGAACTTAATTTATCTCTAAGCCATTTCTGGTGACTGTAGAGGGGTGAGAAGGACTGTATGTATATTTTGTATGCTCTCAGATTGTTTTGGTGTCATTTTAAAATGCACACTGGTTTTACCTTCAGTCATGTGTTGAGTAGTTTGAGATTGTGTAGTTATTGTTCTAATGAATAAAATTCTCCTTCCATATGAGTTCCGTTGTTTCTTTTTGCGGCCTTACTGACCTGACGTAGTCTGCCTCTGTAAAATGCAAAAACAAATAAAAAGCAGACTTGTAATGTCAGCTAACTACCACAGGGTGTCACCAGTTTTCTCCCAATGTCTGATTTCACTGGTGGATTTGACACCAGATTTAATATGAAGGGATTGAGATCAGTCACCAAGTGAAATTATGGAAGCTATTTTTTCTGAATAAACAGAGCAGTGGACAAGGAACGACGGACCGCGGCCTCTCAGCGGCGGCTTGTTGGGCTGCTGGCTTCCCTAAAACATCAGAGGAGAAACGATTGCCTCTAATACCATCAGCAGATCGATGATGGACTCTGACTGACCAGTACAATTAAGCTGAGGATTCTTTAAGCTGCCTGGGGGTCCAGACCGTCCGACTCATCAAAGTTGGGTGAGGTCAAGCAACTGCTCTGGTGGCGGATCCAGAAGACATCTCAAAGTAAGAGCTGTTGCTGGTTGTTACTGACAGCCAAAGCACTTTGGCTGGTTTGTTTTGATTCACTGCGATGAGCTGAGAAGGCTTCTGCTTTGCTGAAAATGCTTTTATCTTGAGTTTTTTCTTTGTTTTGCGCCGTTTTGATGCAACTAGCCTGTTGGAATCTTAAGTCTACAGTTGGAAATGAGTTGTGACGTGAAAGAAAGATGGCCGCCAAAGCTTTGGTGAATACAGTTGAACAGCTGCAGCCACTTAGGCTCAGTACATACATCTCTATAATAAACCTTCATAACATATTATTAAAGTGATGATTTATTGTAGCGATATTGACAAATGTTAAGAAAATATGTTGTTGGGAAGTTCAGTATTTAAATCACAGAATAACTATTTTTTGCACCTACTTAATCTTACCAGTATTATGTGCTACAGTTATCAAAAACACGTTTTATGCACATTCAACAACATTTAAAAGTTAAATGTGAAAACCAGTTATTTTTACAACAGAATAATATTTGGTTCACTTCTCCTGCTAAGCAACGGCTAATGGAGAGATCTGCTGAAGCTGCAGGTCAGAGGTCACAGAGGTAACGTTCACACTGCCTGGTCCACCATCTGGTTTTTAGATCGTACCCTTCTCAAACCAAAGAAGAAGAACCCAAAATAAAAAATTGTAATTAGAAATTTAGAAATTAGAAGCATTCTGGTTTATAGAAAATGATAAATTATTAAAGGAAATCTGACATGGTTGCCAGTTTGGAACTCGGCTGAACTCATTAAAGGAGCTGCTTCTCAGTGCGGTCTGGTAAAAAAACGTTGTCGAAGCGATAATCGGAGCCATGTTGCGATGACTTCCTCAAGGCGGAGTTTCAGAAAGAGGCGGAGCTTCTTAAAGAAACAGAGACCCAATTTCAGGACGTTGATGTCGAAGTCGAATTTCTTTTGAACCGTATTTGATATGTACAGCATTTTTCTAACAACTGAAGGTAACATAATGACATAATACTGCTGCTTTAAATGTGTGCTGGTGTGAAATAATTTGCATTTGACATCATATACTAAATGCATGCATTTCTTATATTTTGTGGTAGATACCTGGGAGTAAGTTGTTATACTAAATGCTTGTGTGTACTTATCTGTATGACAAATACAAATTTTCCAAAAGACTGCAGCTTTGTTCATGATCATGGTGTGACACTGTATTTACATGTTGGGGAAATTTCCAACTCAAATGCAACTTTAAGACATAATTACCCAAGAAACTGAGTTCAGTCATTTTCAAATCATTCATTCCTACGGTGTGAGTCCAAATCTTTCCCGTCAAGGTGTGAGAAGACGCTGAGCGTCAGAGGCTCCGGCTCCTTTCATCCTCGCTTTCCGAAATTGCCAATCAACCCAAAGCGTCTGGCAGCTAATCGGGCCTGACTCTCTGCAGCCGCTCGTCAGATCGCACGGTTCATCAAGAGTCCAATCTGGAAGTCATCAGCAGCCGTTCGAGCCGAGCTTGCGGCGAGGAAAATGGGGGCCGCGGGGGCCGTGCCAGCAGCTCTGCTGCCGGCCGCGTGGATGGAGGAACATCTGGGGAAAGATGCTGCTTGTGCTTCGTGTTCATTCACAGAAAAGACAAGAGGCAGGGCAGAACGGGTTTGGAACAGATCTGAAAGATGTCTTTAAGATTTAATCCAAAAACAGCAATGCAGCCTGGATTAGACTTTAGAGAGGGCTGACAGGGGCAGTAACCCAGGGCGTAAAGTTTTGGGGGCGGTGGAAAAAAGAAAGTGCGTTTTCTGTGTATGTTCATACTAAATGTCATGGGCTCTTTTTGCATTTAGTGTTTAATGCACTAAAGATCTGCTGCTGTTGTATAAATGAGAAAATGAGACGTTGAACCCAACAATTTTTGATGCTAACGGTCAAAGTCCTTCTTTACGGCAGACTGATCACCGGCCTCCAAGGCCAAAGCGAGGAACACCCACTACAGACATCGTCGGTTTTCCCTTCTCTTTATTAATTTGGCAGAAACAAATCAGGACAGAAACGACACTATCGTCGACTTGGCACACACACGCACGCACGTATACGCACACACGCACACACACACTCCCTGAAACCAGACAGTACTAACAACAGCAATACTTCATTTCCTCGAACCTTCTTCACAGAGCGTCCCGTTGGACTGTCCTCCTGCAGTCCCGAGTGAATCCTTCCCACCAATACATTTCAGCGGTCTACGAAAACATGAATCGTTCAAATAGTACATTCTGGAAGCTCGAACAGGACATCCACTCTGAGCTAAAGGCTGCTTATTCTGACTGAGTTAGTGGTTCCCTTGATGAGTTAACACTCACTTGTGGCACACAGTTAAAACAAAAAGAACCAGGATTTGCTGGTCGCGATATTACGACGGTGCATTAGAGCCATCGCAGATTAACGGAAGAACGTGGACACTTGAGTGTCAAAAGTTCACATGAAAAAAACTCAGCAATTTTGAGTTTGACAAAGAAAATTGTATTTATTTTGGAGGAAATCTCCGGGGTGTTTTGCCGAAATGTGCTCTTTTCTCCCACCTGCAATGGCTCTAATACGTCGCCGTCGTACAATCTGGGGACAAAATCACCAGATTACTATTTCTTTCTTTCTTTCTTTCTTTCTTTTAAGAGTGGCAAGAGTGACGTCATCGGGCCTGCCAAGATCAAGCCGACCATCATTCTGCAATCATAGCTATGTACAAAATACATATAATCACATTTATTTACAGAACATGTGGCGACAGCAGAGCCACGACACGAATACAATAACAAACACAGCACCTCCTGGTGTCACAGGGACAAAGACGGCAAAGAAAAAAAAACAAAAAAAAAAACAAACGAAACAAAAATAAAACTTGGCACTTGCAGATTTCTCCCACGTCGACGCAAGACGGAGACGAAACAAGAGTCGGTTTTTAGTGGTAAGCAACCCTCACAGGAGGCAGATCAGGCTCTTGCCCTCCTCGATCTCCTCCTGGACTTTGTCGCTGGACGTGGCGATCTCGGCCTGAGCCGAGAAGACGGCGCAGACGAAGGTGAGGACGGTGCCCCCCATGGCGGTGTAGAAGGCCCAGCCCATGGAGCAGAGCCCGGCGCGGTACGGGGCGGCGTCGTGGCCGCAGTACAGCTGAACCTTGTCGGAACCCCAGCCAGCGGGGTACAACATCAGACCCAGAATCAGGAACAGACCTGTGGGAAGACGAGCGGATCAGGTCAGCTTGGTCGGTTTGGTGACCAAACGCAGCTTATGGTGATTGTAGATATAGATATAAAAGCTCCACAACAGCCAGCAGCGGCTAACAGGCTAACAAAGTTACTTCTGCACCAATCCAGATCTGCTTACCAGATATTTGACTAATAAAAATGTAACCAATTGTATATAACTGAACCACATTAGGAACGACAGCAGAATGCATCATTAATCAGACATTAATGTCATGTTATGTTCAGTTCGGCTCAGTGAACAAAACTGGACTTCATCAACTTCTAGCAGCAGAAAACCAGTTGGGGTTTGCTGTTTGCTGTGGTTAGCGACCCGGCTAACTACCATTAGCTACACGCTGATTGTACCTCTGTTTTGTGGCAGGAATACAGACACTGGTTTATTGAACTACGACATGCTAACACATGGCGGCCATATGGGATATTTAGCTGACTTCCCTCGACTCTCCAAGCTGTAAATTTCACATCCTTACAGGTTTTTCTGTTTGGAAATTTTATATTCAGCCTTCCAAGAGCAAATTGTATTCACTTATACTTTTATTACGACGGTGCACGTCTTCACTTCTTTTGCATGAGCTAGCTAGCATTAGCACCGCGGTACTTCTGGCAGTTGCTAGAAGCACGGAAAGACGCAGTTTGAACCCATAACAAGTCATTGCTTAATTAAAAGTTGCTTTACATCCATTACGTTTACCATTGGTGAAGTGGTTAGCTTACTTAGCTTAACTAGCTTATAGCTGGGCTTCAACATTAGCGTCTAGCTGCATTTCCGTGTGTCGGATGTGGCATAAAATCCCAGTGAGGGGATTCCAAGGTGCCTCTGCTGATGAAAATATTTATGAAAAGCAAAAACATTTCCCGTCGGAGTCCCATTACGACGCTTAAAAGAGAGAGAGAGAGAGAAAAAAAGGTCGCATCAGGCGGGGAATAATTTCCTGATTTCCCGCCAAAAACTGCGACCGAACACACGTGCGGCCGGACCCTCGAGAATGACAGGAAGGAGCGGCTCGCCCCGCAGTCCCGTCAAAGGAAAAGCGGAGAACAACAGGAAAAGGTAGCCGAGCCAACCGCACGGTTTCCTGCGTCTCAGTGGAAGTCGTCAAAGCCGCAAACCTTTGACGACCTTACTATGGCGGAAACCATTAGTAAGGTTTCTGCCATACTAATGCAGTTGCAGAGACCCAATGCAGGAAATGAGGATTTCAGCTGCGACATTTTCAGCCCCTCTTCCTCCTCTCTCTGTAAGCCGGTCTTATTTCGCTTCTGTAAAACAAGGAGGCAAAAACGCCGTCTCTCCTGATCCCTCTTCCTCTCCCCTCGCTTCCTTTCGTTCTCCTCTCTCTTCCAGAGCCCAATATCACATTAAACAAGGAAATGAAAACTAGGTCATAAATTCTTTCCACATGTTGCTGTGCTGCCCCGACGTCCAGGCCAGGCCTGGTGATGGATTGAAGGCATGGTTTTAATTCCCAGCGCCGCACCACCCCTCCGCACGCACACACACACACACACACACACACACACACACACACACACACACACACGCAGACAGATACATGCAGTCATTTGCAGCCCCCGCCGCCTCCTCCACCTTAGAACTGGACTCTCTAACCTAATATCCTACTGAGCTCCGCCCTCATTTAGCCTCGGTGACCCTTTGCGCTGGCTCTCTTCTGCGTTGCTTCCAGACTGTCAGTTCTCCGCTGCCGGTGCATCTCTAATAGCGGCCGGTCCGTTCCCTCAACGTCCAATTTTCTATTCGGGGAATAAATAGGAAGTCGGGGCGTGGTGGTCGATATTTAGAAAGCGATGTTATGACTTTTTATGGTTTTGCACCAAAGTGTAGAAGAACTGGCATCAGTGTTATTCATTTATTTTTACACCCCTCAAATGAGGTTTTTCAAACTCGATGGAGGAAATGTTTTGGGATTTCCAGTCACACGCAAACGCAAACCAGGAAGAATAAGATCGTATGTTATGAACTGCGATTCGCTTTTTATTGGTGCTGCTGGGCGTTAGACCTCAACAGGGCGAAGGTGTTTGTTTATATTCCATTAATGCCGGTTGTGTAATATTCGACACAAACCGTGGATCCGCGTTCCCACCGACTCATGATCAGATTTAAGCCTGAACATGATTTCCTCCTCTCTGCATGCTAACCTATTGTGTGTGCGATACTCGAGTAAACAATCTGCTAAACAGAAAAAGAAAAAGAAAAAAACATAGGAAGTCAGCTGACGGCGTTGAGACCCGCCCCCTGGCTTTGATTGGTTGTTTTTGGTCGGGAGCTGTGCGTCTCTTCAACAACAACAGAGGAGATCTTTTCACAAATGATCCGTCTGAACTTTAATTTTTTTAAAAGAAAATCTTTTTTGTAAGAGTTGGATACTTCACCTATTGGCAAATGAAATATTCCCCAATAAAAGTTGAATTTTATCCTCTCAGGAAAACATTCCGCGAGTATTTCCACTCGGTACTCATGAGTCATCGCCATGGCAATAATAACTTCCTTATCTGGGTCTGTCAGGCCCAGTTTTATCTTCATTGTGCCACACCTGCGGCGTAAACACAGATCTCCAGGAAGTGCTCCTAAAGGCCTGGCTGCACTGTTTTGCCATTAGTCAGAGCTGACGCGTCTGCTTCTCTGCTTTATACGAAGCGGGATTTCTTCCGTCGGTGTCAATAACTCCATAAACACGGCCCTCAACTCCTGGCTGCAGGGCGTTTCGTTCCCTTCGCTTCCAGTCTGGAGCTCCGTCGAGTTCTGCAGCGAAACCTGCAGCGGGGCCTGCGACTCCAGGCCAGAGGGAACTTTACTGAGGCTCATAAAGGCGCACGGCAGCAAACACACAGGAATCAAGAGACAGTTTTACAGCTGAGTTTGTTTGGCGTCTCGTCTCTAATCCTTTTCCTGCTCCGGCGAGGCAGGCATTTCAGTAAAAGTGGAAATAAATTCACTTATAGGTAGTCTAACTGCTGCATAACAGGCCTTTTGGGGGCCCTTAAAATACACGCCGCCAGGATGCAAGGCTTAGCCGACTGACCCTCTGCAGAAGTCTGCTCGAGTCGTTTCTGCAAGTCCTGAAACCACCCAAGCCCACGCAGTTTTGGCGCTCAACGGTTCAGCGAGACGTGGCGGCGTTCGGGACGCGTGTCGCGGGGGGTCCGGGTGAGAATCGGGGTGACGTGGAGACGAGGCTGATGGGGGCTGGGAGTCGCTCCAGCGCAGTGACGCGACCGTCTCTGGCAGCCGCGTCGCAATCTTCCCATCTGAGGTCAGTCGCTTTCCCGAACATCTGCCGACTGGTTCCAGATTTCTCATTACCGTGGCGACGGCACGCTTTCTGGAAATAATCATTAGCAAAAGAGGGTCGATGTGGTATACAGCCTCTCCGGCAGATGTCAGCCGGAGCGATCGTCACCTGCCTCACAGGAATGTGACGAGTTGTGAAAAAGCATGGAGTTGTATGACTGAATCCGGCGAGGCGCACAATGAAAACCTCCACCTATAAAGTTATTTTAAGCTCACTTTTTATTACGGCTGTTTGTGTTGGAGCAGCTGAACTGAAGGGGTTTCGGTGGATTCTGGGGTGTATAAAGCACTTCGGCGTGTCCTTCACCACTCGCCCAGCTTTTCTGTTTGGCCCTGCACCAGATAAACAACAGCGGGGGAGGACAGCCATAATCACCGGTGGGGGTGGAGAGAGAGAGAGAGAGACAGAGAGAGAGAGAGAGAGAGAGAGAGAGAGAGAGAGAGAGAGAGAGAGAGAGAGAGCATGACCTCAAGGCCTCCTCCCCTCTATAATTCACCTCGTCGTGTCAAAGTGGCCCGAGCTCTTCCCTCGGTCGCAGAACCCGCACGCAAACAGATACGCATGCGCGTCTGAAAGGGCTCCAAGCCGCCCGGGGGTAAATGCCCGGGGGCGACGGTCGCCCCGGGTGACGACGACGGAGCGTCGCCCCCCGTCTTTCTCCGTTTCCTGCGCACGCGACGGAGTCGCTCCGCCTCCCTGCCCCCCGAAGCGGCTCCAGCGGAACAGAAACACATAATTCCAGCAGTGGGAGTTGTGGAGCCAGTAATGAAGCATTTAGCTTTCAGCAGAGCTTCTCATTTACCTTGATGAACGCCGGAGGCCACAGGAATGAGCAGAAACAATACGGCTCCGGGGAGGAGGGGGGGGGGACCGAGGCGGCTCTATTTATATCCGAGTCAAACCGAACTGAAGTCGAGAAGAAGCGACGCATGTTGGAGCGTCCGGGCCGACGCTGGTTCTGGGTCAGTCGAATGGTGAAAAATGTGTCAAAAAAAAACAACAACAACAAAACAACGTCTTGCCGTCTCGCTGGGGGATGTGTGCTGATTATGTGGTTGGAGGCGCAGTCGTCCTGCTTCAGATTATGACCTCTGTGGTTGGCGTTTATCGTATCGTTTCAGTTATCAAGACAAATTTCTTAGAAGAAGTTTGATCAGCGTCACAATTAACAACGCTTAAAACCCCACAAAACTCCCCAAATTGATTATTTAACAATTTTTTTCGCCTCAAGTTTTGCTCAATGACAGAAGCTGATTAATATGAGAAGTAGCCATGGTGACCCTGGAGGAGCTGCAGAGACCCACAGTTCTTCATACTAGAAAGATATAAGAATTGAATTTGCCTTTGAGGGTCACAGCAAACATGTGACTGAAGGTGTTTTGATCAGATGATGCCAAAAGTGAAAGTTGTAAAATAAAAACCCCATTAAATCCATGTATTGCTATCCAGCCACTCCATAATCATGCAGTACACGGGTTTGTCTTGGTTATATTAATAGCCTAAATTCATATAAAATACTTTTAAATTGCGTCTGAACAACACGATCTGGGACATAAGAGCAGATCCGAAAGGACCAAACAGGCAGAGAAACGTGTTTAGATCCAAAACCAAAAAAAAAAAAAGAAACGTCTCCCCACCTGCAATCCCTTGCAACAGTCCGCACACATTGAAGATGCTCTTCTTCATGATGCTCTGGAAGCACATGGTGAAGATGGAGATGAACGCCACGGCGCACAGCAGCAGGATCCCCGCGGCCAGGAAGATGGAGGTGGCCTGCCAGAACCCGCTGGCAATCTCCCCAAAGTGAACGGCGTACGGTCCGCACAGGATCCCCCGCTGCATGTGGGCCAGCTTGATGCAGCGCCCGTAGATCCCCAGGGTCGGCCTGTAGGCCTCGCCGGCCGCCGTGGCCAGGTGCGGGTAGACGGAGTCGTGCGTGCGGGGGAACCCCACCAGCCAGTCGGTGCTCATGAAGGCGATGAGCTCGCTGAAGGCGGCCACGATGCTCAGCAGAGTCCACAGCATGGAGCGGCAGGTGACAATGACATGGCACATGGCTGACGGCCGCTCGGGGGTCACCGACGGGTGCCGAGAGGCGGAGAAGCGAGCGTGGGCTACCTGTCTCGTGAACGCCGCCAAGCTGAGGTTACGATCCTCCTCCTCGGGAACAGGGCCAACCCTCTGCAGGAAGGACGCGCAAGACGGTTCGCATCAAAGATTCGCCAGTCCGCGGCGTCGCTCTCGTCCCCCTCGCGAGTCGGTCCGCTCTTCTTATCTCCCGCCGGAGTCGTTCCAGAACAGCTGTTGCTCCGTCCTCCTCTGGGCCGGCCCTCCTCCTGTCAGCGTGGTCTTCAGACTCTTCTGCTGACTGCTGTTTGGTGTCTACATTGTATTGAAGTCGTTCTGCCTCGGCCAGCCCGCTGGCGTCACTTCAGACACACCTAAGAGATAAAGAAAAAAAAAAAAGAAAAGCACACCGGGAGTCAAGAACAAGAGCGAGCGCTTTAATTGCACGCATAAAACGTAATTGCACGCATGCGAGAAGCTCGGAGACGAGCGGTGAGCTTTTGTGAGACTCGATACGGCTTCCCGCTTTGATGATCGGAAAAGACGTGTGGAGGTTGGGGGAAAAGTGTGCGGGAGGAGCAGGGAGAGGAGGAAGGGAGGCTGCTGGTGTAGATCTTGAAGGGAGGGCGGAGGGGGCGGGGGGAGTTAATGAGTTGTGGAAAGATGAGTTGGTTTCAAAAGGGCCTTCTCTCTTTTCACTCTGTTTACGTTAAAGGATTTGTGATCAGGCCACTCGGGCCGCTTCCTACTCCCTGCAGATCGTCGACTGATGCTGTAAAAAATGAGAAGGAGAAAAATTTATGTGCGTTGTCTGGGCTGTGTTTTTGTGTGCGCACACTGCGGAGAAGGAGATGGGGAGGTTAAAATAGACGGGGAAACGGCGGAACGACGAGCGGATGCAGACTGGGAGAAAAACAAGCTCGGGGCCTCTCATCTGGCAGCCCACACAGCTGACCTGAGGTCAGCCAACGGATGACGGAATAACGGCCGTCCGGCCGTCACATGACCGCTGATAACCTCAGTGCATCAGCTCTGCTGAGTCAGGGGGCCACGAGAGTCAGGAAGTGACATTTTTATTGGCTTTATTTACCCATCATCTAACCACAGCCGATCTGCCCAAGACGGTTCGCCGTTCATCATCATCATCAAAATACACACAGCCAAACACTTCACCAGCACAGAGCTGCATCTCCTTTTGCCCTCAGAGCCAATGACTATCATGTGACTTTCCCGTCACACTGCAGACACATTCACCCACTGACATCCACGACTGCACGTTATCCACGCGCCGAAAACGCAGAACAGCAGGCAACTTCAGGCCAAAGTGCTTCGGGCAAAGTCACATCGACTTGTGAAGGAGGCAGGATTCAAACCGACAAACGTCTGATTTCGAGTGGTCGGATCAGCAGTAAAGCATGTCATCTGCATATGGGTGCGCCGTCCTGACCGTCTAGGGTTGCAGACGTAGGAAGGAGACGTAAATGACGACACCTGGCAAGCAGGCGTCACCAAGCTCCCAACGACTCCACCGAAAAAGAGACGCCTGATCTACCAACTCGGTCTAAGAGTTGTTTCGTAGGATTCCTTTTTGCTAAAAATGGACATATGTGTCATGGCGGCTAAATTAGCGCTCGACATTCACCACACAATGTCTGGCCGAAGCTTCGTCCTTGTCATTACCGTTCCTATTTAAACAAGTGCGCTGATTAGATTGTGGGCTGCATTCTTTCTGAAAAGGCGATGAAACTAATCTGATCAGTGACTCCGCCGCTCTGATGGGAACGGCGCGTTAACCAAGAGGACCGCGACGGCTTTATGTTTGGGGAGTTCTCGACCCTTCTAGTTAAACGCGGCTCCGCACGCGCGCGCCGCCAAAACGACGGCGAAAGCTGTCGTCTTTGGCAGCCGTTTAGTGGAACGCAGCGATTCCTGACAAAGCAACGACTTATTCGACTGGATTTCTTTCCAGATTTGAGCTTCTCATGCTGTTCCAACTGCAACACAAGCGTTCCCCGGAGTTATTTTCCTTAAATCGACAATTTGTATAAAATTTCATAGATTAAGTAGCTTAGCTTGATTTATCAGGCTGTAAAACGGCTCTTTGTCAGCCGAGTGATTGAGGCGACGGATTCCGGTTAATTGGAAGAGAATAAAGGACCTCCTCGCTCAAACCCCAGGAAGAATCCCCGAAAGGCCTCTGGAGACAAAACAAGCGGACTTTCAGTGAGTTGACAAAAGTATGAGATTTTATCTAAGAGAGGCATTAACAAATGTAAGCTGAGCGCACATTAAAAGAGCAGTGGGGATGCCAGAGGAGATTAAAAGGTGCTTATACAAGCCTTTGTGCTCATGTTATAAATACAGCTCTGGGCCAAATCTCAAAGCTGTTTCTTCTCTTTGAGTCTACTTTTTTTTTTTTTTTTCTTTCCCCCCTCTCTGCCTCGGTTTCCCTGCTGCCTCTTGGGAGTCTGTTAGTCATTCTCCGACCGGAGTTTGGCAGGGCAGCAGAGAGAGCAGGGGACCGCTGTTGACACGTGTGCCGGCCGCACTGAGAGGTTTCCATCCCTCGGTCCCCGGTGATCCCTCCCAGCAAGGGATGGGAGGAATGCTGGTCCCTTTGTGGTCACATCTCAAGTGTGTGTGTGTGTGTGTGTGTGTGAGTTTTTAAGAGCTTTGTGCACACGCACACATGCGAGCGCACGCTCTGATCTACGTCATCCAGTGGCGATATCAACACCAGCCTTCTTTTCTTTTTTTTTTCTTCCAGCAGACAAAGTGACCCAGATCTGTGGTCTTATGCAGGGTGGTGTGTGTGTGTGTTTGCATGCGTGTGCACAAACTAGCACTGTGTATGTTTGGATTGTGTAAAACAGATGAGCTCATAAGATCGGCACAGACAGCCGACTCCATCGGAGTTGGACTAAAGTTAACTCCATGAATCACAAGCGTTCTCGTTGCCTCGCCACGAAAAGCTCCGGGAACAAAGGCTGAAGTCTTTCAAAGGCTCCGCTCCAACCTCTCGCACTCGCACAGCTGATGTCTCGGCGGTGTTTTGACAAGACGAGCGGTCTTGACGCGAGGACATGAGACAAACGGGCCGTCCGAAGGGGTCGGGGTCAAACATTTTGCCGGCCCGTCGCGAAGACTAATTCCTCACTGACAGGAATATCGTTGAAAAACACACCGGAGCTGAAAGAATCCAAACCAGCTGGGGGAATACGGAGCGTGCACGACCTGGACATTTAACCTTTGACCCTCGCCTAGCTGCAATGTGATTGAATCGCGTGCCAGCTTTTCTGAGGTTCGTCTCGAAAGGGGATTAGAAGACGTAAAACTAGTCCCGTTCCGTCAATGTGCCTGGTATTTGTGGCAACATGTGCCCAGACGTCTGCCGAGACAGACAGACGGATCTGAACCCAAGTTTCCCAAGACAGAGAGGTCCATCTAAGTGCGGCTCGACTTGGATTTATGATGTCCCTAATACTCTGAGGAACCGGGGGGGGGAGACGGAGGATTATTCGAGGTTCAGTTTACATCCAAAGAGGAGTTTAAAACCCTCAGACTGCAGCAACCGCCCCGCTGACCTCCCACTCTAATCCTCATGACCGGCACTACTTAAAGGACTCTCAACATCTGACACATGTGACCCCCCCACCCCCAAAAAAAGCTGGAAGGCAAACTGCTCGCAGGAAACCCGAGATGGACCCAGAATCAGAAGACAATCAGGGGTTTCCAGGCAGGACAAAAAATGTGGCCTGTTGTGGTTAATTGAAGGCGCGCGTTGATTCTCTGAGACGTTGAACTGCATTAGAACGATAGCTAGCATGTGACGCGTTACGCTGACGACGCGGCGATGTGTGCAGTGATGGAAGATAAAAAAAAAATGTGTCTATGACTGATATCAGTCTGTCCCACAAAAATTAAGCACTTTGATAATGAAACGACAAAAGAGAGTAATCATGTTAGCTAATTTCATTTGGGGATTAACAAAGTAACATGACATTTAATTTAGTTAGTCACTTTTCCTTTGAACTAATGTCAGCAGACCCCTGAACAGCTCCACTAACCAAATCATCAGATCACGAATTGAAGACGGGACGTCATCTCAACTCTTCAAATCTCCGTCAGATTTCACAGAGACGGATTTCCACGCTATTGTCGTCAAGGAGAACAAAAGGCTAAAACTGTTTTCAAAGACCTTAGAGTTGATGTCCTTAACGTGACTCAGCAAGGAGCCAGTTGAAGGAAAAAGCTCAAGTTTCATTGACGGCTCAATGAGCAAAACTTGCTGATGCGTTTCTGTGGATTTCTGTCAACGTTTGTGTCAGTAATGTGCACTTTTTTTTTTTTTTTACTAAGGGTTGCTGAGGTCCTATTATTTTTCAGATATTCCTGGCGTCATAAATTAGGTTCCCTGAATATTAATCTAATTAAACGTCACCCTGTTGACATTACATGTGACTGTAGTTAATGCTATTGCAAGAATTCCCTTACCTTTCAGACACATCTGAGTTTGTACTGCGTGGATGATGTTACTGTATGTCCAAAAAAAAAAAAAAAATCTGAATAAAATATATTTCCACTTTTTTTTTTTTTTGTTTAACTGACCTGGACACAGTCAAAAGATTGATTATTTGCTAAATGATACAATCAAATTCCTGTGAAATATCAAAACATGACTAAAGTTCTCATTGTGAAAAAGCCAGGTTCAAAGATCGTTGCTCATCCGCACTGAATATGATTTCATCTGACAGAAATAATAGTGACGTTTCTTTTAGCTGGTTTTAAAACGGTCTTGTGGTGTAAAATATTTTACGGCGTAGAAAAGAAATCAAGAGCTGACAGACGAGACAATTGTGCAGTAAAGTGGTAAAACATCTCGTCTGGTGGTAAAACATCTAATGAAGCTGAAGTTGATCCAAGATGAATTTTATGTTTGGTAGGAAGCTGAAGAGCAGCAGCGGTACAATAACACCCGATTCACAACAGCAGGCTTTCCATAACACCGAATTCATGAAAATACAAGACTTTACCGAAGCTTTGGGAAACATTTGTAGGGTGTTTTTCTCCACAAACTACAAACATTGAGTCTAAAGTATTCTGGGTCAGATTTTTGTACAAATCTAACTCCGGGAGTGTCCGAATGCTTAAAAAAAAAGATTGAAAATGGACTTTTAGCCCTGAAAGGCAGCTCAGTCTTCCTGGTTTGATGAAAGACAGTCCCAGCGTTTCTAAATCACTCCCATTATTTGTTCTTCAAGAGCTTAAGTAACTATTGCGGACCAATGGGATGATGAGTCTTTCTTAGTCGACTCTTGGTGGAACGAGAAAGTCCAAGAACTACTTCCTCTCTTACTTCAAACTAAAAGTTTCAAGCATAAGAGGAACAGTGGAGGAATCAAGTTTGAAAAAAACAATTTTAAGCTGACAGCAATTGGACACAAGATAAGGAAGTTGAGGAAATCGCAAGATACTTAAGGCCTCCCTAAGATATTTACAATGGACCCCAATATTCAGTGGATTAAGAACCACAACTGCCTGAGAATAGCAAAAATTTGTGAAACCTCTCAAAAGAAATGCCTTTAATCGCTTCTTTTAACGGTCCAAACACCAGTTATACCTTAATTTGTCCGACCAAGCAGGACCAGGGAACGCAGAGGGTACTCAGAGTTGCTCTCTTTTCACTGCAACAACACAGCAGGAAGCGCCTTTCCACAGTACCACCGACAGGAAGCAATCTGCATATCTATGGACTTGTCAGGACTGGAGTCACGCGTCACCATGGCGAGTGTTTGCTTAGAGCTGGTGGAAGAGTTAAGAGGGAGTCAATCCATCGGGGGAGCTCAAACGTCCACCACTAAAACTCATCCGGCGGCGCTACAAACAGCCAGATTGGTTGGCTTTCACAGCGATCTCACTCGAGGAAAGCAGCGACATGAAACAAAAGGAGTGTTTATAATCTGCGAGGATGTGTTTGAATGAGAGAGCGGCCGCTGCAGGAAGCTGCCGGTCACCGAGGGCGTCGGACCGGCAGCGGCGACATCTGGTGAAATCCCGTCAAGGAAAATCTGCAAAGAGTCTCAGAACTCGGCAACAATGACAAAGTCGTTCTCTTGCAAAGCAAACAGTTGTCCTGTCTAACTGCGGCCCACATAAGAGCCTTGGTCCTGATATTATTTAAGGAAAATTACAGACTGGCGTGGTAGTCATGATATTACAGGTCAGATTTTCCACTCTGACAAAGCGAATCTGTCCCAACTTTTCTGCACATCTGCTCCACATCCACTGCAGTTCAAATTAAAGGCTTACACTCTCTATTATGTCACATCGGCCGAGAAGTTTCGCAAAATCTCCGAGGAAACCTGGAGAGCTATCTCAGTGAAATGAAGAACTCAGCACAGGAAAATGAGAGCAAAAATCCAGGTAAGAGTCCGACCTGTCTCCTCCGGTTCTCCATGAGATGTTGCTCCTCTGCAGTGACTCGCCTCCCTCGCCCACACCCTTTAAAACCGTCCCCCCCTCTCCTCCCGCCTCCCGCTCCGGCCGCGGGACCCTCCCCGCGTTCCCTCCCCCAGGACGGCCGAGCCGCGTCTGATTGGCCGAGCCTGCAGCTGGAGCTGCGCGACTTGAGAGGGTCCACATGGTGGCCATATTTCAGCAGAGAATCTGGGTTAAAAAAACAAAGCGGCGGAGCAGCAGAGGGGCTCGCTTTCCTTTTCCCTTTCAGCCTCAGTTTCTCTCACCTTCTCCCTTGTCAGCCGAAGCCAACATCTCACCACCAGATCCACTGACAAAGGAGTTTTACGCTTTGTTTTCAAGAGTGCCCCACAAAACATGGTTGTGGATAAAAATCGCACTCTTCTTTTGGTACTGAAATAGCTAGTAAATAATAAGAAATTGTACTTAAAGCATCTTTTCCACTCACAGAGCCATTTCATAGCTCAATCAAGTTACTGTTGCATCCAGTTGTCATAAAAATGCTTTATGTATCAAATGTGATTTTAACAAAATTAAATATAAATTCACAGTCTCTGTCTGTTTAGAGCTGCTCTTCCTGAAACTCCGCCTTCAGGAAGTCGCCACAACATGGCTCCTCTATTAACCCTTTAACAACTTTTTTGTTTTTACCAGCGTTGCACAGAGAAGAAGCTCGCATGTTGAGCTCAGCGGACGTGCAGTTCCATCAGGCGTTTGCTAATTGCTGCTGGCTAGTCTGGAGGAGCGGATTGGGGGGAGAGGTGCATCGTGAGCCGGAAACGCGGAAGATTAGAAACGGCGGCTCTGAGGAGGAGCTGCGTCTCGGAGGCGGCGCTAGATGTTTCGCACAGCTGAATGGTTGCTGTGGCGATGAAGGGATTTCTCAAACATGCATGAAAGAATCAAGGCAAATCTCCAGGTATATTTTCGACGAGGGAATAATATTACTACACGATGTACAGCTGAAAAAAGTCGATTTTCTGAATTTACACTGGGTTTCCTATATTGGTTTTATTGCTGTTGTGCCACTAAAGATTTTTCCATTCCATTTTCTGCAAAAACAAGAATACGCTAAATATGTATTCTTGTAAAAACAAACTTTACTTGAACTTGGACAGTAAAATATTGCAAATATTTTCTTCTTTTTCAATGTTACAAACCTTTCAGGCTGTAAACTTTGCAGCCCGTCTGGTTGAAGTCGCTGTTAACCAAACCCTGAACCACAACACACACAGATCCCCTCACATCCTCCTCCTGCAGCCTTGTGTAAACATGTGACGGCCTGATTTGTTAATTGACTGGTTTAGCAGATGGCTTCGTATCTGACTAATGCTTTTCCTTTCTCCGGCTGGTGGGAGAAAAGCGTCCCCGGACTGCTTACGGCAGCAGGGAGTGCATTCGGCCAACACTGCCGTCAGCCCTGCAGCGTTTGACTCACAAACGAGTTCCATATGAAGTCAGGGGGGGGAGAAAGAGAAAAGGGGGCCGACGCGAACGGGAAGAGAGGCCGAGAAGTCCATCAGCTCGAAAAGGAAGACTGTCCTGTCAGCCTGAGAGAAAAGACCCGGCCACTGCAGTTCAAAAAGCCGTTTTGAAACGAGAAAGTCTGTAAACTCAAACTAGTAAAAGTTCTCCTGTGACCCGTTTCTATTAAACCCTGGTGCCTCATTGTAATGCTGTGGTTATGTTGGATGTCTGAAGAAGAGGTTAATGGGCCATTTAAAAGCCGCACGCTTTAACTAAAATGTCTTAACATATCACAAATGTGCAGTTTCTCCAAAAAAAACACTCACTAAGCCCGCTCAGTTAATCCTGCTGATGCCGGCCAACTTTCTGTTTTGTTTTGCGCTGGATGCAAAAGTTTACAATGCCAACGCTGGAGCTTTACCTCTCCTTTCATCTCCACAAACAATTGCTTCTTGCGCTCGCTCTAAAAACAGTGATTTATTGTTCCGGGTGAATAAAACAAACAAGAGGCTATTGTAACTAGCACGCTAATCAAGCTATTTATACGCTCTCTTTGGTCAAACGGCACGTTTTTAACGCTTCCAGACTTTGTGGAAGCTTACGACAATTATAATCCTAGTGTCAAAATAAAAGCATCAAAACAGTCCAAACTGCTTTGAAAAATGATGATATGCAGGGTGAAATAATTAACGGCAACCTAAAACTGCTAAAACAAAAAAAAAAAATGAAACAGTCCTTTTCTGGAATCAATGTTAGTTTCGTTAGCATGCTACGGTGTAACGCTGCGAGGCGTCCACCTCCCATTGACTGCATCTGCAGGCAAGCAATAGGAAACATACTGGCAATGTTTTCAAGCACATAGATAGAAAACCTTGTAGTTCTTTTTTTAAGGGTTAGGGTTTGGTGCTGCCTGCTGATATCCTGGGACATGAGCCACTTCAGCCACATGGGAAACTGCTACTGGAGCAAATCAAAAGCTTCAAATCAGATACTAACTTCAGCAACTGCCATCCATTCACCAGAATGGATGGCAGTACAGTGGACCCACAGTCACAAACACTTTAAATCCATGGATGGTTAGTGGCAAACCATTTTTTCTTCACACTGGGGACGTTGTTTTCCATTGACCAAATGTGCAAATGTCCCCAAGAAATGTTTTATCGACCAAATCTGTTCATTCCTAACTTTCTTTCGGACTAAAGGACAGTAGAAGACAACAACCGGTGCATCATTGTTTTCATGTGCTAAAGTGTCTTGCTATTTACAACCAGAAACCAAAAAAAAAAGTCTCATTTCACTTCTCAACATGCACAGAAAAGTCTGTGACTTGGTGCATTTGTGGTTTCAATTTAGAAACCCACCATGACTGCAGTCTGCTTATACCCTGCAGAACCTCGCTTTTAGCAGACCCGGTTCCGTGACACCGTCTAGGTGCTTTGAACTCGCTCTTCATGCCAAGGCTTGGCCACAAATCATCTTCCAAAACAGAGAGAGAAGACATCTGTGGAGCTGAAGTGAGAGCGAAGACGATCTGACAAGTTTCCTCCAGCGGTAACGGGAGCTCGGGCTCCCACATCAAAGACCGGCGGATCGGAGAGGAGGAGAGACCCACATGTCAGGCCAACGCATCTTTCACACAGAGTCGGCCGAGTGGCCGGTGATGTGGCCGGTCGTTCATCTCTCCCCCCCGTCACACTTCGGTCGGCGGAGTCGGGTAGATCTGAAGAGAGACGACGACTGTGAAGCAAAGCAGGGCAACAAACAGCTAACAAGTAACAGGTCGGACTTCGACATCGACCCGGCAGGTTAGCCAAGATGTCTGCGGAGATAATTTATTGAGTGACCAGAACATGAAACACAAGGTTCTGTTTTGAATAAGGCATGGAAGGGAAGGCAATTCAGGAACTCCAGTTATTGATTGATCAAACATGCTGAACCGTCTTATTCGGAGAAAATGTGAATATCACACTGGCAGGTGAAATACAAAGCGTATATGTTTTGACATTAGTATATCAAAGCAAGACGTTTGGTGTTTCTGTGTAGCTTTGAGCTCTGAAGTTTGAAAAGCTGCCCCCTGCTGGCTAAAACAAGCCCAAAAGTCACAGCCAGACAATTCATACGCCTTAAACTTTTCACATTTTTTCAGTTTGCATTGACCGCTCCGACCACAACGATCAATGTATTTCAGTGGGATTCTGTGTGACAGACCAACATAAAGCAGCGGATAGCTGTGAAGTGAAAGGAAAATGCCTTCTTGGGATCAATAAAGCACTTTGAACTGCCTTGATGCTGACAAAGTGCTATAAAAATAAAACTTCTTCTGAATTTGAATGATGCATGGCTTTCATTGTTTTCTACAAATAAAACTCGGGTAAGTGCTGCATAAGTGTTCAGGCCTCTTAACTTTAACTCCCCTAAATTAAAGTGCAAACAAGCTAATAAAGAAGAAAGCGATTTAGTTTAGATTTATGTCCTGATCTGAACCCGAACAGAAATTCAGGCCAGGTTCGGGTCGGGCTGCACATCCAGGACAAAGAAAGCCAAATGAGAAGGCGGGATGTAAAGTTGTGTTAATCTACGAATTACAGTCCAAGTAGAGGAATAGATAGTTTGACCTCTTGATCAAATAAACCTTGATGAGGGTTAGTTAGTTGGGTGCAGAAGATCATCAGGCTGAAACGAGCGCATCGTACCACGTCTCCGCTCCTGACTCACCTTGCAGCTACGACAAGCTGCAAAACGGAGCTTCGAAGATGCTAAGCTAAAGCTAGAAACACGGATGTTACGCTGCTGGGTCGGGCCTGTAACTAAAGTCGGTGGGGTCAGATCGGGCTTGAACACAACGCCTCGGGTCGGGTCTTCCAACTGGGGCGGAGGATCAAATTCCAGCAGAACAATGACTCTAAACACAGCCTGAGCTATTTTCAATAGAAAATCTGCGACAAGGACCTATTTGAACTATTTTAATGGAGATTGAGCCACTCTGCAAAGAAGAATGGGAAGAGATTGCAACAGATAACTGATAACAGATTGCAGTCTGTAGAAGAAACCCCAACAGACTCACCAAGAGGGAACGAATTCAAACGATTGGCACGCTTTACATGACGAAAATTATTGTTATGGTATTGTTAATGTAAATTTAGTTGGGTTTTTTAGATACCCAATCCCAAATTTATGCGTAAGAGAGAAAGAAAAACCACTTTAGAAAGAACAAAAAATTGAAGCCAGCGTAACCGAAAGCTGCGTTTTGGCCCGTGTCGAAACAATATTTCCGGACATTCCTCAGATATCTCAATGAGGTTTTTATCGCCACGTGTTTTCAATCGGAGGTGCGCCTGCCTGCGTTGCATCACTCGTCGGCCCAGCCACCCCGAGGACACCGAGAAACGGAGCGGCAAGAAGGATTTATGGAACCATATGGATCGATTCAGTCATGAACTCCTCCGAGAGATTACGGAGTTTCCATTTTCTTTTGAGAAGGGGAAATCAGATGACAATTGCTTTACAAATTCCTGAAACAGCAAAGCAACAGCGACAAAAAGGGACCGTCGGCCGTCCCGCTGGGGCTTAATTTAAAGTGAACGTCCTCGCTGTGAATCCTTTCAGCGCTGCTTGGCGATTTCCCCGCCTTCGGTAACAGACACGCAGCGACAAATCCAGTCCTCGGCGCTACACGCCTGCGGCGTCGCGGAGCTCTGAGCCGAGTTTGAATCGCGCGGCGGGAAGCCACTGCGGCACATCTGGCCCCGTCAAGAACCCGTCAGCCGCCACATGGAGACAGATGTTTAACATACACAGACGGAGAGAAGTAGAAAAAAAATCTAACCGAACCTGCAGATCGAGTCGAGCTGGATGTTCCTTTTAATCATTGTTGTTACAGGAAAAGAAGTGATTCAGAATGCACATGTTTTTCTTATAGTAACATAAAGCCGTATTTATATAAGGGCTGCGCACAGACAGAGCAGAACTTCACACATTTAAATATAATTGAAAGCCACTCGCCAGGTTTTCTGTCAAATCAATTAAGCTCACACATAAAGAGTGGCAAACTACACACTTTATGTGTAGTTCTCCACCTAGAGAACCATATATAAAGGTCAGGTGTGTTTTTTATATATATATTCATGGATTTATAATTATTCTGTCTAAAGAAAATATACCCTGCCACAATCACGCTTCCATGTGTCACTGGTGACATCACAAAAGGCAACTGATAAGTCGAATGTCGATTTGTGTTTCTCGTGTTTCCCGTCTACGTCCATCTGAACGTAATCGAACGTCCATAACATTTATTCACGTGTGATTTTAGACGGTTTTACAAAAGAAAATCCTCCAACTCAACCTGGGTAAATGTGAAAAACGTGGTACAACACAGAATAGTAATAATAATAAGACTTGTTTTCAAAGCAGCTGTTGCATATTTATTTCAAGCGGAGCTCTTTACGCTACACTCTCCTGTCGATAGAAGGTAAAGTCTCAGCGTATCTCAGCGTGGGAGTGCTATCTGCACGCCGTGTTTAATTTATGAACCAACAACGGAGCACGGCTGGATCATAAACGTGCAGATGTGTCGGAGGTGAGAAAGTCCCTGCAGGACAGGAGCGTGGGAAAGAAATAGAGCAGAGTGCTGAACAGACCCACGGTGTAGCTTTCCGGGCCTTTAGGGAGTACACCTGCCCGAGGTGTGGGGCGTACCCGACCAACACGGAGGAGCGGGAAAGAAAAAACACCTCTGACTGCGAGGGATAGTTGGAGGACTTGTAGAGAAAACAACCTTAAGTATCCCACAAGTCTTGTTTTACAGTGCATAGTTACACGGTACATAATAAAAAACTGCACACATGGATCTAAGTGGGGGGGGGGAGGAAACATGAATATTTCTCTTTTATCTTTTAGTATATGGTTACTGTCTTCCCTGAACACATCTGTTGCTGCAGTCCGAGCGACTGTATGTCAGAGCGGCTGAGAGCTGAAGGGGAGCAGGAGTCGTTCTCCTCAGGGATGCGGAGGAGGCGGGGGAGGAGAAGAGAGAGGAACCATCAAATGAGCCTCTGAGGGAGGAAGGTCAACAATGCCTCATCTCCTCACACTGACCGAAAACACCCACAGTCCAACGAGCCGGCGCAGGAAGGAGGCACAAAACAAAAGACCATCTGACATTTTTTTTTTCCCCCTCCGGCCTCAAAGTGGGTGGTCAGCCAATTCCGCCGCAGACGGAGCAAGGTCCCGGAGACTTCTTGCCCGGGGATCGCTCTGCTGTTTGCCTCTCCCCACTCTGACACCATCTGCATGGCATCAGGGAACAGCTACATATCAACTTGTGATGTGCGAGCTGAGCGTTAAGGAGGTGGAGCAGCAGCAGCAGCAGCAACACAGACATCCATCACAGAGATAGAAGGAGAGAGACGGAGATAACGACGGGACACGGAGCAAGATGGCCAGAAGGAAAAACATAACTCCCTGAAATACCTACCAACACATCTTGACGTTCACTTGATTGGGTTCAAACAATACTTTAGGTAACGCCTCATCAGCAAAACACATCTACGGTAGACACAAGCTATATGTGAGGGTTTGGGACCAAAATACACAAGAGCCACCCAAAATACACTTATAGTTGCCTATTTTAATAGCTTAAAAACCAGATATACCTTCATAGGTTATGCATTGATATGTACAGTGGAAACCGTCTTAGCGTTACCTCAGAAGCTAACGTCTACAGCCTTTCTTATCTCTGCTGCTGGGGTAACAGCCAATGCTATAAAATGGCACTATGTGTCTGGAAAACACATAAAACTGCCCCTTTAAGAAATTCTTGACACATCTTTGCCCTGACCCCAAACACTCCCTTATGTCAAGGAGTCAAAGTATTCGAGGCCCTCAGGTCTGACACTGTTTCCATTATACCAGTCCTGCTTGTGCCTTGCTTACTGCCCTCAGGGGGCCACAAACAACAAAAAGAGTCCTTCCACTTTAAATCCTATTTTTCAGGGCCAAATTTGAAGGGGGGGAAAAAAAAAAAAAAAGTCACTCCACTAAGCTGGACGGACTCAGTGTTTGGCCCTTTACGTGTTGTTTTCCCTTTGTTTTCTGCTCAGGGGAGAGCGAAGTTTAATCCTAACTTCCCCGTAGCTCTGACCTTCCTGCTCCCAGCGGAGTTTCCCACAATAGCACAAAACAAGCTAAACTCCCCCGCAAACGCAGATCTCTGAGCCTCCTTCATCCGAACGCTCCTGGAGGGGGAGAAGGGGGTCACTCTGGGCTCAACCTGGTCCTCTGCTTCAAATCAAAAAGTAAGCACTGCTGAAAAGCACTGGCAACACTTTCTCTCTCTCTCTCTGCTCCCAGCAAAGAAACTCTAGAGCAAGAAGATGTTGGGAGATGAGGTATGAGGACAAATAAGGAGATGGGGATGTGAGCAGAGGAGAAGCGTGTTGCTATTGTTAGACTGGTTTCGGGGGAGTGAAGTGAGACAATGGCTTGCGGACAAAGACGCAAGTGTTGAAGTGTCGAGTCGGTCAAGCTCCTTTTTACGAAAACCTGACAGAAACTCGTCCAGGTCGGATTATACCGCAAAATGAGTCCGAAGAGAGCCGATAATATTTGATGAACAGATGAACTAAGGTATCACCTGGGTGACATGTAGTGACAGAAATAAGATGAAGAAGAAAGCCAGAGCACTGGACGAGATAACAGGAAGGGAGCTGCTGACACGACGTTTTCCTACTCTGAGGCCACAGCTACAAACTAGTAGCTTGTTTGTTATGTTAGCCGGGGGCTTTCCAATTCAATGGCCTTCACAGGTGGCCCTGCTCATTATTTCCAGCTCCATTGTTTTCACTCTATATTTCAAAAACACTCCCCACTACTTTCTCATTCGCCAGATAAATACACACGATTGATTTGAAGCCTTAGTGAGGAGTGCAGGAGTCCCAGTGGAGTCACATTACATAGGTTGTTAGATTTGCTTTGCAAGGCGGCGTAAAAATATTAGGTTTCACGAGAAACGAGGAATAAACAGAAAACAGACTGAAAACAAACTTCAGACGGTCTGAATTGGAAACGCATCAAATTCAGAGTTTTGATGTTTGAACAATAATTTCCATCCCTTTTGCAGAGCATTAGAATCAGCTAAAAGAAAAAAGAATACCCCCATCAATGACGCTACCGTCACTGTGCTCAGCAATAGGTAGGGTGTTGTTGATTTTTCTAAGCTAATGTGGTACTTTTCTAACCATAATTCTTGCCACTGTGACCAAATACAGTGTCCATCCCGCCTGTTTGCAGGTCAGTATTTGCAGATTTTGCTGTGGAACACAAACCCTGGTCATTCGCAAACGTTTTCATGGAGCATATTGAAAGTATTCCAATGAAATGCACCTTCGGAAACCTTAATGGCTAGGTGCAATCCCACTTGCTAAGACGCTATGATAAAATGCCTGTAATGCAATGATAATGTCTTCGCTGACAGTCTGAGTTTGGACTGATTGTAGGTGACAGACCTTGTGGGCAGACGGATGTCGGCCAACATGTGCTGGAACCATTGAGGCCATGGGAACAGATGGTATTTCCACTTGGAAGAAGTGTCAGGAACCCCAATATTATCATCACAAGAATAGCAGGAAGCTGTGTTTGCCTTTGTATCGTCTTTCTCCAAAGGAAAAGCTTTACTCTGGACTCACAGGCCAGTCGGAAACCCACTTACCAGCAGAAATATGTTCACCTTAAACGTTTCTCTTTGTTGCACTAGTATAATCTTACATTGAATGGTTTAGAGAAAATGTACTTTAATTTGAGTAAAGTCTTTCAAGTCTCAGGTGCAAATTTAACTGGAGCAAAAGATATCTGTTCCAGTGTCAACGATTGCGGATGATCTGTGGTACTGCAGACCTGTTTCTCTTCTAAGAGACCACAGTATGATGCACTATAAAACACAAAGACCTTTTCAGCAGAAATAAAACCGTCCATGTGAAGGTATTTCTGTTACGAGAAAACGCTGTCGACGTTCCGCCAATGCTGAACAAACACAATTTCACAATTTTGGCGTTTCCATTAAATGAGAAATGCAATAAAAAAAACATTACTTGTGAATAAGTTTGTTCATGTGACAAGTCATTAAAAAACATGCCAATATATCATCATCATCCTACCACTTCCTGTTGTCTTCTTCATCGTTTCCAGCGGTAGTAACATCCGGTTGATGATGTGAAAAAGTGTCTCCGTTGCAGTTTTTCTAAACTTTTCATTGAAAAACATCTCTTTTTTTTTTTGTTACAAAATTGCCGTGTCTCTATTAAGCAAATTTCATTTTGGTAATTCCAATTGACGCAACTATGCGGTCAATGAAAATGCAGCTTGTGAGTTTTTCAAAAAGTTCACTTCTTCCCTAAAACTTAAGGTTTCTAAAATCCTCAGTCTGAAACTGCTTTGGCGACAACCGATGAATTTATTTTCAGACTTTTACAAATTCTTACCAGAGATGCCGATTTTGCAGATAGTGTAAAATGTCATTAGAGGGCGAAACACCAACCTCTTGTGTGGAATCTGATAGTGAAAGCAGGCAAGTCTCTGCAGTTAAAGCCGGATGATGTAAGTCTCGTCTCTTGATGCTGCACAACCTGAAGAGAGAAAAGAGCTCTGAGTCCAAACGACAAAACCATACCATCTCCCCAGGCCAACAGTTTAGTCATCGCTGGCTTTCCAGCAGTAACAAGCATCCTTTTCTCATTGCTCACTGCTACTTTCCATCTAAACATGTCACAGGGAAGAAGCTGCACCTGGAGAAACCTAAACTGTTTCGCATGTCCATTAAAAACATGAGCAGACGCTGATAATGTGGAGCGCGACGTAAAAGTTTGCGTTGGATCTGTGAGGAAGCGAGGTGTGAAGTCGCAACTTTAGATTCATGGAGCAAAAACTTTAAAATCTACTAGCTTAACTCATAGTTTTAGCTTCATTGCGAACGCGTGCGTTGTTTTTGTCTTAAAACCAGACTAGTCGAAACTGTACCGAGACTACAGGGCGGCATCCGACAGAAGTAGGCCTGTGGTCACAATTAATTTACAAAATGGCAGAGACGGCCCCTTCGGAACAGTTTAAATCAGTTTCCATCAATATCGTTAAACCAACAAAACCAATAAAACAAAGTGATTGAATGTAGTTTGAAAGGTCTGCCCCACAGGGATGATGAACCAATGGAAGGTTGTATCCCGACTGTCTTTCCCTTATTCAGTTATGAGTAAGTTTCAGCTTTATGCTCCACAAATTTACTGTTTGGATTCAGTAATCGCAGGTCAAATCGTTTCCAGCCACGGCAGGCATCTGCTTTTAAAGAAACAGTCGGTTCCACTTTGCAACACGTGGTATCAAAAGTTAGCAGCTTACGACGTGAGCTGGATGAGGCCAAAATAAAACATGTTGAAGTTATATGGATTTGGTGTCCAAACACATAATTCCAAATAAATCTAAAGCTGCTGTGAATCAACGGTAACAAAGTGATCCTGAGGAGCCTGCAGTGCTACTCTGACCCAGTTAGGCTAGCATCTTAACATTAGCTCACCATGCTTCGAGTAAGCGCTGTGAATTTTAGTTGTTTTTTTTTTGTTGTTTTTCTTTTCTGAATACTTTTCATTCTGTTGATATGTTGAAGCAGATTCTAATAGTTGCAGAACAAATAAAGCAAAACCCTGAAAGTTGTGTTAGCCTCTCACGCAAAAGGCTAGGCTAGCAAACTGTTGTGGAGAATTCAACAACTTAAAACATGAGCTGGAAAATGACAGCAAACAAAAACCGAAAGTAAACGGCATATTGCAGTTTCTTTATGTGTTTAGAAACTTATATGTTATTAAATTGTACATCAGGACCCAGCAGGTCTGCTCATACTGCCAGTAAATGCTAACTAGGCTAACGTCTCTGTATTGTATCACCGTACTTTGAGCTAGCTAATTGAAACGTGTTTTTTTGTTGTTTATATTTTGCTGTAATGGATTTTGTTTGACTGGAATATTCAAAATGATGTAAAATTAGAGCGAAAGTCTGAACATTATCACAAAACAGTGCATGTTGGATGAAGGGAAATTGGTGTGTGCTAGCTTAAATATGCAATGTATTTTTACACAGGTTCTACAGAAAGGAACGGTATTTGTGTTATCGTGGCTTTGAAACAAGTGAAATTTATGAAAAATCGTTACAGCTTACAAACCCACTGTAACATATCCACTGCTTTGCAACATGTTGGATGCCAAGTTAGCAGCTTGTTGTGGAAGATTTAGCAACCTCAGGCATGAACTGACAGAGAAACTAAACCCAAACCAAGAGTGAACATTACGGTTCTAGGATTCTCATGAATGGTAAGCCTGTTGTGTGTCAGCTGGATGTTCGTAGCTTATCGTAGTGTTGCCAAACGAAATATAATTTCCAAGATTTTAAAAAAGGCGAACAAAGTTGAAGGAACCCAACAAGCACCAAGTAGTAACAAAGTGTTTGTCTTAATCGTACAGACAGCTAGTGAATGTTACAAAAGAGAAGTGGGGTTTACAGAAAGCCACAAACATGTTTCTGTTGTCACCAGAAGATTCGAGTTACTTTCCCTGCTGCACACAAATGTGAAGCTGCAGTCAATTAACTAATGGCTGATCGCTTTCCTCCCATTCTGCGAGACTTTCTGAAGTCTTCTAAAGCATATCGTCCGTCAAGAACAAGCACTTAGCCTAGTTAACCCTCAGGTGAAAGAGGTCACTTGAGTTTGCTGAGAAATCAACAAATGAATATTACTGAAGAACGTCTCAAGGGAATAACTCAATATCAACACTTGGTTGAAAGAAATGTTCAATCAGTCATTGATTCCTGTAGCCAAAAACAGAAAACAAAAACACAACCACATTGTTTAAGCTCAACAGTGTGAGATGTATTTGTCTATCCAGCCATTTAGGATATCTCGGTAATCTCTCCTTGGCTTCTGCTTACATCATCTGCAAAAAGCTATGCATGCGAACGCGCTGTAACTCAGCTGCAGCGAGACATGGGGAAACAACTTATTCCCAAGAGCCATGCACACAATTCGGCAGAGCCAAAGCAGCAGCTGCTAAATGGTCAGGACAACACGGCAGAGGGGAAGTGTTTTTCTCAATTATTCATGAACCCGCTAACACGCTGAAGAAGTTAAAGAAGAGACTTTGACTGCCGCTGCTATGTAAACCTAAATATTTTTCTACTGAATATACACAAAAAAGGTGGTGCCGAATGACTTGGCTAACTCAAATCCGTCGCTTAATTTATTTCTGAAATGTAGACCCAATATTGTATCCACTCACACGTTTACTAGATATTGTACAACCAATTTTAAGTTTAATAGATCGGACAAAACTGGAAAAACTTCAAACTACAAGTCCATTAACAAATAATTTATTTGTGATGTCATAGCAGGGGGGGAAAAACAATATTTTTTGTCCAATTCAAGCCCAAATCTAATTTAAACTCTAATAATGGAAATAAAGACACTTTTATCAGATGCATGCCATTTTATTTGCTTATAAACTGCGCTGCCTTGTTGTTTTTAGTATTACTAATCCATTAGCATGGCATATCTGCACTGTGCTTATATATTTGTTGAATCATAAAGTAGGAATGATCCCTTAAACGCTTTTAAGCAGAAGAAATAAGAAGAAAAAGGTCTTTATCCAGCCACCAACGAGCCTCTCGCTAGGATTAACAAACATGACCAAAATCTATCCAATCACCAATACAAAAAAGGCCCATGCAGTGGAAAAACCAACATCGTTTTACCACAGAAATCTTGAATAATACATTATTTGCACAACAGCTTCTGTCAGAGAACTGTGACATTAACTAGGCCAATAAACCGGTGCCAGCAGGGGCTCTAAATCGCCAGTCACGCAATCATAAAACCAGCACTGATAGCACGCTGGCTGTGATTTGGTTCATTAGTTGGCCATTTTCTGTCATTAAGGAAGCAGGCAGAAAGAAAGCACGTTATACCGATTGGATCCAACAACAGGACACTCCTGCAAAGTCTGAATGAAAAATAAGATAATTGCAGACTATTTTCTCCCTCTCGCCATGTGCTGTGAGCATACTTTTGACCTCAAGGGAACCTCGGCCGCGTAAATCTTTGTTGGTTATATTCCAAATTGCCACAGCTGAGAGGATTTTCTTCCCGAGTGTTACAATCCGACTACTATTTTTGCTTTCTCAAGTGATGCCAGAAAATGCCCCAACGTGCATAAAACCCAGCAACGCCTCTCAGTCGGAGCTGTTGGATGCCAGGCGGCGGAGTTCAGCTGCCGAGCCACTTCCACAGCTGGAGATCGACTCTTATGTGGGGACTGGAGGTATGCTCTCCACAGCCAGGCTCACCACAAAAGGGTCTTTCTTATAGTGGTTAAGGGCTTTGGGAAACCGGGAATTGACTGGAAGGGGTTGCCTTCTTTCAGTGAAGTAGTTTTACGGAGCGCATTTAATAACAGAGTTACTCCGTTAGCACAATTTGAAAGATTAGCAATCGCCGTTGGGTTCGCCATTCGGTTAAAGTCGTAGGATGATGACATTTTTGAGTTTCAGGTTACGGTGGAGTACAAGTAAGCTATCAACACTGCATCTGTGTTTGAACCTCTTATTTGGAAAAGGGAAAGTAAGTAAATACTAAGTTCCTTTGTTGTGTTGACAGACTCTTGGCGTCTTCGAAAGATGGCGTGGTCAATCTGTACCCATGGTAGAAAAACTAAACATATCCCAACATGAATGATTGGATGATGTGTAAAGATCTTTGGGGTCCTCTGGACAGGATGAAGCTGTTCACCAAGCGCTGGCGTCATTCCCAAATACGGCTGCTCTGACTTCTCTTTAAAGTCAGACGACATGTTTCAATAATATGCCGGACAAAAAAAAAATGTCCTTGGCTTATTTCAGGACGTGTGACCTGTTTGTTTTCAGAATTTATTATGAGTCGTTCAAGAATTATCTTCTTCATTTAGCATCCAGCTACCAGGCTGAAGGTTGAATCTCCGCCTCACTGGCCGGGTTTGCATTCGCCATATAATTCTGCAAACTGGAATTACGAAATTAAACTTGCTAAAAGGAAACGAGGCAATTTCGATAAAAAAATGTTTTACACCAGGAAAAACTGTGATGGAAACACTTTTTTCGCATCAACAAGCGGATGTTACTAACCGCGGAGTAAGTAAGTAAATACTAAGTTCCTTTGTTGTGTTGACAGACTCTCGGCGTCTTCGGGAGTCTGCCACTCAGGAAGTGGCAGGACGATGATTTTTAATGACTTATCAGATTAACTTTAACTGCACCAAACCAGCACATTTAATGTACTTAGTGGAAACGCGCCAATTGCGAAATTGTGTTTCTTCTTTTTCTGACAACAGCGGAATATCGACACAAAAGTTTTGCGCACATTTGCAATGGAAAAATAAAGCAAACGCCGAATCTCAAACATTAAACTGTTCAAATGTTTCCGTAAACAAACAAGAAGGAGCCAAATGTGGACACTGTCTAATTGAAGTCATGGGTTACCGCTGTGTCTGGCAAGGTTGAAAAGAAAACACGACAAGCTGTTCTTTATTTGTTGATCCCATCCTCCGCTGGCTCGTTTGGGTCTGTGGGTTTGTAATCAGAGGCATGTGAGTCTGAGCACGGAGCATTCTCATTAAAATACTTCATCCCTCAGGTCAGAGTGCGTCGCACACGCAGGTGTCAGGAAGCGGCCGCATTGCTTCTCCCAGCGCCGAGGGCGACGTTGAGGGCGAGCAATTAAGACAAATTGCTAGACGAGCAATTGGTTAATGAGCGCCGACGATCAGGCTTGTGTGTGAACCTGATAGTTTTTCATTACAGTTTAGTTTTATTTTGTCTGTCGAATTCAGTTAGTTTGTGTTAGCTTTCAGAGGGGGTTTGCTAATCTTCTTTAGTCATCACCAGGTAAATATTGTTTGGTTTTAATTTAGTTTTCATTAGATGCAGTAGGAGTTTTAGTTTATTTTGTACTTTAATCTTTATTTGCAGAATTCAAGGTCAAAGTATTACTGGGTAATGAATACCATTTTCAAAATATGCATTCAATTGTTTAATGTCAGTTCGAAAAGGCTAGTGAATAAATTCATAAAGATGAAAACAAAGGACACCGTATCTATAATTGCAGTGTGTTTAGCTTTGTAAGCACATGAAGTGGTTCCATTTAGTTAGTTATACCTATTTCTGTCAATAGTGGCAGAAATAAAAATGATCATTGTTATTTCTGTTGGTTAATGAAAATGTTTCTCAGTTTTATAGTTTTTATTGTTTCATTAGTTTCAGTGCACTAGTACAACATTGAACAGTTAAATCTGGGCTTTAGTTACTGTCCAAAGGACGACATCTGCTCTTACACAAAACACAACAGATGTTTGTCTGATGTGTGTTACATAAGAGCTCCCACCATAACACTGGGACTGATGTGGGTCTGCGCACAGCTCTACCAAACTGACCGGCTCTGGCCTGGTTATCATTCACATTTTCTTGTAATCATAAATTTGACGCTGCATCAGCATCAGAAACTGGGTTCCTGGCGACAAAGACACAACCGAAAGGTTTGAACACCATTCAGTTCAAAACAGCAGTTCTCATCTGGTTGTTGTGTAAAAAAAACAAAAAGAAAAAAAAAAAGAACAGCCTGGAATGTCCAAGCAGTAAAGGTAAAGCATAAAAAGGATATATAAAAATCAGTTGCTGTCGAGGGTAATAAGTATTGCCTGGTTCTGCTCAGCTGAGCAGCTGGGTTGCATTATTTTAGGAGCCAACTCTAAGAAAGAGGGGCTTTGAAATCTCTGCCAGTAGCGCTTCAAAGAGAAAAAGGAAAAACTGTTGAGTTTCTGGTGCCACGGGCGGCTTCCGCTTCGGAGTCCGGGGGGCAGAGCTCTGCCCCGGTGACGGCGACGGCGAGGGCAGAAACAAAGCCGGTTTGTGTTCACACCAGGTCTTCAACGGCGCGCTCGCATTCAGCCGACTGTTTTCTGAGCCCTGACACCCAACTGAACACAGACGGCGGAGTGGGAGATAGCCTGACGGCGATCAGGTCTAAGACCTTTGCAAACTTTGTAGCTGATTTAAACAAAGATGTCCGACTTCTTCTTTCGTGGAACTATCCAGTTTGCTCAGCCAAGTCTTCCTGCATTTACCCGCAAACGTCGTTGAAAAGTCGACCTGCAGCCTTTATGCATTGCTTCTGTCAGCACAGCAATCGACTCAACAGCTATTTCCTTCTTTCCTTCAAAATAAACTTCCCAAGTAGAGATGAGGCAAAGGATCTGTCTTAAAGCCAAGATCTTTAAGTTTCCTTCGGACCAGCAGGACAGAAGACAAATTATTAGTCGAACTTCCAAGTCCTTTGAATATCGAGATGATATGGAAATATTCCAAGCAGATTTGCAAAAAGAGAAAAACGGATGCGTTAGAGGAACTGGGATTTTTCCAGGATTAAAAGCAAACAAAATCTCTGCTTACATTTTTCAAGAAATTTTCCAATCATTACTGAGAAAGTGAAGCGATGCAGAGTTGAATAAGAATGTTTTTTTGTGTATTTAAAATGCGCAGCAGTCTTCTGAGATGAACAGCTAATTTTCTTTTCACCTGAGTAGTGGGCAGATATGTTTCTTTTTCTCCTTTTGATACATGAACTATTCATATTTATTATTGACCAGATTAAATAAAAAAATCTATTGAAATTAGATGAAAATCAAAATATGACCGTAGACGCTACTTAGCTTCGTAAAATCAATTGCCAAGAGATGAACACCTCTAATTTTTGTTCAAAAGCACAATTAGCGTTGGACTGCGTTCGCTCGACTGGCCTCTAATTCCCACCTTCAACAAATTACACCTAACACCATCGCACCAGCTGAAGTGTTACAACATCTCTGGGCCTGTAAACCCAAAATACTGGGTGTGTTTTACTCCCCCAGGCGCACGATGATTACACACTTTGCGCTAATGCAACAATTAACCAAACTATCCAATTTCCGTGCATGTCTGCGTGTGTGTGTCTGTGTGTGTGCATGTGTGCGCCGATGACGAGCCTGCAAGCATGTGAGTGTGTCGGGCCTGTAAACCACACGGAGCACGCAGCGATGACATCACCTCACGGTCCCCAGATTAGCCTATTAGCTCAACGGGAAGCACAGCAGACAGCTGAGCCAGACTGGTGTGTGCTTGTCACTTGGAGCAGAAGCGATTACCTCCAACAGGCTGTGCGTGTGTTTAGATGTGGTGAGGTCGCCGCTGGGGTCAGTCTCTCTCTCTCTCTGTATCGCATAAGACAGGTGTAATGAGCGACCTCTTAATGTGAACCAGAGGGGAAACTCTCCAGATTGGACGCCAGCCAGAGCTACCCCAGACATGATGACGGACGTCGCAGGCACCAGGGGTCATACGCGGCGCATGGAGACGCGCATGAAATTATCCCTCCCCCACGCATGGATGTGTATGCGCGCGTGTGTGAGGGTGAGGTCGGGCTCTTGTTCACCAGATTGTGTTATGTCTGAAAGACAAAGCCTCTTCGTCTTTTCCTCCTCCTCTCCTTCCGTCAACCACCCGGAGTCTGACTGTCCAGTTTCAACGTGGCCAACCAGAGGAGAGGAATGGACCCAACGCTGAGCGCAGTTTGAGATGACGGATAAATCTGCACCAATAAGCAGAACCAAGCACCAGTCACAGGTCAAGGGTAACTCGCGAAAACTTCATTTGTTCATTTGTGTTGAGACGCTGTTTATAGACGTCCGAATAACTCAGGAAGTGCTTTTATTTTGAAGAACAATAAATGTATTTGCGTCGAAGTAGGTCACACCAGATAATATCGCGTTTGAGTCGACTGAACAAACTGCATTGTGCTTCAGATGGTGTTCAGTCATTTCTCTTTTTCCTCTCCGATTCAGGTGATTTTCAAGGAGACGCAGAAATCTGCCAAGTATTCATTTGAAACATTTAAGAGGAAATATGAAACATATAAATCCCCACCTATAAATCACAAACTGAAAGAAAAGTGTGCCGCGAATGTAAATGGGAGCGAATGTTGAATTTCTGAGTAGGTATGAGGAAGTGCTTTTACTTTGAAGAGCCAAAAGCTAATTTGTAATGATGATATCCTGACAGGGATAAGCGAGGTTACCTTTATTTTACTGTGAAATGATCAAAAGTCCATTGACATTTACATAACACATATTCATGTGGTCATTATTGAAATGCTACAGCTAGCAAGAAGAGATTATTATGAACCGTTATTAGTCCATCTTATTTCACAGGGTGCATATAATTTAAGACATAGAAGTCCCAAAACTTGAGTGTAAGTTGGGTACAGGATGAAGCCATGTATAAAGTCATTAATTGTAACGTCGGTATAAGTTTAATCCTTGAGTTCTAAACTTGGTGTCAGTTTCACTTCCTGGGTCTTCGGGGTGCGAGTGCAAGCTAAGTGTGAACTTTTACTAATCGTCAGTTTAGCCTGGAAACAACAACGGCGAAATAAAACGTTCAAGTTTTTCTCCGAAGCCGTCTTAGTGAGAATTATGCTTCCAACGCGCGATGAAAGAGAAGTCGGCAGACGAACGGCTGAATGGGTGGATGCATGGAGGTCTATTAAAAAGAAGCTCACCAATCAAGAGTGAGCGATCTGCGGGGCAGGCGGCCATGTTGGCAGGGGGACGCGCTCCCGTGGGACAAGGCTGCATTTCTCTCATTGTGTCGCGTTTCTACACCGTCTGGATTTTAGACATACGTACTCTAGCTGGCTTTTTTTTTTTTTTTCAAAATTTTAGCATTCGTTCTAATGAACCTACTCTGCTACTTGAAAATTCGGCGGTAATAGTAGATCTTTTGGGAAACGGCATTGACGTCTTCCAACTTGACCAAAATAGTCACCTTCACCTGCCGTTAGCAACCGTTGGCAAGACTGAAGATAAAAGAAGACATTAGAAAGGAAGTTATAAAGGATTCAATGAAAGCTTTACTCATGACACTCTATCTTTGGTTCAGTTAGATTTATAACATTGTTATAATCTTTCCAAATGGTATTACTGGGGGTAAATGACATTACATTATTGTGATCACAAACGTTCTGCAAGAAGCAAAACACAAACACACACAAACGGAGATGAGCTTATTAAACAGATCAGTTTATGCAACTATAGTTACCGTCCAAGTTATCGCTGGCTGGAAATGAAAATCCTGTTGTTTCAACCACATGCTTATTGCATAAAAAGATTAGTTTTTTTTTTTTTCAAATAGGAGGCGACGAGTCATTTTCTGAAAGTGTACTCGGCATACTAAGCAGGATTAGGCTGAACCAGTTGCCCTGTTTTACAGCCTGACTCACCTCTATTAAACCGAGAACTGCTGAGCCAATAAATTGCTAGAGAGCATGTTAATAACCTTTGGCTACCAGATGTAAAAATGAATAATGAAAGGTCTGCCTCTCCAAATTACAGATATTGTTTTCGTGGCGCAGCCAACGTTGGACGACGCTTCGGCACCGAAGGCGCGGACAGCGCCGCGCCGGGACCCGACCGTAAGAAAAAAACGAGCGAAAATTAAAGGAATGTCGACCGACCCGCGCGGGAGCCAAGAGAGGGATCCGTTTGAGAAAGCCTCACGATAAAATAGGCAGCTGGACTGCAACGTCGTGATCCAAAAAATTCCAACATATTTAGACGTGATTTGAAGAAAGCAAAAAATACCCAGCTGTTGCTCCTATTTTTTTTTTAAATATGTTGTTTTTTTCGTACTGCAGAATTTGGACAAAACACTGATCGGTTCTGACTTGTTTGTATGTCTTTGAACTTAGACCACTTCTTGTGAAACAGGCCAAAGTTTTCCAGTCAAAAAGATTCGAGGGCCAAAAAAAGTCTATATTTTTACCCACTCAACAATAAACTGGACGTGCAGCCGAACGAATAAACTGGTCAGGTTTGTTGCTGGAAAAGGATGTGGGAATTATTTGAAACTTTAAAAAAAGTGTTCTGCAGGTTTGGCGTATGAAAAAAATGTTTTTGATAATTTTCTAGGTATCAATTGGAAAAAAACATACATATAACACCATTTAATTAATTCGGATCTTTGAAAACACTTGCTGTCTTTAGCCAAATTTATTCAATGAATTCAAAGCAGGTTTGGGTATAAAAAGCGAATTCTTGGTCTTACAGCGAATATTTCACTTGCTTGTGATAATTAAAAATAGAGAAAGTCTTCGCAAACATCAAATACCTGGACTTTCTAAATTGATGTGTTTTCACTGAGCGAGTTCAGTTTCCAAATGTCAAATTGCAAAATCATACGGTCAATGGAAACCAGTGCCAAAACATATTTTGCCCCCCCACCCCAAAAAAATTTTTTTTTTAAAAATCAGCATCTAATTTATTTTCAAAGTGTCAAATTATGCAGCCACATGGTCATTCCGGTGGAGGGGGGGGGGGGAAAATCCCCCTCCTGGTTGAGAAAATGCCGAGTTGTTTGTTTAACTCTGAGCAGCTTGGCGTCGAGAATGTTCCCGATGGCCAAACATCCCCTCACAACCAGAATCTGTTGTTGCTGAATCTTCTTAAAACAGAACACAACTCAATCCCTTCCACCAAAAAAGAAAGCAGGTCATTGCAGAACTCGTTTGGACGAGCTGGACGTTCATCATGTCCCGGTGGCAGTTCTTGCGGCGCCCGGCGAACCCGAAGCCGGCCTTGAAGCGAACCACAACTGCTCTCATCCGTCACACGGACACAATGCCCGGCTCGGTGCTATCTCGTTCCCACAGCTTACAGCCGTTTCCATGACCCGAGCCAAAGCGCACACATGATACGGGCCTTATCGCACATCGCAAATACAGGCTGCCTATTGTGGGCCGGTGGAACCCGTCCATCATTAGCATACAGCTGTGACTCCAGTGACTCCAGGTCCAGCCTGATCAATATTCAAGCGGGTCTGTCGCCGTGCTTGCCAGCAAAAACGAAAACAGAAAAGAGAACTGGAGACGTGAGCTCAAACGAGCATGCAAACGAGTCTGCAGTCGCTCAGGGAGCAGACAGAACGCTGAGGGGACGGAGGGGAGCGTGCAGCTGCAAAACCGACCGTCTGTCTGCCGTTCGTTCCCCAGAGGCTGACCCCCGGGCCTCTACAAATGAACAAAAGCAAAAATCCCACCGCAGGTTCTCTCTCCTCATTTCACCCCACAGGAGGGTCCAAAAGCCCCTCCCTAGCCTTCTCCGCTTCACGAGTCATTCATTACTTTGCGCCGCTTTCTCTTCAGACAAGTTTCGGGCGAGGCTTTGTTGTCGCAAAAGACCCCACCATGCTGGTCTCCCTGTAAACAGAGCTCTGCTTTGCCACTGGAGGCAGATGTGTATCCCGCCCCTCCTCCCCCGCCGCCGAGGGGAGACTCATCTCCACAAACCGCAGGGAGTACAGAGGACATGGAAAGTCCAAGGAGAGGGAAAAAAAAAAAAAGAAATGACTGGGGGTAGTAAAGAATAGCAGAGGGAAGGGTGATTAGCTCCAGTGCCGCCTAATCTAATCAGCGCGCATGACTGGCTCGGAGCGCTGCATTTGAGCGCGGGGACGCATGCGTAGAGCAATAAAGTTCTGTCGGGTTTCAGAGGGATGGCTGGGCTGGGCTGGGCGTCTCGGTGCGTGGAAAGAAACATGAGGGCACGAGGAGAGGTCACTGCGTGAAAGTCAGGTTGATTTCATCGTGACAAATTCCCCCCACCGCGATAATATACCCATTGTGTTGTGTTAATTTTGCACTCGACTCCAATTTAATTGACAGCGGGTGGCTCAAAGTAACATATATCCGGGCGAGGTCTTGACCTCCGCGGAGTTCCCCGCGACAACATTGTTCCTACGCGGGCTAGTTTATGTGGAGCCATCGCACACGGCCGGAGTGATCCGTTTGTGTGCGGAAGTTGTGGTTTGGGTAGTTGGGATCCCGACTTGGGAGGTTGGAAGTCGCCAACCAACCCTCACCTCAAAATCCAATATGGCCGCCCCCTGGCCATATTTTGGTTTGCCGGACGATAAATTGCCTCAGAAGACGTTGCGCTAATATTCTTCTTTTGAGACCATTTTCAACTGATGTAACGGTATTATCGATGGACGAACACATTCTCAAAAGATCAATAAACTTTAAATTCTAATTAAGCTTTTAACCCTGAAACTGGAAGACATTTAAAAAATAAATAAATAAGCAAAACAATAGAAACGGCAAATAAAACTATTTATAAAGTCAGAATTGTCCTTTTAAAGGTTGAGGCCAAAGCACCAAAGGCGGAAAACTTTCGTCATCTGGTTTTTGGCAGAAAAGAGAGAGAAGAGAGAAACAAGATAAATAATGCAAATGGAAATTGTGAACCTCCCTTTAATTTATTACACGACTGATTTACTGCGACAGGCCTACCCACCACTTACTATTAAAGAAAAATCATAATATTTGTAATACAATATGTTATTTACAGACATTACTTTAACACTGACAATTTGTGTTTCCTTAAAACAGCCTGACACAAAGCACCGTGTTACTATGGCTGTAATAAAACTGGTGCAGACACGACCACGCGATTCATTGGTTTCATACAAATTGAGACATTCTTTTGGCAAGATTATGATAGCAAAGGTTCCAAAAAAGAACGTAGGCGGGAAGCTCTGAAAGCTAGCTTTTAGCATCATTAGCTGCTAATGACACTACAGTGTTACAGCTGTAACTGGCTAAGAGTTAGCTAAGAGTTAGCCAATCACAGAGTTGTAATAGTAGCTAACGATGCTACATTTCTTTTCTGTCGATGTTTTTTATACTTGAGTGTCACCTTTCAACAGAAACTTCAGTTTGGCAAGAAATATGGTGGCACTTGTTGTCCGAACATGTCGTTTTATCTCAAGTGTTTGAGAGAGCAAGACCGTCAAACGAACAGTTGTTGGTGTGCTTGCATTGCTGGCAGAAATTAGCCACGAGGGCAGAGCAGCTGATATACGTCTGCGCACAGTGAGTGACGTCATAAACGAATCGAAGCTCCGACTGCAGGTTGACGGACGGGAAGCAACCAATCACAACCGTTTCTATCCCCATGTGAGGCTGCTAGCTGAGCTATCTCCATCTTAGCTTTCGCTGCTAGCTTGTTTGACAAGGGCTGTTTGACGGGATGCTATAACCTCAGAAGATGGTTTCAAACCGCTCTGCGTCAGATCGTTCGGCAAAGTCGCGTTTACGTTTCGCCGAGCAGAAACTGTGACGGTTTAAAAGGACGAGAACCAAACAGCTAAATGATGCGTCTCAGATGTCTGAGAGATCAAGTGTCCTTTCTATGAAGTTACTCCATTAAGAAAAACAACTAGGTCAATGGAAAAACTCTCCACAGACCCTTTAAGAGGTAAAAAATAAAAAAATTGATGTAATGTGACCCAACTCTGGATTAGTAAGAATTCTCTTCTTCGCATTACGTCACTTTTACGGCCAAATAAACAATCCTACGGGTAACATAAAAACTTTGTTGTGAAGGCTCCATGAGAAAAGAAAAGAAAAAAAGGAGCTAGCTTCTCTTGCTAATTGTTTTATTGACACAAAAAGCACTTCCAAAGGGTGAGCTAATGACCTGGAGAAGTGCTTACAATAAAATCAGATATGAAAAGAAAGAGCTAACTCTGAGCAGACGTCTCGTTCTCAGCACTTTGAGGACGCGTGCTGAGCCTCGTTATCAGGTCCACGTCCGTGGAAAGATATCCACTGTGGGGCTTTTGCTTCAAAAAAAAAAAAAACAACAACTCTATTCCAGATGTTTAACTCCGGTTGACTGGAGTCGTTTAGGTTAACCTTTCTGGCACGGGCGCAGACATTCAATTAGTGGATTTCACACTTCGGTCATGGAGACACTGTGGTCTCGGTTTTGGTTTCAATCAGCCGCCGGTTGGGTCCCCAGGTCTAATTTCGGTCTGTGAACCCGCCCGACAAAGCTTGCTCTCGTGCACGGATAAGTGCGCAGGTATTCGGGAGTCGAAGGAGTGCTTGATATTCGGCTGAAATCATTCGCTAAAAATAGCCTCCCGTCCCGGAATCGTGTACTGACCAGCCCCATAAAGCGTAACCAAGATCCTGGACTCGTGACAAAAGCTTTCCCTTAAAACTCAAAGAGGCACAAAGAAGCAGATGATGCGGTTTGTTTGAATAGGATCGCAGTTAAAAATCTGTTTGTTTCATGTTTTTTTTTGTTGTTTTTTTTGTTTTTCTTTGTTTGCAAAGTGCAGTCAAAGCAACGCCGACTGCATCATCTGCACCGAGGAGGTTGGCAATCCTTTTTCCCTGCTTTGAAGAAGGAGAAGATAGAATTGACTTTTTCCGACGCATCTGCAGTTCCAGGCAGCTGCTGGAAAGACAGAAATGTGGGTCTCTGTGCTTTTCTTGCGGAGGAGAGCGGCACTCGGCGGAGCCGCAGCGATGAAACGCTTTGGGGTTTTTAATGGGCCAAACACAGAGCCTTGAGGAACCACGTGAAAGGAGGAGAAGATCAAATGGATCTACACGTCTAGGCTGCTGCTTCAAAGACAGAAATTTGTGTGTTTACCCTTTTTTTTCCCTGTGGGTGAAGTGAAGGAAAGTTTGGAGATTTTTAATGGGCCAAACACAGAGCCTTGAGGAACAACAGGCCATCTCAGATTTCTCCCAGCTGCTGACCGTGCTATCATTAGCCCAGGTTTTAAGCAGCGCTCCGCTGCTTTCCTTTAAGCAAAGAAATCACAAATAGGTCGCAGTTAATTACCGTTAGCAAAGGGCGAGACCACACTTTCACTGCTGCAGTGCTGCAATTTCACAGCCGTAAACGTGACAACAGGGCAATTAACCGCGATTCAAAAACTAGGAGGGACAATAGCGAAGAGACGAGACATACGTCCAGGAATCAGCTGCGGTGTCGAGCGCCGATCGATGCACACCTTTCTCTTTCACACACAAACACTGGTTCACAGACGGCGACGATGAAACTCAACGCCACAACCAGACACAGATCTGGGTCGCACCCTGTCAGGAGCGCAGACTTTCTCCTGAAGCCAGCAACCTTAAACCGTCCATGTGCCTTCTGACACATGCAGGTGTTTGAGGGCGATGACGCTTTCCCTGGAGGGGACCGCTTAAAAAAATGTTTTTAAAAAGTGTCACAGCTGAAGCAACAGCTGGTAAATTAGTAGCTTTCCGTTGCCTTATTAGGGGTTTCGTCTGATGAGGCAACCTGAGAAAGTACAAAAAGCCGTTTTCAAACGAGGATTTTCATTTAGCGAGGGAAGAGCGTCATTCTGTGAAAAAAAAAAAAAAATAGAAACGGCCCCGTAAAGTTAATAACTAGTTGCGCTGTACGCCCAGCATCAGCGGCCCGTTCGAGATGCAGAGGTCATGCCACTGCATCTCAATTAGATTTATCTCCAGACCTCAACTTGGCCACTCAACCTTCCTTTTTCTTTTCCTTTTGCCATTCAGATGTGGTGTTCTTTGGATCATTGTCCTGCTTCACAACCCAAGTTTTCCTCTGCTCGAGGTCAGAAACCTCACATTTTCCTTCGGAGCGTCCCGGTGGAGAGCAGGACTTGCGGTTCTATCAGCTGTTGCAAGTTGATCGCAACCCCAGTCACTGTGTACCGATTGTTGACATGATGTTCGCTTCCTGTCGGATGTAATCCAGTCTTATCAGAGTATTCTCCCCGAAAGACTAAAAAGAAAAAAAAGTCTCGGAGACCGAGATCCGGTTTGGGAGATGTGAGACGAGTCTTTGTGGTCGGCGGCGGTTTTCACCTTGCGGCTTTTCAGTGGGTGACACTTTTGTTGTTGTTGTTGAATTGTGACCGGGAACAGCTGATTAGCATCTCAAAAGCTCCCAGGATACCTAAACCACGACCCCGAATTCCAGAGGCTTTGAGAGACAAGGTTCCCGGACTGAGAGCAGGACCAATGAGCGGAGAGAGAAGGAGGAAGTTCCAATTGTTTCTCCAATTGAACAAAGGGTCACAACCCAACTTTTCAACGCCTCTCTGTCTGGATTTCTGACCGTACGACCAGACAAGAGATTAGCAGTGCTAACAGGACGTATTACCGCGGGATATTGCCTCTGCTGCCTGGATATTGAGCTGCTAGCATGTCGTAGCAGTCAGGAGATTGTCATGCAGCGACAATCTTCAGTCAGAAGCTCCTTCAGGTTCACAGCAAGACTTGCTGCTACAGGAGCCCAATGCTGCTTGCATCAGCACCATCCACAGCAACTCTTTGACCGGATTTGAGTTACGGCAACATTTCATTTCCCATCGGGATAAATCAGATCAATCAGGTATTCTTGAAATGAATCGACTGACCTTAACTGAGAGAAGGGAGGTCCAGTTTCTCTAAGGTCTGGCATTAATCGGGTCTGGGTGTGGCTTCTTAAATTGAACCCCCAAAACAGTTTTAGCCTCATCAATGAAATAATCAGTCGAACGTTGCATCCTGAATATACATGTCTTTGTACATTATTAAAATTAGCTTGATATCTGAGGTATTTGATGTGACACAATAAAAACAAAAACAAAAAAAACAAACAAAAACAGACTAAATCTGAAGACTTTTTGGTAACAATGTTATGTGATTGTGTTGCAATGAATTCAATTGATTTAAGTTGACTTTGAACTAAATCATATATAAAATACACATATAGACTTGATTTATTTCCCCCCCAAAAAATGTAGTTTTTCCATTTAAAATACATATATATATATTTTTTTTACTTTAGTTCAGAGTGCATCTTTTTGTATGCTCACATCTACGTGTTTTAAACTCGTGGAAACAAATACAACGATTCCCCACTTAACGATTGCAGGGAATCGTTTCCAGTCGATTCGTATCCGTCCCGTTAAAACCCCGAAGCGGCTCTGACGGATCAGTCGAGTTCAGCCTTCGCATTGTTTGGCACCGCATCAGTTCGCTCGGCTTTCCTGCCACGCGTTTCCCTTCAAAAAAAAACCACGCAGTGGACACACTGAGACCAAAAAAAAAAAAAAAAAAAAGACCACATCTACGCCGATTGAAAAAGAAAAGAAAAACGACAAAAACAGTAAAAGGTCTATATTGTCGCCGCGGATGAAAAGTTGAAGTTCAGACGCGCGTACTTACGTGGAGCGGTGAGGAGTGAGACGCCCTCTGATCCCCACGGAGCCTCGAAGTTCTCCTCCACTTTCTCTGTCTGAATTAAAAGTGTCGGTGTGTTGTTTTTTTTTTTGTGTTTTTTGGTTGGTTAAGGTTATGGCGTGTCTTTTTCTCGTCGTCAGGCCGTCTTCATCCTCCTCCTCCTCCACGTTTTTGTCCGCGGCTCGCGGAAGAATGAATGGCTCCGTCCGCCTCCCGGGTCCGTCCTGCCAGACTGACTGACTGGGATGGGAGTGACTGACTGGGCGGCCCGGTGGAGCCCTGCCTCCTCCCTCCCCACCACCACCCGCTTTCCGCATCTCTCGTCAATAGACGATCTATGTAACGTCGCTGCGAGGCGCCGGGCTCTTATTGGAGCAGCAGAAAGTGTTTGTGTTGAGCAGGCTTTAGTTCAGCCGCTTCTGAAGATGGGTGAACAAAAGAGGAACGAAGAGCTGCTAAAAGGCAGAGTTGAGTTTTTACACTGTAAAAACCTCATATTTTCCTTCGGAGCGTCCCGGTGGAGAGCTCCTCAATTCAGTGTCGTTACTCTGAATTGAGGGTCCAAAGTGTGGCCCCGCGGGCCGTTTAAGGCCCTTAAAATGATTTTGTTTGGCCCCTGACCACAAGTCAGGATTGTTTCTTTTTTTTTTTTTTTTAAACAAAAAAGGTCAACAAAATAAGAAAGAGAATATATATATATTATTTTAAAAACTTTCCTTTTGTAAGAAATAGCCCAATACACTCATTTTTACACTTTTTAATTTCTTATATTTTTTTGGGTTACATTTCACCGTTAGATACCTCGCCGTGGTAAAAGATGACCAATGTAAAGGCTGTTGTAGCCATTTTTAAGCGTTTTTCATTAAGACATTAGTTTCTCTTTCATGAAAGATTTAATGAGTCGGAGAACATCAGCAGCGTTTGCACCAGAATGCTCAGATAACAGCTTGTTATAGTTTGTTAAAGGGCTTCATTTAAGCCCACAATGACTGTCTTTAGTGTAAGTTTGTAGAGTTAGCGAGGGGCAAACAAACTGTGAGACTCCTACGTGCATTTTGGAACTCAGAGTTCCACCTTTAAGTGTAATTTCTTAACCGAGTCCATAAAGTTGACATCACTTATTTTTCTGAATTGATGTCAACTCACTTTGCAGGTTTTTTTTGTGTTTTTCTTTTAACCATTTGTGCAAAAAGGCGACTCATCACCAGATTTAAGTGTGGATGTGAAACGAGAAGGTTTTCCTACCGCTGTCGTCTTCTCCCCATTGGGAAGCTGACAGCTGAGGAAGAAGCCAGCTGCGTTGGGTGCACATTGTTCACACGCTGAAGGTTCCTCAAATTGACGTCCAACTCGTCTGCCAAGCTTCGCTCTGTTTCCTCGAGTGTTCATCGGCTCCACTGTCCTCCATCCTCTCCTTTTGGCCGAATTCAGTAGAGTTACGTGTCGGAAAAATCGGAGGTTGGCGCCGGCTTTTGTGCTTCGGCTTGCAGCGAGCGGACTATTTTGAGAGTGTTGAGACTAGGATGGGAGCAACTGGTGCCAGGCCTCCCAGTGCCCTCTTATTCCTGCTTGTCGGTCAGTGGGGTTTGAATGCTGTGTAAACACAAGTGAAGTCTCATGACTCGATCGGGGAGTTTCTGCATAAACAAATGTCGGCATTGTCAGGGACGACGGCCTTGATGTTATCAGAGGTTCCCGGGATCATTGTTGCTCCGGCTGGCCTTCGGCTTGACAGTCGGAGCCGAACAACAGCGCTCTGCGGTGAAAGTTGCTTCGGCTCACACTGATCTGAGCGGACTTTTGATTCTCTGGGCTGCAGTGACTTACCCAGAATGCTTCCAGATTTTCAGTAATCTGCAGTATGTAACTTTTGTTTTAGAAAAAATAATTTGTTTTACATATTTGTTGAAACCGTCACCATGTTGTAACGATATAGTACGAGACAGACAATGTGTGGAAAAAAACATTTTTTTAGCTCGTCTGCCTTCTCCCATTGCTATCTAGAAACAACCAATCAGAGGCCAGAGGCGGGCCTTAGCACAGTCAATCGTGCTGTGTCCGCGCTGCTAAATTTGGTCAGTTGTGACCAAATTTTTTCTTTAGCAAATTGCCTTTTTTTTTTAAGTCTATATACTCCTGTTGATTATTGAAAAAAATCAGTTATTTCAATAATAGATTGATTAATCCCGATTTTTGCAGATTGGTCCCCCCCCCTTCCCTCCCCGACAAACCATCTCCTACCATATTATCACGACATGTAATAGTTTTCATAGACTTGGAAAAAAAACATTTTGTAAAAGTTACACACTGGCAGCAAAAACGGGTTAATCGATCACACAAAATTTACCCTTAAGTCTGCATTAAGTGTCTTTCCCAATGACCTCTTGACCTCTCGAGCCAGCTTCAGAGGCACCGAAACACAGCGCTGACTCAGCCTGAGAGTCGCCGGGCCGCACCAAGTCTGAAAGCAGCTCAGAAGAGTAAAGAGTTGGGCTGCGACGCCACCGTCATAATGACACGGGCAGGAACGGCGTAACTCGGCGAGAAGGGGCGGCTCGCCACGCATGGGAGTATGAGAAGTGCAAAAAAAAAAAGAAAAAAGAAAGCGGTCTGCAGACGAGCTGAGAAAGTGTCAGGCTCTGGTTTTTACATGGACGGCAAAGTCTAATTAAATGACATATTTCCCCCGTCCTGAAATTCAGAGTTTTGATTGTAGAGTAAACTAACAGAGGAAGCGGGTGGCAAATTTATAACCTCAGCAACGTACCGAGGACTTTCTCAGAAACGTAAAATAATCATGTGGCGTTCTCATATTCGCTACCGAGGAAACAAGCAAGCCGAGTGAGAGAGTCTGGAGAGTTTTAAAGAACAAAAACCCAAAAACATTTTACTCCCGAAAAGTATTAAAGCGACGAAGAGAAAATGAAACGAGAACTGTTTAAAAGATTAAGCGAATACATGTGTGACCATATGGCCTGTCTGTTACTAAATAAATAATTCAGCAAATTGTGATCTAAAATCTCAAAAGCCACTTGAGGTTTAAAGCTCATTCTGGCCGTTTTCTGTAGAGTTGCACGGTTCAAAACGTCAAGTCAACAATCAGGAAGAGTTGAAAAGCTGAAGAACACCATGGAATCTACATAAGGCCTGTTTTTAATTTTTAACATTAAATGGATCAGATTTTTTTTATCTCATTTGATGAGCTTTCATTGCTTCGATATTTTTATTTCTATGATTTTCCTGCTGTTGCTGCTACATGAGCCACTGCTGCCATGGAGAATACCATGCTTTTTCTTAAAATGGTCAAAAAGATATTTGCTAAAAATTCATCGGAAAATAGATCACACACTGAAATAAAATAACCTTCGTCGGCGTAGAGTGAGAATGTGCATAGGATCAGATGAAACGTGTTAATATTTTTGGAACATTGCTGTGAGGTAGCAAATTTTAATAAACTTGTCCTGGAATGTAGAAAAAAAACCTTTTTCGGAAAGGAAAAAAGAAAAAAAAATGCACACAAGCTGAGAAACTGTAAAAAAAAAAAAAAAAAAAGTAGACTTTATTCAATTACACAATATAAACAATATATTTATCTGGCCCGCCATATTTGTTTTATTTGTTCATTTTCATTCAATTTATTTCACATCTGAGTTCTGCAAAATCAAGTTGGGACTTCCAACATACATATATATTTATATATATATATAATACATTTTATGCCTTGCAAGTAACATACAAGATTCAAAACTAAGATAATTTCAAACAATGATCAAAAATAATTTCTTTTTACAGCATATTTTAGATTAGATTAGCTTTAAGGAGCTACTTTAAAATCAGCATTTCAAGAATAAATAACTTCTGTTGACGTTCATCCATCAGATAATTAACAGCTGACGTTCCTCTGAATGATGAGATACTTTCAGCAAGAGAGGAAACCAGACATGGACACTGGAAATGTAAAAAAAAAAGTTCATAAAAACATTACTTGTTCACAGTGAACAAAGTGCAAATAGGATCCATCATAATGCCTCCATGTTGTCTCCATCTAAGCCCACGGCCCCCAGGCTCCGGTGGGGCCCGGGTCACATTTGGGGTCGTCGTCGGGGTAGTTTATGGGCAGCGCGGTTTTCTGGTGCTCCTGGAGTCTGGTGAGGAGGTAATCCACCACGTCGGGGAACTGGGCCGACACCTCGTTCCTCTCCTCGGGGTCTTTTTCCACGTCAAACAGCATGATGGGCTTCAGAGGGCCGAGCTCAGAGACCCCGGAGTCTGAGCCGTTGTGGCCGGGTCGGGGGAACCAAACCTCGCAGCCTGAGGAAAAAATGAGGTAAAGGACATGAACGTGTTATAACCTGCAAAACAAAATACAAAAACCTCAATCTTACAGAGTATTTTTGGTCTAGTTTCTACTGCTAACTTCTTAGTACACTTGAAATAATATAAAACTAACATGCAAGTAATTTTTCAGCAAGAAACAGGAGCTTGGTTTAAGTCAATAATTCCTTAATATTTTTACTCATAACATGGGAAACATGCTTTGTTATAAGTGAAATAATCTGCCAATTAAACAAGTATTTTTTTCAGAACTATTAAGGAATCATTTACTTACAACAGGCTCCTTTGTGTCATTGAAACTTTATCCATTCGTCAATTGTACCTCATTTCAAGTGTACTAAAAAATTTGCACTAGAAACTCGACCAACAATACTTAGTAACCCATTGTGTTTTTGCAGTGTGGGTTAAAATGAATTACGCTGAAGTCACATGCAATAACTCTCAATGAGCTTCAGTATTTATATATTTTGGCTTGTTTTGTATGATATTACTCGGGCTTAAAGCGTTTTGAACTACCTTGTCGCTGAAACTTGCTGTACAGATAAACCTGACTATGAAGTGGGACACCAGCTTAAGGCATATAAGCAATGAAAATGAGCATCGTTGTTCCAACACTTTAACCCACAAAGGTTTTCTACCAGAAATGAGTGAACATGAAAAGTAAATGACAGCGCAGACTGTCTGCTTGTGTCCGACTTTCTGCCTTCACTTAAGACTAAATGTGTCATTACTGGGCACAAAGAACACCGACCTGGGTATCCAGTCAGCAGCTTCCAGTTTGAGGATCGGATGGCGGCGTGAATGGACGCATTGAAGCCGGACTTGGCCCAGCGGTCTTCAGCGACCCCCCGGGCCAGAGTTAACCGACTCTGGCTGCCAGGACCTGCGGGGGGAGAAGACAATGGAGCTGATACTTCACTTCATCCACCCAAAAAAAAAAAAAAAAACATTTGAAAACGCTGACCCAGAGGAGATCAGACCACCGGCGGACACAAAGCCCCTCCTGTGGGTGTCTGTGTAAACCAGACGGGACGGAAGAACGGCACCGAAGCCGAGAGCACGCCCGAACGTCGCAGTCAGTATCGAATGAAGACGTCAAAATAAATAGACTGAGAAAAAAGAGGCGGGGGCTAAAGACTGTCTTAAAACAAACAAATCTTTAAAAGCATTTATGTCATTTTTCCCTCAAAGCTGATGAAATGCTGCCGGACAATGAATTGTTCCAGAAGTTATTGCGATAAACGATGTCATTGTTTTGAGACCCATTTCGAGTAATGTGATGGTCATGGCATAATAGCACCAGAACACATTCTCAAAGACCCACATGAACACTTAACACAGGAACCGGAAGACATTTTAAAATGTTCAACATTAATAAACAGAAAACAACAAATAAAACTAATTATGACGTCTCTGTAGACAAAAAGTGTTAGTTGAGACCAGACTGAAAACGTTTAAATCATGCAAATTATTCAACTAATTTGAACTTATCAGTGATTAATTAATTAATTTCTTATTGTGACAGGCGTAACCAAAATTAAAATTCAGCTGATTTTCCTCATCTTTGAGGCAAACTGTAGTATTTGAAAACGTATCAGTCAGGAGAGGGGTACAAAAAAAACAAAAAAAAACAGCCTTTGATTCACACAGCGTTAGTGTTCTGTTAAATGACAAATAAGGTGAATAAAATTTCAGAAACAGGGATGTCTTGGGTCTGTTTCTTCGCTCTCCGTCATTGTTTTTAATGTATTTTTGAATTAACGGGTCAGGACTCGTTACTTGCCAACACTCAAAATCAAAAGGACTTGGATAATCTGATCGGGACGTCCTCAGCAAGGACACAACACGCACACAAAACATCAATAAGCAATCACTTTTAATTAGAAGGCAAGCTTTGATGAGAGAATTTGTTATAGGCAGGATTTTCCTCAAACGCAGAGCGTTTAAATGTAGAAATCTGACAGATGGCGGCGATGTGGCGACTCAGCACCGGTCTTCCACGCCTGCCAAGCACAATGAGTAATTCACCACGAGTGGAGCTCCACAGATACGATGAAAAATTACAGCCACAGACACCAGTTGGCAACACTTCCTCTGCTTTCGTGAAGCAACAGTCAATTATTTATCCTTGTATTGACGATGTCCAGGATTTTCTGGAACCTCCCGCCGTGAGCTTTCTCAGCCGACGGAAAAAAAACACAGATCTCCCAGAAACGGAGCACACATGTCTGTGATTTCCAAGAGGAGCGAGGGAAACCTGGCCTTGGGAGCATTCCCAGGTTCATGCCGCTGCTGACCCCAACAATGTGCTCCTGATTAGGCAGATTTGCAAGTGATCTCAGCCTCCCGGCGCTGCAGGAGAGAAGGAAAAAAAAAAAAAAACAAAAGAAAAAGAAGAAAGTTCTCCCTCGCCGTCTTCGCGTACGGACAACGCCGCAACCCACGCGAAGCCCCGTCCACCGCAGCGACATGACTCGAGAGTCAAAACATTTCCGATCTCAGCGTTTCTGAACCACACGATAAAAGCTACGACATTCAGTCCTTCGCTCTCCGTTGCGCAAGTGACATGCGGGCATCTTAATGGCTCTCGCATGCATTCGGCTGGGCTGCTCAACGGGGAGAGGCCTGCGGACTAAACAGGCGCCGTTGCACAACGGAGTGGTATGTGCAACAGCGCCTTTCACAAGCCTTCAGTTTTGTTTTTCCTGCTCCACTTTGTCACATTGCAACCGCAAACTTAAATGTATTTTCATTAGGATTTTAGGTGTCAGAAAGGCACAAACAAGCCCATAATTTTACAACACAAAAAGAAGAGTGAACCCAGCTGTGAAGGCCTCAGAGGTTTCCTGAAGAACATTAGCGAACGGTAAGCTAAACGGAGCTAATGCTGCGTTCAATCTGTAGTCTAAACTCAGGAATTCCCACTGCCCAAGTGGGAAAAAACTATTTTTTTTCCACCCAAAGTTGGACCCCTAACTCTAACAGTTATATTCAAGTACGACTTCAATATGGCCGCTTTTCGCTCCAATAGGAACGTGTGTTGGAGACATGTTTATTTTACAAGACACGCTAGTAAGAGTGCACGTAAAGTCTATGTTACCGTAACATCCGGACTATTGAGCGCAGCTGAACATATGCCGCTACACCAGTAAAAAAATTTCTGTCCGAATTTGAACAGTGAAATTGTAGCAAAGCTCGAACAACAAAGACTCTGAGCTTTCTGGGTTTCTGCCGATTCCACCAACTCAAATTTAAGACCTTTTTAAACTAAACAGGTCTTAAACTAAAGACCTGTTTAAGACCTGCATTACGACAAATGCGCAAAGGAAAATTGCAACGAGGCAAATTGTATCGGTTGGCAACAGAAGTGAGCAAACCGAATCCTGCTGATAAACTTTGCACTCGCACATAATGGATGTGAAAAGGCGAGCTAATTAGCTAGCAGGAGTATATTAGCTTCTAACTAGCCGCAGTTTCGCAAGAAAAAAGGAAACTACATAGAATATATGCAATTAAACAGTCCTGCCACAGCAAAATTTAAGACCTGTGATTAACGTAATTAATGCCAACTTATTGTTTTTCAATGGATTTGAGACATTTTAATACCTTATGACTCTTTAAAGGTCAACGGACACAATGGAAGTGTCCGTTGACACTCCCATTGCAAAGTAGAGCATGATCTACTTTGCAAACAAACAAACAAACAAAAAAAAAACGAACACGTCAAAAGGATTGTCTCCAGCTGTGAAAAACCGGTAGAACCCAAACACTTGCGCCTGTGGCTGCAGTGAGACGGTTCTGGAAAGTATCGACACAGGAGGACTCAACAGAAATGCACTCCGACCGACTGAGATTTTTGTTTCTCAAAGTATCTGAAGCCCATTTATCATTTCCTTCCACTTCACAACGACGCAGGCCGACGTTTGTGTTGGACGGTCACGCACCGTTCCAATAAAAGGCATTAGATCTTGAGGCAAAATTCAAGAGGAATAAACACTTCTTTTGCACAAGCAGGTGGGAACATAAATTATGTGAGCTTTAATGGATTTGATTTGTTTCCTGGTGCTCCAGCTCTGGCTAATTTAAGGAATTTGGGCCTCCAACGCTTTTTCCCCCCACATGTCCACGTGTTAAAATCATTCCACGGATGAGCTCGGGAAAACGATACGCTCTTCTAGACCGACGGCAGACGCTCTGCGAGAGGAGGAGTGAGTCAAGCGAGGAATATTTTGAATAAGAGAAACAGCTAGAGGGGGGGGGAAAGCTGAAGAGCTTTGTAGGGAAATTTGGGGATGTTACAAGTCTTGGGTCAAGTCCAAGACTTCTCTCCCCACACCACCTCCTTTGTGCCTCTCCCAACAATCGCGGACCCCTCTGTGACACATTTAGTCGACATCCCCTCTGCTCACGCTGCGAGAGCAACAGGAAAAGGAATTTTTTTTCAAAGCCAACTTGAAAGGAGGAAAGTATGTCGGCGGGGGGAATAGAACCCTTTTCATGAATTAAACCCAAAAAAACTCAAAAGAATGGCAAGAGACCGAGAGGAAAAAGGGGAAGGAACTCGAAGTGAGAAGCAGCCTCAATAGGAGAGGAATCCCAAAACCAGGAATGCTAAGAAAGGGAGGCTTATTGTCGATCTGGTGGCTGACAAAGATTTCAACATGAGCTGTAGTGCTGCTCTTCGCCGGCTCCTCTTGTCTCAGTGATTTATATAGTAATGGTCACTAGTAAACTGCGAGGAGAATCCCAGGCACCGTGGGATTTGGCTCCATAAAACCGTCCCGTCTCAAAAACCGGTGACGTCAGCAGCCGGACTTTCAACATCTTGCTCCTCTGAACTCCGGCGAATTACCGTATTCACTTGCTTTTGTAGTTTCGACCGATTCGAGAGGTCAGGAGTTTGAACTTTCCTCGCAAATCTTTGGAAATTATCAATGCAGAATGCAACAGAAAAGTATGTATATATATTTAAAAGCTCTGAAAAGTTTTGGATGCAAGCACAATTTGAAAACAAGAACTTTAAGCAGGTATTAAACATACTTTTGATTAAAAATAGTTAATTTTATTGGGCTGATATAATATTAAAATTGTTAATGTCTCCTTTTCATTACCCGTTAGTGAAAAAAGAAATAAAGGCGTTAAACATCAATTTTGTCTAATTAATATATATATATATATATATATATATATATATATATATATATATATGGTGTTGAAATAAATTTAATGCTCAATAATTGTCTAATTTATTGAATACTGAATGGGTGTGTAGTGGCAGAGTCATGCTGTGGGCATGGGGGACACTTTTCCTCATTAGGGACAGTGAAGCTCGTCAAACTTAATGGAAAGTAGAGTGTAGAAACACTAGAGCCTCGGGTATAATTGAATGATTTTGAGCAAGCTTTAGAATGGCCCAGTCAAAGTCCAGACCTGTATCCAATCAAGGATATGTAGAAAATTGTTCTTCGGAGGCTCTTTGACTGATGTTGGTGCTATTTTGTAAACAAGAACGGACCAGAAGGTCCAAACAAGAACAAGAATGATGCACTTCCTAGTATTGGGATTTAACAACGTATTGTAAAATCCCAATAGGGAAAAGTGTGTGCTTTTTCACTAAAAGAATGTGGGAAAAAGTTCACACATGAACCCTTTTGGCACTATAACTTTCTTCATCCGTAAAGCCAAGGAAAACTCTGTTCCTAAGCTACTAGATTCCCAACCTTCAAACCCTGCTGTCCAAAAAGGCCCAAACAAATGTTCTCCCTAATCCCTTGTTTTCCACAAGTCGCTCGAAAACAGCGCCGTGTCAAAATAGTTTGGCGAGATATATTGGTGTGGGAGTGTTATTCAAATTACAATCCGCAACGCAGAGCTGAGGTCACAGGAAGAGACTCGCCACCACATATTAAAAACACTGCTCTCCGGTTCATAAAGCTGTCACAAAGGATGTCACAATGATTGCAAGTTAAGGGCTAAAACTATGGGATTCATACCGTTAAGTAGTGCACAAACCATCACCATCTACTTCCTGTCCCAGCAGCCAGCGTGTGGAATGCCGAGGTGGGGGTACACCCTGGATGTGTTCGCTAAATTTTCACCTCACTTAGCTTCGCCAGCATGCAATATTCATTTTGGATAAACAAGGAATGCATCTTTAATTAGGCAACTAATGCAGCTAGCAGGGGGGCTTCACTTTGACTAGCTAGCTATTAGCTTTCCTCAAGGTTCCCACGCTCCAGAATGTTCCAGTCTGAAAATTTCTAACTAGAACTTGAGATTTGATAGAAACATTTATCTAAATTTAATATTTTATTTGACAGAGCTGCATGGACAGCATCTTTAATGAGCTAACTGATGCAGCTAGCTACACAGCTAGCTACTGAATCGGATCAGTTGCCTCCTGTAAGCTAGTAGCTAGCTATGGCTAGTCCTAGTAGCTGCTGCTAGCTACTAGACAGCTAGTAGCTAGCCAGATAGCTAGCTACGGCTAGTGCTAGTAGCTGCTACTAGCTACAAGACAGCTAGTAGCTAGCCAGATTAAGTAGCTAGCTATTGCCTTTCCTCAAGGTTCCTACGTTCCAGAATGTTCCACGCTAAAATTTTCCAGAGTTCCAGTCCGAAAATTTTCTACCAGAACTCAAGATTTGATAGAAAGATTTCAAATAAATATTTTAGAAAAATATTTTTGTAAATTTGATAGAGCTTAAATAAAAACTTTAAAATTATAGCAGTGCTATGTACTGTGGTGACACTGAACTTTACACTTTGGTGTAAAAGAAAAAAATAGGCAAAATACACATGGGTGGGTTGTTCTTAAAATCCTAATAAAAGGATCAACCAGATCTGAACGTCAAAGTTCTCTCGCAGCATTTCCATCATAGCACATCTGTTACAAACTTGGCAAAAAAATTATTTAGATTTTTTTCTGTTTCACAGGATCACATGATTCACATTTGTTCCTCCACTGGCCCGTTACACCCTGACTGTGGCACATCAGATTTCAGAACAAAACAAAACGGTAATAAAGGGGAGGGGGGAGCATGGTATTTTTAAATGTCGAACATTAAGGTCCAGTCTTCACCTCAAAGTCAGAAATAGCTGCCGCAGACCAGAGAGTCCCATTAAGCCCTCAGAGACAGAGGTGGTGGTTGGGTTCACAAATTATTAAGTGGTTAAGAAAGGAGTCCACCCCTCTGTGTTTCCTCAGTCACATGACCCTCTTCCAGGAATCCTCCCTACAATCAGAGGTTAAACAACACACACAACACCCAGCTCTAAAAACCAGCACTTCAGCACTGTTGGCTGATAACAAAGACTAATCACAACTTCAGCTGCAGCAGCAGACACGTTACGGCTGAACAGCAACAAGAGGAGGCTCTAACAAAGCGTGAAGATGAAACATGTATCGCTTTCAAAAAAATCTTTTTTTAATCGAAAACGAGAACAAGACATCCTCTGACAGTGAATCAGATGCAGCAGTATTTCGTTTTCGTCACAAAGTCGCAAACTTCAACAGACGGAGGACAAGATCACACGGTTTTCAAACGTTGCTTGTTTGCAAGTAAAAAAAAAAAAAATCTGAGAAGGGGGGCATGCATTTGTATTCATCCTCCCTGAGTCGATGCTGAGCTGTGAAGTGACTACGGGTCGTCCGGCTTCTTTGTTTTTTGTTTTTATTATTACGGCGGCCTAAAGTTACCGGTGCTGCGGCAGTCTTTATAAAAAAAGAAGAAAAAAAAAAGAAGTTGCACGTTTTTTTAAAGCTTTTTTTTTTGCCATTCTGAAAAAAGTTGAAATTGCTGCACATTACCTTTCCCCCCAAAAAAACATTAGTTTAACATAATTAATATGGAAAGTGCAAGTAACATTCTCAAGCACCTTTTTAAAGTAGCACCAACAAATAAAACTATTTCCTGAGGAGTTGTGAAAGTGCAAAGGAAATATTCCATAATGGTCATGGACGGTGGCATGAACCAGTGATTAACAACAATCCTACAGATCTTCTCAAAATAGTTGATGAAAACAAAAAAAGGCAAATGGAACCATTTAGCATCACACATGCTTTCATCTTGCAGCTTTAGTTTCCAAGAGTTGCTGTGAAACAGGAAGTTAAACGAACACTTTATTTGAAGGGGTCTTCATCAATGTGCATAACTGTTGTCACAAAGTGTCACTCGGTAAATAGACAATTTTATTTGCATTAAAATTTGCACTGCAAGCGTCAACTTAGCATTGTTTGGTAAATAATTACACGTTTATGCACAGTTGGATTAAATCTTAAATTCACTGTCCGTTAATAGAATCGACTTTGCATTAAACAACAGTCCTAAACATTCATAAAGACTCAGCAATTTCAAGCAGTGATTGGTCAAAAAAGAGGGAAATAGAGCAAACATTAAGGTGATTGGTCAGTTGCCGTGACTGGTGAAAATTTGCGTTAATATTTGCAATCATTGCAACATCCTGAAGGATACTCGTCCTTATTTGAACTTCGCAACTTTGCTCTTGTGGAAACCAGGACTCTGCTGCATCATTCTCACAACTCTTTCCAAATTTTCCTGGTCTTTTTTTTTTTAAATACTAAAGTTTTTTATGTTGTTTTTTATTATTGCATTGTGACAAAAACACAGTCCACAAAAACGCCGAACATCCTCTAATCTCCAAACAAGCTTAGAGCAAAACATATTTTTGTGCTTTTTCTAATATTACTCAACGTCGTGCTGTGGGATCTGCTGCGCGACTCCAAACTCGAACAAAGCTCCTTTGATCTTCCTGCCCATGCCGGGAGGAAAGAAAACAGCAGATGTACCACCGGCAGACGAGGAGAAACACGCATCCCGCACAGCGCGAACACGGGTGCGGGGGAGAAAGACGCGGCAGGAGGTTTCCATCTTCTCGAGCTTCATCAAGCCGCCGGCCGTCGCCCGGGGATGAATCACCGGCCAGCGAAGGTATTCTCCCACAGTTCGGGGGCGGGGGGGGGGATGCTCATGGTAGGTAAATTAGAGGCTGTAAATTTCGGTACGCCACGGACTCCAGCAAGCTGACGAAACCTAGTCGAGCTGCGAGATTTACAGCACAGCGGGGATGTATTCTTTAGAATCATGATTCCTGTCATATTCACCGTGACATGGATCACCGCCGGGCTCCTTTTACGTCCGCACGAGAACGAACCAGTTCTTTCAAGAGGATTTTTCATGGGTACGTTGTAATTAGAGTCCAAAGAAAACTTTGTAGTTAGGAATTTTTGAAGACGAGCTCACGTTTCAAAATTGCTCTTTTCAACCTAAATGATCCCACATTAAATAACTACAAAAACAAAAAAAAAGAAAGAAAGAAAACCTCAATTAATTTACATCCTATATGGATTTTGTAGCAAACTGTGAATTGCTGTTAACTAAAACATAACTTCAACCCTTCATTTCCCCATATAAAAACAAATAAAGAAAACACATCCATCTAAAGAAACTGAAATTTGGAGCAGCTCCCATAGACACGCTGTCAGGTTTAGCTAATATTAGCGTTTAGCTTTTTCCTGTTTAACGTTCCACTGTTGATTTTAGACAAGCTCCAGTTTTAGGCTGTCTTAATATAGCAAGTATTAAATCTCATTTATATGAGCTTTAAATCTAGCCAAATGCTAATTGCTTTGGAAAGTTTGTCTAATGCTTCTTCAATCATCTTTGAAGTGGATAAAGACAACAATATTGTCTTTATGACTTAAAATCACCTTTGAAATGCAAAACTACTCTCATCATAAGGTTGCCGATCACACGTTAGGCCTCTGCTGCACTGCGACTGCTTTTTTAAAACGTTTCGTTCCCTTTGCTGTGACAAATACCTGTCTGGTCTGCGCAATCGATTAAAACACACGACAAAGTAATACCTGCGATACGACGGCAGGAGTTAACGACAAAGTCAAAACAACAAAGCAGCGCCAGGCTGCAGCTTGTGTTTACCCAGATGTTTACCCTTTCCTCAAATTCGTTAATTCTTTTAGCTCAGAATTAAAGTTTAAAGGGGAAAAAAAACAAAAAACAAAAGAAGTCTGTGGAAAAAATGTGTTTATTGCTTCGTAATTGTTGTGGCTTCTAGCAGGGAAAGTACTTGTGTGCAAGTAGGAAAATGGGACCCTGATGTCAATGTTTCCAATAATCGATCGCCGAATATTCAGCGTGGGCGTGCACAACGCACACATTATTATTATTATTATTTTTTTTTTTATGTTTTTTAAAGGGAAGAACTTTTATCAAAAAATATCTTTGTTGAAAGGGGGTCAGGGCTTCTTTAAAGACACAGAGGTCTGAATTTTTTTAATTTATATTTGCATTTTTAGGTTGCCCACAGTATTTAGGTTTTGTTTTTTTTTACCCCATTCAGGGAAGGAAGATGTTGCAAACAATAAGAAGATTGGAAAAAACAAACAATCAAGGAGCCGAGATCAAGTGCTTCCCTACTGGCCAAAGAGGGAAGTACAACATGCTCAAAGTAGAGAGTTTGCTCAAATTTTTTTAAAGAAAATGGAAGAAAAAAAAAAAGAAAAAAAAAAAGTTGACTTTGTCATTCTTAAATGTTTTTTTTTTAGACCAGAACAAAAACAATAGTTCGTTCAGACAATAGGTCCTCATATTTGGCCCGAAGGAAAGAAGGAACTTACATGGAGCGAGGTCAGAATACAAAGGGTCGATGTTGTGCAGCAGCTCCTGTCTGGGCGAGGCAAAGCCTTTGCTGCAAAAAAAGAAAGAAAAAAAGAAAAGAGGGGGCGTTACTGTTGAACACATGGACACGCACACACACACACTCAGAGGGATGGTGACGTCTGACTCATGCACAGTGAAAACTCCACTGGGATCTGTAAATGTGAACCAGCTGGCTGCCGTTTGCCAGCTTCTGACCGCAGTCCACCGCCGAGAAAACGCTCCCCTCACGTTCACCACACGCTCTGATAACACAACTGAAATAACTCTGGCTCTTCTGCTGCCCGCTCCTCGGTTCCTGTCCTGCCGTCAGTCGACAGGTAGGCGAGTGGAGATGTACGGCGTTGTCGCGGAGCACCAACCAGTGGCCGTGTGCTGATTCGGTCCATCAGATCGCCAATCAATGATCACGATTGCATGTCAGGTGGCGTAACTACTCGTCCTGTTTTGTTTTTCTGTTTTTACTTTTCTGTTTGAAATAAATCAATAGCAGTACCTATCGTGAAGGACACATGATCACCATCAATAAATAATACGTCTGAAAGAAAATTAAATAATCGCATTGAACTCCGATGCAGAACCGCACAGCATTCTGGGAGATGTGGGCATGTGACCCCTCCGAACTGTAATTGCTCCTTTACACAGATCCATAAAATATAGGGGGGGAAAAACCCATCCGGCTACAAAAGTAACTCAGTCGATACTTTCAGAGCAGATACTTTCTGCTCTGAAACCAACTGACAGCAGAACATCAGTGAATGACCGATGTTCTGCTCGCATTGCCACGGTAACAAACACAGATTCAGGTTTCGGGAAGCAGACAGAGGGGCAGCACCTGATGGTATTCCACACGTTGAAGCCGTCCAGAGGCTTTGTGCCGCCGGTGCTGCCTCCCGCCAGGCCGACCAGGGTGGGCAGCCAGTCGGAGACGTGGATGAGCTCCCGGCTGACCGTGCCGGGTTTTTCCAGCAGCGGGCCGGCAACAAACCCCACTCCCCGCACGCCTCCCTCCCAGAGCGACAGCTTCCTCCCACGCAGCGGCCAGTTGCTGCCGCCGTACACCGTCTGACCTCCGTTATCTGGCGGACAAAAACAGGGAAATCTGGTCAAAAGAAAAGCAGATTTCAGCTTTGGGGCTGAAATCAAAAGTCTTTATAGCTCTTTAGGATTTAATGTTATGCTAAAAATAACATATTTGGATGTGTTTTATTAGTATTTTTTGCTTTTATTGTGAAGTTGAAAAAAAATTCATTACTTTGGAATAAAAATCATAGGTGCACTGTCACAATAAATTCTGACAGACGATAAATGATCCCAAAAATGATTGCGATAGACGGTAATATTGTCGTCTTGAGACTATTTTGAGGCGTAATGATGCAACTAGCTGGAGATAGGCATCGGCAGCCCTACCAACTCCACCAGGGACAACGATGTTAGAAAATGGATGCATGGATGATGCAAATACGCAATGTTGATTTCCAGAGAACATTTAACGCTGGAACTGGAAGACATTTTAAAAATCCACAATAAAAAAAAACACACAAAACAACCGAGACAATAAATAAAACAGATTCTGAAACGTATCACCAGGCTCAGACAGGCAAAACTGCCAGCTGGGACTTAAATGGACAATAAAAGTGCAAACTTACTACTTTGTCAAATGTTTGCAACAATTTTTGTAATTGTAATGTCTGTAGTGTGCAGACAAATTTTACTCACTCACTTACTCAAATGTGATTCTGATTTATTTGTTTAGATTTTTGTAGCACACAGGCTGTCATCATCCCATTACGCGGGTTTTTATATGCACACTTCCCCCGGTCACGTCCAGCCAAGGATCCTCTTTCAGTAGCAGGGTGGCACGCGAGTCCAGGAAGTAGCCTGTGTCAAACCGTTCTGGAAAAACTCTCTCCTTAATGCCTTTCCAAGCTGACCCGTCTGCTCTTTTACTCCGCGCCGGTTCGGCCGCGGCTCTCCCTCGCCCAGAGAGGCGGACGTTTCACAGTAAGGCAGCAGAGCGAGTTCAGGGCTCATTTACTTCCTGTTAGTCACGACACGCAGGAGCCAAGCGCACCAGCTCGACCCGGGGGGGAGATGGATAAAACTTTTCAACGGGGGGAACGGGAAGTGTTTCGTGAAAAGGTTGCGTCACTAATTATCGACACACTGCAACGTGTGTTTTTTTTTTTTTTTTTTGCTTTATTACTGTAAGCGTTTGCGGTGTTTCCGACCAGCAGTGAGGCGCTGCAGCCAACCGTATGCGTGGAAGAAACAATGAAACGGGACCACCTACTGCATCCAACCTCACGTTTTCACTATCAAAGCATTGTTCCTGTTTTCTAATTAGCCATTAAAAAGCATGAACGCCACTAAAAATGACCCTCAAAGTGGTTGCCTGCTTCACATGCTAACCATTAGATGTTCCACATGTGGAAAACTGTGAGCAACCACATGTTTAGATGACCAGATGATGTTCTCTCATAAATTCCTTTCAGATGGAGAATTGTCAAAAGGCCAGGGACTTTGACTGTTCCCAAGAACTGCAGCGACATGCTGCCCTCTAGTGGGACATCAGGATATTAAAGAAAAGAACAGGTTAAGATCATCTTGATTAGATTTCTCCTTTTTTTTGGCAAGCATGCAAATATTTTAATCTCTAGATGTGCAAATCTATTTATCTATATGTCTGATCAGAGGTCAGAGGATCAGAGGTCTTTGTATAACTTTGACTAAAAATGAAGAGGAACCAAGTGTTTTTAAATAGAAATATAATAACAAATGCAAGTTTTTTCATTTTTTCTTTTAATATTTGCATTGCATTTTCACAGTTAATGACAAAAAGAAAAACACCACATGCTTTTACATTTGTTTCCTTGTTATTAGGTTGGAGTCTATGTACTTAAAATAAAAAATCCATCCTCTTTTATGTTTTTTTAAATTCTACGATTAGAAGTAAAATGCTGGTTCTTTAAAAATGACGAGAAAATTTCAAGATATTTTGTCTAAAATTTGTTCTTATTTTTTTCCCCAATAATCATGCTACATTTGCAAGTTTTATTTCTACTGTCATGAGGGCAAAATGGCTCTTTAGGTAAAGGTCACAGATAGTTACGTTATGCATCTGTAAAGGTAAAATAAAGCTGTTTTTGTTGGGTTTTTCTAACAGAATTGCTAGAAAGTGTGGTGTGTATTTGTGTTTGGTTCTGTCGTTTAGCGTATGGTTGTGTACCTGTGGAGAACACCAGGACCGTGTTGTCCCAAAGTCCTTCCTGCTGCAAAGCCAGGCTGATGTTGCCCACGGCCTCGTCCATGGCCGACACCATGCCTGCGTACAGCCTGCGGTGACGGTCCTCAATGAAACTGTAGGGGGCCAAGTACCGCTCCGGTACCTGCAGGGGTGAATGAACCGCCTGCAGCGCCACGTACAGGAACAGTGGCTGAGAGATCAGAGGGGAAATAAAATAATATTTCATATACAAGGCAGGGAAACTTAAAAAAAAAGAAGATGTGTGTATCACCTTGCTGGAGTTGTGTTTCTTGATGACGCTGACGGCTCTCTGACTGAACAGCTCAGTGGAATAGTCTCCTTTATACGCCGTGGCCACCTCTTCCCCGTCCCGGAGGTCCAACGCGCAGCGCGTCAGGTTCAGAGGAGCGATGTCATAGCAACGCTCGTGAGTGAAGTAGTCCTCACTTCCCGTCAGGTAACCTGCAACGCAAAGGTTACGACTTCAAACCTGCAGCCATGAAACTCCCCCCCAAAATAATTTCCTTACTAGCACTTGTGTTACAGTATCATCATATTATGCTACGTATGTTTACAATGTTGAAGTGACGCTTTGGCTCACACAAATGCAGTTTGTGGAGATATTGCGAGGGAGTGTTTATTCGACTGTTATATCCACTTCGACCACCAGATGTCAGTGACACACAAACCCGCAGAAGGTGGTGCATGTTTTGGATGTTTCTCTGGTTCTGCTCACCTCAATCCATTGATGGCTCACTACCAGGCCTCAGAAGAGCTTCGATTAGGGTTGCCAGTTTCAGAAATCAAAATAAGGGACACCCACCAGAACTGTACTCCAATCAGAGTAGCATTTCATCGGACTTCATAATGTTTGATTAAAAAAAATTAAAACTTCTCAATGTTTGAGATTGTCTAGAAATGTCCAGAGACAGCCCAAAATATAAAAGTTATGTGAACATTCTGGCATTTTAAATAGTATTACCAAAATATTTATACAATAAGGCGTTAGGCTTTGTAGGACGTAGGGTTCCAGTTGGGAAGTCCTTCATCTCCCGCCAAGACAACATAGTTGACCTTGACACGGTAGTCCCCAATCCCCGGGCCGCACAAGAAATAATAAAAAATTTCTGTGATGCATCATCTGACCCTGGAGGATCTTTTATTTTGAAAATCCTTTAACTGGATTCTCTCGGTTACGTCTGACGCCAACATTGAGCCCACAAGCAGCAAACTGAGTTAGAAACGGATCAGATGTCTTTAGAAGGAGAAAAGACCCAGCATGCTAATTTGTTCAATCTCCACGCCACTGATTTCTGATGCGGCTGCTTCTCTCACTGGACGATTGTCCCATCAGTATTTTTCACCCACACACAAGCTGAACCCTGCTTTGTTCTTTTATTTCTTCAAATCATACATGGAAGCAGATTGTGAAAATTAAATATCCTCTTTCTAGAAATGTAGGATTTCCGTTACTTAATACAAACCAAAGTATGTGTCAAAGCCACGGCGCGTGGGCAGGCAGTCCTTCTTGTACATCCCCAAGTGCCACTTGCCCACCATGTGCGTGTCGTAGCCCGCCTCCTTCAGCAGCTGAGGCAGCAGTTTCTCATCCAGAGGGACGCAATACGGCTGGCACGGCCAGATGATCTGGTGCTGCATGCCGGTGTGGATCTGAGGGGGTCGAAGGCAACCAGATTGTTAGGAAACGGATGGAAAAAAGCGGAAAAAGCTCCTTGCAGAAGTAGCAAAGAGGGAACTGGCAGCCTGTGATGTGGTGGAAATGAAGCAAAACAAAAACAACAATAATGAAAAAAAAACAAAAGAAAACAGAAGTTGCAAAATGAATGTCAACATGGCTTCCTTTTCAAAAACCACGTCTTTAACTCTTCAGCATGTTGAAATGGAGGGCTTTATCTGGTAAATGTCAAGTAAAAACAATTTTTCATTCAGGGAAAAAAAAAAAAAAAGTTGGATGTAGATCTAAGTTCCTGAATGTATATTTAGATTAGGACAACTATTTTTAGTTAGTGATTGCTTAGTTTTAGTGAAACACAAGAAAGGTATTTGTTTAACAATGACAATTCAGAAAAAAATATATACATATATATATATTTTTTTTTTGAAGGTTTTAGTCTAATGGCATCAGATTGCATGATGGCCCTAATCTGGCTCTATACTAACAAACCAATTGTTTTGTTGTGCATATCTGAGATTTGTGCACGTCTGGGTGTCAAAACGGCAGAACTGTCCCCTGGTCTCACCTGGTACCTCCCGGTCATGAGCTGGTTCCTGGACGGGGTGCACACCGGCTGGACGTAGTAGTTCTCCAAGCGGACCCCGCGAGCCGACAGGTGGTCCAGGTTTGGCGTCCTGATCTCCGAGCTGTGGTAGCCCACGTCGTACCAGCCCAAGTCATCGGCCAGGACGAAAACGAGGTGAGGCGGCCGAGCTGCTGACACCAGCCCGGTCAAGACAGACAGGAGCCCCGCAGCCTGGAGCCAGCAGCGCGCCGCCTGACTTTCACCGACCCGTGTCATTTTTTTTTAGCTCGCCGCTGTCGGCGGAAACAAGGAAGTTCCTGCGGCCCGCTGTCTGCGAAGCAAACGAGCTGCAGGCGCCGTTCCGGAGCAACGTTTTAACACAAGAAAACAGGAAGTGCACTAATAACACATTTTGTCGGTTCAAGGTTCAGCGCCAAGGTGTGTAAACATGTCAACAGCGTTAGCAGTCAACACGCAGCCGCTCGTTCTCCCAGTTCCGCAAATTAAAAACACTGCCCTGGCTGCGACAGCCAATCACAAGGCGGAGAAGAAACAGCGTCACTCAGTACGCGGAAGTGTAATTTGTAGCAAATATTTAATGGGAATATGATTCAAGATGTTGCTGTTTTTATTTTAGACTATAATAAATAAATAAATAAATAAATAATGCTATTATATGTTGTTATTGTGATTTTACAACAGACATTCTTATAAATGGAAGGCTTTAAATAATGGCTTGGATTCATAATGATGTAATAAATACATAAATAGTTATGTATTTAATAAATTACAGTATTGGACATCTGACATTATAGTTATATATTTCTGAATGTATGTGTTTCCAGTTTGATTTAAATTGTGACGTACACATTTATTTAATTAAACCATAATGGCACATTTTGGCATGATAAATGTTTATATTTATTATTTTTTTCAATAATATTTTAAATATTTTCAGTTTTATATGGGTCATGCGCTGTGTAATTAATAAACTGTATAGTTTATATCTTAAGGTCTACAGAGCTGAACTGAGCAGGACGCTGACGACGTACTATTTACACAATTTTAATTGCCTTAGTCACACAAGAATGATTTACAAAACAATACTTCTTTTTACATTTACGGAAACAACTTTTGTTCTGGTTATTTCTTGGCGGCTCCAGCTATCACACGGGAACATCTGACCTGTAAACGCTGATCTTCCTTTCATGGAATCAGAAAAAAGGTAATTACTCCCCTCTCTCTCACACACACACACACACACACACACACACACACGCACACACACACACACATACACACACATTGCGGAAGACTTTCACACGGCATCCAAACGATTTGCTTCTTTCATCTTGTCAGGACACAGGAGGTTTTTCTGTGTTGTTTGTTTTCATCTCAACTGTCCCCTGATCTGCAAACAGTTCGACATGTGGACCACATTTATTTATTTATTTATTTTTCCTGCCTTCATTCTTGTTTTTCATTCACAGCAGGAATTTTTGTTTTTCTTTTTTTTCTTGGAGCCGGTCTCTGACATCGACAGCTGCTTATGCTTTGGCCTTTGCTTTCTTGGCGAGCCGGGTCCGCGTGGGCTCGGTGAGGACGAGGGGCTCCTGGATCACTGTGGCGGGGAACTTCTTCCCCAGCAGCTCCACCTCCACCTGCTGGCCCACAGAGCACAGCTCCAGGGGCAGGTAGCCGAACGCCAGGCTCTGCTGGCTGGTGTAGCTGTAGGCTCCGGACGTGGTGTTGCCCACCACCTGAGGAGGAGGAGAAGGAGGAGTTCAGTTTACTGGATCTCTACTAAGAAAAAATAATAAGTAATAAAAAAAAAAAAAAATTTTTAATTTTGTTCTTGGCAGAAATGTACTCCTCTATATTTTTCTGTCTGCATAGAAAACCATCATTGTATCTTCACCGTCACAATCGATGCGTAGTTTAAATGTCATTCACAGTCTCGTTAATCTCTCTAACAGTACAGGTTTTGTTTTCTAGAATACAGAAATGCACCACTTCTGCATTAATAATCGGCAAAATAAGTAATAACTTTACTAAGCAATGTGGTAGGAAGTATTGCAAAATGCATTCAAGGATTTTGCTGCATTTTTCTGAATTACTTCATGATGCGGCTTTCGTGCCTTATTGCATTTTGAAGCCCGATTTCATTACACAGCTAAACATCGTGGCGTTATTACATAATATTACAATGGTTTTATCATTTCCGACCTTGCCGTTGAGCCAGATGGTCTCGTTGCCCTCCGGGTCGACGTCGTCCGTCCTCACAGAGAGGTAGGACAGCTTCCTCTTCAGGCCTTTGGCTTTGACCTCCTGAAGCGCCGCTTTGCCGATAAAGTTGGCCGGCTGTTCGCAGACCGGAGATTCACCGCAAGTCACGCGACGGACGCTTCAATACAAAACGCCGCTCCTGCTTAAAACCACCACCCTTACCTTGTTCAGTTTAATGAAGTAGTCCAGCCCAGCTTCCAGAGGATTCGTGTCACAGTTCATCTGAAAAGACAAAATGTTTTCATTCATAAAAGAGCAAAACTTTGCAGAACCGTCTCACATTTTCTGGGGTTTTTAATATTTGTGCACCTCCGCGCCCCAGCCCCTGAAGCCCTTCTCCAGTCTGAGCGAGGCCATGGCGTAGGTGCCGAAATTGTCGATGCCCTCGTCTTTCCCCGCTGCCATCATGGCCTGGTACACCGCCACCAGGTTCTTCTGGTCCATGTACAGCTCCCAGCCCAGTTCCCCTGCACACGGAGACACAGAACATCCACAAGCAGCTCTGAACTCTGGAACGGTGGAGTGTGGATTCCTCTGACCATACTTCTTTTTTCTCTGTCTCTCTTTTTTTTTATGAATGAATGAAATGAAGTGTGTCCTCTACCGGTGTAGGAGATCCTGATGGCCCTGACCAGGACGCCAGCCAGCTGGATGCTCTTGCAGTGGAGAAACTTGAACCCGGCGTCGCTCATGTCCTCATTGGTCAGCTTCTGGAGAACCTTCCGCGAATTCGGCCCCGCGATTCCCAGCACGCCGACGTCGTCCGTCACGTTCCTGATGTCCACGTCGTATGCGCCCTCTGCAGCTTCTGCCTCCATCCACCTGAGCCCAGTTCATAACAAAAGCAGGAAAACAAACTATTCAAAAACAAAACACAGAAAAACAGCCTATTTAAACTTTTTTTTTTTTTTTGCCAAAAATATGGATCTTTGAATACAAGGCCGGCACCATGAGCCGCGCAGCTCCACTGCGAGCAGTGGAGGTCGCTGCGTAGCCGCTAATGTTCCCCAGCGTCTTGAAAGTGGAGTTTGTAGGAATGTCTCAACGCGCCGCAGCTTCCAACTGGAGCAGAAGGAGGAGTGCAGCACCGACAGCTGCTGGGAGGTTTTAAATTTCAACGGTTAGATAAAAAAAAAAGGGCAGAGAAAGAGAAGTTATAGAGCAGGGGCCGAGCTTCGGCTGCCGAGAGCCGAAACGTTTCTGCAATCACCGAGTAGAGGACGTGCACGAGTCGAGTTTCTGCTTCTGAAACGCTACCTTTTCGCTTGTTTACAACGGCGACACATTCTGCTTCACTTGGAGACAAAGTTTCCGCCTGTTTCTGCACCAGCTGCTGGAAGGGCTACAGCATTTCTCACATGAATTTGACTGTTCAGTAAGAAACAAAGGACATGGTTGAAAAGTCCAGGCGTAACCTCCCTCCCCTACCTGTTGCTGTGCCCCACCAGCCTGGGAGGAAAAAGGGATACTGTATTTATCTTTTATTTTTTCCTTGCTCACAGCAAAAACAAGTTTGATCGTTCAGAGAGTTTCTTTCTTTCACAAAGGAAGAAACTTCATTTAAAAGAAGAAAAGAGAAACTGACTGGCAGAAATGAAGGCTGCACGTCCGTCTTAGCATGCAGATAAAAACTGCATCAGCGAAGCTAATTTTGCAAGTTAGCCTAACATTACGCAGAGGTGGGCAGAGCACTCAAATCGTAATCGAGCAGCGGCTGCAATGTTCTTATGTCGTTTATAAGTGAGGCAGGGACGAGGCGAGAACTCGTTCTAAGCTTGTGGCTTGTTCAGTGTTGTCATGGCAACTCCTTAGCGACAGCCTACCAAGATGGCTGGCAGCTGCAAAGTTCCCTGAAGTGTGACCGAGTATAATTTCACCGAACTCAGGTCCAGAACCGCACAGCATTCTGGGGGACGTAGGCGGAGAAAAGGCTTGGGCCACTCAGCCTCTCGCAGTCAGCTGAGCTCGGTGGGCGACGTCAACGAGCTGGCTCGCTCTACGGTTGCCTAGCAACAACCTGTTGAGTAACTTGTGTAGCAGCAGTTTGGAGTTTCGCCATCGTGCCTTACAACTGCTTGAAATGAAGAATTACAAAAAATAATGGCGCAGCGTGAAAGGAGAAAACGAGTACAACAGATGGGGAGAAAACTGTAGATAAAACTGGAAGGATCACGTCCAGTCCTAGTACGCAGCAGCAGCTTCTGCTATCCAGATCGCCAGGCTGTTTCTCACCTGAGGTCGTGGAGCTCAGACCCCGAGCCTGTGACGAGCAGGAACTCTCCCGGCGTCACCTGGGTGATGGTGACCTCGGCAAAAACTCTCGCAGCAGGGGTCAGCATGTGGCTGATGTTAGTCTGGCCGACCTGGGACAGACGGTACATTGGGAAACAGCCCATTTGTCTGACAGCGGGGTCATCAGCTGGGTGACTTTTTGCAACCGGCTACGCTCTTGCTTTACCTTCGGCATGGCGTTGGCAAACAGGCAGTCGAGCAGCCTGAGCGAGTCCTTCCCTTTCACGACGAACTTCCCGAAAGGCGTGAGGTCGATCACGCCCACCTTCTCCATCACCAGTCTGCACTCTCTCCCGACGGGTCCGAAGCAGTTGGTGCGTCTGAAACTGGGCCTGAGGGGAGCAAAACAAGTCAGTAGCTGCGTTTCCGTCAGTCGTAAAATTGCGCGATTTGACATTTTGAAAAATACATTTTCAAAATCTCCGGAATGGAAACACTTTTTTGGCATCGCATAAGTTATGTGGTCAACACCTGGGTGTTACTAGTGGCAAAAACGACAAAAAAGGACAACAGAAAGTGGAAGGAGGAGGATATTATTGAGCAGATTTGCTGATGACTGAAAATTGCAAGTTGAAGCAAAATTTGCGAATAAGCGAAAGCGCATTAAAACTTGAGATCGCAGCGTTGCAACTTCCTGGAGAGTCTGGACTATGCCACGATTTTCCCTGAAGACAACAAGCTGTTGAAAATGGTTTAAAAAAAAAAAAAAAAAGAAAAAAAAAGAAAATTACCCAACGATAAGGGGTTGTTTTATTCAGATCGTAGGAAAATCGCAGGTTTAAGGAAACGCCATACTTGTATCCGGTGTCGTCTCCAGGTTTGTAGAACCAGTGGGGTTGCTCCCAGCCGGCGTGGAAGCCCATGGAGCATTTGTCCTTAAGCAGCTCATAAACGCCGCTCGTCCTGGAGGTCGGCCGACCGGCAAACCGCTCCTCTTTGGGGTAACCGACTGGAAAAAAAAACCACCGACACTTTGACCTTAGTGACAGCTCTCCAACAAAGCTCAACAGGATACCTTTTATTTCCTTCTTACCCACGTTGTTGAAGCCGTAAGACTCCCTCGCTTTGGCGCACATGAACGGTACGTCCGTCCATTTGCCGTATCGGTTGGGATCGCATTCAATCAGGTCGTAAGGAGGCTCTCCGTTCCTAATCCAGTCGCTCAGGAACTTACCAATGCCGCCGGCGTGGATAACTCCATACCTTCACAGGCAAAGTTCAAAGTTCATTTGCTGGAATCAATCAGTTTTTCCACAAGTACAAGAACTGTATTCTTTGATCGCTATTTTGAAGAGGCTTTCAAACCTATAAACATTGTAACAACTGTAAGCATGGTAGTGGGCGCATCATGCTGTGGGGCTATTTTGCTACTACTGGCACTAGTGCATCTCACAAGGTGGAAAGGTCAATGAAGAACAACTAACCTCACCTCAAATCGACACATTTGATTTGGTTAGAACTTGAACTTGATTGGTTGCTCCGATAGGACAAGATGCCCAAACTCCAATCAAAACTGGTTTTGGAGGTAGAAAAAGGCCTTCCTAAAACACCCACTTCAAGATTATTGAACATTTTTATTGAACTGTTTCAGGGCCTCTTGTCACTTTAAATCTAAATAGGCTGCTGCTGGCCACGCCCACCGCAGCCCCAATTCAACGTTTACACACACAGTTGCATGACTGTGCAAAGAGACGCAAAATCATACATCTTTGTAGAATGCATCTTTGAAAAGCAGAGTTGGGGCCTCCTGCACAATCAACCAGGTATTGTAGGAAGCAGTTCAGACCCAAATAGAAGCACAAAACGTGCAAAATGTTGATTTTTAAGTGACCATAAACCAATGATTAGTTTGGTTTAATCAAACTAATTGATTAAATTGTGTATACACAATTATATACAAGCCGGTATATAATTGTGTAAATTTAATATAATCGTGACTCGTGTTGTTTTCATACAGCTGCCTCGGATTTCCTTTATCTTCTGCTGAATTTTTCAAAAATTTTTTGCACCTCTCAGTTGAACATGCCCCTCTTCAACACACACCCAAAACCAATGGCGGTCCAGTAGTTGCGGACGCCGTGATGCGGTCCAACCATGGGCAGCAGGTCCGGGGTGTATGTGATCGGTCCCGACACGACATTTATGATGTCGGCTTTCTTCAGCACGGGAACCATCTCCATGGCCATCTCTATGTGCTCCATTATTCGGTCGAGGTCCGACTCAAACAGCTCCTTCCCGAAACCTGCAGCAATAACAACAAGAAGAAGAAGTTAAAGACAAACCTGCCGACAAAAATAAGTTGCTGCTAAATTAGGACATGGATGATCCGTGGGATGCGGACCTGGCGGGACTCCATCTCTAACCCAGGAGTCCTGAAGAACCATCTTCTCCATCTTCTCATACGGACCAAACAGCAGCCCGTCTCTCTCCTGGCGCAGATAGTAGGAGCCCTCCAGGTCCCTGATGACGGCCAGCTCCTTCTCCAGAGCCTTCACCTCTGGTACCGTCGCCGTCACCACGTACTGGTGATGCACAGGGATGGTGGGGTGTTGGAGCCCAATCATCTGGCCCACTTCACGCGCCCAAAATCCTTTTAAAATGCAAACAGAGTGACAGGAAGTCTACATCTATGTGTTTGAAGCTGCAAGCCATAATCATTAGAATAGCTCTGTGTGCAGTGGATCTATACGAGTTTCACATTTTCAGTCAAATTATTGAAATGGAAAGAAATTCCGACAATAAAGGTAGACGAAAGACGACAGAGATGAAAAAAGCTGCACATTTAATCAATGTATTTATTGACTTGGATTAAAAATTAACCCCTACAAAATAAATAAAACTGGGTTTTGGCGTCGGCTGGTGTCGTGAATGAAGTCCAGGTCAAGTTGAGTGCAGCTGCAGCCAGTTGAAGCGCTGCTAATGTATGTTCAATCACCCAAAAAAAAATATAATAATAATATCTGCATTTCTTTTTAAGCAAATTCTTTGCAAGACGCCCTCAGCATGCGCCGTTCTTTCCAACCAGCTCAACTGGACAGAAAGGCTGTTGACCAAAAACTTGCACACAGGGCTAATTCACTGCATAATGAACGTCAACACAAACGTCGCCTCAAATAACACTCAGAACAACCCTGGCTCTGCTCAGTGTTAATCTGTCTCTCTACGTAGGAGTTTTGGCTTTCAGCAGTCAAATCAGCGTCCTTAAAATGTCGCAGGAAATTAGGCTTTGCTGCTAATATTCCTGAAAGAACAAAAGATGCTCAGTTGGCCGAATTATCCGCAGGCCCTCATCCTGTCAGCTGAAACTCCTTAACATAATTTGCAGCGAGTTTCAAGGTTCGTTTGTCTGACGCGGCCTCGACGTGTTTGGACCTTTGTAGGAAGCAGTACTGGCTGGGAAACGCCTGTGGTTTTAACAAATGGAGCCGGAAGACGCTTGTTATCCTCCCGTGCCCAAAAGAAGAGCGGCAGACGTAGCATCTGTCGGCTTCGGACTGCGCTCGGGGTGAAACGCTTGCAGAGTTCGATTGATCGGTTTGGATCAGACAGATCCAACTGACTGTTGGACCAGCGCAGATGCGACCAGGAGTGGAGTCGTATTAATTGCATTTATTATAAGTTATCGGAGGCCACTGTCAGTGGTTTTGTAGGGAGAAAGTTGGATGCATTTATCTGCTTTATGTGTGATAGAATCTGGATTTACGGATCAACTTGGTGAATATTAACCAAACCGCATAAAAAATGAGGCTGAAAAACCTCTGTTAATATGATTACAATTTGACGGATAAAAATGGTACATGACTGATTTATTTGTTTAATGACGGACAACAAAAAAAGTCTGTTTGTAGGTTTCTATTTAGGGGTGCACAGCAGGGAAGAGGACCTGGTGTGCATATCTTAGGGGCCAATGAAGGGAATCTGGAGATAGAGGTGAGGGACATCAAATTTCTTACATATGTTATGCAAGATAAAAAATAAATAAATAATAGCTTCCTGTGCTTTTCATCTCAACTCTACCCACAATGCATTTTTAAAAAGAGCTAAAGCCTGTTCTGTTTCTGGAGATGTTTTCAGCCTTTGTAGATGTTCTGCTGCCCATGAAGCGGCGGCATCTGTTTTCAATCTATGGAAATCCATGGCGAGTTGGAAGAACAGCGAGGATCAAAGTCGGAGCGAGCTCAACGTTCCTGAAGCCGAGTGCTGCACCGCACACACAAAAGAAGCAGCATGCAAACACTGTTAGACCAAAAACATGAACTAAAGCAGTTGAAATGTCAGGAGGTGTGCATGCTCTGCTCCTTCATGATTGGCTGGAATGGGATCTGCTGACATTTATTTTGTCCTGGCTGTGAAGGCGTGCTAAACCTCAACAGATCCTCACAATATGCGTTTTGTCCTTGCCATGTTATAATTTGGTTCTGATTTCTCATATTTAACCACACCGCCTCAAGAAAAACAAAGATGACTAACTAAAAAGCTCAGTTGCATAACCCATTTCTCTGGGAAGAAAAGCGCAGAAAGGGAGTAACAGACCGAAGCTAAATTCCTGAATCAGACCTGAAAAAACACGCAGCGGTAGGAGGGACGAAACGAGACGCTGTAAACAAGATCTCCCCAGAACTGGTCTGGCCCAGTTCAAACTCAAAGTTGTCTTGTATGAACTCTGCAGGCTGTGGTCTGAGTGGGCAAAGTTCTCCGGCTGTGGAGAGTTTTCAGATAAGATGCTCTGCTGTAGGAACGCGCCATCTGTTTTCCCATTTTGTTTGGATAAATAGCAGAGGAACAATTTGTTTTCTTGGCTTCAGGTGCCAGTTGTTAGGTACCAGAATACCTGACGAGTTTAAGAAATGATTTCTTTTTTTAACAACTTTCTCAAGCATGGGAAAGCCCAGGTGACGATGCCACGTCCTTGCGAGGCTCTGATTGGTTGGGTGACAATGTTCGAGGTAATTGAAGGTGAAACTTTTATCTCTTCAAACGATCCCACGCCCGCATAAACATCACGGTCCGAGGTCCCAGTCGACCACGGCTCGCGTTATGGGAGTATTTTCCACTTTTGACCGTTTTTATTTTTTTGTAGACAAAAAAAAAAACAAATTGAAAAATGTGAGTCGCCCGTCATTTTGACAGATTGCAATTCACTTTGGCGCAGATGCGCAGACGTCTTCCACTTTCCACACAGAGTGTCTGTGAGGCTGTGTGTTCAGACCGCAGCAGGTGACGTGTCCACAATTCAAGTGGCGTCGTTTTAGCTTCATTGTTCTCATGTAGCTTTTGGGGCCAAAGTTGCTGGTTTTTGTCAGCGAGGAGAAAAAAAAAAAGTCGCACGTGTTCGTCTGCTCGCTCTGCGATGGCGTCTGGATTCTCCGCTCGACTCGTCGAAGGTCCGTTTAAACGAAACCGAATGTCGATATTTTAAAAACCGACCGGTAACGGCAGAACGTGACAGCATTTTTGATTTTTGGACACCTGCAGTCAGAATGACAGAAACATAAAAGTCTTAGCTTGACCTCTGGGGTCAGCTGATGCCGGTGCAGAGGCATCGGACCTTGAGTCAAATATATTCTCCTCTTAATATGAAACAGCCGGATATTTTTTATTGTTATCATTATTATTTTATTATTATTATTATTATTGTCACTTGTTTACTTTTGCACATCAGTCATTTCCACAAACCTCATCATCAGGATGCACAAACCTGCCGTGTTGACGATGCGATTTGCGCGGATGGTCCCGTGAGGGGTCTGGACGTCCCACTTCCCGTCTGCCGTCGGGCTGAGCCCGGTGACCGGAGCCGGATTGTAGATCTGGGCCCCGTGCATGCGAGCTCCCGCAGCCAGAGCCATGGTCAGAGAGTACGGGTCGATGTGGCCGTCTCCGGGGGTATAAAGACCTGCCAGCACCTAAAAGAAGAAACGTAAAACTATGATTTAAATCTCAAGGAAAAGGGGGAATCGTCAAACGTTAAAGACCAGTTCCTGGACGTTCAGATCAACGGAAAAAGAACAAACCTTGTCGATGTTGAGCAGGGGGAAAAGTTCTTGGACTTTTTCCGGGCCGATGAGGTACTGCGGCGTCACGTGCCAGTGCGTCCGAGTCATCTGGTACTTCATCTCGTCCACGCGGGCCGCCGTGCAGGCGATGCGGACGCTGCCGGGCTGGTGGAAGCCCACGGCCTGCGGGGTGGGAAACAGGAAAATGTGAGCACGACGTTTCAAAACGCGGTCGACTAAACGCCGGCGGGGCGCGCCACCTGTCCCGTTTCCGCCTCCAGGGTCTCGTAGAGTTTGATGCTGTCGAAGTGGACTTTCTTCAGGTTGATGCCCGGATGGTAATAAGTCGTCAGACCCGCCTGGAATGCAAACAAACAAAGGCAGATCATTCCTGTCCGTTTCAAACGAGGAATATCAGATACCTCAGGGGTCAACTGTACCAAAGCAAAAAGCCACAAAGCATGCATTCATCAGGAAAAATCTCCATTAGTCCAAGATGTTGCAAATATATAGAACCACAGTTAAAGTCACTCATCTAGGGCTCACGCAGTTTCTTAAAGTGGCTTTGCTTCAGAATCCTTCCACTGAACTTTCCCCTAAAATGATTGGATACAGCAGAACAGCCATCTTTGTTGGCAACAACATGACCCTCCCTCCTGTTAGAGACTGTCAAGGACTGTCTACTGAGCTGATGTCAAGTCACATAACCTTCATTTCTAACATTGATCCAGTTCGATTTCAATGAGGGTCAGAACCGCATCACTTTATGTGCCATATGTCTCTATGACATAGACGTTTCACTTTTTGAAACAAATTCCAGAAATAAATTTACATTTTCGCGATATTTGAATTTTTTTCTGCCACAATGTCTGCACTTTTTCGAAAGCCCCACAGGGGCCCCTGGAAGCCAAGACGTATGAAAGCTTGTAAATGAATACGGGTGCAGAGGCAGCTCTTAAGTGGGTCAGGAACTCCAACGCCTTGAAAACCTATAGCATGGCAGCTGTTTGGTGTGAAAGTTATAGCCGCGGGTTCACGTTAAGAGCAGCTGCCGAGCAGACGCTCACTTCAACGGGCTGTCGAGTAAGAACTTCAGCTCTGCAGCAGCGTTAAATAAAAGAAATCAAGAAGCTCTGCGTGAATCACTACATTTCCAAGGCGAAGTTCATACAGCAGGCGCGCGCGACCTAAACCCCGTTTTTTTGCCCATGTAAGATTTTTTTCATGGCGATCTGAACGGCACCGATTCTGATTTTTTATCACCTCGCAAAAAAAAAAATCAGATTTTTGTCACTTCCGTACTTCCATACCGGACGCGCATGCAGTTGTTTTCAACGCGTTGACGTGAGATGCGTGTAGGCCTGTCGCAATAATCAATAAATCAATTAATCAATTAATCGAATGAGAAAGTAAAACAAACTCAATAATTTCCATCTGTATGATTTATTGTTTCTCTCTTTTCTCTCTTTCTACCAAAAACTGGATGATCAAAAGCCTTTGGTCGGGGGCTTTGGTCTCAACTAGGACTGTTTTTTTATTTTCACAGTGACTTCATCATTTATTTTATTGGGGCCCTGCCATAGCAATGCATAAGGAGGCAGTGACAAAGTCACTGACTCCATGCATTGCATGGCAGGCACCTATTAATCTACACACAATAGAATGTCTCTTTATTTATTTATTTATTTATTTATTTATTTATTTATTTTTCTTCCGTCAACCGGAATGCGGACCCACAAAAGTGGTATCAAAACGTGCGGCTCGGCGCCGGGAGGGGAGCTATTACTTTTGGTGGGATTCGGAGTTACGATAAAAAAGTAAAAAGCGAAAAACGATCAAAAATTTTTGTCAGTTAAAAACTGCCAAAACTAGAGTGTAACTGACGATTCGTTAGAGTGTGGGAAGCAGTGCGATTCTGACCCCAAATAAATTTTGAAATCGCCGTCACGCCCACAAATATCACACTATCGGTATGAAACTCGGTCACGACATCGATACGCATGCCTGCTCCGGTAAAATGTTTTCGAAATTTTCCTAGGGCTTACGGTTTTCTGTCAAGGTGCTTCAGAGCGAAGTCATGCGACAGGATTTTCACACGCTCTGCCAGGTTCACTTCCATGTATTTCTGAAAAATGTCAGACCCCAGCGCACACCATTTTTATCTTGTCGCTGTTATTACTCTGAGTGATGTACAGATATGAATCGCGGGACTATCGGAGACAAAAGATAGGCCTCTCAAACGCTTCAAACGGTTTTCCGATACGTATCAGGGTTTCCGAATGGGAAGGAGTTGTTCGGACTGCTTTTTTCATTCAAACTGACTGAGGTGTCTCACAAAGATAGAATTCTTTCTCCACCATTATGTCTCACACACATCACAGGTGGCAGGCAGAGAATCAATTACCATAGCAACGGAACAGAGGAGGGCCAGCTGATTAGAACTACAAAAACGCATCACTGTAGTTTTTACTCTGGCAGAGCTCTGAGGAAGTCGTTGGCCTTTAGAACTACTTGTGTTTTGGGCATTTTATAACTGATTTAAACCAACCATTGTTACAAATGGAGTTAGTATGGCAATTTCAAATTAAGCTTAATGAAAACTTCAAAATAAAAGCTTGAATATTTCTCTGAGGCCTTTCAGAAAAACTAACTGATTAAAGCATTTAGAATTAAGTCTCTCCTTGTGTGTCACACTGACATGACAGTTGACCTCCTCTTTAGAACTACAATTACTGAAGGTCAGAACTACAACATGGCGGAACTGTCAGTTACTACTGAGGAGGAATAAGCTGCCCTTTAAAATTACATTGTGTTTGGGCATTTTATGACTGATTTTAACCAAGCATTGTTACACACAGCATTAGTGTGACATTTTAAAATGAAGCCTAATGAAAATTTCAAAATAAAAGCCCTGACATTCTTTTATATCATGTAATTGCTCTCTTGGGCATTAAATAACTGATTTAATCCGTTCAATGTTAATCATGGTATTAGTTTAGACATTTGAAATGAAGCTCACTGAAAATTTCAAAATAAAAGCCTTAAGATTCATCTGTGGCTAATGCAGCGCCGCAAGGCGCTGCAATGATATTAGCTTGCATTATCGTTTTCTATCAAGTTAGGGCACTGCCTTGCGCAGCAAGGCAGAGCATTAGCATTAGCCTTTTACCTTCAATGAGGTATTAGCTATTGCCCTTACTTATTACCCATGTTTAGTGTACTGAATGGAGTATGTCAGGCTTGTGACTCTCCACATGCTATTGATTACATTGCAGCTTTCTTTAGCATTGATGCTAATGTTTAGCACGGTGGGTCCAAATCGACGGGCAAACTTTGGCAGGGCCCCGGTTAAATTTCTTCAGGAATTTTCTAGTTTATTTCTGTTGCTTTGTTTATTTATTTTGGATATTTAAAACAGCTTTCAGCTCCACTATTAAACTGTCAATGGGAACTTGAACGTTTACCAATCACTGTGAATGTGTTCTGGCGTTATTATTATACCATTACTGTTATATTACTTGAAAATTCTCTCTAAACTACAATGTTATCTTTTATTGCGATAACTTCTGGGACGATTCACCGTCCGGCACCATTTGTTATCGCGATGCTTCATAATTCTGCACCAGAAGAAGCCGGACGCAGAAAATCTGGACGTAAACGACCGCTAAATGAGGCAGTGCTAACACTTAGCTTCCTCTTTCATCATCTTCTTTATGACGATACTGTCAGCTCCCTTTGCTGAATAAACTTTAAAATAAATTCAAAGAGGGTTAGCGTCCATCATTACGTCCTTAACCAAAGCGCTGGCGTATGATGTCTACGTTCATCTTCTGCGCTTTCTGCTGCTTTGGGGTTGTAAACCGTTCAGTCTGATTGTGACTGCTGTTAATTAGCTTGATGTATGACCATTCACACACACACACACAAAAAAAAGAATCAACTTTCAGCAAGAAATCGGGTCTGTTAGCCTGTATTTCAAAAATATTAAGCAAAAACAAAGGATTCTCATTCATTCAGGTTTTTTTGCATTCATCTTAAATTTGGAGTAACTGAAACTTTCACTCAAAAGCAAATCTAGCAAGACAAATAAAAAGGAAAAAAAAAAAAGAGTCAACCTCAAAAAATTGGAAACTCTACAGGCCTGTCTTGCAATTTTGTATCTGCAATGATCTGTTTTTAATACAAATCCAGCTATTTTATTGGTTTCAGTGAAATTGCCATTTAGCAGTTTATTGTTGAGTAGACAAAATGGGGGGGAAAAAAGGCTAAAAAAAAAAACTTATATAACATTTTTGTTAATGAAGGGCCTGGAATCAGATCCTGTTCAGGGCCCCGTTAAACCTCGGACCGGCCCTGCTGCGACAGCTCCTGTGACGATGCTTCTCGCCACAAACCAACCCAGCTGTCACCTTCCTGAGTTTGCTAGCAGCCTGCTTCCTCTAAGAGCAGATCATGTGGGACTGAGAGTGGACGTACGGCGTGCCAGGTGGAGCCCGCCGTCAGCTCGGACTTCTCCAGCAGCACCACATCCTTCACGCCGCCTTTGGCCAGGTGATAGGCCAGGCTGGCCCCCACACATCCTCCGCCAATGATGACGGTGTCTGCGGTGTCCTTCCAGCGCCTCCCCAAAGCCGAAGAGGCATCGCTGCAAAAGTTGCAGGGAATAGACTGCAGGTGAACAGATGCAGCAGCTGCATGCACATTATTGCTCAGGTGCTTCAGCTTTCAAGTTTAGTTGTAACTGTTTGGTTTGACACTTGCTGCACGAGATTTAGCTTCGAGCGTCTACACGCAGGCTACACTTTCTTTACACGGGCAAAGTAATTCCGGCTTGATTGAAAGTGTTTGGTCCAAGCAGTCCGGGAAGGCGGACTCGTCTCACCCCGCCTCCGCGCGTTTTCTCGCCGTGCAGCAGATGGTCCTCGCGGGGAGCCGCGGCGTCCCTCCGCGCGCACTGAAGCCTCGGCGCAGTCGAACGCCGATGAGGTTTGATATCCGAGACATGTCTGCGCTGAGAGACTGACGGGAAACGAACCAGAGCAGACAGCACGGTTTGCTGCCCCGCGTGAGTTACAAGTACCCCGTGTTTACACTGACAGGGCAAATGTTGGATCCGCCCACTGGGGGCGATAGCAGGGAAGTTTACCCGGAGTTAACTGTCTGTGCGCCGAACATCGGGATATCGGATATCGGTCGCAAAGGTATCGTCAAAAAAGCCTTCCTCTTCTTTTATTTATTTATGTATTTATTTTTATTATTATTATTATTTTTTGTTGCATTAAGTAATTTTTTTACTCTCTCTATCTAAATCATCTTCTGGTAATAAAAATTTGGTGTTTTATTTATTTATTTATTTGCCAAAAGAAAAGAGAAAAGTAAATAAGTAAAAAAAACAACAAAAAAAACAATCAGGCCAATAATTAAGTCATTTTTTAAAAATTGAATTTCATTTTAAAAGTGAAAAAGAAGGATAAGTGTCTGAAGGAGATGCAGCTTTTTCAATTTTGAACAGAAAAGCCTGTTGCGATACATGTTTATCGTAGCATCTGTTGAACGACAAAAGTCTTTTTTTGACGGGAGATTTTTGTTGCACAGAGCCCTCATAATTCATTTTACGTGCTGCAATTTTGTTTATTTATTTTGGATACTTGCAATGTCTGCCAGAACCTGAAACTAAACCTTAGAAATCATATCTGGAAAGGATTTATGCAACACCTGGGCTAACTTCTCCAACATGTTTTCCCGCGTTATCAAAAGAAGCAAAGCAATATCAGAACAAGTCAAAAGTCTGAACAGTGGCGTGTAGCATCCAACAGGAGTCATTAAGCTGACCTGAAATCATCTGTCAACTTCAGCCTGAACTTTCCATCCAGAAACATTGATCTCTGACGGGTCTTTGAGCCTCTGTGAGCTGCACGGCCTTTGACCCTGCTGGACGCAGCAGGTTTCAGCCGGATCCTGTTTCCTGATAACTGCAACTGAAAGGCCTGATGGGGACGCATCTCCTACCCGCCTGGCAGTGTGTATTCAAGCGATGACGCTCAGAGATGAGGAAGACCCGTCTCTGAGCGTCATCGCTTGCATTGCAACACAGACCAAATATATTGTATTTTTCTCTTTTTCATTAGAGTGAGTGTAGTATTAAGTATTATTTGACTGCTTCAGATTAAACTCATTTACATTTCAATTGCTTAAAGTGTAAGATTTAAATAAACTGGGCAGTTTGCTTTGTAAAAGTACCAACAATACCTTTTTGATTTTTGATTGCCCTTGTCTCCCAGATTATAAATCTGTTTTAAAACTCTTGGTGGTGATTATAGTCTTAACAGGAAGAGGGGCCCCAAACAAAATTAAGCCCAAGGCCTCAGAAAACTTTGGGCCACCTCTGTATAACAGAATATTATCTTCATCCTGTCTATTTTTTTTGTTTGTTTTTTTTGTTTTTGTTTACCTGCAGCTAAGGATCAAGGGATTTTTGGTAATAATAATTTTTGGTAATAGCTTTACAAAATGTTAAGGAAATGTTTAGTCCAAAAGTGTTTTTATTGGGAAGTGGTTTAAAGAAGAAACTTACATTTTTAGTTTTGCCTCTTTGGCATTCGTCTTAGTTTATTAAGAAAAAGCTAATTTTCAAAATTCATAGCACAAAGCGATGAGGTTGCTGGGATGATACAATATTTACAAATTTCAGGTATTATGGTAAAATTCTAAAACTTAAAAGACTGTCTCATAACCCTCAAGTTAGACAAGTTAAAGTAAAACTTATTCCGTTCGAGGTGACTGCTCCACAGGACAAGCTTTGTGTTTTGGTTCCTCCTCAGTCTCTTGTTGGCAGGAGCTGGTCCAGGCTGCCTCGTCGCAGCAGGGCATCGCCATGGCAATCCGGACTGAAAAAACCTGTTTCTTGCAAACTATGGCCTCTACTAATTTATTTATTTATTTATTTATTTTGGGGGGGTTGCTGTGCAAAACCACAACACAGTGCCAGGAATGAAGACATTTCGTATTCAGCGCACTCTGTATGTCAGTGAACCTGGTAAAGCACCTTCATATGGTAACTACTGATTCACACTGATTTTATGGGATGGAGAAAGTGAAGCTTTAAAAATATTGTTTTTCTTTTTTTTTTTTTACAAATTAAAATCTGAAAAGTGTGGCGTGCATTGTTATCCACCCTCTTTAAACCGGTATTTTACAGCACCGTCTTTCAGTGGAGTTGTACAAACGTCTTTCCGACTTTGTCTCTAGAAACTATCATCACTTTTGCTCATTTTCGAAGAGTAGTTCAAGTCGGACGTAAAATTTCTGTGGCCCTCACATTTCAAATGCGAACTTTGACTAGGTCATGCTAACACGTGGAAATGCTTTGACTGAAAACAGCCTGTTGAATTTCTGTCATTTGTATCTTTAAATAGGCTTTCTTCCAACATTGTCTGGAAATATAGTCAGAATTATGAATCAGTAAATCACCAAGTCTTGTAAAACTCATTGTCAATATAGTTTTTCCACCTTCGGAACAACATGTCTTTGGTACATCTTCATAAATTATTATTTAATCAAGTCACATCTACTCTCCCAGCAATAGCCAATTAAAACTCAATCAATCAACACACCAGATTTTTCTCACATTTCCCCATGACTATCTTCTCTCTCCTAGCAACTAGAGCTCGAATCAAACGTGAACCGGAAGTCTCCTTTCTTGACCTGTAGACGCGCTACAGGTAGTTAAAATGGCTAACGGCTAAGTTCTCAGCTAACGCGTTGGACAAACGATAAAATTATAATAATACTAATAATAAAAAACACGTCACGGAAGCGATTACCGCCGAGCTAATTAGCACATAAGGTAGAAGCTTGAACCTAAATTGAGCTACCAGATAAATATTTAGCCTGTAAGGTTACGGAAGCCTGAGTGTTTGGGTTTAGCAACCATTTAGCTGGAGAAGCTAACTCTTTAGCTTGCTTGGTATTTAGTTAGCAAGCTAAACATGTAGCTTGCTAACTAAATGCTCAATGTTTAGTTTGGAAATTAAACGTCTTGTAAGGAAAATAAATAATTACTTTGGTACTGAATGTTAAATTAGCAATCTAAATATTTAATTTAAAATTTAAAGCTACGCGTTTGGCTTATGAACTAAAACTTAAGTTATTTTTTGCTCAAAGTTAAACATTTAATTGGGAACCAAATATTTAGCTTCCTAGCCTATTTCATTTAAAAGCTGATTGTTTATATTGCTTATAAATTAATTTGGGACTAATTAACATGGCAAAAAAGACTGAAAATGAATACTTTTTAATTAATTAATTAATTATTATTACATTTTATATGGCTTTGACAGATGAAATAAACCAACAATATTGCTGTTTATTGTGTAAACACACAAACACACTCGTCTTCTCAGCCATTTTATTTTCCCCCTTAACATCACACATTTTCGTCTGTCGTCCAACAGCAGCCAAAATAAATTCCTTTGCGCTAAATTTGCGCAGCCAAGGGAGGGAGTTGGAAAGACGACCCGCGGGTGGAGAGGGGGCTGCGGGCGGTTGCCGCTGTGACATCCGGGTTTGCGCTGCGGTCTTGAGCTATAAATGCAGCATGGACGCCTCCGCGGATCCTTTTTTCCCGGACTCGTCGCGGCTGAGAAGAGGCGTCCGCAGAGACCATGGCACCGAAGAAAGTAAGGGCGCACGGAGAGTAATGCGCACAATTCAGCTTAAGATGTTGTTTCTCTTTCTCTTGCACTTATTAGTTTTTTCTAATAAGTGCGTCATTGAAAATGACGTTAAAAAATGACGGGTTTTTCCCCCCCCCCCGTGCACCTTTCTTGTGGCGCGTTCAGGGCATTCTGGAGCGCCTGGATGCAGGAGAGGTCGTCATCGGAGACGGAGGGTTTGTCTTCGCCCTGGAGAAGAGAGGCTACGTGAAGGCGGGGCCGTGGACCCCAGAGGCCGCGGCCGAACACCCCGAAGCAGGTGAACTGCATGGTTCCGGGTTTTTTTTTTCTCTCTCTCTCGCTTCTTGTCTGTCTTCTGATCTCCGGGCTCCCGGTGGAGACGATGCGCTAACAGCGGCGTGTCGTTCCAGTGCGCCAGCTGCACAGGGAGTTCCTGAGAGCTGGCTCCAACGTCATGCAGACCTTCACCTTCTACGCCAGCGACGATAAACTGGAGAACAGAGGGAACGTTCAGCGCTTCACTGTAAGCTGCGCCTCCACGCTTCCTGAAAGTTTTCACACCTCCTGAACTCCCCCCCTACAAAATAGCCTGATTAAATTGTATTAATTAAAAGTGATGTTTACTTTCTGTCACAGATCTTCTGCTGGCTTTTAGATCTGGACTTTGACTAGGCCATTTGAACCTAGAATGTGCTTTGATAAGTGTCAAACTCAAGTGCTTTTGATCCAGTCCATTTGTTTATTATTACATTATTGGTTAAAGTTATTAAGTTTTCAAATATATATATTTTTTCAATGTTTTGTGAATAACGTGACTTATGATATTAGAAACATGGGCTCAAAAATGCAATATTATTTGGGGATGTATTACTTCACGTTGTTACGTTATTGGTGGCCGCACAATGTGTTTTCCACTTTTTGTCTGTGTAGCTGTGGAAAAAGGATTAGGGTTACTGAAAAATAAAACAAATCAGATTTTAATCTCAGAATTCTGACCTCAGGAATCGGAATATTAAACCCAGAATTCTGAGGAAAAAAAGGAGTCATAATTTTGACCTATTTTGTCAGTGGCCCTCTTCCGTACATATCACAATGAAATGCATTTATAACTACAAATGTAACGTAATAAAGTGCAAAAACGGACTTCGACGCTCCTCTTTGGACCAGGAGGGTTGCTCTCGAGCTAAGTGTGCAAGCGGAACGTTTCGTTTTCTTCCCCGTGAACTTTCAGGGGCAGCAAATCAACGAGGCGGCTTGCGACCTGGCCCGGGGCGTGGCCGACGAGGGCGACGCTCTGGTGGCGGGCGGCGTCTCGCAGACGCCCTCGTACCTCAGCTGTAAGAGCGAGGAAGACGTCAAGGCCATCTTCAAGAAGCAGATTGACGTCTTCATCAAGAAAAACGTCGACTTCCTGATCGCAGAGGTACGTGGCCGACGCGAGACGTAGCTGGTGTTGAGAAAGAGGTATTTCTAAAAGTTCCTGCTATTTAGATGATCCTCAACTATAATTGTGCGCTTTGGTCAGACAAGGTTGCGACTGAGCTTTTCATCAACAAACTGTTAAGCAAAACTTTAATATGTGTAAAAGCACCTACTTATACTGTGAAGTACAGTAAAGGATGTGTGTTACTGTGGGCCCTTGGAAAACTTGTTAGCGTGTGACTGTGAGCTCTTTTCACACAGCAGGATATTTTCAATAGAAGTATGACGCAGATTGGCATTTCCATGGCAGGTTTTGTTCACATTCTCATGAGGGCAGTGGCGTCCCCAAACGGTGGGCAAGGGGGGACCGTGGCCTCCTCTTGAAAAATGTTGGCCTAGAAAGTCTTACAAAGTCATCTTGTTGTTGTTGTGGAACCTACTAAGTTAATTTATTTTTAAAAATCAAAACTAAAATGAAATGTATGTTATTATTATCATTATTACTGTTAATAATAATGACAATAATAATAACCTATTATTATTATTATTATTATTATTATTATTATTATTACTTCTTTTTTTGTTTAGTTGTGCCCCTCTAAAATGTTCTGGGGTGCTACTGCTCCAGGAGTGCTTATAATTTTGAAACTTTACCGATTTTCTGTGAGTTGTATTCTGAAAATCCAGAGGTGCAAAACATCACCAGAACTGCACCCACTGTTGCCGCACTCAAGTGCTTTGATTCCTCTTCCTAAGAGTCGTCTCAGATTGTAACTTTCCTCGTCCATTCTTCCCCACTCAGTACTTTGAGCACGTGGAGGAGGCTGAGTGGGCCGTCCAGGTCCTGAAGACCTCTGGGAAACCCGTAGCTGCGACTCTGTGCATCGGACCCGAGGGAGACCTGAACGGAGTCAGTCCGGGGGAATGCGCCGTCAAGCTTGTGAAAGCAGGTGACACGGCTTTTTATAACCCGACATGTCGTAGCCTGACGGGTAAAAACCATTCCTACGTCCCGGTTGTGGATTCTGAACATGGACAAGTTCAAAAATAGATGTATTCCTAACCTGACCGGATTTTGTAAGCACTGTGGCTAAATGTGACCAATGTTGCTTCTTCATATCACAAAGTTCTGCTGTGGAAAGTCAAAGTTTGGTTTTGAGACCGTGGAATGCATTATGTGGCTTACAAACGAGGGTGTCAAGGACTTAAAGCTGCCAGTGTTTTCTTCCAGTGGTCGCTGCAGACGTATTTAGATTTGCATTTCAATCATAAGTGGCACTTTGCTTATTGTGTCGTACAATTACACTTGTGCAGGAATGAAGTGTGTAGTATTGCCGAACAGCAAAGATGACTAGCTTATGACCAGACATATGCTAATGCTAGACAGTCGGATGGACGTTACTCAATTTAGTGCCAGCAAATAACACAAGTCTGTCATTTTGTCTGATGTTTAGATCTTCTTGCTAACATCTAGTACATGGGAGTGTGGTGTAAATGATGGCAGCAAAGTGACAAGCAGGCTGAAGAATTTATTTTCACACAACTGTAAAAATATAAATAAGAGGTTGTATGTTGCAATACAGAGCTTTTATATAATTACGAAGTGTAGAGCAGTGTGTAGAATCGGCTTATTTTGAGACACTTCCCTAAAGGTTTGAGATTTATGGAACGCTCCTCGTTGGTTGTCTTATTCTGCTTTAAAAAACACAGATCTGCACGACTGAATCCAGTCCTGTTCCAAACAATTTTCATGCTGTCTAAAAATCTATTACAGCTTGAAAATCATGATCCTCCTTTATAAATTGCTGACTAAAGATGACGGAAACTTTACACTCTAAGGTAAAGTGTTAATGTTTTTTTTTTTTTTTTTTTTACAGTTTTTGAATGTAGTTTACAGCATAAAACCTCAGTTTTAATACAAGTCATGCAATGAACTTTCAGCATGGTATGCTTGTGCTGCCCTCTGCTGGTGATTTCAACACATTACGGCAGAAAACAACAATGTTTACTTCTTGGAATAAGAACTATACTTCTGCACTAACATCAACCATTGCAGAAAAAAAGTAAAAAAATACCCCCAACAAAACAAAAAACAACAACAAATGAACAAACAAAAACACTGTTTTGCCGGTGCAGCAGTGTCACAGAGTTATTCATGTGTTTTGCAGGGGCAAACATTGTCGGCATCAACTGCCACTTTGACCCAGAGACATGCGTGAAGACCGTGAAGCTGATGAAGGAGGGAGTGGAAAAGGCCGGGCTGAAGGCCCACTACATGTCCCAGCCGCTGGGCTTCCAAACCCCCGACTGCAACCGGCAGGGATTCATCGATCTTCCCGAGTTCCCGTTCGGTGAGCGCTTCCACCTCGCTTTATTTCTCCCATTTTTGAGCCATTTGTAAGCTTTGCTGCAGTTGATTTTAGCATGTTTGACTTTGATAGTCAGCCTTTTGTTTTTGTCAGTTTCAGTTTCTCTATTATTACTATTATCACAGCCGTTTCACCCAGCCCCACTGACAATAAACTGCGGCGACTAGAGAATCATTTGCGTACATTTTCCCGACAGCCCTGGAGCCCAGAATCCTGACCAGATGGGAGATGCAGAAATACGCCCGGGAAGCGTACAACGCCGGCATTCGTTATATCGGCGGGTGCTGCGGGTTTGAGCCCTACCACATCCGCGCTGTTTCCGAAGAGCTGGAAGTTGAGCGGAATTTCCTTCCTGCCGGCTCTGAGAAGCACGGCAAATGGGGCGCCGGCTTGGAGCTGCATACCAAGCCCTGGGTCAGAGCCAGGTAGATCATTCTCTAAAGTATTACGTTTTGAATCCTTTCCCTTTTGGGAATAACAGTAAAAGGATCAACGTGTAAACTAATGAGATGCGGTCCTGTGTGTAGGGCCCGCCGGGATTACTGGGAGAAACTACAGCCCGCCTCCGGGCGGCCATTTTGTCCTTCGATGTCCAAACCCGACTCCTGGGGTATCACCAAGGGACACGCCGACCTGATGCAACAGAAAGAGGCCACCTCCAAGGAGCAGCTGAAAGTTCTCTTTGACAAGGCCACCCAAAATGCCTGAGCTACCCGCTACCCCCTTGCACCGGACACCCCAAAATAAATCCTCCTCCGAATGAAAGCAGAAAAAAATGAGTGACATTCCCTCAAACTTCAGAAACCGAAACTGTCTAATCTAACCCAGTCTCCGAGGATCATAAACCACGTCAAGTTACTGTGCTGCAGGCTTCAAACTCGTGCCATAACACTCCAAAAGTGTCTGATGTTGTGTGAAACAATAAATGAACGAATAAAACAAGCTAACCAAATCTTCATGTGTGGGTTGGTGTTTGTAAGAAACAGCAGAGGAAATGCTTTTTTTTTTTTCACCTAATCATTTCATAGTGTAAGCAAATGATAGAGGTTTTCCAAATACCTAAAAATCCCTTTAAGATTCCTATTTATAATAACTAATGTACAACTGATGGATTGATTGTGAAAGTGAAAACAAGTCGACTTTCAACACATCGGCAACAACCCAGTTTAAACTTTTGCCTCCACCAGGGATGTCTTGTAAATGTCTCCATGTTCCCGAATCTTTAACATTTGGCCTTTTTGGAACCACAAACTTAGACGTGTTTTATTGGAACTGAGTGTTACAGACCGACACAAAGTAGCACACAATTGTGAAGTGGAATAAAAGACCCTTGTTGCTTTCAAGTTTTTTTGTTTTTTTTGTTCTTCTTTTAAATAAAAATCTCAAAACTGTGATGTGCGTTTATGCCCAGCGCCCCTGTCCCGGGGGTTCTTATTATTTGGGGATTGAGAACTTTATGGCCTCTTCTCCAAAACTCCCTGTAGCAAAATCTGTGTAACCTCCAAAGAGCAGCTGAGATAAATTACACACATGTGGACTCTATTTACCAATTCGGAACAGCGTGTTGTTTGGAGTGGGTTTTCTTTAAAGGTAGACTAAATTACACCAAATTCAAAAGACACACTTTTTTTTTTTTTTTAAGAATTTTTTTTACTTGTAAAAAAAAAAATTGAAAGCCATTTTCTGTACACTTTACAACACAATGGCCTACATTGTGTGAATCTATCATATAAAATCCCAATAAATTAAATCAGTTGTGTCCCAAGATTTTTAGAATGAAGGCCCAAAATTGTGAAGTTCAAAGCAAATGGCGGCAACAATATATATGTATATACATTCGAATAAAATATATATACAAAATATATTTCAAAAATAAAATTGTTGCTTTTTGAAAATGATTTTATTGGCTCAAGGAACTTGGGAGATTTCAGTGAAACGGACAACGTAGCGATATCTTAGTAGAAAAGTGATCTGTTGATTTTTGTATCTCTCACCGCTCTCGACTCTTATTTTCCACCTGAACAGTTTTAAGAAGAAGTGGGGGGGAAAGGTTGATCTTGTCTTTGTGTTGACATTAAAACCCTACATGAGGTCCCGTGCCAGAGTCACAGTGTATAACATCTATGTGTAAAATCCCCTTTTCCAAAAAGGGAGCGAGCTGGGATGCTCTGTCTGTACGTGGGCACGTTTTAAACCTCGGCTGTCCTGAGGGAGATTTTGATTTCCTGTTTATTCCTGCAGAGTTCTGGGTCTGCAAGTAACATGACATGAAGTGTTTTCCTACTAAAAGACTTTTTACCTCATGGAAACAACTTCAGTTTTTCCACTCACACACTCAGATAATCAATTTATCTTCAGTCAAGACATTCAGACATATATTGAGTAAAAATGTAAAAGGGTCAGACATTTAAAAATACAAAAAAAAAAATAAAATTAGACAGCAATATGAGTTTTACATCATTACAACATTTTATTTCCCAACAATGCAATTCTTCATACAATAACTATTGTATTGTATATATATATATAAAATAAGGAACAACAAACAGGTCAGAAAGCAACTAAAACAACAGTAATAAAATAAATCGCTCACATTTGACTTTTGCTTAAACGTCGTCAAAAAGGTCTTTTGAGCCACTCTGCTTGCTATACGCAGTTTTTTTGTTTTTGTTTTTTGTTTTTTGTTTTTGGCCTACAAGTACGTACTGTACGTGGTTGCGTCACGGATTTGCCCACGTGTAGATGTTTATGCTCCTCGTGCACGTCGACTAAAGGAGAAAATCCCAGTGGGATTGAGGCATGTTAAGAAATATGTAGGTAAATTATATAAAATAATACAGCAAATGTTGGCAGTATCTGTTGTGTAATCTTTGTTAAATATTCAATTAAGCACAAATAAGAAAAGGCATAACATATGATGCCTTCATGGAACATGGGATATCCCCAAACAGTGGTAAAAAGTGTATTCCACGCCTTTGGAAAAAACATATCTGTTTACCCTATTTAGTGTTAATCTATAAGGTCTATGGTGCATTTGAGTTCATAAAAATGAGTAGGTCATGGTAATTTGTTTTCTCTGACAGAGAAACAGGCTCGCTGGTCCGACAAAAAATCTCAGCTGTGAGTGGGATACATGTCAAAATGTAAAACATAAGATGAGAAACTAAAATAGGGTTAGACAATTCTAAAAGATCCATAGAAAGAAGTGAGTAAAAAAAAACAACAACATTTTTAATTGCCAGTATGCGCTTCGTAATTGAAGATACATTTTTAAAAGTAAATGTGTTTTTTTTTCCCGACGGAATCGTGGACACTGAACACAGCATGCGGAGAGTTGAAGTCCCTCCCCGGATTTGACAAACGCGCACGCACCTTGTGCTTGTAAACAGAAGCTCACACGTGACGCGGAGAGCGGAGCCGAGTCGCGCGACGGTTATTGTCTGAACGGACAAAGAAGCGCACTGTGAGCGCGAGCTTCGGCCAGGTGAGCGGCCAGGTGTCATGGCAACCGGCGTCATGTGCGGCAACACGAAGCCGAGTTCTCGCTCGTTCCGAGACCGAGGCGTGGGGACGCGTTCGGCCGCCTGAACTTGGATGTCTGGACAGAAAATCCTCGAGAACGTCGCTGACCGCGTTTTCGCTGCGCTCGAGCACACAGCTGGTTCTCCCAAAACTGGAGAGCCTTTGTTGTTTCAGCGCTACATCTCGCCGATAGGGATTTCCCCCCCCCCCACCCCCTCCACCCTCTGTCGCTGTCGTCAACTAGCAGTAGCCTTTAGCCTCGGCGTCGGAGCAAATTCATTTCCGAAACGAGCGCAATCTGCGCATTCGGCGGCCGGATGCGATGTCATTCGCCATGGAGGATCATTTGGAGTCCGGATGGGTGTCGGTCCGACCCCGAGTGTTCGACGAGAAAGAGAGGCATAAATTTGTTTTCATCGTGGCCTGGAACGACGTCGAGGGAAAGTTCGCCATAACCTGCCACAACAGAACCGTCCAGAGACGGAGCGCTTTTCTGGACTTGGATTGTGGCCCCGCGGCTGCGCTTCCGGTCCCCGCTGCTGAAAGTCCGGCCAAAGCGAAGAAAGACGAAGCCTGTCAAGCTGGGAAAGTTAGACCGCACTCAGCAAACCCCAGAGACAAAAAGACCGCAAAAGACGATGCCTCGAAGGCGTTCGAGTGCGTCAGCCTCACGTTGGGCTCCTGGAACATTGTCACGCCGAAGGAGGTGGACATGGAGATCCTGGACGTCCCATCGTCTCCCGAGGACGCAGACCCCGGAGACGGTGAGCTCAGCCTCCGCGAGGACTTCAGCTGGGCCGGCCTCTTCTCCTTCCAGGACCTGCGGGCGGCCCACCAGCAGCTGTGCGCCGTCAACTCGGACCTGGAGCCCTGCTTGCCGCTGTTCCCGGAGGAGCAGTCCGGCGTGTGGACGGTGCTGTTCGGCGCGCCGGGAATGTCGCAGCGGGAGACGGACGCGCTGTGCTACCAGCTGCAGGTGTACCTCGGTCACGCCCTGGACACCTGCGGCTGGAAGATCCTCTCCCAGGTGCTTTTTTCCGAGGGCGACGACACGGAGGAGTACTACGAGAGCCTGAGCGAGCTGCGGCAGAAAGGCTACGAGGATGCGCTGGAGGCGGCCAAAAGGCGCATGCAGGAGGTAAAGGGATTATTTTTCCCCTCATAGTTTTTAATCCTAATAATAAAGATTAAAAAAAAAAACCTCACACACACACACACACACATCATCATCATTAAAGGTGATTTAATTATGTCAAAACTCATACATATGCCGTTTATTGTCAGTGCTTACAAGACATCCTAATTGAGCCTCCTGTTCTCCGGACACCCACCCTCACCCAACCCCCCCTCTGCAAGGTCTACCATCTGTTGCACAGCAGCCACACACACACACACACACACACACACACACACACACACACACGGAGCAGTAACATGATCTGCTCTGGCCCAGACAGCCCACTCCAGTTGGCTGAATCGCAACAAGGAAGTCGCATAGAAACACGGGGGAGAACAAACGGAGGTGGAATTACGCAGGGACGCGTCACCCACCGCGGCTGTCGGCTCCGTCTTCGCCGCGAACCCTCGGTGTAACTTGAAAACACGCGGCGTTCATAAATTCAGAGTTGGGAAGACTTTGTGGGCTACTTTGGCCTGGGAACGGCTTGGACAATGTGCTTCAGATCTGGTTATATGCAGTTATTGTGTCGACCTCTTAACATTTGCATGTTTTACATTTGGGCTGAAGCGATTAATTCGATTAATCGTGATGACTCCATCATTGAGATAATCGTCCACGAATTCAGTCATCGATTAATCATTAACTGGAGCACTCTGAATGGCTGAAAGAACTGCACGTTGAAAGCTTTAATTAAACCAAAGTGGTGTAAAAATACATAAACATTTTCCATTTAATATAAAAAAATCCTTTTGCTTTTAAAAAATGTTCTTCACAGAATTCTTCAAGTAGCATAGATCTATCTATCTATCTATCTATCTATCTATCTATCTATCTATCTATCTATCTATCTATGACTAGCCCTATGTTGTACAGTTTTTCACATATTGAAGTAAGAAATATTTTTTAGTTGCAAATGAATCATTTGCTTGAAATAATCAAGCGTAGACTAAACGAAATACGGTTATTGTCTGTAATAAAGTGTTTGTTTTCTTATTTTTAAAAAGGAATTGAATTGCTTATTTGGATCTTTTAAAGTATTTAATATTGCATTTGAAAAAATCACACAGAGTTATAAATATTCAAGCAAAAAGGTTTTAAAAAAATATTTTGAATGTGACAAACTGAATTAAAAGTCACAGGCACGAGAAGTTGCGAAGCCGCCACCACGTTTCTCGCGTCCATTCCAAGGACGGGGAATACGTATGCACGCCACACTTTTCAGATTAAAGACCTTCCTTTTTACAATTATCAACCTGGTTGCATTGGTTTACACAACGACCAAAATGTGATTAACTAGGTTTCTGCTTGTACCAGAACAAAATGTGAAGTCGTTTTACAAGTGCCTGTGGAAGCCAGGTAACCAACCCGGTTATAAAGACGGACCTTGGGGGGGTAGAGATGGAGGTGTGTGTGTGTGGGGGGGGGGCAGAAATGAAGCCAACTGCAAGTCTTTCATCATCCTGGCTGTGTTCAACTGTTTGATTCACAAACAGCTGTGTGAGGGCTCAGCCAGGCCCAAAATAACCCACGAGATGACGACGTGACTCACTTTTAGGTTTATGTGCGACACCACTTCTCTGACAGACGTTTTTTTTTATAGAGCAGACTGTGAAAAAAACAACTTGTTTTATCAGGTCATTTTCTGTGACGGGCTTAACCTGCATTAAGAAGCAGACGGTTCCTTTAGAGTGCACGACGTCTGCAGCTGTTTTTCAGTGGCCTTTTTGTTTGAAAATGACCCAAAAGTGGAAATTTGAGATGGATCACATTTGTTGTTTTGTTGTTGTCCTCGTTCCTCGATCTCATGATGTGTGGCGCGAGTTCTCTTGGGAACTTCTATATTTGGATTTTCTTTTAACCTCACACCCCGTTTGGTCATCAGAGGGATGACCTCTGATTAGGAATGTACTGACACAAGCATTTTGCGCTGACATTGATATCCGATAACATGTTACGGCTTATTGAAACGTTACTGTTTATACAATGTTCTTCGAAGAGTCATTGGAGGGCAAGAAGGGTTTCCTGTAGAGGTCTGAATTACAGCGGTTCTGAAAAGGCCTCTGACTGAACACAGCTTGTTATAACGGTTTTATAAGTGCTGCTGTTCTTAATTTAGTCATTAATGGCAACAAGAAGGAAATTAATATCTGTTATTGATATTATCCCCTGGTTTACCTATTGGACTAATACAGATATGTTAAAAATGAATAACCTTGAACCTCATGTTTCAGGTTGAATTTTTAATGTATGATATGTATTAAATTTGTAACTAACAAATTTAAGTGCAGATTGAACAGACAGTATCTGATAGACGTGGTACACTTTTTGGAAATTCTCTTTTCTTTTAATGTATATAAATTCACTTGTTGATTTTTAAAGGGGCAGCATAATGTATTTTCGAGGCCCATTTTATAGCACAATCAATTAATTATGCTACCTTTGGTGGTTGTATAAATCAAATATGACTTTGTCATTTAATTTCTTGAAATTGTGCCTCTGTCTCTTTAAGAAACTCCTGCTCTTTCTGAAACTCTGACTTCAGGAAGTCATGACAACATGGCTCCTTTATTAAACCTTTAAGGTCTTTAGCAGGATTTCACTGAGAAGTAGTATGTGCAATGAGATCAGCACATGTGCATTTCCAACAGGTGTTTGCTAATTGCTGCTGGCTAGTCTGAAGGGGCTGAGCAGCAAGCTTCCTCTCTGCCTGTCAAAGGAGGAGTTTCATCCTCGAAGGCGGAGCTAGGCCCCCCCAGGTGGTTTGCATGGGAGACTAAAGAATTTCTCAAACATGCATGAAAGACACAAGCCAACACTCTATGTTGCTTTGATGAGGGAATAACGTCAAAACACGTAAAGCTAGTAAAAGTCAATTTTTACACAATGCTACGTTAAAGTAGGCGATCCATTAGACGCTGCCTTCTATTATTACACGAGTGTCTTTATCCTTGACGGTTTCCATCATCAGCACAATACAACAGTCAAGCGAATCTCAGCAACAGCAGAGATAATATTTACTCTATTGTATTGGCTTGTACATGTTTCTCTGTGTTCCAGGTCAGTCAGTCCGTTCCTAGTAAACGCTTGCTGTATGCGGTGCGAGGTTGTTCTGACCCGGTGCCGCTGCTGTGAAGGGGCTAATCCTGTTGGGACAGGATAAGAAAGAGGACAGACTGATTTACTTTGGTTCAACTAAGCTGCTGGTTAAAACTAAGCTTTAAAACTAAGCTTTATTGGGTAATCATAATTTGAGTTGCAATATTAATCGGGACACATTCTGGTTATGTATTAGGGGAAAATACAGAATATTTCCTGCTAAAATGTTTTTACTTTCTATTTAAAGCAACACCAGCTTTCCCCTGATTGGCTAGTTACCCCAGAGCAGCTGCAGACTTTAAATGCTTTTGTTATTTTTATAAAACCGCTGTGCTGTCTGGTCTTATCACCATCACACTGACAGACCCTGTCAGTGTCCAGACCTTGCTCTCTCAGATATCCGGGACAAGATGGACCGGTGGTCTGAGACCACGCATCCTCTCCGTGTGTCCGTTGATCATTGACCAGAGTCACTTTGCCCGTTTTTCCCTTATCTACGACCTGTTAGTAAAGAAACCCAGACCTACAGCTTATCAGCAGCAGAGCTGTGCTTTACAAGCTAATAGTTACAGATTAATGGCTTATTCTGATCTTTATGGTTTTTATGTAGTGCCAAAAATGTGATAATGTAGTCTTATAAACTAAACTTTATTAGTTATTTTAGATACAGATCATAGACTCGCAAAGTACTGCATACGAAGAGTAAAGGACTTTGTTGCATTGCACCAGGGCTACAGAACAATTTCCTCTTGAATCAAGAGCTAAAATCTTTAAATCAGAGTTGTATCATGAAATACGGCATGTTTCTGAGTTTGAGAGGATTTCAGTTTTACAGCATTTCAAATTTCTCTAGATCTAATCCCTAATTGTCATTAATTCATAAATGTATGAGCGTCTGTCTCCTGAGTGAAGGTCTGGTCTTGCTTTTTGTAAAATGATGCAGCCACTTACCGTGACCTTTTGTTCACTAACGTCACTTTGGAGAAATGTGGGAGTGTTTTATTCGGTCAGACTTGCTCTCAATTTTATATGCACGACACAGTTTATTTAGATTTTGCCTACTGGCCATGTAGCATTTTCCTTAACCGTACAGTGTTCGGCTCAGCTCTTCATAGAGTTGAAATTTCATTATAATTCCTACATTTTTGTTTCCCTTATTAAAACAAGCCATGCTGTAATCTCTGGGTGATTTAAAATGATCAATTTTGCAATATGGTTGAAGAAAGAATCACATAGTCCTACTTTGGCTCGACTGCTGCATGGCTTTTGTTTCCATATCCTCGCACTGGGCTTTCAGAACATCCTAAAATTGATAAGATTTATTGAGTTGTGTTTATGTGGCCTAGCTCCTTGTTCCCTCTCTACAGCTTGTTAACTTTACAGAGATGAGCAGCGGCTTTTCTCCAACTTTCCTTCTTAAATTAGGTACCCACTTACACCCCACATTTCCAAAAGCCATTTTAGGACGTTGATTCTTTGTAAGTAATTTGTTTAGTTGCCCGGTTTTATGAGTTTCCAATTGGAAATGCATCTCCTTTCCTTTTTGCTTTTCAAACATTTGAATAAATCGACTAACTATATTTTTGTGCAGGTATAGTGCTCATACGTGACAAATGTTGCATTTAACGTCTTTCAGGAAGCGTTCCATCTGCGAGGAGGGCTGATCACAGCCTGCATGAAGGAAAGTGAAGGCCCTCTCTTTCCTATGTTGTATTTCAATTAAAAGGCACGAAGAGAAGAAAACTACCGCGGCGTAAGACGGGACAGATTTATGGCCGACAGGAACCGGTCTTAATGACAGGGTCTGTAACTCTAGTATATCACCGAGAGGAAGATCTTCTAATTACGTCCTCCGCGCTTTTGCGGAGGACTTTTGTTGCCTTCAACGCTAAACTTAGCTTGTAAAATTGTACCTTCGTAAAAGTGCTTTTAAAACGCGAATCCAAACCTGCCGGCTAACTTGTTGCTAGTGAGCCTCATTAGCTTTGAGCTCACAAGCTTTGAGTTGGCTAATGATGCTTCCCCCCCCTCCACCCACCCACCCCTCGTTTTGTAGGCTTCACGTCTCTGTTAGTACATCCTGTTGCAGTGCAGTGTGGAACAATAACTTATTCATCATTTTTCCAGTCCTTGAACTCATATTTCATTTTGATCCTAAATGATGTAGTAACACTACAAGTAGACTATTTTTTCTTTTTTTTTTTTTTCCAAATCCCATCCTGTGTGACTTGGCTCATTTAGCTCTGGGGGTTTCCTGGCCAGCGGGGTGTGGGGTTGGTCAGCGGTTGCCAGGGAAACCCAGGGACAAGGTAAACAGTAGGGTCAGTGTTGCAGCTGAATCGGGCAGTGTGGAGGGGCTTTGGAAAATCAGCTCAGAGTTGATATAAAAGTCGTCATTCATATCTGCGGCAGATAGAGGAGCGGTTTATTCGCCACTCGAGGCGATTGTTGGACGGCGGCTCTTTCAGCGTCACGTCTGAGGCAGAAGCAGAGGAGATGTGTTGCGCCACTTGAATCAAAGAAGCTGGTTTCCGAGAGAGCGCTAAACAAAAGCTCGACTTAGAGGCGTTTTTAAGAACAATGAACAGTCTGTGGATTGTCGAACATATGGTACGAATCAGTAGCAGTCGGGATCAGTCGTTTTTTTTGTTTGTTTTTTACCCAACAATGTGTTTTGTGATATCATTCCTGGCCACACATTAATGAGCATGCACTTACAAATCCTCCCAGGCTGAGTCTTTGTGCTTGTTGAGAAGATTTTTTGTTTTTTGTTTTTCCTCCTTGCTTTGAGGTAACCAATGTTTCAGACTACATTTAGTTCAAACTGGAGCCAATTTAAAATGAAGTTTTAAATGGTAGTAAATAAAAAAAAAATGGGGTAAGAGTTTATCTGTCATAAAATGGTGGATTAAAGGTCCAAAGAACTTAGAACAAAGTAAGGTAAACAACCCTATGAACACATAACTTGTTAAAAATTGATGCTTTTAACTACGTTAACTTAAAGCGACAGTATTAAACTTTTATAAAAAAGTTTTTTTTTTTTACATATATTTGTTCAAATGATCATTCCTGTAAAATGAAGCTCTAATTGCAGAAATACTCGGTCAGAAACAGCCAATCAGAGCCAGGAGGAGGGTCTTAGCGTTGTCAATCACTTTCATGCTTACCCTGCTGCATACTACAACTTTAATCTAATTCCTCAGCTGTAAGGTTGGAATGCAACTCAATGAGTTTGATCACAAATCAGTTTGTTTTCTCTGAAATGGAAAGGTGGTTTGATTAGGGAAGCATGATATGTCTGCATCTACATCGGTACTAACCGATGTCTATAATTTTTTAACATATCGTTATGGGTCCGATAAGTAGAGCTGGGCTGATATTAATAACAAATGTTTACGTCCATTTTTTTGGTGTTTCAGGAGAGGGAGGGACTTGGTCATGTGACAGTGGATCGCAATCGACCTTTTACCTTTGACTACAAGAACGTTAGCTGTAGCGCCAGCAAGCTTTACGCTCCACGTTTTGTGTCGTCTTCGGTTCGTTTAATACGCTCCATCAGTTTGCCACGTGCAATACAATATTGTTTTGGATCATTTTCAGTATTTGTTTGTGGAATGAAACTGCTTCACGTTTACAAGTAATTTACAAAACGACTCGTAAAAAGATCATATTGGAAAACTCCACTTTCCTGCTTACAAATCCTAAAAACCTTTAAGTTAATAGTCTACTATGGTTAAATTAAGCTCTGCTGGGTAAGTTCCCAAAACCCCCTTTAACTCTGTAGCCCTTGGCCCACATCTTCCTAAATCCGGCCCTGGTGTCATAAGAGAAAACATCTTTATTAAAGGTAATGAAGTGTTGGCACACATTAAACCCTGAAACGACAGCCTGCGTTGCAGGACGATGTAGAAACCGTCATGTGACACATTGGTCTTATTAATGTTATCAAGTGAGTCTGAAGTAATGACCTCAGCTACAGTAATCAAGAAATGCAGTTTACATGGCAGTGTATTAATCAGAGTAAAGGCTGAGTAAACATGTTTGTCCTACAGCCACTAATGCAGCTCAGATGATCACTAAGAGGGCAGCGAGTTCCAGCACTATATATAGTTCAGAAAATGTCTGGATTGGGAACGTGGCCAAATGAAATCTAGGGGAATAATAGTCCAGAGTGTGTAGTAATTAGTGGTCCTGGTTCATGTGAAAACCCCTTGAATATGAAGCAGGCGAGTGAGAAATGTACACTTTCCTCCAAACATGGACTTCAGCTTCACGTTCTACATCGAAGGAATATGAAGAAACAGTTGTTCAAGCAAACTTTATTGAGCACACGTATAAATAAAGGCACGTTGTCCGTACCCTTGCATCTGAACAAAAAATAATAGTGAAAAAAATTTGCTAATGACAAAAATAAAGAATATAGTCAGCTATGTATTCTACGGCTGTAGAAAAAAAGTCATAACATTATGAGAATAAAGTCGTACGGGAATAATGACGCAATGATAAAGTTGAAATGATGGCAATGAAGTCATAGTATTATGGGAATAAAGTCTTCTTATGACTTTATTCTTGAAATATAACTTTTCTTACATCATAATGGCTTCATTCTTATTATTCCCGCACGACTTTATTCTTGTAATGATGTCGTTTTTTTATAATGCTATGACTTTATTCTCGTAATATATTATTCTTTGTATATTTTTGTAATTATTTCTTTTTCCTTTGTGGAACCCTAATACTCCATCGTAGGAACTCGATTGCAAACTTTAAAAAATGACTTATTTTAAGCCTGCTTGCGTAACTTGTTGCTCTGACTTTGGTGTGAGGCAACCTACAAACACTCCTAATGCACGTTTTCATGAATTCAAAGCATTTTTTTTTCGACATCGAGGTGGTTCGTGGTCCACTTTTCAAGCCTCCGCCCCGTGTGCTTTGCCCCAGGTGTTGGACAAGCACAAGGCCATGGACAGCATGGTGGAGCTGCTGCAGGTGTACCCCGAGGAGGACGAGGCGTACGGCGAGCTGCTGGAGGCGACAACTCAGCTGTACCACTACCTGCTGCAGCCCTTCAGGGACATCAGGGAAGTGGCGACGCTGCGGCGGCAGCAAATTAAGGTAATTCTGCACACAGGCACACGAAAACAAATGCCCATCTGTTTTTAGAGCTTGTTTTAAGCAGGTTTAGACCTCCATGTAGCCGGATTACTCACTTGCCCTTGAAGACAATTTGCCTCCCCGTCGGACGATGGACCACTAACCCTAACCCACATGGTAAAAAAAAAACAACAAAAAAAACGGGGTTCTGTGGTTTTGGTGAGAGCAAGGCAACCCTCCTCCAGTTAGCATCCACTCATAAGCCCACTGCCATCACATTGCTGGTACATGCTGAGGCTTATGAAGCTGCCATGGTGATGATGCAGATGATGGCAGGATGGAGGGGAGAGGATCAGCTAGAGAGGCTTTCCCCCCCCCTTGCCTAGAGCAGATTAACCACCAGTCTAAGTATTATTACAGCGGCCACCAAACCACTCTGTAATTCTGCAGCCTCAGCACTCTTTCTCTACTCTCGTTGTTGCCTTTCTTCAACAGAGGCTTGAAAAGAGAATCTAGTGAGCTTCAGAGGTGATCCTTGATAAAACCAGTCCTATTGGTTAGAAGGTCAACGCCATAATTCTGGACAATTGTTAAACAGCTGCAAAACCGATCTGTGCTGAATTAAATTTTGAACTTTACATATTAGTATCTCTCAAATAAGCGACAGAAGAACAAAAGCGCATTCAGCTTCAGTTCAAATTTATTTGTATAGCAACAGGGCAGGGAGGTCTATAGCATAAAAACATCCTACAGTCATCAATTGTTAAACAAGCAATAAACATTAAATTTAAAACCACTGATGCACATCAAATATGTTGATCAATGTTCCACTTACTGCTATTCGAAAGTAACTCTAAACAGGTGGGTTTTAGCCTTTACTTTAACTTTCCCACAGTCTTAAGAGATGTGGCCATTTGGACCCCATGAGTTTTTTACTCTGTGGTCCAAAGAGGTCACACTGACCATATGTGGGCTTTTACAAGCTTTCTTTTTTTTTTTGCGTGGTTCTGGGAACTGACGGTCTGACAGGACAATCTCCCTCCCAACCTGTTTCCCCGCTGTCCAACCGTGGCATTTGCGTCGGATTAAAGGAACTGTGTTTCAGAGTAGACTAGAACCAGAACACCAGAGTGGTTGATACAACAACATATCTTTAATGTATTTTGGTGCTATGTTGTTAAATGATTTAAACGACATTTAAATCATGATTTAAATTACATTATTTGTGTTATTTTGAAGACAAATAATGTTTTTGCTGCTGCCTCAGCTTTACGTCAATGTTTAGGCTTTCACAAATTTCTCACTATGGCTGCCAACAACCCTTGGCTCATTAAGTTGGCTGCTATAACCACTATGGTCAGCTCCAGATGGAAGGAGGCCTTTTTCTCAAGTCCAGTGGAGACTTGCAGTCTTGTGTTAAAATTTAACACATCTACTTTAGGGACTCTACCCTAAAGTGGCCGGTGTGACTAGAAAACCGCTCACTATGGTCAATCCATTTACTAGAAAGTTTTCAAGAGACTTTTAACTGAGACAGTTCAAGATTCAGTTCAAGCAGTATGGATTCTTGGTCATTTAGGACGTGATAATCATAAATGAAGCCTTTGTCCTGTAAGCTGATGCAAATTATTTATTTAGATTTTATGTTAAAATAGCCAAAAAGATGCTGCGTTTGGGTATATTTTTATTTTGGCACTACAGAGAAACCTAAAACTCGGGAGTCTTTGTTGGTGATTTAAATTGTTTTGTTAGTTTTTTCTCAATGTACATCAAACCTTGTGGTTTTGCTAAAGCAAAAATACTCCTGTGCAATTTAGTTTTGGTGAGAGACTAGTTAGTTTGTCTGGAAATGAGCAGTGATGCATAAAATTTCCTCTTTTTAAAATTTTTTTCTTCAGCTTTGCATCATGTTATAAAGTTATTCCCTCAACGAAACATACCTGGAGTGTTGCTTTAATTATTTCATGCATGTTTGTGAAACGCTTTAATCTCCCATGGCAACCATTGGGGGAGGGAGGAGCTAGGAGCTAGGGCCGCCTTCCTGGACAAAGCTGCTCCTCTGATCGGCAGTCTCCAAACTTCAGAGCTTCCACCTCACAGAGCGAGACTCCTCCAATCAGCTCCTTAAGACTAGCCAGCAGCAATTAGCAAACAACTAGAACTGGGCATCAGCTGAGCTCATTATAGGAGCTGCTTCTCTGTATTAATATTAATAAAGGAGCCATGTTGTGATGACTTTCTGAAGGTGGAGCTTCAGAAAGAGCATGAGTTTCTTAAAGAGACAGATGTCCAATTTCAAGGGCTTATTTTACAATATCATGTTTCTTTAAAGTCACATTTGAAATATAACAACGTAAGGGAACATAGTTACCTGATTGTGCTTTAAAATGCCACTTTGTGACTGGAAAACATAATAGAGCCCCTTCATAATATGAAAAATTAAATAAATAAAGGAGATTTTTGTTGTTGTTAATTTAGTAGCATGGACAGCAAAATTTTTCACGTATATTTGAGAGCGCCGCCTCATTCGGTGAAAACGAGCTTGAATTGTTTCACAGGTATTCTTCAACGCTTTTCAATAAAATAAGATTGAAGCATTGAAGGTGCATTGTGACCTTATGATACCTGACACTGTCAGTTAGTTAAAACAAAACAAAAAAAAAAAAACCAGAGGCATCACCAGGTCAGGCTTTTTAAAGATTGCGATCGGCCAGAAAACTGCAATCGGTGCGCCCCCTATGAAGAGTGCTTCTCCTTCCCGAAACTGCATTCCTTACTCAGCATGCTGATCCCGCATGGCCTCACCAACCAACTCAAACAACTGTGTGTTTGTGGGTGTGTTTATGACCCTCTATTATGATGGTATTTAGGTTCTGGGGTGGATCCTGATCTAAATAAAGAATTTACAGTCTCTCTCAAAATGCAAAATGTCCGTAGAGCAGAAATCTGTTTTAAATTTCGCTTTTTCTCGTCAGCGGATTCACTAAGAAGACCAACTACAGTTTAAGAAATCGTTTGATGTCATCTTGCTTTTCCTTTAGAGCTGCAGAAAGTATTTGAAGCTCAGCGGTGAGTCAGAGTGTTGATCTGTGTGGAACTGTGTTTATTAATATCAGCTCTATGGAGTTGAATAGGTTCATCCTGTTGTCAGAACTCTCTTCTTAGTGCTTTAATTGATAATTAAGAGCTCGCCTCTGAAAAAGCTGTAGTTTAATCAGTTAATGAGGTTTAACACACATGTAGGCTATTTTTTATTTATTTTTTTAATCTTAAGTGATTAGTTATAGGCTACATTACTAAAATAAGACGTAAATAAAATAAAACACGATTGAAGGAATTTTTCTCTCTCTATTTTCAGGATTTCTTCTTCACCCATTTTTGTTTTCATAGATGGAAAATGTGCTGGATGCCAAAGTTTTTTTTTGTTTTCTTTGTTCCCCAGCTCTGCCACCTGCTTCCCTCAGGGCGATCCAACGACTAAAAACAAAGCTGTATGCAAACGAATTTCTGTCGTAGTTTCGCCCCGCCCCCTCTCCATCCTTAACTCATGAGGGAAAAGGAAGGAGTTTGGAAATTGGTACACATTTTACATTTACATGCAGTTTGCATTGTGCTGGGCGTTGCTGCTGGAAGAGCAGCCGGGGATCGGTTTCTAACTAGAACGGCGGCCTCACCTGACCTCCTTTGTTGGTGTGAATGTAAATACTGGAGGGGACGTGCTTCAGTGCTTCAGATTGCAAGCTAAGCTGAAAGAATGAGCCGTTGATGCCGAGTATCTCTTCTGTCTGCTCTGGGCCTTGAAGTTTTGTAGCTGGTTTTGTGGATTAGAGATGCACCAATCGAAAGTTCTCTGGTCAGTTTTACGAAATCCTGACCTGCTGAAAGAGAAGTCTCTTAACGTAGTGGAAAAAGTAGGTAGCGGTACAGGAGATCAGTTTCACACGTTGGGATTTGCCGATTTGTGAGCTCCAAAAACGAGGGAACTCATCCGGTTTATCAGGATGCTTTTCTTTAGGAGGCAAAGAAGCTTAGAAGTGGAGGGACGACGAGACGATAGCAAGACCAGTCAAAATCCAGACCAAAAGCTCATTCAAAAATCTGCAGCAAGACCTGAAAATGAATGTAACTTGACGCAGCTATGTGTCAGGTTGCAATATTCATTAGTCTGCTAATGTCAAAAAACATCTCATACTAGCACAGAAACCTTTTTTTTTTTTTTCAAATTGGAAGGTTTCCATTCAGCAAATTAAATTCTTTGTAATTCCAGTTTGTGCGATTTTATGAAAGCACAGCTATTGTGCATTTCTAGATGGTTCAGATCTGAGCAAAAAGGGGTTTTGCAGAGTATTAATTCCTGGGAGCCGAATGCAATTCTTGTGGTTATGACATGATAAGGTCGAAGCGGTTATATTCCTATCTGTGAATGAAACAAAAAGCTGCTCATTTGAATCGAAGATCTCCTGATGAGTGTCAAGTGAACCGTGGCAACCCGCAGGACGGACCTGCGCGCTGTGGGTGTCCTGTTGTCTGGAAGGTCAGAGGGTGGCCATGAATTAGAAATGTGGCGATACTCCCAATGCGTCTGAGGTGGATCGCGCCGCGGTTGGGCTCCAATTACGGCTTCACACAGCCCGCATTGCCACACGGCAACGGTTGCCCCTCTGGTCCCCCGATCCCACCTGCCGGCTTCGCCTTCATCTGTAAGGCAAATTTGACCCCGATTCAAAAATGTCACGTAGCGTAATATTCAAATTAATTAGTTCTGTGACCTGGATTGAAGTAAATTGTCTCCCTGATTACAGCAGCTGTCGTTATTAATCTATTGTTGGGTTGAAACCAATCAGAAGGATTGTCTCGGGTCCCATGAGCGCCACGTTCTGGTGCTCATTACCGAACGAAATCCAGTTTGGAACCACGTGAAACGACCAGGATCTTCTTCTGAGGAGTTTATTCTCTTTGTTCGTCTTTATTAAGTTTTAAAGAACATTTTATTTTAGGTCCAAGTCCAAAAGCTTTTATGTTCATTCATAAGCTCTAAAACAGCTGAGCAACCGAGAAGTTCCAACTGCTGGATAAACACTCCCATGTGTGTGTGTGTGTGTGTGTGTGTGTGTGTGTGTGTGTGCGTGCGCATCTCCTCCTTCCTTTTTCAACCAAATGAGATTGGGACCACCATGACAGCGCGCATGTCGTAATCCCACCACTGCATCATGGGAAGTGGTGTCACCTCTATTTAAAGACAGTTTGACACATCTGCGTTGAGTCTCCTGCGGTCCGTTGCAGCCGAGATGTCGAGACCCGCCGCCGCTGCGTTTACAAGGGGGGAACGCCGACTTCTGCCAGTCTGTGCCGGAGCCTTCTGCTTTTGCATAAAAACCAGTTCAGCAGACTCCAAATCACGAGGCAGCTTTAACGTGGGGACACGCATCAGCGGTTCGTTCTGCCGCCGGGGTCAAAGGGGTCAAAGCGAAGCAGGATCGGCAACAAGACGAAGACGGAAACGGGTTGTGCCATTCACACCGTGTGCTGTCCAACTCGCAATGCCCAAACACTGATGTAATGCACTCAACTTTTTCTTCACTAGATTATAATTGTTTTTTCTTTTTTTTTCTTTTTTTTTAAAATGGTTGCTGATGTAATCCCCCTCCCGCCCCCATTCATGCTCTCTGCTTCACCTCAAAACCGCTCCCTGCGCGCGCGCCTCTCGCGCACGGTTCCCGAGGAACACAAAAGCGCTCAGCCAGCGACCAAAGCCGTCGATCGCACACAGGGGTGCTTTCGAGTCCTTTTATTGCCGATTATTGTAGTGGAGTTTATTTTGGAGCTCCTGCGCACGCATCTGTTTTACATCGAGCCGTTACTGTCCAGCTGCATGCGCTGAGAGGCCCTGGAAGGGAGTCTTGCTTTATTGGATGTGTACATTTTGTTCCACACGCTGCCCATCATGTCATCGTTCTGGTTGTGTTTCTGAGCTAGCGCCCGGAGCAACGTCTTTTCCACTCACCTCGCTTCTTCTTTTTTTTTTTTTTTTTTTTTTTGCACTCATGATTTAGGATGAGTGGCTAAAGTGTTACAACTTTTTAGAGCTGTGCAGTGTTTTGAAACATTTCACTAGTGGGGAGCTGGGTTACTGTCACTATAAACGCTGAAAACCAAACCCTTCATCACCCTCTGCTGCAGACCGAGAGCATTACAGAACCCTCGGTGGTTTTTTTTTATTTTTTTTTATTTACGAGATATTGTGAGGCCGTGGGAGGAAAAATTGTGCCTTGTCAAAGTATTCACACCTCTCTGCGAAGGCCCCAGATGTTTATCAGAGGACATTTGTGGACAAATTAGTAGCATCATAAAGGCCAGGCAAGCGGCGCTCAAAGAAAACTGAAAGTTCACATTACTCCCAGAGCAGCGTCTACCGTACAAAACTCCAGCTTGTTTCAATTAAAAGGTATCATAAAACGACAAATTCAAATGAACCTCATTCAGTCATAAACAGGCTGAAACCCATTTATCGAAACCACGATAAAATACATTAAAGTTTACTCTACTGTACACAGTGTGACGGGGATGAAAGAGAGCTGGTTGAGGTTTGTTTTAACTAATATTATTCCAGCTGTCAGAACTTTGTGTGTTGAACCTGCTCTGCTTCTCTCTCTCTCGTCAGATCTGCCTGGAGACGGAACGACTCGGCCCTCGCCGCGTGGAGAGCCTGAGGAAAGAGAATGAGGAGTGGCAGAAGAAGGCTCAGGCGGCCGTGCTCGCCATTCAAGACCTGACTGTGAAGTTCTTTGAAACCACAACCCGAGCTCAGAAAGGTAAACGGAGACGAGAGGCATTTCCTCTATCCGTGGGAAAATGTCAGACGCTCTGTTTACTTTGGCGTTTTTAACATTTGAGTGTATGTAGGTCGTTTATAGACCCGTTGCAGCGTGACGTGCGCTAGAGCCTTCATGCTACCGACGATGATGATCAAGTCAAGTTATCAAGTTGTCAATACAGCCTGCTAAATCTTAAATATATGTGCGAAATATTAAAGAAAAAATGATACATGGCTTTGCTGCCAATTCTCAAAACACTCAAAACAATCACAACTAGAAAAAGCCGATGAATAGTTTCAATAAAAAATGAGCGAGAGAGCTTGATGTAGGTCAGTTATGCTAGCTTGACTTTGACAACCGTGAGATGTAGATGTGCTGCAGAATTCGCTGCGTTTTGATCCAGCAAAAAAATAAAAAATAAAAAAGCAAGCCACACCAACTGTCTCACAGATTAATAGTAGAAAAGGTATTTAAATTCGCTAACCAACCCACCGCTGTGTTCAGACCATCACTTTTTAATAATCTCAAAATCAGCATCAAGCCTGTTGACATAGAAAGGTAACAGACTGAATGTTCTGTTCTTTGTGTGGGAAATGTTTGCATGGTTTTCTTTTTTTGGTGTTACTGATACTCTAGTGGAGCTGTTGTTGGTCAGTTGCTGTGGCAACAAGTCTGTGCGCAGCATAGCTGACACAGAGTGAGGAAAAAGAAGAACACAAGAGGCTTTGAGTTTTTCTTAAACGGTTTTTCCGAGTTACTTTTCCAGATGTAAACGATAACATCCTATAGGAAGCACTTCAGTTCTTTTTCCTGCTCTGCATACGAAAGGGATTTTTATTGAAATTTGATCAAAGTATTTTTTAAAACTTGAGTACAACTAAAATGTGCCAATGTGTCTGTTAAATTCAACTGCTTCATGTTTTCACCAATGCTGTGTGCCGTCCTGCATGTCCGCAGCTCTGTATGAGCGGATGCGCGCCGACCAGAGGAAGTTCGGAAAGTCGGCGTGGGCCACGGCGATCGAGCGCATGGAGCGGCTGCAGTACGCCGTTTCCAAGGAAACCCTGCAGCTCATGAGGGCCAAAGAAATCTGCCTGGAACAGAAGAAGCACGGCTTGAAGGAGGAGGTAAAGCGGGGCGATGCGGTGCAGAAAAGGGAAAGTTAATGCAGACAACGTGTTTTTACTTTAACACGTTGGTGCTTTTCCAAAAATCAAGACTTGTGCATTAAAAGATGGAGGGGAAAATAAGCAAGATAATGGACTCGGAGCGGTGATCTCATGGCTCTGGCATGCCGTGATGGAGGGAGCAACATCCTGCTGTGCAGCAGTGGAAATGACTCACTGGGAATGACAATCGGGTCAAAAACGTTTGTTTTTCATGCAAAGCTGCGCTCTGCATCTCATCTCAGGAGTCCCAACGCTACCAAACCAGAATTCGCTTCGGTCTCAACTCCATCCGCTTCGCGTTATAAGCAAAAAGAGCAGTCGGCTCATGCTTGATATTTTTGGGGGAAATCAGCCAGTCTGCATGTCTGTGCCCTCGGGGCCCGGGAGGACGTGACGTAACGCCGAGGCTGTGCTGTTTTTTTTTCTGCAGATGCAGGGTCTGCAGGGCGGGGAGGACGCAATGATGCGCCTGGACCAGCTGGAGGCGCTGTACTATGAGCTGCAGCTGCAGCTGTACGACATTCAGGCCGAGGTGCTGCGCTGCGAGGAGCTGCTGCTGACCGCGCAGCTGCAGAGTCTGCGCAGGCAGATGATGGGTGAGCGTCTGCGTGGTGCCGTTTCTGTCGGATAAGCAATGCGTGTTCACAAGTAAGCTAAGGACAAAGCTTTCTAAAAATGTTGAATCCTGTCCCTAAAAATAACCTTTTTTTTTGTTGTTGTTGCTAAGACGCTTTCCAGACGTGTATGAACTCTTTTTTTTTTTTTTCTCAGTTTGTCGCACGACTGCCAGAAATTTTAACTCTTAGTTTTTAAAGAGACAGAGGCCCAAATTCAAGATGCTAAATATCAAAGTCAGTTTTTTTTAAGCCACATTTGATGTATGCAGCATTTTTATAAGAACTGGAGATAACATAGTAACTTGATTTTGCTATGAAATGACACTCTGTGGCATTTCAAATGCCCTTTTAAATTAAAATAAAGTGCTTGTTTTTGTTCTAATTCACTTTAACAAGCATTTTAATCGCTGTAATACATTTTAGTGAAAATGTGGTACAGTTTGGGAACATCACTCCTTAATCTCACAAGATAATTTCGATACATTCTGTTAAACCTTGTTAAAACTCGACGGCTCTTGCTGATTATTTCCTCGTGTTCCCCTGATTTAACACACACAGCTGTTTATCGGTCAAACTGAACCCTGTCCTGGTTTTCCTCTCAGAGCGACAGGATGAGGTGGTCTACTACGACGCCTTCGAGAGCCCCGACGCCATGAAGGGCGAAGAGGAGCCCGCGTCGCCCCCGTCGCCCCTCAGAGACGACGAACTGTGCGTCCTCCAGCAGAGGACACGGCAACTGGAGGCCCGCAGGGGCCGCATCACCACCAAGAAAGTCTACCTCAAAAACAAGAAGGTCAGATCCGCGTGCGCCTTCAAACGCCGCCAAGTGTTCTCTTGTTATCCGAAGCTTCGCCTGTGTCATTTTTCTTGCTTTTCTTCGTCAGGAAATCTGTATCTTCAATCACAACCAGAAAACCCAGCAGCGCCAAGGAAACGATGTCGACTTCAGCTCTCTGCAGGTACCGCGGCAGGTCAGATCCGGTCGTTTTGCTGCCCGTTGCTGCAGCAAAGCTTTAGCATTCGCCGTGAGTTTTTTGTTTTTTTTTTCTTCAAACTGGGATTTGAACCGACGGCCTTCTCGGCGCCACCTGTTCCACCGCTCAGCTAATAAATCAACACGGAAGAAGCAAAACAAAACCCGGAGATAGAAAGATGTTCATCAGCTTTCAACAATGTTTTGCTGCTGAAATGGTGTCTTCATTTAACTCATCATTTATCACGAGAAATTTCTTATTACAAGGATTCTGATCTATCGTCTCAATGAATTTTAATTTACGCTTAAAACAAACCCAACAACAGTTGACCGTATAATCAGAAATGTTATTCTTGCTATTTTCTCCACTGTTCAACTAGAGCATGGAGTCGTTGTTTGTTGTTTTCTTTAAAGGGAGGAGAAGCTGCAGAAGACGACGAAGCAAAGAGAAACGTAACCGTGAGTCAGGAAAGGCAGAGGACTCTGGACAGACTTCGCAGCCTCAAACAGGTGAAGATTTCGCCGTCACTGTCGCTCATCGCCACCATCCTCTGCCGCGTCGCTCTTTCTTTTGCGACTGCTGCGTCAGAGGCGAGAATCCACAGGATTCTGTCAGATCGTCCTTTCTGAACTCACGTCATGTTGTGATGTCGTTCCCTCATCAGAGACACACCTGGAGTGTTGATTTGATTGGCTCACAGGTGCTTGAGAAATCCTCTAATCTCCCGTGGCAACCGTTCGGCTGTGCAACACGCCGGGGTGGGCCTAGCTCCGCCTTCGAGGCACAGCTCCTCCTCACCAGTAAAGAGACAGAGGCCCAATTTCAAGGCGTTAAATTAGAAAATCAAATTCCTTTTAAGTCTTACTTCATATATGTAGCATTTTTATAACAACTAAAGTTACATTTACTTGCTTATGCTATAAAATTGCATTATGTGCATGGAAAAGGCATAATCCTGATCCTTCATGGTGTTTTCATGGTTGCGTGGAGACGAGTGAATTGTTTTCCCGTCTCTGACGCAGCGTTATCCGGGTCAGGTGACCCTCCGGTCCAGTCGCCTGCGCCTCGCCCAGACTCCCGGCCGGAGGCGAGCGGCGCAGCAGCCCAGCACCCAGGCGGTCAGCGTCCAGACCGACTCCATCTCCGACCTCCCGGAGCTCTCGGCTCCGCCCCCGGCTGACGTCTGCAGCTGCGAAGGCGCCTCGCTGCCTTCCATCGACCTCCAGAGCACAGAGGCGGCGCCTCCTTTTCTCTCGCTGCCTCCGATCTCGTCGTCGCCGTCTCTGCTCTCGGTGGGGCCGCCCGCCGCGCCTCCCCCTCCGCCTCCTCTGCCTCCCCCTCTGCCTCCTCCCCCGCCTCCTCAATCGCTTCCTCCCGCCGAGAGCCGAGCGAGCAGCAGCCTGACCGAGGCGCAGAAGTGCGAGCCTGAATGCGCCTCGCTGCCGCTGGCTCCGTTTTCCCCGCGGTTCTTCGACAGCAGCCAGCTGCTGACCGCCAGGAAGAAGCTGAGGAAGACGGCATCGCTGGACTCCTCACAGTGGAGGAAAGGTGAGATAAACTCTTATGAGCGACCCACTTAGAGTAAACTTCTCTTGACCTCAGGGTTATGACCCCAAATCAAAGAGCTCCATATATCTGGGCCCCCCTTTTACAAAGTATCTCGCAAATATCTTTAAGTCTTAAATTGAAAATGTAAAATACTTTTATGTAAAATTAAATCAAATTGTATAGAAATTAGTGCTAATTTCTATTAATTAATTACTGTGCAGTTAATCACAGAGTCATTTATTTGCTACATAAAAAAAAAGATTTTTGAATTGCAAACGTAACTTGTTTTGTCGAGATATGGTTTTGGATTGGAATGCAGATACTTGGTTACAAACACTGAAATAAACTCGATTCAAAATTTGAATCAAGTCACACCACCAGCTAAAATATCTAAAAATTTTAGATCTTTTTTTTAAAATCCGGGATTTATTAGAGCGCCCCCTGGTGGCTTGGAGGCCTTATCTGGCCTAAGCCTTCTGCAGGCCTTAAAGATTTAGACTGAATGTCGTAAAGTTCCACGTGGAACTTTACGTAGTTTTCCGATTTCCTTTAACGTTTGAGTGCGGTGTCTCCGCAGCGAGCTCGCCGATGGACGAGGTGCTGGCCTCGCTGAAGCGCGGCAGCTTCCACCTGAGGAAGGCCGAGCTGCGCGTCCTCGGCCCCGACCCGGACGACGACGGCAACAACATCCTGGCTCAGATCCGGCAGGGCGTGCGTCTGAAGAAGGTACGCACCCGGCCGGAGCAACAGCGCCACCCCAAGAGCTTCCTGCACTCCGCCGATGCCCTGACCCGCAGCATCCACGAGGCCCTGAGGAGAATCAAGGAGGCCTCGCCGGAGTCCGAGTCCGAGGACGAAGGCCTGCCTTGCACTGACTGGGAAAACTAATAGAGGCTTAAATGTTGAACTTTTGTTTTTTGTTTTTGTTGTTGTTGTTTTTTAATTCTACGCGGCCAAAACAAAGAGAAAATGAGGATCATGAAACAGACAAGCCTGAGTTACCTGAAGGCGCCTCGGTGCAACTAGAACAACAAAAAAAGTTGCTTTTTTTTTTGTTTTTGTTTATTTGTTATTCCATACTTGTGTTTGTAAAGACTTATTGTTTTTAAGGTTGCGGTTTTGTGGAGGCCACAGACCTCCGACCTCCGACCTCCTATTACATCCGAGTCGTACTGTAGCTCCTTGTGATGGGTTTGTTTGAAGGAGGAAACGTTTTGCTCCCTTCTGCTAACCAGAGGCACAAACTGCGTGTCGCACCTTCGAACTTTAACTTCACAGCATCTATCTGTGTCCCTGGTCACTGAAAGGAGCAGTGAGCCGCGCTGGCAAGACAAAACCACGGGCTCCGATAGAGAAGCCAGGAAATCAAATCATATTCAAATAAGACAAAAATCAATTCCTGTCGTGAAAAAAAAACAAGTGTTTTATTAACCTTTGATTTCTGTTTTTTTGGGGGTTTTTTAATTCTGTTAGTTTCTTTGTGTTTTGCCCTCACAATCAGGACGAACGTTTTACTTTTAATGAAAATAGGGAAGCAAGAGTTATTTTTACTGAGGCTAAAACAGTACAATGTTTAGACGATTTCACTTTAAATCGTATTTGTTGTTCCCCAGTCTATTTTAAGCCTGGCGGGCCACCAGGCTTTATTTGCCGGCCCACCAGGCTGAGTGTCATTTGTTTATTTTAAAATGGGTTTTTAATAATTGTTTTTTAATAGACCAAGTGACAGAAAAGACGGTTTGAGCTCGGTTTGTAGTGGATGCGTTGAGTTGCGCCTCACGCTGTGTTTTAAAATTATGACGCCTGCTTGTGCTTCTCCGAATTTTTGTCACTTCTAACATTTTTCAACATGGAAAAACATGGCGGGCCGTCGACGAACCGCTGTAGTTTTGCCGGGGTTTTCTTGGGGGGAAACCCCGGTGGTTGTGGCGTTTGGCACCAGCACAGGTTCAACACATGGACATCAGTCCTGTCATCTCCTATCAGCCAGCTGATTAGCAGTGTGCAGCATGTAGGAATGCTAATTGCAGCTTTCTAAATGTGCAGTATGCCTCGGCAAGGCGGCCTGCCGAGCACAGACGCTGTTCATGCCAGCTCAGTATTTTTGATGAAAGCTGTTTTTTGTTGCCTTCATTTCAACAGTAAAGAGTCGCATGAAGGCGTTTTTTGATTGTGTGGCGATAAAATGTCAGATTATTATTATTATTATCATTATTATTATCGTCATAGCTCTGTTTACTCATAATCTCAGCTGTGAGTTGATTAGTTTCACTGGGAAAAAACTGAGACATCAGATGAAACAATTTAGGAAGCGGAGCTAACGTAGTTCACTCAGTAAAAATGGGATTAGATTAAATGGGTTCTGTTTTTCTCCCTCATTCTGATTTGATGTCAGGTTCATTGGGACTTCACTGCCCTCTGGTGGCAGGTGCTCATCTCCTCATATTACAGCATGAGGCGTTTCCAAGAGATGATTTTTCTTTTTTGCCTTGCCTTTTCTTTTTTTTTTTTTTATTGCGTGACTTTGGACTTTGTGTTAACGTTTGGTGTGTGAGTGATTATTTTAGTTGTTATTATTATTTAATAGGTTTTTTTATATACTGGAAATAAGTTTCTTTGACAAATTATGCACCAAGTACTGTGGCTTAATTGCAAAATGCATTTTCTTTTTTCCTCCTAGGTAAATTGCAGGATTGTTTGCTGCATTGTTTTTTATTTTAATATTTGTTGAACGCCGATGTTACAGTTTCACTTTTGAAAAGTAAAGCACAACTGAAAACAAGAGAAAAAAAAAGAAAGAAAATCATAACTAATTGAACTTCCCAACAGAGCTTCAGTTGTTTCAGCTCTTGTTTTTAAACGAACGCGTTCCCACGACAAAGATGTCGCTTTAATGCATCAAAGTGTGTGTGTGTGTGTTGACCAGCACCGAGAACTGAAAACCAGCATTTCTCTTCTCTAGTTTTATCTTAGCATTAGCTTAATGTCAGCTGAGCGTTAGCTTAGCATTAGCTTAAAGTTATCTTAGCATTAGCTTAACGTTAGCGTCCTCCAGCTTTTTGAATCTCCTTCAGCAGCACAAACGGAGCGCACTGTTTACATTGGTTTACAGTTAGCATATGCTAAGCTAACTGTGGCGTCACAAGTAATCTGGGCGTCGATGCCGCCGTGATTTATTTGCATGCAGTTTCTCACAGCTAACTGGTTTGTGTTTTCCGGTTTATTGGGGAAAAGCAACAAAGAATCGAACTTGATACTTTTTGTTGTTGTCGTTAGACTAGCGTCCAGTTTTAGCAACTTTTGCACAAGACTGGCTGGAGGAGGGCAAACCCATCACAACTTATGTGCAATAAGTGAAGATCGGAGAAAGGAAAGAAAAAAAAAAAGTTTGATTTATACTGTAAACAAATGTAAATCATGAGAAATGTATCCACATGCCTAACTGTATTGAAGTATTTATTGAAGCGTCATATTTTGAAGATGTTTTTAAACGTACCTGACGATGTCCCCTGTCACACCATTCCTCTCTGCTTTTCCATAACCAAAACAAAAAATAAATAAATCTTTATTTTTCTTTTCATATTAAAAGCACCCAAAAAATGTGTCTTTATAAAAGTTCTTTCATTTTTATTTACGCATTTAAGAAGAGAGACTATTCAAGCAATAACTGGTGGCTGATCTTTATACATGTGGAAGTTCATGTTGACCCTTTTCTTGTTTTTACCATCTTGTTTGGGATGTAACTATGGAGGACCAACACTGACATAAAACTAAAAGCAACATATATATATATATATCCATGTGTACGAACCAAAGGTGATTTTTGCTGTTTTTTTTTTTTTATTATTATTGAACTGGTGAACTACTACGATTCCCCAGAGTGCAAAATAAAGAGACCAAAGCACCGTTTTCATCAGATTTTCTTTTAATATAAACTTAAAATTACAATTTGTGTTTTATCAGCGCGTGTCTTCGCTCCGCGTTGAAAATTTTTTATTATTTTTTTCTCCGAAAGCAACAACGACGCACGTCGTCGCCTTTAAAGTTGAAAGCCGCCGCTAAAAATCACCCCAAGTTTGACCCGAACCAAGAACAAGCCCTTAAATTAGTGTTCTGCAGGTGTTCGTACTGTAGCATATTCTTTCGTTTTTGGCAACAGGTAATCCCACGAGGAAAAAAAAAAAACACAAAAAAAATTTTTTTTTAAATATCCCAAACGTACCATCAGTTAGCTACCGTTGACGCAACTCAGTGCCCAAGGCAACATCAGCGAGAGTTCAGATCTGTACAGGAACAAACGGTATTTGGCAAAAGAAAAAAAAAACAACAAAAAAAACCCCCAACTAATTCGGTCGTATAAGTCATGATTTCCTTATGCTAATGAAACCATCTTCACAGCCACGTACCAGCACAATAAAATTAAATCGACATGTTACAATGTTTGTTATTCTAAATATCTTAGTAATAAATAATAATTAAAAAAAACAATTCAAACCATTGCACTTCAAAATGCATCGAAAAGAAAAAAAAAGGAAAGAAATGATCCGATTCACACACAAACAGAAGAGACTGAAGAAAATCCTGAATCGCTTTTGGTTCAAATCAGCCGGCAGGAGCAGGAAGGTTACCTGAAAGTGAGAGTGGAAAGAGTTCGCAGTCCCTCCTCTAGTGTATTGCTCGTAAATTGTAGAAGAATATAAGACGGGCCGACGTTCTCGCGCGGCAACGTCCAGCGCTCGTCTCTTCGTCCGGTGAGCGAGGGAAAGAAATCCGACTCGGATCGAAGCTCATTTGGCCGATTTCCGTGAACAAGTGGGGAACAAGAACGTCGAAGCGTAATTGTGGAGTCGAGGAGACGGCTCCGGTGTTCCACTGAAGCTCAGTCGATTAGCATATCATGGTGGTCAAAACAAAAACAATCTAAATTACAACGAGAAGGTTTTCCACAGTGGAGCAAAGAAAAGGCTTCGCTTGGCTGTTTGTAAACCATCTGAGTGCTTCTGAAGTGGCGAAGTTTGTGTACCGCTAATGCATCAAGTCGTGTAAACTCTTTTAACGTGTACAAAAAAAAAAAAAAAAAAAACGAAAGAGAGAGAAAGAGAGAGAGAGAGAGAAGAGATTTCAAGTTGTGTTGGTGACGCCGTCTAGCTGCCCTGCACCAGCTTGGCCAGCGTGTCGCGCAGCTCCGTCAGCTCGAAGATCTTGCTGTCCAGCAGCTCCAGCAGGGAGCGCAGGCTCTTCAAGTAGGCGTCCCGCTCCAGCTGGCTGCTCTCCAGGCGCTGCTCCAGGTCGCTCAGCTGCCCCTCCAGCGTCCGGTTCCTCGACTCCGTCTCCTGGCGCCAAACGGAAACGTCGGTGACGCGTATCGGTGCCGGAGTGATGCTTCGCTTTCAGATGAGCATTTTTTTTTTCTTTCTTTCTTTTCCAAAACAAGTTAAATATGATGCTCATCTATTATGAAAGGATTTGTAAACTTGTCCAAAGTTTGTCCCAAGGTTTTAATAAAAATTACTTGAAGAAAAAGAAATAACCTATAAAATTATAAATTTGCCTTGACTGACTGCTGGATTTTGTGAATGTTGCCCCCTACTGGCTGAAATTTGCTAACACTTGCAGTTCTTGCAGACTGCTGATGTTTCTCTCTCTCTCTCTCTCTCTCTCTCTCTCTCTCTCTCTCTCTCTCTCTCTCATGCAGTTTGTTGCTCACCTTTAGTTTCTGCGTCAGGGCGTCTTTTTGAAACTTAAACTCGTTGGCACTCTCCACCTCCGCCTTAAGTCTCTCCAGCTCCTAAAGTGAAATATGAAATACAGAAAAATGTTTTGTTTTCAAATGTCGTTTAATGTGCGAGAGACGATCAATAAGTGATTGAGCCATTAAGAATAATAATAAAATTTTTAAAAATACTCATTCAATTGAAACAATCCAAATGAATTGTGTTAAGATAAATGACCTGCGAGCTCAAATTCAATTCTTGCATACAAAATACAAAAAAAGTGGTCAAAAAAATATTCTTCATTATTATCAAATAGAATTAATTTGGCTGATTCTGACATAAAACAAAGTATAGTTTAATTTCACGTAGTGCAGTGGCTCCCAAAGATTTTCTGGGGCCCCCTATGGATCACAATAAAATCCCCCAAAAAAGAAAAAGGAAAAAAAAAAATTATATTGCTCTTTTTGTTTGTTGTTGGTTTTCAAACTGTGCAGTTTGAATTTCAAGCGTGTTCAAGAATTTTATACAAAAATAAAAAAAAATCTTTCCAACCCTTCATAACACCCATTAAATAAACCCCGGCATGTTCTCGACGTGGAGCGTCTTTACCTCCTCCTTGGCCCTCAGCGCCGCCTCCAGCTCCTCTATCGTTCTGTTCAGCTCCGTCTTCTGAGACTTGATGACCGTCGTTTGGCCGCTCACGCACTCCAGCTCCGTCACCTGCGAGACAAAACAGCATCCGTCTGAGGTGAACTCCGGTCCGGAGCGCGCGGCCGGCGGCGGCGGAGCCGTACCCGCTTGTGCAGTCGCTCCGCCTCCTCCTGATAGGCCCCTAGCTGTTGCTTCCACTGCTTGACGTTGGCAGTGGACTCGAGCAGGGCCGCCGTCAGCTTGGCGTTGTTCCCCTTCAGCGCCGCCAGCTCGGCCTCCCAGTGCTTGTTGATGCTCGAGGAACTGCAGACGGAACGGAAAGCAGGCTGAGGTCAATGTCGGCCGAGCCAGCAGAGTCCAGTTCGTGGCGTTACAGGTTAGCAGGACAGTAAATATCAAACGAGGCTTCTTATTGGGTGTGCAATAAACTCGGCAGCTGGTCATATTTTCCCGTTGATCGGGGGGATGATCAAATTTCATATCTTTCAAATTTTGTCACGTACAAACACAGGATTTATAATAGTTGATCAGAATTACTGGTTCATTTCCAGGGTCAGAGTAACGAGCAATAATGAATAAATCACTGCAGAGTAAACTCAGAGCTGCCCGGTCGATGCAGGACCTCCAGCACCACCATTCTGTGGACTGATGCACCCCAAGGCTGTGAGTTTAGCCCACCATCGGTTACTATGACGACGCATCGGCGTGCCGCTGGTTGCGGGGCGAAGCGCGTCATCTGAGCTCAGCCTCACCTGTGCGAGAACGGCAAAGCGTTTTGGGGAGGTTCCGCTCTGGCTTCGCCGTGCTTCGGCGTGTTCGGCGTCGCTCTGTCCTCGTCTGTGCCGTTGATGCTCTCCGGGGTCAGAGGTGACTGGAGGTCACCTGGCGTAGATTCCTGTTGTGATGGAAGAAAAAAAACAAAAAAACAAAGTACTGAATGGCTGTTTACATCAGACTGTCACGCGAATCTTGAGCAAACTTGTTGACGTTGTAATAAACAGGAAGTCGAGGTTGCGGGCCAGCATGGGTCGCACGTCTCAGGAAAACAGAGGTTTTCAGGAAGGCGGTGCTGTTGGGGAAGCTGCAACTGTTCTGTCAAATCACCTGGACTCACCACCGCTCCCTCCAGGAACTCTGTGGTTCACCAACATCTGGACATGAGTTGCAACCCCAAAAGCAGGAACCAACAGGCTGATCCACATCTGTTCCTGCTCAACTGCTGTTGCGATCCTGTTGTTCTTACTTGCCATATAAACAAGGATGCAAGATTCCGTGGTACGTTTGACTTTTTTTTTTTTTTTTTTATAATGGTACGACTGCTCAGATGGCGCAACACAAACCGCGCTCAGCCCGTCTGATCATAAAAATCTCCATGTGGTGTCACATGCTCGTCTGACGCCCAGCTGTTTCGTAACCCAGCACGGTTGGTCAGCTGAGTCCTCTGTGAGGTTTCTGACCGACAACACCTGAACGTTCACATCTGGGGTTCAAGTCTCTCTCTTACTCCTATTTCTCGAGCCGGTTCTCTAACCTATATCACAGAAAGATATTTATCAAAATGGTTGTTGTCTTTATTTTTTACTCCACTTTCAGTAATAAGTATACTGAACTACTGAGAGGAGGACAAATGAGGCGCAGAGGGGAAGCAGCTACAGGGACCAGGTTTCACAAAACTGAGGAGAAACTTGGAGGGAAAGATTTGGAACAGAGTGAAAGAGGAGCGTTGGCTCAGGTGGTTTTACCTTCTTTTTACCAGGTTTGTTGACCGACAACACATTCCGCTTAACAGCGCCACCCTGAGGAGAAACCGTCAGACAGAAGGTAGAGGAGCCTCAGCAGGACGCAGAGTGTTTCGAACGTGGCTTAGAAAAGATCATGCAAAAAAAAACATACAGCCGACCAAAGCGCCTTGTAAAAGTATTCATAACTCTTAATGATTCAAGTTTTCTTTCCTCATCACAACCACAAACGTCGATGGGCTTCACTGGATAGAATGGAGAGCATCAATTCTGGTCATTTTCTTCTTCTTTTTTTTTTTTTTTACATTTCCCTCAAAATCTCTGAAATCCATTGACGTTTGGGCTTGTGACATGAAAAGTTCAAGGGTACGTCGATGCGATGTGGCTAGCACAACCGTTCACACGCGACCGCACGGACGGGACCCGTTACCTGCGAGGGCGTACTGCTGAGCTCCGTCTTCTCCTGGGACTTCTCCTTCGCCAACCGGGCCGCTTCCTTGAACTCGGCGAATTTTTCTGCAAACTGAAACCAGAGGCAGCGGCTGACTCCGGCGCTCTTGTCGGAAACCCAACAAGACGAGCGTCGCATAATCCCAGCCCACCTTGCTCAGGTGACTCTCGGACGAGAAGCCCAGTCCGTAGACGGTGTTGGCCCGGCTGTCGGCCCACTGGCCGAACTTTTGCGACGTCTTGGTGAAGGTCATGTTGGGGGTGATGGTGCTGTTGATGATGGCCTGTGGGAGGAGGAAACGTACATCACCGGAGTTTGTCGTAGCTGCTGGTGGTGGAGGGTTGCATTGGCTGCAGGGAGGCTATCAACGCTGATGTGGGAGTTTAGCACACAGGAATCCGTCAATAAGGAGCTTCTAATTGAGTCCAGCTGTTATTGATCACCGTGGGAGGCCATTCTGGGTCTGCTGGTGTAGTTGGCTCGATTTATTGGACGTTGACGTACAAGTCGATTTTTCTTTCCTGGTGCTTTCAATGTGAACCCTTCGGCTTAACCAACTACTTTGTGGAAACTTTCACTTGGCCTATAAAACATCTCAGACGTACCACCAGCAGATAGACAATTTTGATCATTTTTATTCCCACTCACTTTTCCAACAAATAAATTACAAACGACAAAATATTTCTTGTAATTCTTGTAACTGAAAATAAAAAAAATTAAATAAAAATCTTTGCTTTGCCCTAATAACCAGTTTGGCCCGAATTTCAAGTCCAAACAAGTAGAAGCTCTAAAACATGTTTGTCAAACAAGATGGCTGACATCACTCTGAACTCTGGAAACGCAAGGAAAGCACTGGTGAAAAAACAAACATCTAAATGAATGAAATCTTCAAAAACAAAAACTTTGATGAGTGGATCAAATCAATTCACCGCCCGGCCCGACGCAGGTGAAAACTCTAAAAGCCGACTGGTGGTCCTTACGCCAACGCAAATCTATAAACTAAAGGCCAAACTGAGACTTTAGTTTTCACACTCCTTAAAAGTCAACAATAAAAATATTTACATCAATATGCAGGATGACATGAGATCTGTGTGTGGCATTTGATGCCCGTTCCAGTCTCCTTCCCTCAGAGGTTTGACTGACTGACTGACTGACTGATTGACTGTCGGATGCTTCGGTCGCTGCCTGATTCAACTCCTGACATCATCCATTTGGTTTGGTCTCCAGACACTGCGGCTCATTTACTCCCCATTTCAGCCTGCAGATGAAATGAATGGCAAACGAGCGGCACGGCGCGCCCTGAGCGATTACGCTTCTAGGAAAACTTTGAAGACTTTTTAAAAAAAGGACAATTTCGTTCTCGTGTTCCTTTGGAAATGTTCACATTTTAAATTTCTAATCTCACTTTTTGAAATCTTAGTAAAAGAAAGCAGTTCAATTGTGTTCAACAAAACCAAAGCTCGTTTTACACATTAACCAAGATGCATTTCATTTGAAGTTCATCCACATAAATAAACTTTAAATTAAATACATCTGGTTTGACCTCAGCTGATCACAGTAATTACAGGTGAGTGCAAGATAAAATTAGAAATGAAACAAAATATGTGGACAAAAAGGTGTATATATATTTATAAAGCGCGTAAAGTAAAAAAGAAAAAAAAAGTCACTTTTTGTACTAAACAAAAGTTAGTACACCCTTTTCCTAAATATCTAGTCTTATCTACTTTGGTTGACATAACTTCAGTGAGATGTTTCTTGTGTTGTTGATGTTTTTGCTTATTTTTTTGTTTTGCTCAGTTTAATAAAAAGTTTCATTGTTATAATTTCTTTTGGCCACTTGAGGGCAGCAGACACATCCTCAACTTCTAGAGAGGTCTGGGGGGAAAGTGATCAATATTTTACTATTCTGAGCTCCATGTTTGCTTTGACGCTGATTAGAATAGAGACGGCACGGGGTCAGAGGTCTTCCTGAAGCTTTTATCGGTCATCACGTTAAACTAATCTGTAAATTGGGAGTTGTTTTTCGACGCGAGGAGAAGAGTTGGCTCTCTCAGGAAGTTTCTGCTCTGGAAAGTCACGTGAGCTGTCTGCGTCGCGTGACTTTCCCCCTCTGGTGGGTGACACGGCGTGTTGTTGTCTGGGTAACGCCGCCCCTCCGATCCAGCACCACCGAGCCTTGCCTGCCATTTCCAGCCGAACCAAGCTGACTTGCTGGTTCCACAGCGAGACCAGTCTTCCGGAGAAGCTCTTACATAACTGTGCAAACTCCAGCGCTGTGCCTCGGGACTAAAATAATCACTGCCACATACATATCAGAGGCCCGGCTGCCTCAACCTCAAGCAGACATGTAACACGCAAAGTTTATTCCCCCCCCCCCACTGATGAGATTAAACTTCAACGAGCCCTATTGGAAAAGTTAAAGAGGCTTTTCTGTGCAATGTAAAGTGTGTCAGAGTCCTAAGTACATTTTCGGATAATCGGATCGCTTAAGCATACCTTGGTGCCGTCCAGACTGATGATCCGATACACATTCCTGGTACTGTCGAAGAAGTAGGAGACCGTGACGGCATGCTTACTCGTAGGAACCCAGTTCTTCTTGGTGCTCGGGTCAATCTGGAAGACGTGGGCCCGCGTACTGAAGATAGGCTGCTCACTGCACAGGAACAGAAGAAGCGTCTTGATAAAGGCGTCTCTGTATGAAAAGAGTATATTCTACAGATTTAGTTTTTTTTTATTGAACACTTTCTTTAGAATACCAGAAATACGTCAAAAGATGCAAATGAATAATTCTTTTTAAAAATTCACAAAATAAAAATATTTTTGCCTAATATGAGACACTCTTACGCAAAGGTGAACCAGGTGAAGCTAAAACTGTGCTGCTTGACGAGTTTTGGCTGAAACAAATTGCAGACGAAATATTTTTATCTTCAATGCAAAATGTAAATAATTTTGTTTTGCCTTAATTACTGCTCCCAATACGTTGAGGTTTTTGAGTCTCAATACTCCAGTTAACGATTAATCGATTGATCCTTGATTAATCGAGGGTCGTCAGGCTGAACTGAAAGAAGCCTCGGTGTAAAATGGGTGTGTGCGCTGCAGGGCTAACGCATGCCCAGCCGATCCAGCTCTGGACCACTAGCCCTCTTCCTCCACATCTGGATGCAGGATTATCTCTGCATACGTCTTGGCCCTTTTTTTCAATCACATGTACGGAATCTATAGTAAAGATGGGGGGCAAAAGAAAAACAAACAAAAAAAACAAGCAGCATTCTCCAGTCTCAATGAAGTGTTGTTCCACTTAGAAAACTGCGGTGCAGGAAACCTCGTCTTCATCTGTCTTCTTACTACAGAAATCAGTTCGTTTTTATCGTGTACATGGGTCGGCGTTCTACACTGCCTAATGCCCCGCTGCTCCGGAGGTAAAATCTGACCTGCTTTTGCCCTCCTGAAGCATCTCTGACACACAGAAATGTTGCTGCAGCTAAAGACCGCTTAAATAATTCCAACTAACTCAAGTCCTCCAATTTGCTCAGAGGCAGAAATCCAAACAGCAACTCTAAAGGTTAAAAATCCCTCCTGCAAGGCTCCTTGTTTTACTCCCACCAGCTTAAATACAGACATCAAACCCGCGACGCGATCAACGGAAACAGAGTGAAACGCTCATCGCAGAGATGTTTTTATTAATTAGATTAGACGAAGCCTCTGGAGATCAGGAAGGCTTGTGCAAAAGTTCACTCAGAAGGCAAGGTGGAGAATATCCCCGGACCCCCACTGTGAGCATGAATCATTAAAAAAACAAAAACACAAGGCTGGAGTCAGTTATTCCGACCGGAAGAGAAGTGTGGTGCAGCAAATATGTCAAGGAGAGTAAAGGAATAGAGGAGAGATTTCCCAGTTCAAACTGTGTTTTACAACCAAACGCCTCAAATGTCATGTTGTGAAGCGACACACCGGCTGGATAGAAAACAGGATCAGATCCTGAAGCTGTTGTCAAGCTTTTTCAGATTTTTATCTGAAAAATAATTTAAAATCTTTCTGTTTTGTATTGGTCTAGCAGATCGTAAAGGTTCATTGCAATTAATCATAATGAATTGATTTTTGAAATACTACTTTAGAAATCAATAAATTAACTGGAGCAGACAGACTTAAAATAAATTTAAAAAAAAAGTCAATTTACTGAAAAAACCAAACAATTAAAGCCAAAACTGTACAAAAAAAAAAAAGCTTTACATTTAAGACATAATAAAAAGAAATAAAAAAAAACATTGTTTCAGGTTTATCTGGTTGAAACACCATAACAAAAGGTTAATCTAAAAAAGTCAGATTAGCCAAGAAGAAAAGACAGAGTTTCTCACATGATGATAGTTTTGTTGTTTGTTTGTCATCACCGATGGATCTTTTGCTGCAAATGATCCAGCGTAAGCCAAGAGAATGCTATGTTACTGTATTTTAGTCAATGAAACATTTTTTCCTAATTAAAAAAGGATAGTTTATGCATTTGCATCTTTTAATGTTATTTCAAAAATTAGACCTTAAATTCTGCAGAATGCGCCAATTTTTCTCATCCGACTAATCGTCAAGATGAACAACAGATTAACCAAGAACTAAAATAATTGTTAGTTGCATCCCTAATAATCAAAGCACAGCGCATTGAAGTTTGTGGTTGCATCACAGCAAAATGTGTTAATAGAAATGAGGTAGATAAAGTATTTATCAATGATAACTGTGTCATTATTATCAACTCTGCTCTTTACAGCAGACGCTCCTCAAAGCCCCGCGTTCGAATAATGATGGATCACAAAAAAATAAATAAATAAAAAGCTCTGGGTTGTATTTTTTCTGTCTAATGTGTGTGAGTGAGTTCCTGGCAGGTCTGACCGGCAGCGCCTGCGCTCACATGAGGAGAGAGGCAGCGAAGCCTGAGGTGACCTGGAAGCAACCTGTGCGAACATACAGAGATCAGCTGCCACTGGACAACTTCCAGGCAAAGCTATGGATGAAAATCTCACAAGGTCTCGGGGATTAAAAGGCAGTGACTCCACAACCGGAACTGCTCACAATGCCCAACACGCGATGCGGCTGCTTTTCGCTTCGCTCCGCACGTTTGTATGTTTCGAAGTGCAAAAGCGAGCTGAGAGGAAGCAGAAATGTCAGTTGCTCGGATTTGATCTGGGATTCATTTGGTTAGACGCGGCTGCAGGTAATCGCTACTAGTCGCAAATTCACCTAAAGACGTAATAGACTCAAATGACAAAAGTGTGAAGTATGCATTAAGTCTAGTATCTCAGTTTTCCTTTGTCAGAATATGGAATTATGGGTACTGTAGTTGTAAAACGTATTGGAAAGTTGGATGCAGCTAAAAATGGATTGCATTAGAAGACAAAAGATGAAAATGTTTGGAAAGGTTATTAAAAAAATGTCAAGGGATAGATAAATAGAAAATAAAAAAATCTTAAGGCATTGAACATCCCCTGAATGTGTTAAATTCATCAGAGGAATGTTTTTCTTTACGTCTTATCGTCGTATTTTATGCTTCTGACATGTCGCATTAAATTAAATTAGTTTTCAATTGTGCTGCCGTTAGTCAACGTGTTACTCAAATGTTCGAATGCATAAAGGGAGCAAAATCAAACAATAGCTAGAGGTTAATATTGATAATTTATTGAATCTGACCACTGAAAATCTAACTTACCAATCCAACGCTCTTATCAATTTGGGGTTCAGACATGGAGAAGTTGGGGAGTAAATCAAAGTTAGGACACAACCAACTGCATCCTCACATCACTAGAAGCTCAAAGAACCACTTCTTCTACCACCTAATGCTTAAAAGATTGTTATCTCTTTATGCAGCTTTTTTTTTTTCTTCCAATAAAAGGCTGAAAAATACCAAAATGGGGAGAAAACCAGACTTTTCAGGCCAACAATATGTCCACAATCTAAAGCACATAAAAAATAGGACATGATTTTGCAGCATGGCTCCCAGAAGTGTCACAGCTGAGTTTATTCAGAGATTCTGATCATCAACAAACGTCCGATTATATGATTCTTGAATTCCTGCAAATAATTCAAAGATGCAGGTGCAAAACCGTCCAGAAAGCTTTTTCAAACAAGTCACTGATGTTTATCGTGTGACCAGAAATCCAACTGATGGATATTATTTATTCAAACAGCCTGGACATGCAGTTTTCTGAAATTTCTTGCATCAGTGTGTCTTTGCAATAGGTGAAGAATGTAACGTTTGCCCCAAAAAGGGATAAATTCCTGATTTTGGAACAGCCACTATGAGGTACAGTCACCACTTTGTTGAATGACTAAATGTTAAGTCTTACAGTAAAAATGTCATGCAAATGCATCTGATAATTTCTGAGTCAGCAACGGACTGACTCAACAAGTTTGGCGCTGGCACGCATGAAGACAAAGTAACTCCAGGAGTGACATCTACCCGTGCTTTGGTTACCATGTCGATAACCGTATCTTGCACAGATATGATTATGACAACATGCAAACTACCAACACCACCTCGTGCTACACAGGAAGAGGATTAAGCGAGATCCGCTTTCGTTCTCTCAGGTCAAAAGTAATTAGCCAAAAATGAAACAAAAGCTGGTTAAGTGGTGTCCATTAAGGCTTTTAGAAACTCAGCAAGGCTCTCCAGGGTGCATTCACACCAACTCTGTTAATCTGTTTTAGTCGAGCTCTAGTCCATTTGCCTGGAAAGTCTGTTTTGTTTGAGGAGGTGTGAATCCGCAATTGAAATCCAGTCCACCTGAAGCCCCAGATCTCGGTGAGGCTTTTAAATTTGGAGCGGTTTGAATGCGTATATGGACGCCAAACAGACCGGAGACTACTCCAAATGCACGAAGTGGACTATACCGCGAGGCTTTCTGGGTAAAAACAACCCAAGTGAACCTATGTGTCTAGCACTGGCAGGACAAATGTCTCATGGTGTTTCACCAACAACAAAAGTGAAATCCTTAAACTCCTCAAATCTGATGCCACTTTGTTTTTTGCACTCATGTTTTTATCAGAGGTTTTCATGTCATTTCATTCAGGGGTTCAGTGTGAATGCGGTGCAACGCCACTGCATTCACACTGAACATCGGTTAGACTCAGGGCAGTGTGAAAGAGAACAGCACCAACTGAAAATGGAACAAATGTTGTAATTTGGGTCCCCAATCGAACTGAGTCTACCGAAGTATCAGGTGTGAAAACTCCCAAAAATCCAAGTTTGCCACAAGGATGTCTGTCTGCCATGCTTCTAGGAAAAGTAAAAGTGATAGTCTTAGCTGGAAGATGAGCGTCCCAGAACTCCTCTGGGATCCAGCTATTGTTCCTGTCACTGGAAATGTCCCATCTCGTCTCAGTGTGCTAATTAAGTTAGCGGAACGGAGCCCTGGCCGACGTTACTTAAAAGACAGACTGTTAATCAGAAAGATGTGATAATGGGAGGGGGTGTACACTGGATTTGCACTGACAAGAACAGGCTGCAGGCACTGGAGTATGTCAACAGATTATGTCTAATATCACTTGTTAGCGATAACTGACACCTGGAAAATGCGGTTTCGTGTGAGCTTCTGGTCGACTTTAACACAATGCAGTTGAATTGACTTCACTTTGATCTGGGGAGTCCCAACTTTTCTCCTTCTTTCCCCCTAAGGGCACCATATGTGGGTGTGGTGGCCGTTCAGCCGCAGAATATCAGAGTACCTCTGGTGTGGCATGATGGCCTAGATGAAAATCAGCTCCAGTTTTGTGTGCGTCTCTATGAGTGAGTGAGTGTGGTCATCGTTAGCCCATAATCCCTTTTTACAATGAAGCGTATTGGGGTATTCAAGTCTCAATGACGAGGGCTTTGACAGGAATCTGACTCAGCAGTTCTCCAAATACAGCCGGCAGAAACATTCCCGATGACTGAGCTTCCACAAAGAAGCTGGCTTTCCACAGGAAAGAACAAAACTATGAACGAAATGAGAAAAAAATCTTACTTTAGACAATTTCCCAATTAGGAGAGAGCATTTATCGTTTATCATTTATTACAATAAATTTCTTAACTGTTCAAATAGTCGGGATTGTTGGTTTTACAGTTCTCTTCACCGTTGTTTTTAGTGAAAGTCTAAATAAATATCAATACATTTTAAATATGACCAACTGCAGTGATTGTGTGCAGATCTTTGATGCTTTTTACTTTCAGAAACTCTAAGAACGACCAGTAAGATTTAATTTGTCAGAAACTAAAAATGCATTAGGTTACATCACACAGGTACTGAAGTTGAGTAGTGTCCAAAAGAAAACTGCAGTTTTAAAATGTGGGCCTAATGCGCACTGCAATATTTTATTTATTTATTTTTAAATAAAACTAAAATGTATCTAAAAATGCAACAAATTTTACAACATTTCTTCATTGGGGGATAAAAAAAAACAAAAAAACAACAAAAACAAAATGAATAAAAAAACGATTCGACTTCTACGAGATAAAACCGTCAGAGTAAACGGCGCAGCTTGGGCTCGCTGCGCACAGCAGTAATAACCCTGCATTGCTAACTTCGCTGATGCCACGTTGCCAAGGCAACGGCCCACGTGACGCGAGGCCGGCCGTGAGCCGCGCACATCCTCCAACTTCCATCACTGGCTCTCCTTCCCACGTGCGCTCTGGCCCAATCCGATCCCGGTGTCCCTGTCGGTTAACCCACTCGCCTCGCAGAGGGAGACAGCAGGCGCCTGGCAAGGCAAAGCCTCCAGTCAGACTCCCATATGCTGCTCCACAGCAGCAGCTCCTTGCACAAGTACATACACAGCAAAGCACTGCGGAGAATTAATAATGATCATAATAAAAAGTTACATTTTCAAAGACGCTCCTTTTACTTTGCGCGATTCACTGTTCCAGCGAACTCCTCCGGGACATTAAAGGAACAGAAGAAGAGCTGCACAAAGTAAAATCTTAACAAAACAAATCATTTATTGTGTTAGAACCTGGAAGCATCATTTTATTTCTCCCTTTTCAATTTACCAATAAGATGCCACAGTTTTGGGTTTTAAGGGACAGCTCAGGATTTTTTTAAAGCAGCCTTTTAATGGGAGGGTTGATGTATTATGTAAATTTGACTTTTTTGAGATTTTCATCAAGTTCCAATTTTATTGCCTCATCAAAATCACACGTGGAGTGTTGGCTTGATTCTTTCATGCTCGTTTGAAAAAATTGAGCTGTGCCAAACACCTGGCAGGACCGAGCTCCGCCTTCAAGGACTAAACTTCTACTTCCCCCACTGAGCTCCTTCAGACTAGCCAGAAGCAATTAGCAAAAACCTGGTAGAATTCATTCTATGAGCTACTTCTCAGTGAAATACTGGTAAGAAACTTTGTTAACGGGTTGTGATGCCTTCCTGCGGGAGAAAGTATCAGAAAGTGCCGTTTTTAAAGAGGCAGAGGTCAACTGTCAAGGCATTAAATTACAAAGTCTAATTTCTTTTAACTCATGTTTGATATATGCAGCATTTTTTGACAATTAAATAAAATACTAAATACTAACTAATGAAAAAATAAAATAGATGGCAAGAGTCTACCATTTCAACAAGTTAAATAGCATCAACTTGATCCAAATTTTATACAAACTTTGGAAACATTAAATCTATTTATATTTTTGACAACTTCTTCTGCCTCAACATTTACTTTTCTAACAGAGTTGGTTGGGTTTTAAACTAGGGATGTCCCAATATGGAAAATTTGAGACAGTGTCCATATCCGATGTCAATATTGGATATTGGTGTTATGGTCGATGACCAATATTTACTGATACTAAATGTATTTCTTACATTTTGACACCTTTGAAAAAAAAAAAAAAAAAAAAAAAAAACTGGCAGAAAAAAGATGAAAACATTGGTTTTATTTATCGGACTGATACCGGTATGCTAAAAAATGACTAATATCGACCAATAGCGATGTTAGCACCGATATATCATGCACCCCTACTGAAAGCTGTGCTTTAAATTTTCACAGTGCATTGTTTGATAGCAGTATGGTAGACTCATGCTAAACCATACAATAAATCGGAAAACCGATTTAAAATGTTGAATTGCCTTTTCCTCACACTGGGATATTAAGGTGGTGAGGAAGACGCAGACCTTTGTTTGCGGGTTACGTCCACACATGCTTGAGACGCCCTCTTTTTCCATGCTTGAGGAATCAGTTGCAATATTATAACCACATGAGCTTGATAACTGATGAGTCTGAAGAGGTTAGCGGTTCACTCCTCTACTCCTCTGAGTCTAATATGACAACAAACTAATCACGCGTCACGTCATCTGCTTTCATCTGCAGCCAGATGTAGGTCGCTCTTGATCAGGAGAATCACCAAACATCTGCAGGTTCTGCTGCAGCACTTAATTAAAGGTTGTTACTTCTGGAGCTAAAACATGCGCTGCACTGCGATCTGTGGCTCACTGGGCCACAGCTTCTGTAATCGGAAGAGAAAATGAATGACGATCAGCTGCTTAAAACGATGTGTAAAGAATTAAAAGTGGAATTATTGGGATCTTTTATGGAGTTTATTTATCAGGACTTTGTCTTTGCAAGCGTTGCACAGAAAAGATGTCAATACTTCGTGTCTGTGCGCATCCATAATATTGATAAGTGGGAACAAAAGGTCAGGAAAACAGAAATCATGCAGCAGCTCATTTCACACATATTTAATTCTAATACATCAATATGGCTGTTGAAACCAGCGACCATTGCTGTGAAGGACGCAGTTAAAAGTTAACGTGTCAACTTTTAACATTCTCCTTCTCCAAGACGCACAGAGTAGATCGGCATTTCAGCTCCTGCGCACTGCCGCCCAGCTGGGATAAATTTGTGATAACGAATCGAAGGGTTTCTCAATGCTTGACATGGAGTTTCTTACAAAATTTGGTTGCTTTTTAAATAACCAACTTTTGGTTACAAGTAAAAGTTACTTTGAAAAAATGCAAGACAATTTTGCATGATGTTAATGGTTGTTGTGTTTACTGTTGCTAAATGAATGTTTAATGGTATTTCAGACGGTAAACTTGCTCCATTATATCATTACCATTGTGTTGAAAATGGTCTCAAAACAATAATATTATTGTTTATCACAATAACTTCTGGGACAATTTATCGTCCCGTGCGATGCAAACGAGTGGAGTTTTTATTGAAGAAAAAGAGACTCTATAAGTTAATTTCTAGAATAGGAACTGTCTAGTCAAAGTAACAATTGAGGGATTTTTTTTTTTTTTTTTTTTTGTCTAAAGTAGTGAGCAACACCTCTGCTTCCTCTTGTTGAATGGCGACTAGAAAGCAACATTTTGGTGCATTACCGCCACCAACTGGAAAGGTGTGTGGCTCGTAATTCAAAATGCAGTCACATTTATGAAGCTAATAAAACTAAAACAATATGAATAGGACCACTGCATCTCTGGTGTTGACAGTCATTTGTCTGTGACACGTACGTTTAATAACGGGACCTTGTCTAATTAAACTGGTTAACTGTCACTTGTGAACAAAAGGTCATAATTCTGGAAACATCGAGTTATGCAACCAGAAATTATACAGTTATGTATATCTAATTACATTATCTTATATATAAAGGTAATGTTGGACTCATTGTACACTTTACGTTCATAGTGGAAAATGTCTGTTGCTGAGTCTGCCTGCAATTATAATTCCTGATTAGAAATTTATACACTAATTTGAATAATCTAGATGTCGTTCTCATTTTTTGTAATTAACCTCACTAAGGAGGATAATAATGTAGGAAAAACAAGTAGTGCCATTAGTAACTTTTATAATATCCTAAGGAGCTCATTTCAAGAGCAGTATTTGGGTTTGTGGGGCTTTGATTTCTTTCACACACTGTCACAACCACAGAGTTATCATAAGAAAGATGGAATAAATAGTTACCACAGTACCACAAAATACCGTGATATTTTTTAATAATTGAAAGTATCGCGGTGTCTGTCTGGACCAGATTTAAGGAGGGGGCACTTCATTTATAGTTAGCAGTGAGTAGCACGCTAGCCTTGTGTTGTGTGGGACAGGGAAGATGAGACTCAGCTGGGCTCCACTAAAACACAAAAACAAAGTCAGCCAACCCCCCTCCCCTCTCCCACGCTGAATGGAGCGCTACAGCTTTGCGTTGAGTGTGCCGCCAGTTACATACCCCATTTCTGCTTGGTTTGGGTGCCAAGTTGGGTCGGAAAATGATCCAGTCGACGGTCTCCTGTTGAACTGGGGGGGGGAGGTGGGGTAACGGGCTAGTTGCTGCTGGTGTTGATCCGCTCTCTCTCCCCCCTCTGATTAAAGCCGCTCCGCTCTGCTCACTGTGGGCTCCTGGACCGGCTGCTCTCAGTCAGACATGGCCGGCTGTGCTGTTATGCCCTTGGGCACATCCTTTCGGCTGGCCTCGTCGGAGCGAAACGTGTCGGTGCATGCATGATGACCGACAACACAACAGCAGCACAGACGCTAGCCGCTGCTAGCCGCTGCTTCCGTTAGCCAAATAACCGAGCGGCTCGACTTTAACGGATTATGTTTGCTGGCTGACAGCAAACGGAGCCCGGTTTAGAGCAGAATTAGGCTATTTTTGAGTCGAAAGTTGAAATACCGAAAGGCTCGACGGTAAATGCTGGTAAAAGTGTTCGAAACATCCCCAAAATCTTGACCAGTAAGATTTTTAGCTCGCTTACAAACACTAGGAGCTGGTGTCAAATCTCACAAGAAGTGGGATGGATACAAAAACAGTTGGAAAAAAATTCACATTCCTATTTTGACGGGCCACGGGAGTTTATAAATCCCAGCTTTTGTCGCTTATTTTTCCACCAAAGTCCGACATGCCATTAAACAAACAAACACACAAAAAAAGCCTCCCGCTGAGAAATATTACTGAGTTTTTCTGCACGTGAGGCATTTACTGCAGCTCGGAGACGACAAACATCTTCCTTTCAGACGGCGCTCCATTCCCTCCGTTGCTCCTGGAGACGATGCAAAAGAAATGCGGTTCCCTCTCCGGGTTTTACCATCACGTTCCGTCCTTCTCTGAGATTAGACGGCAGCGGCTTCACCCGATGGCCTCCTCCAGCATCTGCACGGAGGAGTATTTACGTTTTTGGTTTTTTTTTGTCCTCGGTATTTCTCCAAAACAGGCACGAAGGTGACGAGAAACTACGACGGCGATGCTTCGTTGGCTTGATCATTCTCCTCCTTCATCTTCATCATCGTCGTCATCATCATTATCCACCCCTCTGCCCTCTGCCAGTCTCCCGTCTCATTCATCGCACGGCTTTATCCGACGCTCCTCGGGGAGCGTAAGGTCTACGACGTAATCACGTCACGTTCGGATCAGATTTTTTTTCTCCTTTTGTAATAATTGGCAATAAAACGGTTGCGCCAGCTGCACATTGTGCAAATCAATCCTAGCACGTGTTAACAATACACAATTTAAAAACTTTGGAAAAGTCATAGAAAAATGGAACAAGAGAAAATATGTTCTAAAAGACACAATGTGCGGTTTTTTTTTTTGGTTTTTTTTTTTTAAGAATTGTTTTAATCCGGTCACATTGGAGTTTGTGTTCAATCATTGCAATGTTTTGTTTAAGGTTATGGTACAGCATCTCAATTTAAGTGAAGACTTATTTATTTATTTATTTATTTATTTATTTATTGGAAAAGTTGAGACAGGCCTTAGTCAGGAGAACGTGATGTGGCGATCACAATACATTCCCTCTAAAATCCCTGTTTTTATTCCAATCCAGCAGGTGGCGGTAACGTTCCTTACAGTGCAGTGGAGCTCAAAAGAACCCAACGCCGTTGTTTCCGCCATCTTGAGAGGGGAGTCATGGGGGGAAAAAACTGGTTTACAGCTACAAGGTTGTTTGTGTAATGTGTGTGTGCGCGTGTACTTTTTTTTTTTTTTTTTTTAGGAGTTTATTATTTATCAAATTTTAAGCTTGGTTGTTTGTCAGAAAATCACAAAAAAAGTGCTTAAAAATGTTTCATTTTTGAGGGTAAAAAGAAACGTTTAAACATAAGAAAACTTTTTTTGATTAGATGAAGCATTTTCTGTGTCATAATTGATTTACTTATAATATTTGGTCCTCTTTGGTTGGAGTGTATCATTATTTCACATTTCACAATCTAAGAGATTGTAAGACCACCTCTAGTCCAGTTCTGTTCAAGTGACCCCAAATATGTCTGTTTTCAAATAAAGCTTTTTTTGTTGTTGTTTGTAGCCTACTGTTGGACTTACAGGAATGCTTTTAGCTTTCAAGTGGACGACTGAAAGCCAGGGAACAGACTCCCTGGGTCTGTTCTTCGTTTCATCCACGTTGAGAAGAAAAAGTTCCAGTTTAAGAAAAGTAATCCTGGAATAAATGCCACCACCACCACATTACACATCTTATTGGACTGTGGCTAATTGATATTTGGATATTCCAAACACTTCAAGAGAGTTATTGTCTCCAAAGATGGCTTGGTTGAGATACTAACATTTTTGCACAGAGCAAATCCTCCAAAAGAATCAAATCATCACTTAATGACTGTGTTTTGTGTTTACGCTGGATGTCTTTCTCTGCTGTCAGTGTTCATTTGATTCTGAGGAAAGTAAGGAAGGAATAAGGAAAAACCAAATAAATCCATACTTACTTAAAAAAAATATATATATATATTCAATACTCTTGTCTCTGTCAGACCCACAGACTGAGTCATGACCCTGGATACAGGCCACCAGCACTAAAATAGACCAGTCAGGAGTGATGGGGATCACGCATTTCTTTAAAATGCTGCATCACTTGTGTTCAGGTTGTTAAAATACTAAACTCCCTCCCCACCTAGCCCACAAAAAAATAATAAAATGCTAATATATTACAGATGTGCTTAATCATACACGTTGAGCAGACGGCAAGTGAGCTCCCCCAACATGCTGCAAATACTTTAGATGAAACACAGGAAGGCCGGTTTTCTATTTCAAGATTACGCTGAGCATGAAAACTCAACTTGAGCACACAGTGGTCAACAGTGACAGTGTTGAAGTGTGCTGGGAAACTCAAGCAAATCCATCAGGATAGTCCCGACAATGGATACATTGGCAGAAGATTTAGCACGGTCTGATGCCGAAGCCGAAATGACGATGTTGGGTGCAGAAGATGCAGCGGAACAAAATGTTGAAGCAAGTGATGAAGTGGAGAACCTTCGAAACAGGTATTTTTGCTTTGAGAATGTAATCAGTTGAAACTGAACTGTTTTTATATGAAATACTTTAAAAACAACAAAGGATATCGCATAGAAAGATAACTTATGTATGCATGAGTGCTGGATGGTTGCGCGTAAAATATAATCTTTGTATTGGAACATTGCCGCTTTCATCAGGAGAACAAAATAAACTGTGTAAAACTCAAGACTTGTGAAGAAAGAGCTTTTGTTTTTGTTCCTGATTGTCACTTTGCGTACATGTATTTAGTTTACGTGAGGCCGTCCACGATGACAGCGTCCGACCCAAAATGCAGTGCCTCCTGATGGACACCTCTTTCTCCATGGTGACCATGCAAGGCGAAGACAGCGGGATCGCATGGGAAACAACCGCGAGTCGCTGTGCCACACCTTGGACGCCTGAAGCAGGGACACCGGATGTTAGCTCACCGGCTTCAGTCCGAGTCGGAGCATTGGGGTCTCAGCCTGCAGGAAAGATCATATTTGTCATGGACGAAGAGATGATCGCAAGACAGAGAAAACCTAAAGAAAGAGTGAACAATCAGAAGAGCAAAGCGGAAAGAGAGCAAGAACTGTGGGATGAAACTTTTGACAGCGTCTCAGGGCGACCAGAGTTGGTAGAAGTGTCCCAGCCCAATGTAAAAACGGAAGCGGAAGGGGAACAAGAGGAAGTGACTGATCTTCTGGAGGACAAAGAGCAGCGTTTGTTCAGGATAGTGTCAGAAGGTTCAGAAATCCTCAACATTGTCGTCCCTCCTAAATTTGCTACAGTGGATGAAGAGGAGAGCAAGGAAATGGTGGACAACTTGTCATATCTGGAGGAGAGTCTTGTTCCCAAAACCAGTGCAGAGACTCAAGACAATGACTTACCATTCTCAGCAGAAACTGGCGATCAGATAAAGGTTTTACCTCCTACAGGTCCTGGTGCAATGGACCCACCAGGGGCTCCGGTGGCCAGACCTCCAGTGAGAGGAGCGACTGGAAATGTGGACTACTTTGAGGCATTCTCTCTGATTGAGGCCCAGGCTCCAGGAAGTCCTGCTGTGATTCCACAAGGGCAGGAGGCGCATGGGGCAAAAACAGCCACTGACAACCTGGATGCTGAGAAACAAGTGGCACCTGAAGATCACACAATGGCCAAAAGTGTGGACATTGATAAATCAGACACAGTCAGTTTAGAGGAAATAACCAGTGACCTCCTAGACGACGTCTTCTATGGCGGTACAGAAAACTACACTTTAAAAAGTATGGACATTACTGACGAAGTCGGAGGAGCAAAAAGTCCAATATCTAGGCTTGCTTCCAAACCAAGTGGTTCGTCTTTGTTCGGTAGCCAAGAAGACATCCTGACACCAATCTTCCTACCTGAAGGACCACCAAAAATTATTGACCAAATATTGCTGGAAGAGCCGAAAGCCATGGCTTTCCTTTACACTGACCTGTATGAGGAAGCATTGGGCAGTAGGAAAAAGGAGGAGGATGCAGAAAGCATAACGTCTGAGAAATCCTTCCATAGCAGGCATTCAGACCGAGAGGCCAGAGGTTATTTAGAGAAATTCGTCCTGATCGATGAGACTCCTGCAGTGGAGACAGAACAGCAAGAGAAAGAAATTTTCACATCAGAGGAATCTCGGACTCTACCTCAAGATATGTATGACTTCGAAGACATTCTCGCCAAGTCTGAAAAAGAGAGGCAGCACTCAGACGAAGTCACAGACTTCTTAAGGTCTAGTGCCAATTCTTCTCCCTGTGACGTAGAACCTTTCCCTCAATCCCTAGAAGAGGACGACACTCAAACAGCAGAGAGGAGCATCAAGACTCAAAAAAGCGTCTCAATAGCTGCAGAAAAAGTCTCAGAAACCCCAGTAGATCCTCTCGGCTTTTCAAGCTATGAGTTCCTGCCAGATGAACCAGACAGGGAGGCTGTAGATGATGGTCCTACAGACCTGGACAGGAGATCTATTGGAGGAGAAGAACTGGGAAGGCAAGAGTCCGACCTCAATAAACCAAATGTCCCTCCCAGGAGAAAGACGGCATCCTCTCCTAAATCATGCTTGGATCTAACACCTCTTACTCCGGTTGATGTGATTGCACAAGAGAAAGAGGAGGCTGGAGGAAAGGAGCACAGGGTGGAGGAAAAAGAGACAGCATCACCCGTAGAGACTGCTGACGAAGGGGATGGAAATGAAGAAGACACCGTGGCGTCTGAATCTGAAGTTGCGCAACTTGACAGCGATCCAGTTGAGTTGAAAACCGGGGCCCTGGAGAGTGAAAGCACCCAGGAGTCCGATGAGATGACTGTCACAGACGCAAAACCAGGTGAAGAGGAAGAAACAAAGCCGAACAAAGACAGAAGTGAGAGTCAAGCAGCAACGACCGCTACAGGACTCCAAGAAACAGATGTTGAGACAGAGGTTAATACGGAGAAACAAGAAGAGAGACCCATCACCTCACCAGCTGATCCTGCTGTAAACAAAAGGCAGTGTGTAATACTTTAGTTTAGCCAAAAAGCTATGTTTTAAAACCCACTAAACTGTTCTTCCACACAGTTCCTACAGGTTAAAGTCAGGGTGACCAGGTTGTGTAACACATAGAATAAGTGGATTTTGAGCCTCCACCACTTAGTTCCTTTGAGGTTTTGATTGTTTTGCAACCCAAGGTTTTCAGGTATGGAATGGTACTGTCTATTGTTTCATACTAATTGTGTGTCAGGACGCTTTGCACCTCCCCTGACAATGAATGATTTACGGTCATTCTCTTACTGGCAGGTCACACAGTTCTTTTTGGCGTGATCAAGGGTTGGGATCTGTCATATGTTAAGAATTAATAGGCAAAACAAGGATCAGAACTAAAATAAATAAAAAATACAATTGCAACATTTTCAGAAAATACAGCATTGTTTTATGCTGCGTGAATCTAGTTTTTTTTTTTTTACTGTGCACTAGTTCATTGGGCTCTGCACGCGTACATGTGGAGCTCATTTTTTTGTTGACCTGGTACACTGTACATACACACCTGCACAGATTTGAACTCCCTCAGACAGTGGCACCAAATCCATAATGCCAGGAAAAAAACACAACACCCTTGTTTGCAAACTTGCACCTGTCTAGTTTATATGAATACAGAGAGGTATACAGTAAGTGCATTCTGATTGCTGGAGCAGATAGCCTGACTAATTTATCAGCTAATATCCGCTTGTTACGCTTGTTTACGCTCTTAAGGGATACATTGTAAAACGTTTTCGGATTGTGTGGTTTGTTAAGCTTTTGAAAACTGCTACTAAATTTAACAGGTGTTTGTTTGATACATTTGTGGGCAGAAAAGCCAAAGTAATATACGTTACCGATTTCTTGGCTACAAATACAACAACCAAAACAAACAAAAAAAATTAATAGTGTGATGAATTTTGTTAGATTTGTTTGTGCTATTTTTTTACTCTAGGTTTTCACATTACAAAAATAGTCCCGCTGCGACTAAATATATTTTTAAAAGAACACGTGTGACGTCAAGGTGCACCTTTGACTAAAAATAAACCCATCTGGCCGCTAACATGACACCGCTTCTCCCCCGGCTTGTAAACAGCCAGGCCACAAGTGTGCAATGCGTGCACATATTAAAAATAAGGCACTATCAGCTATATTTGACGTGTCCGTCTAACCCGTAACAAGTTATGAGACGTTTTATTATGCGGAATTGAAATAAATTAACAATGTGTTCCTGTTCCGCTCCGGCACGACTCCTGCTGAGTCACAGTGCCCTCGAAACCATTTATTAAAAACATATTTTGGCAGAAAACTCTCCTCAAGCTTTTGTTTTTCACACTCTGGATTTGCACCGAAAAGGCAGGAGAGGAAAGAATTTTCCTTTTTTTTTTTTGCATGTGAGGTTGTGCTGCAAACCACATGGTGAATCTGGCCACAGGAACCCTCGATCCTGTGGCTGCGCTGGACTTGCAGAGGACAAACACAAACAGGCCGTCAGGTAAAAGAGTATAAATAACATTTCAACAATGTTTAAAAAAAAAACAAAAAAAACTAGAGTAAGTAGGGCAGGGCCAAAGTTGGACCTGCCAACTATCTACTATGCAAATTCTTAGGCAGGTCTCAATAACTTAAAATATCTTTGAAAAGTTTCTATTTTAGTCATTTGATTCAAAAGCTGAAACTCTTTGAGATTTACCACTTACCCTTTGTATTAGTCTTATGTTAAATTGTATTTCTCAGAAATAAATGTTCTTTTTTATTGTTTTGTCGTACTTTACTCCTTATCCCATTGGACACTGAATTGAAAAAAGGCAACATTTATTGTTCAGCGTTCTGCGCTTGTTCCTGTCTAACGGACATCTGCACTTTGATTTCTTTCGTCCCTCTGTCTGTCTATGATTGTAAATCTGCACAACATTGGACCTTGTAAAATATGTTTAAAGTTATTAAATCTGGGCTAAATTACCACCAACCAAACAAGAGTGGATGTGTTCTTTTAGCTATCAATGCAAAAGCAGAACATATGTATCGAAAGAGCTTTGTCTCCCTCCTCCCGCTACAAGAACTTATGGAAAAGCTTTCATTCTGTCTTGTATAATTATGACGCAATATTTTATTATATTTCCTTCACTGTCTCTCTTGATTTGGTCCCACAGAACTATAGCAGCATCAACAGGAGCAAAATCCATAATAACTGTGCGAGTAAAGTCCGTCAACGCATCCACACTGGAGAAAGGCCTTACAGCTGTGACCAGTGTCGGAAGAGATTTACTTACAAACAGAATCTGACACTCCATCAACGCATCCACACTGGAGAGAGGCTATACAACTGTGGAAAGTGTGGAAAGAGTTTTGTTCAAAAAGCACATCAGGTAGTCCATCAGTACGACTGCTGACGTCATCATACTCAGCCATGTCATGTCTGAGTATGATGAAACGATGTTTTTCAGAAACCCATCACTGACACACAATGAACATCTTGGAATGCATGTAAACAGTTTCAATACAAGTCATTACAAAAGCAAATTAAAGTTGCAAGGTTTTTAAATTTATTTTATAAATAATCATACAAATCTTCTCACACTTAAGAAAGAAGAAAGACGATTCTCACTTAGAATCTTCTTTCTAAGTCCGGTTTTTAGATTTCATTTTGGAAATCTAGGTGCCTTTCATAACCTTAACCATCTCAATGCTCTTTATTACTCTGAAATAAATCTCTCTTGAATGCAAGTTACATTTTCCTTTTCCAACTGTGGTTAGGGAAATAAAGCCAGTTTACGATGATATGACAAAACCATGACTGCAAGGTTAATTCGTTACTTTATTTCGCTTTTCACAACAATCACTACCTCACTACTTGATCGGTTTCTACACCGGAAATTCTATATATATATATTTTTTGGACGCTGTTGTCCTTCAGTGGAGCGCGTGTGTTGCGTTCGGGTCACATTCGAATATTTGCTCCTCCATTCGAGTAAACATACAGGGGAGAAAAAAAAAACTAAACATCGAATTTAAACCAACAACCTCTTAATTTAAACACATTAAATGTTAATATAAAATCAAATAAATTTAATCCGGCACACTTTACAGGAAAAACAAAAAGTTGATTTTACGGAGGGCATTTAAATTTCCGAGTTACCTGAATGCGACGTCGAGGTTAGCTAAGTGGCTAACACCGCAATGGACAATGGTCCTTGTGTGTGCTCTCCTGTCACCCTGGAGGAAAACGGACTTCCTGCCTGTGACGAGTCTTATGCGGACGACGAGTTGGTGGACGCCTTCGGAGACCTGGCTGCCCTCCCGGTTGAAGTTGAGGAAAGAAGACCGACATGTTTGCGCTGCCGGTGAGCTGAATGAGAGCGAAGCTAACGCTAGCTAGCCTAGCTTGAGTTAACGAACATCTGCACGAGAAGCTGTAAGAAAAAGAAAACAAACAAAATAATTACACACACACACACACACATATATATATATATATATAGCTCCTTCCTCTTGTTCTACTTTCTTTAAATGGCATGCTTTAATGAGGGAAGAGATTTATATCGTTTCAGAAAAAGCTGACGGCCAGCTGAAAACAGAGATGGGGGCGTTAGACGGGGGAAATAACTGGGAAATCAGAGCTTCACGTCTTCAACTTTCCTCCCATGTTGTAGTCGCCCTCAGAAGGTGTGTCTCTGTCCCTTTCTCCCGCAACAACCACTGGAGGTGTCCACATGTCTGTACGTAGTGCAGCATCCCGCAGAGGTGAGTCAGTGGATCTCGTGTGTTTATCTTTTGGTTCTTCACGTGGTAATATCTCTTATTGGCTAATTCTCCGAAATAGATGTTATTAATATTTTGTAAGTGATAGACTGACAGACATTAGTTCAAAATGGTGAATTATCAACTGTGTGTAGTGGGGGGAAAAAAACCCGCTGGTCATTACTTGGTAATGACAGCATCATTCTGTGGGGATGTAGTCTGAGAATGGCCTAGTCAAAAGTTTGTTTTTTCAAGCAAGAATCTGCGCTGAGACTTGGAGACACGCGGTTCACACCTGTTCTCCTTTTACCTCCAGCTATTTTGCAAAGTAGAATGGAAAATATGAAAATTATGTTTGAAGTGTATCAAAATGTGAAGAAGCTGCAAAAAGTTCCAGTTCGTATTGTAGTTGAAGACCTGGTACATCTTTTGGTTATTGAAATGTTTCATGTTTTCCTGTTTTTTTAAAAAAAAAAAAAACGTACCGGATTGTAATAAGACTGATGTCTTCCATTTTTGCGTTCTGCTCGCAGGAAAGCCGAGTACTTCGGACTGTGCCTCTTCTCGCTGCTTGTTTGCCACAGGGAAAATGCAACGTTATAGTAGGAAGGCGGTTTAATGAGGAAAAGTAAGTCGGCTGCATTTTATTAGCCCAAACCTTCCCCCAGAAAAATCATTAAAATTGCTCATTTGTTTTCTTAATCGTTCTGCACTCAGGCATCCAGAACTGGCCGCCGTGTGTCGGGACGACAGAACGCTCATCCTGTACCCCGGACCTAAATCCCAGAACCTGGAGGAGTTGGCACAACGCCTGGAGATCTCTGCCGTGAAGCACAATGTGATCATTATAGACGGCACGTGGAGCCAGGCTAAAAACATGTTCCTGAAAAACAGCATGTTCCACCTGCCCAAACAGGTGTGTGCAACATTGTGATGTAGTTTTGAAAGTACATTGGCTTTTGCAGAAACAATGAAGTTGACGTTTCAGTACAGCCCGTCCAGAGATAGAAAAAAAGACAAACAACGTAAGACATGGGTAGATGGGTGTTTTTATCAAATATCTTCCTCCAAAATGTAACAATTCCCAAACATAGCCAAAGTTTACCAAACTATTAATTAGTTCTAAGATAGAGGTGTCTATATAAATGAAAACTAACTTAAAAAAATTACAGTGTGTTTGTGTGTGTGACCAACAGTCATTTCAAAACAATGAAAATGTGATAATAGAATTAACATTTTATTTAGTTGCCAGCATCATTATGGTAGCTTGATTAACATTTTCCAGTTTGTTCATTTTATGGAAATAGCTTTAATTTTTTATATTTTTTTTTAAACTTAAAGCATTGTTGGTGATTTAAAAAAAGAATAAAAATACAGTGCATTGCTTTTACAGCAGGCCGTCCTGTCAGTGGTCATATCATAAATTATAAATCAGATTTTGCTAGCATTGATAGACAATGTGAAACTACTTTACAGAGGTAATTGAATTTCATTATGGAGTGTATTTTTAATTTGTATAACAACATGGCTATTAGCAACTGCATCGATTCCTTCTGCTTTGATTTATCAGGTCCAGCTTAACAGGAATCTGTCGAGCCAGTACGTGATCCGGACTCAGCCCTCCAACATCTGTCTGTCCACGCTGGAATGCGCCGCCGTGGCCTTGTCGGTCTTAGAGAAGAACGACGAGATCCAAGAGGTGAGTCAGTTGATAATTTTCCTAATATTTCCTTTTCTTTCTAAAAAAAAATTCAAATATTTAAATCTCTATGTTTAATTGAAAAAAAATTTAATTTTTTTTTCATTCTCAGATATTACTGAGGCCTCTGAAAGCTCTATGCTCCTTCCAGCTGCAGCACGGCGCTCAGGTTCACCACAGCAAAGAGCATCTGCTTCGAAACGGCATGTACGACAAACCCATGCCGAAAAACAAGCGCAAAATCAAAAGGATGGAGAAGCTAATGACAGACCACAGCGTCTGTCCAAGATGAGGACGAGGCTGGCGACCGAGTGCAGAGAGCGATCTGTGAAATATCTTTGCACACGTTTTGTTTAAATAATGTAGGACTGCATCATCTGGGTACAAATAACTGGATTTAAAATAAGAAGCTGTTTTAAGCTACTTGTTTCATGTTGGTGATTTAATTTATATCATTGTTATTCATTTGAAATAAATGACTAAAGTTCTACTTAAAGAATCATGTTTTCCAGTAAATCAGGTTCTTTTAGGTTTTTTTTTTTTCTAGAAATTGTTCCACATTAAAATATTGTTTAATACAAACCATGTAATGCTGTTACGTATTATGGTAGTCTCTCCTCTATAAGGGCTGATTCATTTATTGTTATTTGCAAAGCGAAGTCTTAAAAGGAATGTATTTAAATACAACAATTACCAAAGTTGTACAAACATTTGTTTTTCTTTTCAGTGGTCAGGTTACTGCCTGAAAGTGTAAATACATCACTTGTAAATAAAGCCTCTTTGACCTTTAAGGCTGTTTCAGTTTTTCATAAGGCTTGCTGAAGTTCCAAACTTTTCATTTTAATTCCCAGATTTTTTTTTTTTTTTACAGAAAATACATGTGATGGAGAAATGCCTAGCTACAAAAGAGGCAGCCCCCCCCCCCCCCCAAAAAAACACCTTTATTCTGGTTAGAGCAACATTTTAATGTTGAATATTAGGATAAATGTGATAATTCTAGAAATAATTTTTTTTCACTAAAAGTCATGTGTTACAGGAAATAACCCATAATCCAATGAAAAATATTAAACTATTGTAACATTTAGGATAATATGAGTTATTTTTCATTTTATGTGATAAAGGACTAGTGCCATAAATAAATGAAGTCAGTTGAAAAGGTGACATCTAACAGAAAATAAAATGCAATGCTCCATTATACATATGTATATTAATAACATTGCAGTTGATGTGGAAAAAAAGTTGTGTTGCATTCAACATACGTAGATAATTTGGATGTTTTGCATTTGTTTTTGTTTTTTCAAACTGAAATCTTGACAGGAAATGAAATGTTGCAATAAACGTGTAATTGTTGCACTTTTAGTTGTTACAATCTTACCTTTCATCGTGCAACGTTTCTTTTCCTACTATAGAACAGATCAAATGTTACCAAGTATTTTTGACTTGAAAATATTTTTTAAAGTATTGTTTTAGCGCAAAAACAACAACAACAACAACAACAACAACAAAACCACCTAACACGAAATATACATTTGCGTCCAAGTCGCCTTTGGCTGAACTGTCGCGCATGCGGGTTTGGAATCGGCCCCCGGTCGCTCCGCCATCTTTGTCGGCAGCCCATTGTTCACTCCGAAGGCTAACAACGGTGTCAAAACCCTCCACACCTCGTATTAAAGTGTCCCGACCGTGTCACCGACGGCTGACCGCGACTGTCGTGGATTTGCTCACAAGGTCGCGACTTGTTTTCGGCCACCAAGTCAGACAGAATGGACGACGAGCAGCCGAAAACCCTGTAAGTGTCTGACTGCGTTGCTCTTAGCTAGCCGCTTGTGTTCGTCACACAACGTTGAGCGGTACATGTAAATAGGAACGTCTCATAATACCGGTTTTTGAACCGGTTCTGTAAGGTGGAACTGTCCAGCTGGCATCTCGGTGGCAACAGCACATTTTCTGAAAGGTTTTACAGTTGATGTGGTCGAAACGTTTAATGCTAGCCACATAACTAAGCTAGCTACTTCCAGAAAAATCCTAAAAATACCAATTGGATCAAGCTTCTTCCTTCGAGTACAATGGAAGCGCGTTTTCCTGTTGGGCTTTCGAAAAAAATAAATACATATATATGGCAACGGAAACCATTCCGTTCAAACTCCTGCTGTAAGTAAAGGTGCGTTAAGCTGTACTATTTTGTGTCATTCACTCCCGAACAACGGTACATTGATGATGTTGGTCAATGTGAAGGCCAGTAGTTTTATAACATCATCCCTGAAGCCTGGGCTACTTTAGTAGTCACTATTCAACACAATAAACCAGCGAGACAAGCAATCTTAAATGCATTTAGTCTTTTTCTGAAATGTTTGGTGATGATCTGTGCAAATATATATATATATAATTAGAAATTTGTGATTATGTGTCAGTATGGGTTTGTAAGCAGCTTGCAGCACAGTGGGATATTAGAAACTATATAAACTGTTTATTAATTTGAAAACTGTGCCAGTGTTCATTGGGGTTGTGGAGTTAGTTGACAAACAGAAATCAGTTCAAGGTTAATGATGAAAAATCAGCATGCAGAAACTCCATTAAATATTATGAGCATTTTCTGTTTATGGAGTGAAATGATTTCTTTATTTAAAGGAACGCTTTGTTTTGGGTCTTTGATGTAAATAAATGTAAGCGTGAATGTTAAATTGTACGTTGTTTGCAACTGTGGCAAAAATCTATTTATTGGAACGAAGCGAGGAAAACTAAAATGATGTGGCAAAGTTGAAATGTAATATTTTGGTTGATTTCAGTTCTTTATACTGCTATTTATTTTTCTTTTCTCCCAAATTCCCAAAGATTTTTTTAAATTTATTTATTCATGTATTTTGTTGCCTTTTGGAAGCGAAGAATTTTAATTTTATTTGGAATTTATTCTTTAAAACCACATTTCTTTACTTTTAGCATCAACTAAGTTTTAAAGACTACTTCACCGAAAGCATTTTTGTATTTTACAATTTTTCCGCATTTTATATGTATTTAACGGCGTATCTAAAAAGGAAATGGTTTAATATTTATAAAGGATTTTCAGACTCAGTGACCTGTTGGGTGTTAGGATCTTGCTGCCAGCAGATTCCTACATAATGCAATGGGAATAAGTGGGTCAAGACTTTCTGTCCTATGTTTCTGAGTGAACACAGATTCTTGAGGAGTGTTAGCAGAGGGGGATTTATAACACTGTCGCGTAATTTATAGACTGACCAAAACATCATTTTTAACATTTTACCCCACTCCTCTTGTAAATCCTCGCCTCAACTTTTCCCGAAAATCTTCAAAATTCATCGCGTTCCAAGTCGGGACGGAGATTAAACTCTCAACACAATCAAACCGGAGCTTGGCTGTAACATGTTCAGCCTTCCTGGTAATCGCTAAGAACAGCTCGCCGCCAATGGCGGTTTAATAAAACATCCTGAAGGAGAGATGTAGCCTTAAAAGTTTGCAATAAAAAGGAAATAAAGCAAAAAAATGCTAAATGGCTGAAAAAGCTCTTTTTCAAACTAATGTGTCTTTTAAACAGCTTTTTGTTTCTTGTATCTTCCCACAACTTTCAACCATCTTCCAATCCTCCATCTGCATTTAGCTCCAGACGAAACACGTGTATACGCTTCCTGCTACCTCATCATCGTGAACACTCATGTTTTCTTGGTGCTGTTTGTGTTTGCGTGTGCAGGTATGTGGGGAATCTGTCCCGGGACGTTACGGAGGCCCTCATCTTGGAATTGTTCAGCCAGATTGGGCCTTGTAAAAGCTGCAAAATGATAGTAGATGTGAGTCTACTTTATTGCATTTCGTCTCGCTGGTGCCGTCCATTTACTTCGACTGACCCTATTCTGATGTCTGCAATGCTATATGCTATTTTTTTTCTTTCCCAGCGGCGCGCTAATTACGCGGCCTCCCATTTTTTTACCGTTTAATTCAGAGCGCATTTGTTGAATCTGTGTCTCTTGTCCACTCCAGACAGCAGGTCACGATCCATACTGCTTTGTGGAGTTCTATGAGCATAGACACGCCACTGCTACAATCGCAGCCATGAATGGTCGGAAAATACTGGGTAAGGTAAGCTATCATGTCTCCTTAGCGAGCCGCCGAGGGCGAGGCCGGGCGGGCAAGGTTATAAACAAACAACCCGTTAAAATATGGCTTACTTCCTGTTTTCCTGCTCTGCTTCATGTTTACTTTATTCCCTGTGTACAAAATGTCTGAGTTGGGAGTGCTGCTTTAATCATTCTCTCTTCTAATGTTTCAAAAATCTTGAGAGCGTTGCTTAGGGATTTTTAGTCACGTTTTGAGTTCTGCGTCGAGAACTTTCCTGTTTTCATTGTCTTTTAATATTAAATATGCACATCGGTGATTTTCTTTTTTTTTTTTTTTTGCTTCCGTCAACTAGTCTTCTGATATTTGTGATTTTAGGTTGCAGATTAAGTGTAGCCTCTACTGTCTTAATGTGTATCATGTAGAATTCATTAAAGCTAATTTATTGCAGGACAGTATTCAGACTGTGTCCAGACAAAGTAGTCAAGAAAAAATAAAAAGTCAGAAATAGAAAAGCCTACGTTTGCGTCGCATGTCGATGCGAAAGTATGTTTTATTTTTAGTTTCTCAGCAGTTGTCTTTCTGATTTTGATCACTTTCCCATCCTAACATTGATATATTGATTGGTGTATTTTGCTTTCTGGGGTTAATCTTCTGCCAAATGAATTCTAGCTGCTTGCATCTTTAAATATCACCAGAAATGTTACTTTTAACCTCTCACAATCAAATTAAGAATGAAATACTTTTTCGTTCCTCAACTTCATCCTCTCACCTTTTATACCCCAACACCTCACCTCTTTAACTCTATAATAAAACTTAATAATGTCCATTCTGCTCATGCATTCAGAATATTTTCCATCCTTCCTTATTTACATTCAGAGCTTAGTTAAGGTTGTTTGTAAAATGATTCACAAATTTCAATTCAGTTTGTTTCTATAACACTAATGAACAATATGTCATCTCAAGGGAAAGTTACAAAAAAAAAAAAAAAAACTTCAATCGATTACATCCTAATTGATCCAGCTATCAAATGATGCATGGAGTTCAGCTTATTATTGAAATTGGTTTAAAAAAAGTTCAATCTCTAGTTAAATCCAGCATTCACTCCAGACGATCTATGTCGTTGACTCTAAAGTAATCCCTCCTGCAAAGCATGGATGTAGCGACTGTGGAGAGGAAAGACTCCCCGTTACAGGAGGAAACCTCCAACAGAAATGGCTCGGTGCGAGCATCTATTGTTGGCAGGTTACCACAGTCAAAACGGAACGCCAGACCAGATTTAACATCTACGGAGAGGGAAAAAAAACTGAGCAAACGTAAAGTTTACAGTTGAAATAAAACCAAATAATCCAAATTGGAGAATAGTAGAAGAAGAAAGTGGCAAAGTGAGGTAAAGTGGTCAGAATGTCTATCTGCAGCACAACTACAGAGATTAAATTTGACAAATTTTGAACAATCCTAAGCATTTTAGATCTTACTCTGAACTCCTTAAATTTCCTAAACATCTCTGGATCCATTTTTACGTTACGGTGAATGTGGCTCTTTTAACGTTTTCACCTCTTTTAATTGTTAAAGTCTTGCTCTCTCATTCACAACTGCAGACTGTGTAACAGAAACCACAATTTTCTTTAAAAGAATTTCTCACATTTCTAGTTGTTTTTTTCCTTTTTCTTCACTCAGTCATAGCATTGGCACAAAGAGTGTTTGCAGTAACCTGCTAGCGCTTAGCTTGCTGTGTCCACTGATTGGGGTTTCAATCGTCCAATCACTGATCGGGGCTAATCAAACAGAAAATCGCTCGGTAACCAGATGATTTCTCTGCATTTGTACTATTAAGGTTATGTTAACACTTCTGTACAACAGAACATGTTAATGAATACAATATGAATACAGTCCTGTTTGTCTCTTCATCCTCCATTCTGTCTGTTTTTATTAATTAATTGAATTAAATGTTACTTTCTTTGACCTGATTTTAATTGATGCTCTTCTGTGCTCCCCTCACCCCTACATATTTAATGCTGTGTGTTCTTTGCAACCTTATTTCCACGTAGAATCCACGTAAGAGCAATTCTTAAGGAAAATACTTTGAGTTGAAAATATTCTATCCTCAACAGGTATTGAAGGACCATTTGAGGAGTATAACAAGTTCGTAAAAATCACTTGTTTGTAAGTCCCTTGTTATTTGGACCTTACTTCCTACAGTTTTACTCCAAATTACTAGCCTGAACATAATATCCCTTTATGTACTCCACTGTATAGCAATGTCTTAATTGATGCAGGCTACATGTAAAATTAGACAACCATGGATAATTGGTTTGTGTTGGTGGTTTTATAAGCATTTCTGTGGCTTTTCCGAGGCCGTCCTAATCAAGAGTTCTCAATCACGAAATAAAACCAAAAGTAAAACTGGTTTGTGACTCCCCTTCCCCCCCACCCTCTAATCAAGAGAAAAAACAACCCGCTTCTCTTCTTGGAGCGCGTCTCACGTCTTCGTCTTCCCCTGCTCTTTGCGTCTTGTGTCTCTTGCAGGAGGTGAAGGTCAACTGGGCCACGACCCCGACGAGCCAGAAGAAAGACACGAGCAGTAAGTAACTCGTGTGACGACGCTCGCAATTAGTTATTTATACACAGACTTGCACATCTGTATATCTGGAAAAAAAACAAAGCCATAGATTTACATATTCCACTAAGTATTTTTACAATGTTCAGTTTTATTTTCTACAAATCTTTGCTTTTCTTATGTTTTCAGGTCACTTCCATGTTTTTGTTGGAGACCTTAGTCCAGAAATCACCACAGATGACATAAAAGCAGCTTTTGCTCCTTTCGGAAAAATATCGTAAGTTTCTCCTCATCACTACACGTCTGACGCTCTTCCCCTCGAAATGTTTCTGCTGCACTCACTCACAAAGCGCTCGGTGATTTTGAACGAATCAAAAGGAACAGAGAAACTATTAGAAACAAAAGTAGAGCCACAAGTTTTGAAAGAAGGCTGTTTTTCTTTCAGAAATGTTAAACTGAAGCTCGTTACCGATCTGAGAATCTGATCGATGGGGAAGATAATCTTGAGTCCAGTTCATGACCCGAATGAAAATAAAAGCAAAATTACACACTGTGTTTACTGCCAGACGTTTCAGTCAACACTTATTTTTGAATTTGAATTTCAGCTGCATCTTAATTTGATGAAATAAGATGCTCATCTGCTCCATTTTCATTCTATCAGCACTTCCTAATACGTCTGAACAACTTCTAATGTAAAACACAAATTATTATTATTATTATTAACCTGTTTAATCAAACTGTGTGCGAATGTGTTTACATGCAGGGACTGTCGCGTTGTGAAAGACATGGCCACAGGTAAATCTAAAGGCTATGGTTTTGTCTCCTTCTTCAACAAATGGGTGAGTGTGTCTTCACTGATCTGTCTGCTGGCCCTGAGCTCCAGCTGTAATGTGTGATCGGCGTTTCTTTTTTTAACTCTCTTTGCGTGTCCAGGATGCAGAGAACGCCATCCAGCAAATGGGGGGTCAGTGGCTCGGAGGGCGGCAGATAAGAACCAACTGGGCCACGAGGAAGCCTGCCCCTAAAACGACAAACGAAAGTAAGTTTGCGGCGATTCACATTTGTCGTCGGTAGGATTACGTGTAAATCGGACGCCGCTGCGTTTGGTCTTTATTTTCTGGCTCACTGCGTTTTGTCCTGAACCTTCTTCGTTGCGCCATCAGCATTCATATTTGTCATGTTCTCCTACATCTTTTATTTATTTTTTTAGCAGCCAGTACCAAACAGCTGTCTTTCGATGAGGTGTTAAACCAGTCCAGCCTCAGTAACTGCACAGTCTACTGTGGAGGAGTCACACAAGGTCTCACAGGTGAGCAGCTGTTTGGTGACACCATGGTGAAGTCTTGGAAGCACAATTTTAAAATCTCATTTTATTTTATTTTTATTTTACTTCACAGAGCAAATAATGAGACAGACCTTCTCACCTTTTGGCCAAATAATGGAGATCCGTGTTTTCCCAGAAAAGGGCTACTCCTTTGTGAGGTAAACTGATTTGTAAATAGAGAAGAACCGATCTGATATTAATATCTGTATCGGTCCCGACATTTTTAAAAAATCAGATCAGATCCTAATTGCTCTTTGTGAACCAGTTGAAAGAAGGTTTGATCCACTTTATTTTGACACGTTTGACCAAACTAGTCAACTTATTGTTTTGGTCAGTTTTTTTTATTTATTTCACACTGATTGTTATAATCCTAATTTCACCGACTGAACAAATGAAAGCTGTTTTTACGAAGCTTGAGAAGCTAATGGTGTATTTAAGTGTGTTGGTCCAGAGTTATCAAATGAAGTTTTCAGTACATTTCTGTCTGTTTTTCTGTATCGGATCGGTATCGGGCGATACAAAACCTCAGGTATTGGCATCGGAAGCGAAAAAAGTGGATCAGTGCGTGCCTAATTTTAGATGCACCTGTCTTAGGCAGAGGATGAACTGTACAGGATAACTTGATATCAGGTAGTACATAATGTCTTGGGGGTTTTTTTTCTCTGCACAGGTTTAACTCCCACGAGGCCGCAGCTCATGCCATAGTTTCTGTAAATGGCACCTCGATAGAGGGCAACATTGTAAAGTGCTACTGGGGGAAAGAAACAACAGACATTGTACAGGGCCCCATACAGCAGGTACAGATGGCACAGGTAGGACCGATCTTTTATTTTTCCTTTAAAAACAAAGAACACAACTTCTGTTATTTTGCTCCTCAAACAATCTGTCTGTATTTCAGCAGAACACGCTGAGCTTTGCAGCCCAACCCTACAACCAGTGGGGCCAGTGGTACAGCAACACGCAACAGATCGGTCAGTACGTGCCCAACGGATGGCAGGTGCCGAGCTACGGCGTCTACGGACAGGCCTGGGATCAGCAGGGCTACAAGTGAGTGGAAGCATTTTCCCGATCAAAATAACCCGCTCAGAAGAAGCTGCACTGACTGCCTTTAAAAAGCAGCTGAGAACACGTTGTTCATGATTTATACCGCATGTATTCTGTTTGATCTCGTGTGGTTTTTATGTCTTGTATTTTGGTAAAGCACTTTGTGGTTTTCCACCTGCAAAAGGTGCTATCCAAATAAAGTTTACTTAGATACTTAATTTCTGTGTTTACCATGAAACTCACTGCAAAACTCTAATAGTTTAGATTCTTCAAAGTGAAGTTTATGTAAAAGATGTTTAAAAAAAAAAAACAGTAGTCACCTACGTCTTGTTCTGCTGTGGCTTTTGAAGGCGTAGTACCTTGTGATGCTCCAGTACCATAATGAAGAATGTCTGGGTGTACTCCAAGTTCAGGCGCTGCTAATTTTACCAAGGAGAGATTCCAGATAACTTGGCTCACAGCTTACAGAGAGAGAAGGCAACTATTAAGGCTTCTAACTCATTAGTTGCCCTCTAAAAGTTCCCAATGAAAGCTTTGGATTTTACAGGTATTGTTGTTGTTTCTCGTTTGCTTTTCTGTCAAAGAAAATGGTAGTCTTTTCCTTCAAATTAAAAGCATCAGATTTGGATTCTTGTCCATAATAAACACTGAATGTGTGTTTGATTTCTAGTTTTTATGCCTCTAAAGTGCCAGAGTATTTTCAGTCTGTTGTGCTGGAGCACTGCTTTGCTCTGCGGAAGGAAATCCACATTTCTGTGATTTCTTTTTTTGGTTTTTGTTTTGTTTTATGTCTAGTAAAGCGTTCAGCACCCGTTTCTAATTGTCGTTTCCTGTTTTAGTCATTTACATGCTGGAGCCGGATGGACGGGCGTGGGCGCCGTGAGCAACGGGGGCATGGTGGAGCCCGGGCAGGGAGTCAACGGGACAATGCTAACCAACCAGGCAGGCATGAGCACCACTGGATACCCCACCCACTGATCACAGACCCCCACACCCCCACCCTCTCTTAGCGCTCAAGGACACCAGGATTACACTCTGCTGGGGGAAGGAAGGAGCGCACCAGACGTGCTCTGACTGTCACACCACAAAAATTACTCCTAGTGAAGCTGGTCTGCCATTTTCTTTTTTTTTTTTTCTTCTTCTCCTTCTTCTTTTTTTTCTTTTTTCTTTTTTAAACCGGCCCAAAGCCTCACCCACTGCCCAAATCAGCAGGTTGAAACATGACTATATACACATTAAACACTGATAAAGCCACCGCTAATGCACATTGCATTCCTGGACCCCCCCCCCCCCCCCCCACTCCTCCGTTTTTATTGTTTGGTGTGTTCATGGCCAAATGCAAACTTAACATTTATCTGTTTGTTATATTTCTAGCAGAGAGGGTTTAGTTGAAAGAAAACAAGTGTTACATTTCTATGTCCTCAGCCCCTGAAAGCCAAAGATCAAGGGCCGAATTTTATATCACTATTTAACGATCATCAGTAGAGGGGAAGGCGGCGCGGCGAGACGACGAGTCGCGGCGCTCGGTAACCGACAGTATTTCAAACACAGCCGCTCCACATACCGACAAGGAGCCGTTCCTTTTTCTCTCCGTTAAAGCGCCGCCGACCTCAACGTCGTCGCCCCGTCCGCTCGTTGCCGTAGCGACGCAGCAGTCCCGAGTGAGTTCTCAGGGTGTGCTCTAGTTTATTCTGATGAACCATGGAGGTCAGCAGGTTGGGAAGGAAACTGGTCACAACAAAAACCTGCAAACAAACGCCAGAGCTTCTTCATGCCATATCCTGGACCGGGACCGGAACCGGACGGAACAGACAGAGGAACTCATCTGTGGATAAAGAAGTGTGTGTGTGTGTGTTTGCGCGCGTGCGTATGTGTGTGTGTGTGTGTGTGTGTGCATGAACTGACGCTTTTACTCACCGAGAATACATCGCCGTCATGTATCCCCCCAAAAAACCCAGACGGGACTACGCCATTGTATCTTTTTTTATTTTTTTTTATTTTTAATTGTGACGGGGGAGTGGTTTGCTACAAAACTGCTTGAGAAAGATTCAATTTTATTTTTCTTTTTATTTCCGGGCAACGTTAAATGCTGACATTGTATAAAGAGCTTTCGCCTTTTGTGTTTCATTTCAGGACTGAGGAAACGTTGAGGCGACGCCATCGAATCATGTACACGCGAGATCCTTTTTACGTTTGGACGTGGCTGTCGACCTGATTTTCTTAGTTTTTTTGTTTGTTTTTGTTTTTGTTTTGTTTTGTTTTTGGAAATTCGTATATATCTAAACAATTGCAGGGATTACTGCCACTCTTATCTTACGTACAGGCAGACAAAGATTGCACAAGACTTAGTTATCCTTCCACGAAATTTGAAGTACTCTAAATTTTCTTTCTTTTTCTTTCTTTCTTCTTTTTTTTTTTTTTTTTTGCATTCCACTTTTTCTGCGGTTTTTATTTGGAAGCCTGTTTTATGTAAATAGCCAAACAGTCTGTTTAATTGTACTAAAGCTGTATAAAGACATGTTCAACGAGAATGCGTGCTTGCTCCTGGTTGGGGGAAAACGATCCCGGCGCCTGTTTGAAAGTAGCATCTCTGTCCAGTGCTGGTAGAAGCAGAGCAACGTTTCACTCGTCCAGCAGACTGGAGGACAAGCGGCATTGCTATGTAATGCAGAAAAGTCTTTAGATTAAACTTAAAGGAAAAACAAACGAACAAAAAAAAAAATAAAAAAAAACTTTATAATTTAAATTATTGATTTACACCATTGTAGTGACTGTTTTTATAGATTCCGAAACCTACTTCTAGCGCTCAAGATTTTTGCAGCTTGTCTCCAGTCATGTCCGTAGAATTAGAAAAATCCGTTTTGTTGCCTTATCAAAGTTAAGTTACTTTTAATTTAACAAAAAAAAAAAAAAATAAAGACAAAGAGAGTAGGCAGTGCCTATGAATGTTTTCAGCCTACGTTTTTGAGAAGATGAGTTCTGTTCATGCATCAGTGACATGGTTTGTGTTTTTGCTTTGTCCCATTAAAAAAAAAGAAAAAAAAATCCAAAAGGTGGCGTTTATAACATTTACACCGTTTACTTCTCCTCGTTGGAAACGACTCGATCAAATCGAGCAGTTGTTGGTCATTTGCAGCCAGTTTCCCTGAAATCAATCTTTGGAAAAAAAAAGAAAAAAAAAAAGTTTTTTGACTGTACAATTGAGGGCTGAATCTTCACATGTACCGTTTTCTTTTGAGGTTTATGGCGGCGTAAGTGGCCACCGAAAGGTTTTCCAGACTTCATCACATGGCGACAACTGTTGCAGATCCTCTTGGTGCCTCGAGGCGTTTTGGTGAACTCGCTTCTCCTCGTTTTATGAAAAACCAGATTTTAGTTAAATTGTTTGAAGGGTTTTTTTGGAGTGAAGAAGAAGAAACTGTTCTGCTTCGGTCTCTGGAATTTTACTCAAAGTGCTTTAAGCTGATTATTCTGAGTCAAAGGATGTTTTTTTTCACATCCTATGATTCAGTCTGTTTAAAAACCTACATCATAATTTTAGCTCTTTTTTTTTTTTTATTATTCTTAAATCTCAGATTTTCTCCCCAGGTTTTTTTGTTTTTGTTCTGCTGTGTCCAGTTCTGGCTCACGTTCGGCAGTCAAGAGATTCTAAGACATTTAATTAATCGGCAGAATAAATGGCCAACAGTGACTGTATGGGACTGCTAAACGAGCCCAGACCATCACACCCCCACCTCCATGCTTGACAGCCCATTTGAGGTGTTTGTGACGATGTGCTGTTTCTAACCTCATCTGTACAAATCACAGTGTTCAAGAAGCGTCTTGGTTCCATCAGCTGTAATTTTGCAAACTAAAGGCATTTAAGTGTATTTTTCTCAGAGGGAGGTTTTCTCCTGGTCAGACTTCTGTAAGTGAGGCCTACGGTGTCTGAGGCGGAGCCCTCGGGTTTTGTAATTTTCCTGACTAATTCACTATCTGGCCTTATGACAACTTTGCTGGGATGTCTCAAATGTTTTCCAGCAGTCAATTTTTCATCCTTTTACATTTTGTGGCATTAAGAGTTTAGAAAAAAAACAAAACAACAATTCTCCCTTTTTGTTGTCAAAGTGAAAAACATTGAAGGACTTGATTACTGTAGCTGGTGATCAATTAATCAATAGCTTTATCTTGATGACCCCTGGCTGATTCTTTTTCCTCCCCAATTTGATTTAATTTTGTTTAATAAGTGACTGTAGAAAAAGCTTTTGAATGTTCTGTCCAAAAACAATCAAAATAAAATAAAAATTCTACAACCAGGTTAATAGATTGACAATTTTAATTGTCAGAGGAGTGCTGATGGGCAGAATAATTTTAACTTTTAATACAGAAAATGTCCTACTAAATATTGGACCAGCTCATTTTAGAATACATTAGTCATTGGAGATGCTACATTTATAAAACTGTTATGGCTAAAAGTTGAGTGTTTGGGCCGCCATTCTCACTCTGCAGGTAGGTTTCAGCATTTTGTCTTCATTGTGTGCGACGACTTATGAGGAAAGTTGGAAACCGTCTTAAAAAAAACACAAAAAGGGACATAACTCAAAAGAAAAACGCCTCACGAGACCTCCGGGAGCTCGGGTTGAAAAATCAACTACAGATCCCGTGATCCCTCGCTTCCCAGGCGCACGTCCGCTGTCTGATCTCCACGTGACACCCGCCAGCCAATGGGGAGGCCCGTTACAGGCGCAATGCGGGTGTCTGGATGTAAGGAGGAATGGCGACGGTCGAGACGCTTTAGGAGGCCAGAGTGAAGCAGAGTTTGACCAAACAGAGGCGGATTAGAGGTAGTTCGAGCGTTTGTTCTTAAAATATTCATAGAGCAAAAGGCTAGACGGACCGTATGGTTACGAAAGGTTCTGTGTAGCAATTATGCACAGGCTTGTTGCATTTGAAGCACTTAGAAACATTTGAACTGATGTAAGATCAATGAGGCGGCGTTCTTTTATCACAAGTTCAGTATTAAAGGGGGCTTGCAGTGGCGTAAGGGTTTTTACCCCCCACTGACTCAGTGACCCGGGAGAAACGCAGCCGGACAATGAATTATGTGTCAGCGTTTAATGATTTGTCTTTTTGAAAAAAGCACAGCGAAGAGCAAAACTTTTCTCTGTGATGCTTGATGACGTCACAAGAGGTACTGAATGGCATTAACTTGAATTGGTGAATACCGTGGCAGAGGAGACTTTTGCTTCATTTCTATATAGATTCTAAAGCTCGAGATTCAAGAGGTTCAACTGTCTACGCTCCACTTTCCTACAATAAAAGGCAAGTTGGCAGAGAAAACAAGAATCGTTCTTCTTGGTTGCGTTTCTTCAGACATTTAGAGAAATGTTTGGTTTAGAGGAGGTCCTCTGCTGATATTGATATCAGAAATTGGTCCAATACCAAACAAAAAAAATGAGTATTGGATTATATCGACCTCCATCTGTGAGGACGACCTACATCATGTGAGGACGCTGATAGAGGCACAGACCCATTGGTTAACAATAAATTGGGCAGTTGTTCTCATAGCAATTGTTGAGTTTCATTCCCTGGGTATTACCACTGGATCAAGCCTTTTGTAACATTCCACGATACAAAATAAGTAATAAATGTGCGCATGATACATCCTTGGCTCAATATCGGTATCGGCCATGACTCAAAGCGGCAATATCAGTATCGTATCGGAAGAGAAAAAGTTGTATTGGGGACGCTTGTAGTTTGGCTTAAAGTGGAACAAGCTAATATAACATTGTAGTCCTATTTAATTGTTTTCTCAATCATTAAAGAGAGTTGTTTTCTCTCTTTTTCAAGGTTTGGTGACCTGAAGTCTTTATTCTAAACCCTTGAAATGGACGGTGAAGTCATCGTGTCCCCCTCATCGGCCTCCCCTCAAACTCCCGCCACCCAGTCCAGTTTGGCTGCAAAGCAGCGAGAAAGCAGGAGGTCCACGGCCACAACTCCCGCCTTTCTCTCCAACCTGGGTAGGGCCACCCTGCGGGGCATCCGCAAGTGCCCCCAATGCGGGGTCTACAACGGCACCCGTGGGCTCAGCTGCAAGAACAAAGCCTGCGGCGTGACCCTCAGAGACGCCTCGGCGGGCTGCAAAGGCGGCAAGAAAGGCGCGGTGGAGGTGGTGAGGGTGATAACCGACAGCGACGAGGAGAGTTTCGGGAAGGAGCAGGAGGCCGGAGGCGGAGGTGCGCAGGTGTTTTCGGTGTGCCACAGAGGGAGAGGAACCACGCAGTGGGGCTTCGTGGAGCTGGTTCCCACGGACACGGCCATAGCGACCGGGGACGGAGCCACCCTGCTCACGCGCATCAACCTGGGCCGCTGCTTCCTGCCTTCGTGCAGGCAGGGCGAGAGGTCAAGCAAAGGCGAGCCAGACTCGGCGTCGACGGAGCCGTCCTCCGACAGCCTCTGCGTCCACATCAAGCAGGCCATCGACTGCCGGAGTCGCGCCACGCCGCTCACCTTCAAGAGCTCCGTCCTGGAGGCCTTACAGGCTTCCATCCAGGCCAGGGAGGAGCTGTGGCGGCTGGCCACGGAGTCCCCCGGCCCTCTGGTGCAGCGGGTTTCCAAAGACACCCTGGTGGTGAAGTGCCACACGGACTCGCAGCACCCACTGGGCCTGCTGCACCTGACCGTGGCTCAGACGGAAACGCAGAAGAACAACAGGAGCGCGTTTCACTGCAGCTGCCAGCTCAGCACAGGAAGGATGAAGCATGGCGCGGATGGAGCTGGCCCCCTCCCGGCCGCTTCCCAGCCCTGCCTGCACTTCTACGCCTGCGTGTGCGCCTTCTCAAGCAACGAGAAGCTGGCCGCAGAGTTTGCGGCCTTTGTCAACTATTCTTCAGGTCGGGTTAAGTATGGAGAGAAGAAAACTTTGCGGCTCGTTTTGAAAGTGTTTCCAGATTTTATTTCCTTTTTCTGTTACCCGAAATTCAGAATAAATAGGATCCTTCAATAATTTGTGTGAAATTTTGCAAGTCATCTTTTCACAAGCATGACATCATATCAATAATGTGACTGTCACATGTTTTAAGTCAGAGCTGATTAATTGTGATCAATACTGTCACTATGACAACTTTGGCTGGATGATAAATTCCCCCAGAAATTATTGCGATAAATAATAACATCGTCGATTTGAGACCATTTTCAAGTAATACATTGATAACGGCATTATGATGCACATGTTTCCTTTCAAAGATCAATAAACTTTGATTTTGTGAGGAATATTAACACTGGAACTGGAAGATATTTTCAATAACCAGAATAAAACATGACAACCAAAAGCAATAAACAAAAATGCAAACAACACACAACTTAAAACGTACGTTTTGTCGCAAAAAGTATTGCGATACACGATAATATTGTGTTTTTTGAGAGCATTTTCAATACATTGATAATGGCATAATAATGCAAGTTTGATCTCTCAAACATCAATAAATTTGGGTTTTTTAAGGAATATTTAACACTGGGAATGGAAGATATTTTAAAAAACAGAAAAGACAAAAAAAAAAAAAAAAGAAAAAAAAAACAATCAACAAAATGGGAATAAAAACCACACATTACCAAAACCATAAATTAAATAGAATATGACGTGTTGAAGCAAAATTTCCCTCCAAAACATTTTATTCATCAGAATGAAAATATTGACCTCATTTTAATTCATCATGCAATTAACTGGTTATTGCGAACAGGCTTGGTTGCTGCTGTAATTTAAAGATTTCAAAAGAGCCAGGAGATTAAAGTGACAGCTGATTTTCAAAGTGTTCTGTGTTTCCTCCTCAGGCGTGCAGCAGATCGCTGCCGGTGACAAACCCCTGCAGCAGGCCGAGCCCAGCAACTCCCCCCACAAAGCGAAGAAGCAGCGTCTGGACGATCCCGCCTCCGGTAGCCGTTCCGAACGCGTCCCGATCTCGCGCAAAAAAAACACGCTTCGCTCTCCCTTATTGACGTCGGTCTGAACCTTCCCACTGTGCTGCCTTCTCTGTCTGTATTCCTCCTCTTCCCAACCTGCTTTCTTGACCTCCACCACTGCGACGCTCCTCCCAGTGGCGGGGAAGGAAGGCGCCCCGGCCTCGGCTCTGAGGAAAGCCGGTCAGAGGAAAACTGCTGGTGGCCTGAAGGCTGCAGGTGCTGCCTGTCTCACCTCTCTGCCTAGTTTTGTTTCTCTTCTGTTGCCCTGTCTTCGTCTCCCTCTTTGCCGTTCACCTCTCTGATTGTCTCCGTTCGTCCAGAGAGACCGTGTCGCACGCGTGACGTTCGACCGGCAGCCGATGCGAAGGTTTTCAGTGAACTGTGTGGGTTCTCCCCAGGCAGCGCTCAGGCTGTGGACGAGCCCTCGGTGATGATGGGCTTCCAGCAGTGGCTGGCCGGCGTGACCGAGAGGATCCACCAGACGATGCATTACCAGTTTGACGGTAACCTCAGCATTAAAGTCCTTTCATATTTAGCGTTGCATGTTGGCGCTAGTTATCGCATCGCTTATCATTTATCGTGATAACAATTTTGAGTTATCAAGATACATTTCTGCTTTTAAAAAAAACAACAAACAAACATTACTGTAGTGATTAAAAAACAAATCACACTTCTTTCTGTGACTGTTGTCCTAAAGAAGCACATTGGTGTTGTTTCAAGAGCAGAATTTATATTTGTTGGGCAATGCTTTCTATGTCACAAAGTCAAAACCACACAGTTATCTGAAAAATAAGTGATGAAACGTTCGTAATGTCACTTTGATTGTTATCACATTAGTACCAATAGATATTGTGATAAAACTCTAAGCCCACCAAACACCCCCAGACTGTGGATTCGTAACCCTCGAATTTGGTTAAGTTTGACCTTTACAACTAGAAACGTCAACATGTTTATCAGAGGTTGTGCGATTGACCAACCAATAGTAGAATGAAGATTCTTCATGTTTTATACAGTTAATAGTCCCAAAATACATTTCATAAAGTTGCTCTAAACATTGAGGTTTTTAAAATTAACAGTAAATAAATATGATCAACAATGATTAAATGGCATCAGTGTCAACATTGTACGAAAATAGCTTCACTTGTTTCTCCTTTGCATCAACTTTGCTGGTTTAGTCCAATGTAGTTCACTCTTTTATCCACTAGAGGGCAGTAACAGAAAGCAGATTGCAGGCAATTTAAGCTCTTTTTCTTACAACAGAGAAATATTTTATTCTGAAACTTGGATTTTTACTGCCTAGAATTTACCTGTAGCTCCATGATGATCGATTTGGAGTAAAGAAAGTGAAAACGTACACTTTTTCAAAGCGTCTGGTTTTAGCTATCGCTTTAAATGTTCATTGTGCTTCTCGCCGTCAGGGAAGCCCCAACCGTTGGTCTACCACATCCCCCAGGAGTTCTTCAACGCCCTCCAGCAGCGACTGTCGCTGGGATCTAAGAAGAGGAGACTGCCCAACCTCACAACAGGTCCGTGCCTGGACAGAAATGTCCACGACGCCTTTCAGATTTTCAGAAAAGCTCAGCTTGTGTGAACACGTTTCTTCCGTTTCCGACGTAAGCGTTTGTGAGGAACGACGGACTTCCTCTGGGCTCCTTCTCCAAGTACACCTGGCACTTCACCAATCCGCTGCACGTCAAACACATTTTCGACACTCCGGAGGTAAAACCCCGAGGCTCAGGAAGGAGATACACTCTCTCTGGAACAGATAATATGTTGTGTTATCGCAAACTATTTTGCCTTTACAGTAATTCTAGGTTAAGTTTTTGTGGCTTGAATAATAAAATCAGATCTCAAAACCCATCCTTGCAGCAAAGCATTGGAGCAGATTTTGACCAGCCTACAGACACATTGCAATGCGACATAAAAAGTGCGAGATCCCTGGTTTTAGCTGTCAATAGATACAGTAAATAAACATGATTGACATTAGATCATATCCAGTAGGATTGTTCTAGTAGATTGATCGTATTCTTGCCCTCCAGCGTTGTGTGCGTGGATGAAATTCCCGAATGTGAACGATAAACGTGCAAACGCGTCTGTCAGTTTTGTGATCAAATGCTTGGTCCACCAGCTGCCACTGGAGGTCACTCAGAGTTTTGTAAAGAATCTGGACGGCTCCTATTCTCGCTTCCACCTCCCTGAGCTGCCGCTGGAGCCAGAGGCATCAGACGGATACAGGACGGAGCGTCCGCCGGCCATACGACCAATGGAGCACCGCACTTTCCTCAAAGTCGGTACGTCAGTTTTCCCTTTTTTAAAACAATCTTACATTTGATTTTAAAACCCCCCTGACAGAAGCAAGTTGTAGCCCTGCTAGTTTTATTTATTTTCTTTTCCTACTTCGCTTCTGTTTTGTTCCCCCGACAGGACCGAGTTCTGGTGACCAGAAGGAGTCCAGCCCCTTCGTGATCGAGTGGATCCCCGACGTTCTGCCTCGCTGTCAGATGGGAGAGCTCAGGATCAGCTTTGAGTTCGGCCACCAGCAGAGCGGCCAGTCGGAGTGCCCGGACAAAGCGGGCGGGGCGGAGAAAAAGGCTCGCAGGAAGTCGGACGGCTCTCAGCCCAAAGTCCCGAAGGGAGTTGACATTCTTCAGGTGGTTGTGTGACAGCCGCCATGTTCCTTCCGCTGTAACCGTAGCAATCACAGAGCGAGAACTGGACCGCGTGACCTCCGCATTAATCCGTTTCCTAGTGTTGATATATGCAAAGTATGGAGAATAAACTGCCAAGCAGGTTGTGATTCCTGGTTTTACTTCTTTATCCAGAGTTGAGATTTCCTTCTTTCACAAACGCAACATACATTTACTAACGAAAAAAAGCGAAGCCGAGTCGTTTCAGTGCGTCATGGTTAGCATAGTAACAGCATAATTACACAGGCTACTAAGGATTTAAAATTTAGAAACTTTATTGTTTAATTTTGTATTTTATAATACATTTATTAATCTAAAAAAACATGCTAATGTAGTTTGATTTGATATTAAATGTTTTATTTTAATTCTGAATACATGGATTATATTTCTGCTATAGATATATACTTTGTCATATTTATTTGCATAAATTACAATGATGTAGTTTCCTTTAGGATGATAATCCTCTTTCAGACTAAGAAGTTTTGAGCAGTGATTTGGGTGGAGTGACAATCTTTCACCAGCAGATGGCAGCAGACTGCTGCTCCTCTAACAACTAACAACTAACAGCTGAACCACAGCAGAGGCAGAGAGAGAGTAGAGCAAATAAAAGATCATGTTTCATCAACTTTTGGAAATGAGTAACTACAGAATAAGATGACTCGCATAAGTTTGCTTCAAAGTGTTGTAAACTGGCTGAATTTGGATTCCCTGTCTACCTTCTGGACATCGCAAGGCAGCCAGACTGTGCGATACATCGCCGAAAACATCCAAAACGAGCCCAAACGCTCATGAATTAATTAAGATTATAAGTTAACACCGTGAGCCACAGAACAGCAAATTAGATGCAGAGCTCGGAATAGCAGCTCGCTCGCTGCCGAGTCCGCGCACGAGGGGCGTGGGCGTTAAATAAAAAAAAAAAAAATGCACACGCAGGGCCACCTCAAGGCCCCCAGGACATCAGAGCGAGTACAGCCTCTGCCTGCGCAGGGGAGCCCGGATCCCAGACAGACCGCTTAGCTGTTTGTGTAGCCTGTCAGTCACAGCGATGGAAGACGCTTCAATCCTCTCCTGGAAGGAAAAGCGTGCACATTCTGGCACCGACAAGCCCTTCACTGCCTGAAAGATGTGCTGGCAAACGCCTCAGAGAGAGAGAGAAGAGGAGGAGGAGGCAGAGTTGGGCAGAATGAGTTACAAAAACTAAAATGTGGTCTTAAAAAATGCAAATAATGATCTATTTTAGCGGGTTGAACATGAGCCGTTGAGCCTTTTTGTCTCCCGTCCAGCCTGGAATGTCAACAGGATGCTTGATACAAATCTATTCTCACGTCTCGGTGCAGCATCCTCATTGCTCTCATCAGGTGACTCAGAGGTCAGAACCCGCTGCACGCCATCACTGAAAACAAAACAACGCAAAAAAAGCTTTGCATATCCGGACAAACAAACTGGCAGGGGAAACGCCGATCATCGGTTGTACACCCCAGCATTCTCCAAACCTGTCGGGAGTCTCGCGTTCGCAACGTTTCGCACCTGCAACAACAACATGTCATGTACAAGACGGGAGGGAAGCGGACCTGCCAGCCGACTGGACTCCTCGACGCTTTCCTGATGGCTGACAACACGTTGTGACGCGGAACATTTCCACCGTCTGGGAAACAAACCCGGACCCAAGCCTGGAGGTCATTAACCAGACGGAGACGTCTCCGTCCGTCCAGCCGTCCGCGAGAGGCTGCTGAAGGACGTCCAAGCCGCATCCGTCAGTCCTCGAGTCAACTGTCCAGATCCAAAGCTGATGGCGCCGCATCTCGATACGTCAGCTGTTCTTCATGACTTCGCAGAACAAGCATTGACTCTTCACGGGAGGCTCAAACCAGAATTCAATGACAGATTAAGTTGTTCTTGTTGAAGGCCAAACCAAAGACCTGTGTCTTTGGTTTATGAATCCAGTCAGTGATGATTTTTGATGTGGGCAGTTGCCCAGGGCAACATCAGAAAGGGGGTGAGACACTCAAAACTTAGAAAATACACTATATATTATATATCAGTTGTGACCCTCTGCTGAGTACCATAAAACTAGGTCACCTGCCTTTTACTGGTAAAAAAACGATAATTTCTTGGATTGTAATTGGTTGGGGTGTGGCTGAAGGATCGCCATGGACACCAGCTCTGCAAGAACCGCCAGTCACAAAAAAGTGTGATTTATATCACTAAGCAGCACCTGGTGACTGTATTTGATCACATCTTCCAATTTATTTATATTTATTGATACTTTTGTTGAACAAGCTGTGGACAAAATAGCCAAAATTTCAATTCTGACAATACAGACAGTGTTTGGGAGATTTTAAACATCGTTGATTGTAATTCATCGTGACAACGATTCATTTATCGTGATACATGATAAGTTATACAGCAAATGCCCACCTCTAGCAGAAATGTTTTGCAAAGCTGAAACAGAAATTTCTTGATTTCAACTCATCATTTTTGCAGTTTTTCGTACAGTCATGCATCCAGCATTGCAAATATTACAGTTCACAGCTAAGTCAGTTTATGTTCACGCGTTGGGTCGGCTCAGACTGTTTCTATGGTCCCATCTCTTGCGTTTAAACACTTATCCATACTGCAGGTCTTTAATGTTTTTGGATGCTCAGCCGTTCAGTGACGCACAGGCTGAAGTGTTTTAATGTCTTTTCTCTGAGCTGCAGGGAGCCGGTTTAAGGGTTTTAGAAGTGGGGTGATGCTCTCCATCTTCCTGCTTTTAGTCAGAACGCTGTGAGCAGCAACGTTCTGGACCAACTGCAGCTGGAGGGTTGATTCAAACCCGGGACCTTCTTGCTGCAAAGCAACAGTTTGGTCTACTCAAAGCAAATCATCTACAATCTCATCGCTCCCGAACTGCGACATCCTCAAGTCGGCGAAAACGTCCGTCAAACTCAAGATTTGCTGGATCTCAGTAAACGAGCAAAAAGTTGACATCTGGGAAAATCTCCACAGGAACAGGTTGAATCAGCAAAGCGGCGCTTTCGTAATCCTCCCATCCTGTTTCGATGGATCTCATTTTTGTGCCGCTCAGCTGCTGCGCCGCATCATTTAACATGGCCTTTCTTGTTTAATGATACCCCCCCTCCCCTTCCTGCCTGCCTGCCTTCAGACTGCTTCCTAATGGCTGGGCTGAGCGGAGTCATCATCAGATCCATCAGGGCACAGTCATTGCCTGAGGAAACATGGGCCAATTATAGCCATAAATAATAAAGGGCGAGCGCATCTGGCATTATGACTGATGGTTCCTCTCACAGCTCATTTACATGGCTTTTGTGTGGCCATCAGCAGCTTTGCTTTGACGTAATGCTCGGAAAATCAGTCTCGCCGGGTTCGGCGGGGAGGAAAAACCGCGGCGGTTGCGACGCTTTCGGTTTGAGCGAGGGCAGGAAACGTGGCGTGGACGGAGTCGAAAGACGTCTCGATCGTTCCTTTCGGACGTTGCCGCAAAGCGGGCTCCCTGAAGCTCGCCCCGGCCTGTCTGCGCTCGTGTCAGACAAAGAGGAGTTCATCCATCAGCATCAATTACCCCCAGACACAAAGGGAGACTGGTTGGTGTCTGTGTGGTCAGGTAACAAACCGACCGGCTCGCACGCTCCCAACACACAATCCAGATTCCTTACATGTTGCCGGTAGAGACGCCCGGCTACCCAACCTTCCTTCCTTCCTTCCTTCCTTCCTTCCTTCCTTCGTGTCATTTTCTAAAGAGCAGAGTGAAGGCCGATAGAGGCGCAGACTGGCGGCGAGTTTTCATTTCTCAACGCGGCAGTCGGCGGCGCTCAAGAGGATCCTTCATCTGCCCCTTCGGGGTCAGCGCGCGGCCGCGGAGCCGCGGAACAAAAGCCCGCAGCATGCTGACGCGTGTCCCCGGAGCTGATAAGCCCGGTTGTTAATGGTGTTAGGGTAGGTTTCATTACCCCCCCTCCAGACTGCTCTCATTAAATAAACATCCTCCTGTCACATCCCTCACCCTCAGAGTGGAGGAGGCCGGAGCGGCGAGGGACGGGAGGTACGACTCAGACGGGCAGCCTGCTTGAATGTTAATGAAAAGCTTGTCAGTCAAAGTTGCACCAGATGTTATATGTGTATACAAAGAAAAACTTCTTTCTTGGTTCCGTCATGTTTTTTTTTTTTTTTTTCTGCAAAAAAAAAAGTTAACTTTTCTATAGTCAGCTCTCGCCATCATGTGGTGGATAAAATCCAAAATAATAAAATTAGTCGTGAGAGGATATGAAGAAGAGCTAAAACAATAAAACAATGACATAAAATAAAGTCTTGAAATGCAAATATTTTTCCATACACTGTGTTAATCATACTTCCCCTGACTGTGTCACATTTGAAGCCAAGCTAGCAGCGGCGTAGCAGACATTCATTCCTGTACAGAAACGTCACTTGCAACAACTAATGAGTCAAAAACTTCATTTCCAGCCGAGATGGAGGCATAAACATTTCACCCGTTGCCCTGTTAGAGAGGACAGAAATGACCAGAACAAGTAAAACTGAATCATCTACGTTTCCGGTTAGCATAAAATGCTAGTATCAGGACTGCAGTACAGTGAGGCGCCGCAGCAAGTTAGAAAAGCAGCCAGGGGAAACGTCACTAAGCAATGCAACAGAGATATATGTTTACGTTTCTATTGCGGGATTAAACGTTTTCAAATTTTATTCAAATATATACAGAATTTTTTTCCCCCCTGTGAGAACATACTGCATATGATTCAACTTCTTTCTTTTTTTCTTTTGTGAACTTGGCCAACCAAAAAGGAAAAGAAAGAATAAAATTCAGATAAAACCAGATTGCAAATAAAACGTCCTTAGAGAAAGGTACATTTTTAAAAAAGCGGGTCATTCGACAGATCCGGAAAATTTGTTTCCCTTCAAAGTCCCGAGTTCACGGCCATGACGATCTCAAACCGGAGGTTTTCTGCTGACTGTACATTTATTTAAAGGACAGACAGAAACAAGGAGCCTGTTGATCAGACGGTTTGCTTTCGCCTTTGCTCAACTTCCTGCCCGTTTCTTTCTTCTTCTGCTCCTGTTAGCCTGTCCTCTATACTCCGCTGCTCCCCCTGCTGGCCATTTCCGTAACCTCGCCTCACCTGCTCATTCGTCCCCCCCCCGTCTCCTCCACCCTGACTAATTGATGCCATCACCCTCTCCGCATCTATCAGGGCGCTCTCATTGTTTTGACGTCTAGTTAATTCCCGGCTCATGATTTATCAAATTCTTATTACCGCTTTGCTGAAAGCCTCATTCGTTGTCCTGATGTATGGTAATGATAGTCCCGCGAGGCTGCCTGAATCGCAACAAGCCCGCTCATTTGTTCCAGCGCTTCCTCTCTCCTACATTTTTGCTTTTATTGTGTTTTGTTCTGTTGTTGTTTTGGTTGGCATTATTGCTAGCTCTTCGCTAAAACTGTTTCGCTTCCTGTCCTCAAGACTGTTTTGGCCGTGGGAAAAAAAAACAAAACAACAACTCCGAACTGAGAACTTCTCGTCCTCCTCTTGTCTTTCGTCTCGGCGAAGGACGCGCCGTGGCACCGAGGAGGTCAAACATTAGCACAACTATTCAATCATTTGGCTTTGCTCCTCTTCCCCTCTTTCTTCCTCCCATCCACTGACAAGCCATTCGTCAGCGGGACGCCGGCGCTGGCCTCTCCATTAGAGCTGTGGCACCTGAGTATTTCTCAGCCCTGCGAGCGCACACACACACACACACACACACACGCACACACACACACACACACACACACACACACACACACACACACGGTTCCCAATGCATCTCCTTTCCCAGCCTTTGCCTTGTGAGCAAGGAGATCAATGCTACCAGCTTGGCGCATCGTTTGTCACGCCGCTGCCCTCCCTTTAATGAGCTTGTCCAGCTTCCATTCCTCTTCCTTCTTCTTCTTCTCCCCCCCCCATCTTCCTGTTTTTAATCCGCTGATCTCATCCCCTCGTTCAGCTCCGTGAGTCTCGCCCGACTCCCGCAGTCGATGCCGGACGACTTTGCTGTTTGGATTAAAAAAAAAAAATGAAACAACAATCGATGCGATTAGGGAGAATCCGAAGCGATATCAACGAGCTGCTTTAAAGGTGGTGGTTCAGAAAGTATCGCTGCAACATGAGATTGTGGATCAATTGTGTGGCTGCCTGCCCCCCCCCCCTCTTTGCGCCAATGCCATTATTTTGCATGCTGGCGTCTTTGCTCAGCTGCAAAGTGCAAACAAACCGTCGTCGGCGCTTCAAATAGAGCTCTCATTGAGCGCACGGAAAGCTCCCAAAATATTTATTCTGCAAATTCACGGACGACTGCGCGCCAGAGCTCGAGGCGAGAAGGCCAAGCCCCGAACAAAGTGGTGGGCTGAAAGTCTGCTCTGGCTGGATCGGAGTGAAATGACGGCTCTGGAAACGACCTGCTCATTCAGGCTTTGTTTGAATCCACTCGTGTTATGCAAATGATTAGGACCAGATATTGCAACCAGTGCTTTGTTGAATCAGTGAGTTCCCATCAGACCTTTCGCTTCTTTCTCACTCATCATATCTCCAGTATATTTTGGAATATTTTAATTTTGTTTTGTTTTTTTTTATTTTTATAAACCATCAACAAACTCTCGTTACCTTATCCTGATGATTATCTTTGCCTGCCTTTTAAACACTAAACATACTTATTATGCATTAATATGCATGAGATGGATTTTTTTTTTTTTTTTTTTTTGCATTTTTTTTTAGAAAGTTTGATCACAGCGTGAAGGTTAAAAGACAATTCAGCCTCGTTTCTCCGAGCGCCGTTAAAACCAAGAGCTCTGAAGGAATCCCTGAGGGGAGCCTTTCAGTGAAACGCCGCTGTAATAATTCATGCAACATAAGACTGAGACGGACGCAGAGAAAGCAAGCCAACAGGTCGCCAAATTCATTCGCTGCAGAGGAGAGAGGCTTAAAGGAAGGATTTAGAGCAAATTCATCACATGGTACCTCTTAAGAAAAAAAGACAGCGAGAGAGAGAGAGAGACCTTTGGTGATTTAACTTGCTTTTACTGGAATCGTGTTAATTCATATTCATGTATCTTAGCTCCTCCGAGCGGCCCACAGCGCTTATTTGTCACACTGAAATTTTTTTCCAGCTGAGTTTGGTGAGCAAAGAACGCCTTCTGTTGGGAGGAGAGGGGGCGGGATTGTGGATTCGGGATAGGGAACGTTAGCGTTTTTTTTTTTTTGTTTTTTTTCCATCCCCAGATTTCCCTTAATTAAGCGTGTCTGTCATCTCTCGCTGAACGAGGCGCTCCGGTTTTTCTTTCTGCGAGCTGCCAGGAGAACCTGTGATGTGCCAAACTAAGCAACTCTTTTGTTGCCAGTCTGAGTCACGTCGCATTGAAGGTGATTCAGGACTGTGTGTCAGCGCTCGCCGACGTGAGGACAAGCTGTCATGTTTTATTGACTCCGCTGCGAGAGAGAGAGAGAGAGCGAGACGTTCCGCTTTTGAAACTCTGTATGTTCAAAGTTTTCATTTGCAACAAGTCTCTTTTTTTTTTTTTTTTTTTTTTTTTTTACCTGTTGATATGATTTAGTTTTTTTCAGGGGGGGATTTGATCAATTCTTTTCTCAAATAGCAGGTGAAATTGTCTTCCTGTTGTCGTGGGGGCAAAAAAACCAACAAACTAGTTTTCTTGTTTTCAGCTCAACGTGGACAATGAGACACGGCGTTTTTTTAATAGCAAAACAAAAATATTCACGGGAAGAGAATAGAATCATATTTTTAATGGAAGGGGAGTTTTTCCAGCAACCCGTCCCCCACGTTGTACACAAGGGAGGTGTTGTCAGTCCTTCTCCTTCCTCATTTTTCTTTGTATCAAAAAGAAACATTTTATTGCCACTCGGTCCTCTCTGAGGGTTCATTTCTGGTTTTGTAGAATGCGGATGAAATCTTTCATCGGCTTCCCCTTAAGTGTTTGAAAGGAACGAGACGTTCTCTACCCTCAGGTCAGACTCGGAGCAGCAGCTCTCATCAGGACGTCGTGTGTTGTGGCTGTCCTTAGCTAGCGTGAAAATAAATAAATAAATAAATAAATACAATACAAGTTACCTTTTGAGTTCTAGACATGTTACTGCTGTCTTAGAAATCCGGACAGCTCACGCTCTCTTATTTATGAACATGAAAAAAAAAAAACAAGATGAAACGCATAAAATTAGTTTTTTTTTTTTCTTTTTTTTTTTTAGAGGCTTCTGAAGTGACGTTTCTGAAGGATGTCGTCAATATTCAAGTTCTCTTTTCGTGTGGCGTGCTTTTGTGAATCAAATTGAAATGTTTGAAGAGTTACAAAAGTAAGGAAGATTGTGCTGCCTAAAAAGTTGAAATAAAAACACTTTTTGGGCTTCATGGTCTGTTCCACAAGCTATGATCAGATACCATCCGTTAGCCTTTAGCATGAAAAAGGCTACGAAGAAAGCAGTTTAAAACACCAGATAAGTACATTGTGGGATATTCAAAGTAAAGTGACACTATGAATTATGAGTCACATTATTAATGGGTTTTATAAAAACAGGTATATATGCTAACATACTCTTGAACCGCTAGCTTAGCGTCTCAACAGAGTGACCTCACCAAACCAAGAGATGAGTTTATGAAAGAGGGAAATAGAATGCATCGGGTCAGGTATAGCGTATCTTTAAACACTAATTAATCTGGAGTAAAATATTGAGGCTGTCCAACTTCTGCAAACAAACAAACAAAAAAAGTGACACGAAGACAGAAGTTTCTTTTCTTGCATTGGGACATTGGGAAAGTCCCATGAGTCGAAGAAGAAATTATGCAGATGTTCACATATAATCCTCAACATTTTAAATTTTATACTTTTTACTTGATGTGTGCTTCTTGTTTCACTCTAGACATTTTAGTTGTTCTTCCATTATTTCCACTATTTCATCACCTGCTGCTTATTGGTAATCGACTCATGTTTCCTCCTCACCAGTCACTCCCACTGGTGTATAGACTCTTGTTTCCTCAAAGCTCGTCTCTGACTGATTAGGCCACATAAGCACAATGATCAATGTTAGCTTACAAAAATGTGCATAGCATCTTGAATCTGTTTGACAAAACCAATCCTGTCAGCTTTATGCATAAAGCACTTTTAAATTACCAAAGGGACTAAAGTCCTGCACAGAAAACTGCACAAAAAAACAATCTGGAAGCAACCTTGAAAATATTTAAGTATTGTCTTTGCTTCGATATTTCCCTTTAACAGGTCTTGCTTTAACTAGCAGATAGTTTAATGTTCCCAGTAGGTGATTCCTACTTAAGAGATTCCTTTGATGCATCAAAGCGAGATGTCATCACTGCTGATGTCATTGTTACCATAGGAACTGAACATTCTAGGTGTGCATTCACGCCAAACACGTTTTGAGTGTCAGGCGAGTCTGGTTTACATTCAAAGTCTATGTGAAGCGTTCAAATGGCGCCGCGCTAGACGCTCCAAACGCGCCGCAACAGCCCTTGACGCACCTCCACAGAGACTTTGAATGTAAACCAGATGAGCCTGATGCTCAAAACGTTTAGTGTGAACGCACCAGCATATGTCCACAGTCATATTATGTCCATCCTATTAGGGCCAAAATCTGGTCCTAATATGATGGATTCATTGTTTTGGGTCAGGGGTAACGTTTAGAGGTAAGATGTGAATTAAGTTTAAGATAATGTTCAGATAATGTTAGGGTTAGGAATAGACTAGTATTGGTTGCCGGTTAGGTAAACCAATTGGTTTTACCAATTGGTAACATTAGGTATTGGTTACCGGTTAAAACCAATTGGTTCCCTTTGGAACCAATTGGTTAAATTGGTTAAAACCAATTGGTTTTAACCAGTTGGTTAGGAATAATAACATTCCTCAGTGTTATTATTGGATTTCAGAAAGCCGGGAGGGAGCATGCATCACATCTCCCTTTGTCACCCCTCCCCTCGTTTACACTCATTCTTTCATTCAACAATTGGTAAAACCAATTGTTATAACCAATTGGTAAAACCAATTGGTTATAACAATTGGTAAAACCAATTGTTATAACCAATTGGTAAAACCAATCAGAACCAAAGGGTAAGCTTTTGGTTCTGATTGGTTTCATTAAAACAATCAGAACCAAAGGGAAACCAATCAGAACCAAATGTTTACCCTTTGGTTCTAATCAGAACCAAAGGGTAAACATTTGGTTCTGATTTTTCCAACATTTTCTCCAGTCTTTGAATCTCCTCTTGCTGTGTTTTGACTTCAGCCTGATATGCAATCCTTCGGTCTCGTTCCTCATGGAGATCAAAGTTCTTTTTTAAGATCGCCTACCTGCTTGGTGAGATCTATGACTTGTTGACTTGTCTCCTCCACCACTTCCACTGTGGGGGTAATCTCGAAGCCAGCAGACCGAGTTGTTTCCTGCTTGACTTCCGAAGATGTTAGACTCTCAAAGTTGCCAGAAGGACTCGATTCCCCCTGGATCTCTGATGATTCATCTTCCGGCTCAATGGGGCTGTCGCTGTCATCTTCCAAAGGGAAAACGACAGCGTCGAAGTCGACTTGGATGTTGAGGTCCATCATGTCGACCCATGAAAGCTCAGCTGGAAAAGCTTCATGTTCACATGCGATCTGTTGTTGCTTCATGTCGATATTCTGGTGATTTCTTGCTTCTCTGAAAGGCGTGCAATATCTGGAATCGACATCCCGCTCTTTTCGATTAATTTCGAACTTGCTCTGAAGAGTGATCTGCCGCGATAGAACTGAGGAGCAGGTCTGAGAAAACGCTGTCCATGAGCGACATTCAAGAGAGAGATTCCTTTGTGGTATCATAGAGTGATGACATCCCTGTTGATGTCATTGAGACCATTGGAACTGAACATTCTATTGCAGCCTGATGTAAACAAAATTGAAACTATGAAAAAAGAAACCGTGTTTCATTTGAATGTGCTGAGCTCTTCTGTATAATCGCTGCGTATTCCCAGAGCGCCGCATACACAGCCGCTCCCAAGGGTTTGCCGCTCCGATGCCTGAACAAAACTCCGACAATCATGAATGTGTCTAACGTAGCTGTTTACGTTTGTCGCTATTATGATTTTCAATGACTTGCCGCCGTTTTTTTATGCACGATTTTCATTGTGTTTTCTTATTCAATGGAAACACCAAATTGCAAAATTGGTCTTTGATCTTTTGACATTAGCAGGACGTTGCAGTGGGTCTCTGCTGCCCCTGCCTGGTCTCTGCCATGGTTGCTCCCTGACGGTGCTCCTTCCCTCATCTCCTCTGCTCCCCTCAGCCCACCAGCTGGCCCATTCCTCAGTGTTATTATTGGATTTCAGAAAGCCGGCAGGGAGCATGCATCACATCTCCCTTTGTCACCCCTCCCCTCGTTTACACTCATTCTTTCATTCATCTTTTTCCTTTTTAATAACTCCCTCTCTGCTCTTTGGCCATTAATAAAGATGAACTCACTCCGCTGTCACCTCCTGCTCTCATCTTTCTCTCTATCTCATCCTCTTTCTCTCTGCTCCTTATTGACCCCCTTCTTTAAACGTCGGCCCCCTCATCTCGCATCCTCCCCCCTGCCTCCCCCCCAGTACATTGTCTCTTATCTCCCTGCTCATGCCTCGGGTTCGCTCTCTTCCTCCCGGCCTGCCCTCCGTAAAAAGCTCTTGTCTTCCCTCCATCCCCCTAACCTCTCCTTTCTTCTTCAATTTCTCTCCGCCTGACACAGCAGTCCATCATGTGCTGGCCTCTGGACGCCGGCCTTCCTCTGACGCTCTCATTCATCAGGACTTTGAAAAGCTGAAATCACTCTCTCCTCTCCTCCACTGGCCGCTGCCACTTATTGCGCTATCCATCACACCTGGCGGGAGATCAATACAAGCCCTTCCCCTCTGCTCCCTCCCTCCCCTCGCTCGCTCCCCCCCCACCCCCCTCTTCGTTGCCCTGACTTCATCTTCTTCGCTCCGGAGTGGATTTCTTTTCACGTATGGCGCTTTGCCGCCTCGGCTTAAGCGAGAAGACCAAACCTGTCAGGCCCTTTAGGCGCCCGAAATGTGGAACAAGACGAGAGTAAAATGTCAATAGCGATCCACTTTGACATGGACGTGTAATTCATGACGTCGATTCAGATGGAGCCTGTCGTCAGTCAAATCACACAGGACAGTGGCCGCACAGAGTTTAACAAAATTAAGTCCTATTAAGTCTTTCAGTTTCATTGACATCAGAGAGTATTGAAGGGTGTATTGACCAGCTTGACAAGTAAACGTATTCACAGTTGCAACCGACACCTGCAGAGCGTCGCAACTGAAGTACCTTACGTACCTTGCATACCTTTTGTTCAGACATAGTTTCCCCTAAAAATTACGTGGCATTGGGGTAGAATGCGTCGCTGGCCTTCTCGCTGGAAGTGTTTCAGCAGCAAAAGTTGAGTGAAAATGAACCTTGTGCTTGGAACTTGCTCCAGTTTCTTGTTTGATGGCAACTGTTTGGCGAGAGCCAAACTCCAAAAGGGACAAATTCCCTCGACGGAAAGATTTTTGTTTGCAGCTCTTGAACGGTTTGATACGAAACCAAATTTCATAACTCTCAAGTAGAAAAGCGTAGAAGGGTCTAATAAGCCACAAAGGAAATTCCCACCTATGTGAAAGGTGAGCTGGAGCCACAAAACTTGGTGAGCAGAGGATAGACACACAAACCTTCACCTCAATCCAATTTTTGTACGGAGACTTATGAAAATGTAGTCTCATGAATTATGTCAGAATTATATTATTCCTCAACGCAAAAGTGAAACTCTGACCCCATGCAATACATAAATAAACCCACGGATCATGACAAACTTATCTTCAAAATTTATTGGGGAAGCTATTTTTTAAAAAAAAAAAGAGGAATTCAAGACATAATCAGCATAAATACCATTTATTTTGTAGTTTTATTTTTATTCTGACCTCATTTGTTATCCCCACCGATTGACCTCATGCACAGAACAACGCTGGAATAATTCTCTGTGCAACAATAATGTACGGGGAGGGAAAAAAAAAAACCCTTTTAGTTGTAAAGTGCAATTGTTTTATTGCATAAAAAAAGTTTTCCAGGGGCCAACTTGTTAAACTGGGCCTGGATTGATGGTGTTATTGCACAGACCCCCCAGCTCCCCAACCGCTTCTACCCCCCGTCCTCAGGTAGGGCTCAGTTAATGGGGGCAGGCAATAAGAGAAGCTAACGGTGGCTATAATTCTGCTGAGAGCAGCCTTGCTTAGTAAAACTGATTTGCTCAGGACAGAGGAGTCGTTAAGCACCGCGGCCGAGCCTCCCAGAACCTAATGCCTCTCTAATCTTCCTGGGTGTCGCTAATTCTTTACGTTCTATGCCGCCATTAAACTTTTTCACAGGCTCTTGGCGATGAATTAAATTACTCTGGATATATTGAGCAAACTAACCATAAATTGGCCTTTGTTGCCTTGCGCTGGTGTAGGTTGGGAAGCTGATGGCGGATAACGGGCTGCAGCTGCACAGCAAACGCAGGGGGAAAAAAAAAACGCTGGAACATTTTTCGTTTGCTTTAAATCAGTCCGTACCTGCTTTAATTCGCTCGAATTAAAAGCATCCCTGTGGATCTTCTAAAGCGTACGAGTCTCTTTTATGCAATAAAGCCGAAAAGTTACTCAAAGTTCGCACAAGATAAAAACTGAAGCATCTCGACAAATTCAGAAATGCTTCACTGACCTCGCAAAAGAACATTTGGACGTTTGAGCTTGAGTAACAGTAGCTGCGTTTAAATTACAAATGTGTGCAGGACTTATCCCGCCAATGTCAAAAAAGAAAAAAAAAAGAAAGCACCAATCCGCATTTGCGGTGTTTCCGTTGAAAAAGAAACGCATTTAACCTTAAACGTAAATGAGATCGCTTCATTATGTATCGAACCATCACACAAAATATGAAACTGGTCAGGATGTGCAGTGGAGGAGCTGGAGCTTCAACCTTAAGGTGGCATTTAGAGGCACATAAATCACAAGAGGATTTAGTCCACTGACAGACATCAACAGTGAACTGCTTTGATCCTCAGAGACCCCAATACAAGAATCAGATCTCAGCATCAAGCCAAGCCGGCGAACCTGCCAGCAGCTCAATTATCTGCCGTTAGCAGGTGATGCGGCGGCGGCGGCCAGGGGGTAATTTGACAAGCTAAACCGATCCTCATCAGGCCAGGACTGCTCCAATGGACCTGAGTAAATATATTCTCAAGGTAATGCATATAAATAGAGGAGTCGTGTTTGAGCAGCTGAGAGACGGTGAAGGCCCAGTGAGATGGAAGTGAAAGTGCTGCTATAATGCGCTGTGTGCTCTCTGGCTGAGGCGATGTCGGGCTCGTCGCCTTTCTGAAGTTAAGTGCTTGTTCACACTGACTGGGAGCTTTTGGAACAGAAGTAATCGCGAGGTCGCAGCCCGTGCCTGTTTCTGCAGCTTTATCTGTTATTTATTAACGATTAGTCTTTGAACAGAGCACAGGAAGCTTAGTACCCTCTGTACTCTCATACTCAACAGATTAATTGACCAAATACTGAATCTTTTTGCAAAATCCATCTTGCTTCCGACGGCTACAAAAAAAAAAAAGAAAAAGGTCAAAGTAAACAGATGAAATCATTTCACCAATCTCAATAAAATACAACAAAGTTTGTGGTTGTAATGGTGTGCAGCTTAGGTAGAGAACGCGCAGAGGCAGCCGGTCAGAGGAAGCACCCCGGCCGCACGCCGGGGCGTCAGAACGAGAAGCATCAGCTGTGTCAGCCGGCTGCCCTCGGCCTCCGCTGTCCGTCAGCTGTCCGTCAGCTGTCGGGACGCGGCGCGCGCGTCTGACACCTGGGGATCAGGTGGGGCCACCGGCGGAGAAACACGGTGACGAGAGACACAGGAAGTGACACGCGGGACTAGAGAGGCTTTCCGAGCTGAAGTGTTGGGACGCCGGAGGTGGGAGTGAGGAGTGTCACTCGGCGAGGTGTGACCGTTGCTGCTAGCATCTGTAGCAGCTGCGATAGCTCAGGGCTAGCTTAGTTTAGCAAAGTTCATCCTCAGTGTTTTGTTCTATTTTTAATATTCAACCAATTTTAAAACATACCGATTGGTCAGAGGATATCTTCATTTTTTAGTTATTTGTGGCTAAGCATGGCTACTCTGGATTCATCTATGAGTCATGTGGGCAGTTTTGTGATTTGTCAATTGTTTAAAGTTACTATGACCAGCAAGACATGAATTTCCCAAGCTTGCAGTTCAGAATCTCTGGGGTGAAGTGAATCAATGCCAAGGAAAATAAACAGCTCTCCTTAATTGACCGCTTTGCAAACACCACCCAGTAGCGTGTGGCGTAGCATTGCGGCTACGCATTTCAGCTTCATGCAACACTTTGTAGCAAACTTTGTAGCAAACCTTCTGAATACTAGATGGGTTTATTACGAATAATTTGGGATGGTGCTCTACACACAGACCTGTTGCCATAGCAACTGACTGACAACAGCTCCACTAATATCACAGGATCCAAAAGTCACACAAACGGAACATTCATTACAGGTACTGTATTATATTTTCACGCTTGATGTTTGCTTTGCCATCAGTAATAATTGATCATCTGAACATAGCAGTGGTTGATTAGCTAATTTAATCAATTGCTCTATCTGAGCTGTCAGAGAGTTGGTGTGTGTGTGTTTTTTCCAACTAAACTAAAACACACCAAATTCCACAGCACATCTACATGTAAAGGTTGTCAAAGTCAAGCTAGCATAACAGACCCACATCCCTCTTCCTTGCTATTTTTTTTTTTAAATAAAACTTTTTTCTGACCATTGAAGCAAGTAACACTTGGACCGTATCTAGTTGTCATAGTGCCGACAATTAGCAGCAAAGCATCCATTTTTCTTCAATATATCAGACTGTACATTTAATGCACTGTATTAGCAACTCGGCAGCTAAAACCAATGGCAGTCATCGCTGGCATGACATCATGTTGCAACGTGTCTTTAATTTCCACTACGCTCAGCATTCACATAAGCATTCAAACTTCGACCTCTGGGCGGATCAGAGTTTGCTTCTTTAGTCCGTATCACCGTTCGATCAGGCATCAAACTTTCCAAACAAACCAGACATTTTAGGCAAACAGACTAAAGTTCAATTATAGCGGACTGAACATTCCACCAGGGTGCTACCGATGATGCAGCACCCCGACTTGACCTGTTTATCCTCGTATTGTCCGAACAAATCCCACAGACGTCCCAACACGACACTGGGACGTAGTTTTCATGACTCTGAAGCCCCCTTTCCAACCAGTAGCCTATCGGAGGTCTTCTACTTTTCACCTCACGTGGCATCAATCGTCTACTTGATTTTGTCCCTTTTTTTTTTTCTTTCCGGTGAAGACGCCGCACAAACAGGGGAGGAAGAAAGATGGTGGTGTCAGCGAGGGAAGCACACGGCAGCTGAGGGTCATTAATCACTGTCATGACTGTGAGAGATGGAGGATGAAAGACATGAGAGCTGGAGCGCGGCGGACAGGAATCTCTGGCAGGGATCTCTCTCCAGAGATCAGATGAATCAGCCCATTCAGCGCCCTTCGCTTCGTTGTTGATATGAGGCTCTGACATCACATCCTGCTCGGGTGCTGAAATGCTCAAAGTCAGCGAAGCAGGAGGGGAGGTGAATACATCACAGTCAGGACGACAAAAGCATATGGGTAGCGCATTGAATTACTGCCAGTCTAGCTAGCTCCCAGAGGCGCGGAATATTTCATGAAGACAGCCAACCTATGGATCATGAAAATATTCCAGGGAGGAAGAAGGCTTTGAATCTGACCCAGCTTTGACGTTTGTGCGTGTGTGTGTGTGTACACGCTGCCCTCCAAGGCTGAAATACTGCAAGAACGTGTTTCCCAAACTGATCGCTGACCACAATCTGAACTTCAACAGCCTGCAGTTCCACAAAACATTGCATCAGAAAACACATGGATAGGGTTGCTTCAACAGACAGCTTAGGTTTTTCATTTTGCTGATTTTATGTATTGAAAAGAAACCAAAATCATTCATACATGTGAGGTGAAAAGTTGTATATTAGCTGATATTGAATGGCTACACGTTTACTGGTGGTATGGTTACGTTTTATACAGTTTTCTAAGCTGATTAAGATGACTAACATCCAGAACGCAGCACAAAATTGAACTGGTTGAAGCGCAATTGACTTTGGACAAGTTTAGAGATTGATTTCTGTTTTTCTGACAGGTTTTACACTTTTGAATCTCAGAAATTTCCAGGATTTTTCTAGTATGTTGTTACCAATTAACTCATATGTGACGCTAATGATGTGTCCCGTTTTTTTGCCATAGTGCGGGACTAATGCTAGCACTTCTACTGTGTTGTTCGATGGCGAGGGAGTGCAATGAAAAAGAAAACAATTTATTTATTTTTTTAGAAACAAACATTTCTGAGCTCCAAAAGTTGAAAAAAAACCCTCCTTATATCTTTTAATTAATCTAAAAACAAACATTTAGAACAAACTTGGAAAGTTTTTAACTTTTGAGACTCAGAAATTTCCAAGTTTTTCTTTCTAGAAAGTTTTTCTCTCACAAATTTTTGACTTTTGGATTAATGTCAACACTTCAGATTTTTTTTTTGTCAGAAATATACTTTTTTTTTTTTTTTTTTTCAATCTACAATGGCCATGATAGTTTAAGTAAAATTGTTGTACAGGATTTTCCTTTACGGATATGAACAGAATTGTTCTGAATTTGTGAATTTCCTTTCACACGGCAGTTCTGGACGGCTTTGTGCTGAGTCAGCCACGGGAAAAGCAGCGACCTCACACCGTGCAAACGCTCCCACCTGTTTTAAATCACGTTACGTCATATTTTACATCGGCTGACCACTGACGACCGTCTAACCTGAAACCGACTGGCACATGCTGAGCCTGTGTCGCCACGGCAACCGTGAGCAGAACCCGTTCCCTCGTTATCGGTTTATTTTGAAAAGGAATCGCTGGGGAAAAAAATATATATATATATATATATATATATATATATATATATATATATATATATATATTTATATGTTTTTTTTTTCCTGCCTCAGGCCTGAAAATGCTGGGCTGGATTAAATAAGTTAAGAGTTTGATGAATGCGTTCGGACCAGAGGAAAGTGGGTGGTCTGTATCTGTCAGCGGCGCTATTACAGCAGACAGCAGAGTTACAGGCCAATAAGCCGCACTATCATCACCGTCATCAGCAGCAGCAGATCTCCTTACAGCAGCTCTCAGCTGCGCACATCTCGGACCTGACAGGCCAAACGCGCACTTCTCCAGACAGCCCTGCTCCCGAATGGCTTGCATTAGATGAAGCAGTGCACTTAGAGGCCAGTTCGACACAATTAGAGGAGAAAAACTAAAAACGCCTCCATTTTTGCTCCTTCAGAGCCAATGTGTGCAGAGTGAAAGCCTCGCTTTGTGAAGTCGATGCCCTTCTCGAATGCGGGCATTTGAGCAGAAAATCGTCTGTTTCTGGTGTTTTATGAATCCGACGGGAGGATTTTCATTCCTACTGTCCAGAATAAACATATCGGCAAAAATTTATTCTGCTGACTGACATTGAATATATGTTTACATCAGCCACTTTGACTCTTTCACCGTATAAACAGAACATCTCAATTATCCAAGTGGAGTTTGATGAGGCAACACAAAAGGTGGAGGGAAAGGCAACGCATTGCTCTACTTAGAGGCCACCGTTCTGAAGCCCTGTTTGAACGTTAAGACAATGAAATGAACGAAATAAAGCAGAGTTTTTGAGTGTCGAGTAGCTCTGCGGTGGCTACTCTACACCTGTGACTTGTTGGCATAGCAACTGCCTTAAATCAGCTCCACTAGATTATCAGGATTCAACATGAAAAAGTCGACTTTCTGACCCAGAGGCGTGTTTTCATAACCCTTCTCAGGTCCACAGATCAGCTGAAGCAAGCAATCTGTGCTGATATAAATGTTTCACAATGAGCAGGTTTTGCATGACACGTAATAATCAGAAGTTCTGCAGCAACGCAGGCAGGAGACGGAGGTCCAGCGAGAAGGCGAAAACCGGGCCTGAGTGCGCGAGCGTGAGTTGACGCGACTGATGCCATCGTCTGCGAACGTTTCCTGCTTGCGTTCGCTTTCGTTTTGAAAAGGTTTCGCGCTGAAGCTGTTTGTAGCACTTTTGCGGTTTTTGTCAGAAGAAAAAAAAGCTGCTGCCATGGAAACGAGAGGCCAAAATTCAACAAAACATATTTTCTAAAACGCAGTTGTGTTCAACAGATAAAAACACATAAGTTGAGTGTGTAAAACTGCATGTTTTAGCATTATTCTGATACCAAGTAAATGTAGTATCACTTTTATCGATACAATACTTATTTTTTATGTATTAAATATCAAACTTCTGAACATTAGTTTTTTTTGTGGGTTTTTTTTTTGTTAAAACCTAGGGCAGAACTTTTATAAAGTTTATAGGTGTCTACAAAATAATAACATATTAGTATTTTCATGACATACCAAAACAATAGAAAAACAGAAAAATGTTTGCATTGCTTTCAAAACAGCAAGAGGTTATCGCGATAGTATCGATCCGATATTGATATTATCGATAATTTGGATACATCCGGTCATCTTCCCCACTCGGAGAGAATTTTCTTCTTCTACAAAAAAAAAAAAAAAGGAGCTGCACAGACTTTCACCAAAAACCTCCACTCACATCTCCATCCATCTCTGATCCTTAACACCCAAAGAGCCTCTACGTTGCAAATCTTGCCTCATGATGCTCAGAGCTGCTGTAATTGTGCAGGGGAGCGAAATGAAACGTCTGACGGTGTGAAAATGCTGCAGCGAGAAGCTCCCCGCCGCCGCATCAATCATGACTTCGGCGACGGCTCTGCTGGCAGCGAGGTTACAGTAAATCACACGGCGACGGTTTAATCCCGGGGAGAGTTTTACAGGAAGAGAGGGAATTCAATTTCCTAGCAAAGGTATGCAAATTCCACACAGGCCTGCGATTCACCCAAAGCCTGGATAGAGGCGGGAGGGAGAGAGGGCCGCTTTTATTTCTTCTTCTTCTTTTCTTTTTTACTCCACTGGGGTCTCACACCTTTCATGCTGCTCAGAGAGATTACATTTCAGAAAAACATAGCACAGACAAGACAGACAGGATAATCAATCACGTGAGTTCAAAACACTCTCTCTCTCTCTCTCTCTCTCTCTCACGCACGCACGCACACACACACACACACACAGTCGAGAACTCTCTCATCATGTCTGCTGGCTGTGTCTGTTTGCCGGAGTCATAAATCAATGCTGCGCTGTCAGACAGCCTAACACGAGCAGAAGAGAGAAATGGAGCGGCGGTACAATCTCCTCCACGCTCTGCTACACTTTTTCTCCAGGCCGAGTGACAGACAGAGGACAGATAACGCGAGGAGTTCCTGCGTGTTCGTGTGTGTCCTTGTCGCCGTGGCGAACAGAACCCCCTCGCCCCCCATTAATGTGTGACCTCATTATTCCCCCCCCCCCTCACTTCCTCTCCTGCTTCCAATCACGCTGATAACAAAAAACAAAAAAACATGGCGTCTGCGTTTTCCGCACCTGCCCTCCGCTCAAGCACGTGAGTCACAGGCCGTGATTCAGCACCCATGAGCTGAATCACACCACTAAGATAGCAGCTGTCCGGTTTACCCCAGTAATTAACACCCAGGCTCATATTGCTCCAGTGAATCACTCAGGAACATCCAGAGAACCAGGAAGAGGAGGAGGGGTCACATAAACCCTACGACACAGCGTAACAATTATTATTAACTCCGCGCTACGTGTTTGGGGTTTTCCCATCGATTACAGCCTCAAAAGCTGCTGCTGCTTCTTCTGATAAAAAAAAAACAAACAAAACAAGAACAAGAACACAAACCCGCAGTTTTATCTCTAATGTCAAGGTTCAAGACGTCCTTGGCAAAAAGCCGCTCGCAGAGCCTCGCCAACACATCTTGTGCTTTTGCAGCCACAGACAACAGTGTGATTTATCTGAATCTGATGCAGCCAACCAGCATAAAGCACTTTTTTTTTTTAAACTATTTTTATGAGTTTCAAAAGTCAAAAATCTTTCACTTCTGAAACTCAGAAGTTTCCAGTTTTTGTTTTTTTTTTTCTAGAAAATTTCCGCAACTGATCTCAAAATCGTTAACTTTTTTTTTCTTTGGGGGCAGAAATTTTATCTGCAACGGCCCTAAATTGTTGTCACACAAAACAGCAAATTGTCACTGGCACCGAAGCGAAACGCTCAATTCAACAACGTCATTAGCTTGAGGATGATACCAGTTAACTGAAGACAAGAGCTGTAAATGTGAAGTTAGACGTTTTTAAAGACATGGGACCATTTTTCAAAACCTCCTGCTGTGTTGCTGTCAAACATGCAGGAGTCAGACGTCTCCAACACAGTTTCACTGAAAATGATTTCAAACCTTAATTAATTGCTACCTTGTGTTTCCTTAAGGTGCTTTTCTTAAGTGTACATAGTAAACTGCCACAAAATATTGCTTTTTCACATTTTGTCCCATTACGGCATCCGACATTGAAACGTTTCATTGGGATTTTATGCAATATAATCTGTCTGAGCGTGAGCTATTTGGCGAAGAAGCCATTTTTCTCTCTAGATGTCATTTTTGGCTGCAGTTGTAGCAAAACTCTTTTCAATGACGCATTGAGTGAAGGGGACTGAATGCAAATGAATGCCAGCATGTTTCAGGTTCTTGTTTGTCAAAATGATGGAAACCGTATTTAATATTTCTTCCATTCTACAATTAGGCCTGTCACAGAAGGCCTAACCCTAACCCTAACCCTTTGCTGGTTGACAAATTGTCCCAGAAATGTTATCGATGAATTGTCACTTTGAGACCATTTCCAGCCAATAATAATGAAGTCTCTATGACCAAAATTGCATAAAAAAAACAATAGCCATTCAGCTTGGACAAGGAAACTGGCGAATAATGCAAACTACTTTGCACTGGGTGTCAAATGTTTGCAGCTTCGCTCAAACTGGCGGCTTTCCAACAATATTAAAGGGTAGCATCTCTTGACGGCTGAAATTATTGCGCGCATTTTAGTCTATCGTGCGAACGGCTGATTTATTACTTGCATGCGAGAGGTTCCTTTACGACTGTGAGCCACTCAATGTTGGTCTAGCCTATAAAAACTAAATACATTAAAGTCTTTTGACATCTTCTGGGAGACTGAGCTCGACTGCACTGTCTTTAGTGCTCCGACCGTTTCAACGTCTTCCTAAACACTCTCTTATCCAACTTGCGCCCGTCCAAAAGCTGCTTCCTGCTCATACGTCCCAGCCGTAACCGTCGACGGCCACTGATTCCGACAAGCCTCCGAAACGACGCAGAAGTCTCTGCAAGTTCTTTAAAGCTTCCGGAGTGAAGCAGAGAGAGAGAAAGAGAGAGAGAGAGCTCCTCATTTTTCTTTCTGCTTTTATGTGTGCACACTGCTGCGTAGCCAATGATGAACGAGTGCAGCGGATCTTGAGAGAGCTCGCAGAGGAAAGAATAATGGGTATTTAAGCACACTTGTAAATTACCAACACATTTGTCTTAGGCTGTCCCCTCAGGGATGTCTGACAGCACAGCACACAAACTATATAAAGCTCACGTACATCTGTTCCTCATAGCCTTATTGGATCTGCTGACATCACTTGAATGCGAACTGTCACGCCATGCTCCATAATTCATACGTCGACAAAGCGCATAAAGCAGTCTCTGCACCTGCATGCATGCATGCGATGTGTGTCTGTGTGTGTGTGTGTTTTTTTTTACGTGAGCCTACCTCAGCAGGTGTGCGCCGGGTCACCTAGAGTGCACCGTGATGTTTATCTCTAAGTACCACAGACAGGCATGTTGGCCCTCCTGCTGGGAAAATGGGATTACAGCTATCTGTTCCCGCGGCTCTGAGCCGAGCGCCTGGCTTGTGAGTTTTTGCAGGGCGCGTTTCCATCAGCTGCGCACGTTCGCCCGGCGCTCGGCTCGCGAGACGACGTTTGACCCCCGCTGCCACGGCGGGTCAAGCGATCGAAAGGAGTTGATGATGATGATGATGAGTTGGAACAAGTGACAGGAAGATGTTGGTGAGCTGTGACATGAATGATGAATGGACTAAGACATTAAGGGTGGATTGACACCAGGCCCAATTCGTCTGCTTTAATCAAACTCCAGTTCGTTTGGCTAGAAAGTTCAGTTTCGTTTTGGGGGAGGTGTGAACTTTGATTGAACTCTGGTAGGCCTAAAAGCCCAGGTCTCTAGCTCTGTCTAGCTCCAAAAGCCGGAAGCAGACTACAGCACTGGGTATTCTGGGTAAATACAACCAAAACAAATGCGTTTGTCTAGAATTAGTGGGAGCAATGGGCCATGGTCAAAAGAGAAATCCAACTACCGCTAAAATCTCACAGCGCTCAATGTTTTCCTCTTTTCTTTGTGAAAGAAGAAGTTGAGCTCATGTCTTCTTCAGGTGTTCTCATTTTGTTCCCTTCAGTAGGTCTTGGTGCAGCGCCACCACAGGTCAGGGGGGGGGGCGAGGGAGGAACAGGTTTTTCAAAGATGTTGGATCATTTGATGATGCAGTGAAAGAAAATCGCACCAGATGAAAATGTGACAAATGCAGCAATTTTGGATTCCAATCAATCAGAGACCACAGAACCATCAGATGTGAAAACGCCGCAAAATGTCCTCAACTCTCCTGCGGTGTTAAGAGATGGACCACATGAGCGTTTTTACCCGGCGCGCGGCCTGGTGGGGTCACGCCGAGCCCGTGTGCGCTTTCACTTAACTTTTTTTTTTTTTTACCCCGTTGTCCAACTGTGACATTTTCCATGCTCCTCCTGAGCGTCCTGCTAAGACCGCGGGAGGGTTAGAGAACAACTCCTCGGCTCAGATAACTTTATTTTGACTCCTCGCTGTAAAGGCCAGTTATTTTTGAGCCCACCTCCCCTCCGCTCGCCAGAGCTGGGATTTGTGTTTCTCCAGCCGTATCCTGTTTGAACGGCTTCCAGAGGAGCCCGAGCGCTCGGATTCATCATCGCCGTTCATAAACAGCCATTAATGTTTACGACAGGTGTTGTGACATGTTTACGACGGCATTATGTCTGCTTTATGAGACCCCTGTCAGGCCGGGATTTTACGGCCGTTGCGGCACCGGGGGAGGCGGGGCGAGGGGACTCCTGGCAGCGCATCCGAGAAGGTCCCGGGATGTTTAATCAGTTACCCGAACACACTCGCAAATAAAATGAAAAGCAACGGTGTTTGGCAGGGGAGTCGGCCTGCTTAACAGGGGGCAGCCATCAAACCTTCTTATTAAACTCAACAGGCTCCGAGCTCTGCTGTTCTTGAGGGCTTTTATAGGAAAATCACTACTCTCAATTTGCTGGCTGTTGTGAAAGTGTGTCCCAGCCAGTGCTTGTGGGTTCTGGTCGGGTTTAAGCAACACCCTCCTCCACCCCTTCGCCCCACTCAGTCACCCCCCACCCCCTTCCATCCTCCTGTTTTATGGCATGTTGTAAAGCTGCTGGCAGGCCGACAGCAGCAGTATCTTTTTATCCGGCTGCTAATTTAAGGAAGGGGATTAAGGTTATGAATTACATTAATAGCGCTGGCTTTTTGTGTGTGTGTGTGTGTGTGTGTTTGTTGATGACAAAGGGTTTGGTTTGAGGCATGCGAAACACATGGAACACTTAAGCAATGTTCTTGTTTTATGCCAGCTGTGCTTTTCTCGCTTTATTTAAGGTTAAAAAGCCTCACATAATTAATTACATTTAGTCAGAGCGCGCATTCGTAGCCATTTTTCATTCTGCGCTTTGACAAGACTTCTGTTGCGTTGGCCTTTTTACCTAATTCATGCTCTGTACTGAGTAATGCAGCTAATTACATCACAGAATTATTGTTTCTATTACTGCTTTTGCATTGAAAATATTGCCGCGTCTTTGACATTCCTCGAGCACTTTGCCGTTACGGTCGCGGAGCCGACTATGAGTTGTCTTCTGACTCGGCGACTCACGTTGCAGGCTCACATTTTTGATTGGTTCATGACCTGTTACTTTAAAAAAAAAAAACTAAACCAAAAGCTGTTAATCGGTATGCAAAACTCCAACCACGTATCTTAAAGACTGAGATTCGATTAATCTACAGTCCATATAGCAACTGTCATTAATATCAACTCATTTGTCTTTGACTCCTAAATACATTTTATGTGACATTTTCATACTTTTTCCACATAAAGGTCCTTTCTTAGAGAGGATGAATGCTAATAAGATATATTAGCATCCTTGGTCGGAAATTTATGGACACTTAACGCTGGATATTAGTCGTTAGATTACTCATATCTAATGATTAAGGTGGCACCTTAAAGATATCGATCACTAAAACACTTAGTTAGTTGCACTATTAAGTTTGAAGGGAGCCGTCAAAGACATATTTCAAAAATGCACAACAAAAGCATAACATAGGCCTGATCGCTTCCCTGATCCTTTACAATCAAACTGCAGCTCTTTTCCAACTGTGACTTAAACAGCAAAGCAATTAATGGAGCAGTTAATCTTTTTCCAAGAATAAATGCAGCGCATTTGGCCAGAACACCGAGGATTATTTCTCTCGAAATAACTCCATTTTGAACCGAGTGTCTCTGGAGCCTGGTCACACACACATAGACACGCACACACACACGCACACACACCGCCCTTTCCCTACGCCCGGGCAAGCACTTTACAAACAAACGTAAGCACTTTTATTGATAGGGTAATCCCAGACTGATTAATGGCCCAATAATCAGCCGTAACCTGCAATAAATCAGCCAGCTGATCAATACTGCTGGTGCTCTGCAGCCGTGGCCGGATCATTACCATGTCACTGTATATCTACCATTAGCCCAGGAAGGCTGAGTGCTAAAGGGAGGAATAGGAGTTGGAGGAAGAAAAAGTGCTTCCTCTCTAATGTGTTGAAAATGGGATTGATAGAGAGGTCATTTTTTGATTTAATTTGTCTGCCTGGTCGCCTTCCTCCCTCCTCCTTCCCTCAGCCTGATTAATGGCCGCACTGTACAGCCAGTGATAAAGATGAAGAGGGTGGAGCAGGATGTTAAATTATGATAATGACACACAATTAATGACACTGGAGGACATTATTCTCCAGCGTTCAGCTGCCGGTAACCTACGGGAACGTTATGGAGTTGAAAGTCCACGGCAAAAATCTGTTTTTTGTTTTAAACTATAAACATATCATGAAAACACGGTACTCTGATTCGAAGCCAACATTTTGTCCGATACTGACAAATTTCACTTCATCGAATTCATAAAAAACATTTTTTTTGTAAAATGCCAGTGATAAATCTGTTATAAACAAAGAACTCATTCTTGGAAATTCACGCGGACTGCGCAGGAGAAATTAGGCGGCACCTTAAGAAGATTTTTGAAAAACATATTCTACCTCACACTGACTTTCGACACTGTGCTGCTTCTTATAGCTCACCACAAACCAAAAACCTTTAAAAAAAAAAACCATAAAAATGCAATCTGAAAACAGGAGACGATATTCTTCTTGCAATGCTTTGATGTGGGGTGTTTCAGACTTGAAATCTGCTTTACATAAAACAATACAAAGACGTGGCAGGATCTTATTCTGTATGCTAGTGATGATCATCTCGCCTGCTGTGACAAAGCATTTCCTCTTTTAGTAGATTAACTCAATGCACATTAAGTTACGTCCCTATAGAGTAACTTTCTCTACAGGTGAACCAACAAGCAGTAAAGTACCATCCATAATTGACTTTGTTTCATTTTGAAAAACTTATTCTGAATTAAAGAACCTTTTCAGTTTGTTTCTTTTTCTAATTTCCCACATCTTTGACTGATAGTTGCTTTTTGTTAAGTTTTTGTAATGCTCACAAAAACTCCTGTCGTTTCAAAATGCTGCAAAGTGCTTAAAAAGACACGACGCCACCAAACTCACCGCAATCCATTGGTCATCTTCAAAAGGCCCTCAAACCACACTTTGGACATCCATGCTTGAAGCAAAAACTCCAGCAGGAACGTCACAGTGGTGATCCATAACTTGAATTTATGAACAGTTAGTCTGGTCTGAAACAATGGACTCAAAGGGCTCGCCGGCTGCATGATGGTCTATTTTAAACTAAATGAAAACCTAATAACCTCATATCTCATACTCTATTAAATATAATGCATAAGCAGTCATTAGAGCTATAAACGCATTGAGAGGGTTTTTTTTAAAGCCTAAGTAGAGTAATTTTCCCATAGCAACCATACCAACTTGTCTTCATTTCTGGCATCTAGAGCCTACATTTGTTTTTGGGGTTTTTTCTTTCCTTTTTGTCGATTGTATGACTTCAGCACAGCTGACAGTGCTTTGTACCAAAATGTTAGTCAGTGGAATAGTGGAATTATTTGTGGTTAAAAAACGTACCTTATGTGTTAAATATTGTTGTTCTAATACTTCTACACCAATGCTACTATGATGCATAGTACTTAAAAAGAAAAAAAAAAAAAGTTTTTTTTTTTTTTTTTTTTTTTGCCAATAAGTGAATTTTTTTTGGTGTCTGGAAAATAACCTGTTTCAAATACCTCTGGACTCAAGCTGAGCTGCAGGACATCTTGTCGTCTGGTTCTACTGCTGTCTGAGCTGCATAATGGCTGCTGGAAAAAGAAAAGTGTTTAGTTGTTGACTTACCATGCAGAAACCACTTGCTGTGTTCTTGTCGGTAGTGCAGGAGGCTCCACTTCTGCTTTACAAAGCTGTACGGTTGTATAATTGTGCATCTGTTCTGCAGTCATTTTCACGTGAGTGTAAACATTGAATTGTGGGCCGTGGCCGGCAGCAGCTTATTTGGACTTAAAGTGACGAGACCAAATAGAAATCTCATTACCTAAGAATGATTTTTTGTGAAGGAAAAAGTACTAAACATGTTTTGTATAGTCCATAGATCCATCCTGGCCTGTTCAAAGACAAAGAATCAGTCACCTTTGAAGTTTTAAGTGGCCTCAACATCCAACCACTGAAACGGACGGGATACAAAAAGGAGACGGGGACTCGGCCGAATGGATGCGCCACATTCAAATGAAGCCTCCCTGCAATCAGAGATCAGATTAGAGGTCAGGATTTGGTCAGAGCACAACCCAGATCCGCAGAGGAGACAGCTGTTAGCTGTGACGGATGAGGGGGAGCCAACAAGAGGCAGGGTCGCACAACAGAGAGGCAGAGAGGGATCAAATCAACTAAGTGAGCGAAGGAGAGGACGGGCCGGGGAAGAAGGAAGCGAGGATGACAAGGTGCATGCAGAGGAAGAGCATGTGGGGAGATAAGATAGTGCAGATGAAACCAGAAGGGGAGGACGGAGAAGAAGAAAGGTAATTTGAGAGAGCGCAGTAGAGGAGGTTGAGGCAGGGCTGACAGTGGGCCATTCATCCTCCATGCTAGAGGAGACAAACTGCTGGCAGAGGAGGACAGGCCCCATAAATCACTCTGCAGCACGCACACACACACACACACACACCCACCCACCGTAAAACTCAACCATGACCACACACACACCCACGAGAACTAAAAGTACACACCTCCTACAGCTTATTTTGGCCAGGCAAGGTTCTCCTTTTACTCTCTGGATGTGTTTCTGTCCGCAGGACTCTCAGCTCCTAAATTCAGTTTTAGGTAGTTTTAGAGCTGGATATGTGGTGAAGAGACTCTGACTCAACATATCCCCCGAATCCTCCAGCCTTCAGCAAGTAACACTCTATGTATCTCCTGAGGATTAATCAGATCCAATGTGTGAAAACCGGATAACACTTTTAGTTTTACTTTAGAAGAACATGTAAAGAATGTTTTCTGAAGCTGCGTTTCCATTATTAATGTGTGGAAATCTTTGTCGATACTCAACATGTTTGTATGACACACAATGTTTTATGAACGTTGCTAAGCTATGAGCTACACATTGTCCGAAACTCCCCCCCCCAAAAAAAACAAAACCAAACCATCATCCTCCTACCACTTCCTGTCGTCTTCTTTGTTGTTTCCGCCAGTAGTAACATCTAGTTAACTCGTGTGGTGTGAAAGAGTTTCCATTGCACCTTTGTGAAATACATCTTTTCCGTTACGGCCAAAACAGCCACCTCATCCTAGCGTAAAAATCTTTTGGCTAAAAATGTGTTCTTTTGAAATTATCGTGTTTCCACTAAGCAAATTTAGTTTTGTAATTTCAATTTGTGCAATGCTAGCGTTAATGGAAACACAGCCTGCTCTTTTTTGTGTGTGTCCTAAAACAGTTTTCTGCAAAAAGACCAAACGCTATCTGACGTAGGCCAAAGTTTTATCTAACATTAATAACCCTTTCCTGTTCGTCAGAATGAGCAGAACTTCTCCGGTTCAAATTTGTGCCATTCCTGAATTATTCAGATTTAAAAACTATTCCTGTTAGCACTTTATGTCTACTTGCTACAGTTGGCTTGTGTTTTTAGTCGTATAATAAATACTCTTTCACTGTTTTTGCAGCTCTATTTCTGTCTGCTAGGAATGGATGTAACCTTTGGATTTTCCGCTCGGAGTCCGGTAATACTCTGCTGGCGGTTGGCGTTCGTCCCCCTCCGTCTCTCTGCGGCCGCGGCGGCTGGCAGCTCGGACCGATCCGCTCGCTCTGTGTGCGTTCTGCCTGTCTCGAGCCTCCTGCTTCCCTCCTCCGCCCACCGATGGTGAAGAGTGCCAGTTCCTCTTCGCCTAGCCTCGCCTTGACCCCCGCGCTGACACACACACTGTGTTTTGACAGCGAGCCACAGTCTGAACACGCCGGTAGGTCAGGTCAGGGAGTGGCTCCCCTCGTGTTTTCACTGGAGTGGAGGACGGACACTTTGTTGTTGTTCCAGTGGTTATTGAACTCATTCCTTTCAGGAACAATTAATTAAACGGGATAAGGATGCGGCTCGTTTGGTGGCGCAAGAAAAGTCTGCGTCTGATCTGCTCTCAATTAAATTTGGATCTTTCTGGAAACGTATTAATTTTTGTAATCGCACCAAGATGAAAAAAACATGCACAAATACAAGTAGTGGACTGTTTGATTCAAATCTGTTGACTCTTAATGTAGGAACAGCGCTCTGGATTTATATGAACCTTTATATCATTTTGAAGACACAGAGTCTAGCTGAAAGTTGGCACACATCTTGATTGTTTCCACATTTTGTCAATTACACCCATAAGCCTCTTTGTGTTTCGCCAGGATATCATATGAAAGCTATAACGGTTGCAACATGAGCACATCTTATCGTAGATTAGCTCTTTGTTCACACTCCATGTCGGTAGATGGCAGAAATGGTCCTTTTGTTGTTTTACAATCACTATTTATAATTAGATTTTTTTTCCTTAATAATAGCAGATTACATCTTTAACATTTATATGTAAATACAGGAAATTATAGCCAAGAGACTAATTTCCATTCTCAGTCCCATTGACTGGTTGTCTGATGCTCACTAAGAAAAATCAGCTAAAAAACTTAATAAAGGAGAAAAGTGGCTAATTAAGCACTTGTTTAGAATTTGTAGTCTGTAAAGGTTAAATAATTTTTACTTTTGACCAAGTAAGTTGAATAGACTTAGCATAAAGACGCTAAAATTACATTTAAGCTAGGCTAAGCTAAACATGCTAATCGCTTGATTTGAAACCCCACTGTGCCAAACAAAACTTCTGCACTGTTTTTTTTTTTTTTTTTTTTTTTTAATTAGTTTTGTTATTAGTTTTATTGTTCCAAGTTTTGGTCCACGTTTCTAAAACACAATTTTCACGCGCTGCACTCCTGCAGGTTGTTCCCTCCTATGGAAAAAAAATAAAAAAATCTAGGCACACCCATGGGTCTGCAAACACAAATTTGCACCCATTCTTCTTTAATTTTAGAGCACTACAAGCACAAAGTACATAAGGCGTGACCGGATGATTAAATTTCGGAAAACGAGGGATGTTTTATTTCCATGTTACGTTCCCATCTCTCGCTTCACAGTCGTGTCCAGAGCATTAAACATCTCGTACTTGGCTATGGTTTAATGCTGAAGGTTTGTATGTGTGTGTCTTGTTTACAACAAACAGTAAATCCTGTGTGTGACCTGGGTCGCGCTTTATGTAACCTTGAAACAACTTCGCCTCTAGCAGCAGCGTGGGGAGTAAATGTGAATCACATTTACAGCCTTGCAAACAGTAGAGGACATCGTGTTAAATGTGCAGCGTATTGTATTAGTGCTGCACTGCTATAAGACACAGGAAGTTAGCGAAAATGTTCACACACCTTGAACTTATTCACAAGATACTTCAATGTATTTTATTGCAAACAATTCATTGTTTAAAATAAAATGGACCCAAAGAGTCACCAAACGGGTGAAGGGTGATGAAGTTATGGAGCTGAATTTGATCAAATAAAATCAAATGAAACAAAAATCTGAACCTGAAAGTAGTTCAACATTTTTTCAAGTTCAAATCTTTTTTCATTTTCCAAATACATTTTGTTTCGCATCTTTCTTTTCCCAGTTCTGAGAAATAATCTTTTTAAATAAATGCTTTTTTGACAAATTCATGGCCCCGAGTTAGCTGAGTAGAAGCGTGCAAGCAGGGTCAAAGGTTGTAAAACAAGTCGTAAGATGAGTTTAGTTCAATCCATTGGATGAAAATAAAAAGAAACACTTGGAGTAACTGGAAACCAACTCCGTAAATCGCCGCTCTCTTTGACGTACCATGAGACAAGGCGGTGGCAGCATCATGCTGTGGGGATTTTGACTAAGATTCTTCTAAAAAATATATCATAGAGCCTCAATGCAAATACACACCCCACTTTGAATTTATGCATTTATAAATAAAAATATGCATGTTTCTTCTACCTCAAAATGATGCTTTGTTAGTCACATAAAATGGCAATAAAACACATTAAAGTTGGTAGAAATGTGGAAAAGTTTAAGGCATGTGGTTACTTTTTCCAAAGGGTTGTATGAAATTTTCTAACCAAGATTTATTCCCTTGTAATCTAAAAAACCAGCCTCCCCAGGAATGGAAAACCATAATTGTACATAACATATAAATCCCATTACGACCTGATGGACTCTAAAAACGCCAGAGCTTTAAAAATTGAGTTTCATATGATCTATCTGTGCTGTTCCACTTCTTGTGCACACAAAGGGAGCATTTGAACAAAATGAACAAAGGAAATGTTGTATGTCATTATGTGGCGATCATGACGTATAGATTTTTGTGTATTAAAAGCTTTTAAACGGAGACAAATTGTGTAATTAAAACCCAGAAGTCATGTTGGAGTCAGTTTTTAAATTCTCTCTTTTAACCATCTTTCCTTAGTTTTCCGATCCTTCTCTTTCTTTTCCACATTTTAGATTACATTGACAATTATTTATATCTGTAGAGCGCTTTGACATTTAGTGTCTTCCTACCTGACAGTCCGGTAGTCGCAATTTGATTGGGGACCAAAACGCTGCTCCGTGACAAACCAAATCCTTTGGAAGACCTGTTCACCTACTGGCCTGTGGGGGCGCTGCACCAAGAACTACTGAAGAAAACACAAAATCATCTGAAGAAGACACTGAGCGCAACTTCCTCCTCCAAGAAATGTAAATAAAAATAGACTTTAGGGGTTGTATGATTTATCTCGTCTTTGGTAAAAGACTGCGTGTCATTTTCCCTGCTAGTAATAGGTTCACAAGTTTGTTTTGGTTGTATTTACTCAGAATGCCCTGCTTTTGGAGCAGTCTCTGGTCTGCTTAGAGTTCATATGCATTCAAATCAAACCAAGACATTGGTTTTTGGGCGACGCCTCGTGACCTGTTATAAGAAAATGGACGGATAGTTGACGGTACAAAGTTTTGCATCACATTTAACCTCAAGTGCCAAAAGTTAGTGCCATTATTTTGTCTTACAAAATTTGGTCATTACCCTTAATAAGACATGCACTGTAACCAATTGACACTTACAAAAAAGCTTTTGATAAAACGACGAATACGAAAACAGATCAAACTCCATCAGTCAAATAAACGAGCTACGAAATATGTTTGACTGACTTGTTGGTTGATGTCAAACGTCGCGATGGACGGCTAAATTAAGTTTTCGGTTCATTAATTTCCACAAGCCCTCGCTAATCAACAACAGACAGGAAGGACTTTATAACTGTTTGCCTGTGCCGTCCCAGCCAATTACGGGCTTGAAAAATGGGGGAAGACAATGAATCAAATCTTCAGTTCGGTGGTAGACATCAGATTGCAGAAAGCTGCAAAACAAATATGTCACTGTCAGTCGGGCCGTACAGCAGGCATTTAGAAGATTGCATTAAGTTGATGGCTGAGCTGAATAGCAAGCTAAGCTAATGTGGAACAGAGCCTCTGGGAACTTTGCGTGACAGAGCGGGAGGTGGAGGGGTGGAGACGAGACGATTATCATTACCCTACCCTTCATTTTTTTTTTTTCTTTTCCCCCATCTTTGTCCTTTTTATTTCCTTTTTTTAAGCATATAGACTGACCTGAAGAGAAGAGTGCGAAAATGAGGACGAAGGAAAAAGTTGATAGAAACAGATGAAGCATGATATTTAAGTAAATAACTCGGAAGGAGAATATGCTTACTAAAGAGAAAACTGACGCATTTTAGTTTTCTTTTGTCCAATATTTATGCTATGTCTATTCACTGCTATCTAAAGGAGCTAGCTTGTTTAGCTCCCACGTAAAAGCTTCGTCAAGTCACAACAGGAGAAAAGAGCCAATAACACACATGATTCTGTTTGGTATTGATGCGCCATTGTGATTGAGTGGCTCGCATACACAGAGAAAATACTGTGTGCACACAGAGAGCATTTTAACGTAGCGAATGAGTTTTCTATATCAGAACTTATTCGGCAATAGTTCATTCTCCTTTTCAGAAAAGCCAAAAACACCCCTCCAGCCAGCATAAAAATGTTTTATTTTGTGAAATTTGGGAAGTTATTTTGAATTTCGCCATCGTCTTCGACCTTTCCTACCCCAAAGTCCACAAACTGTCGCACTTGAATGAGCGTTGCCCAAGAGAGAAAAGGAATAGCAGGTGTCCGATCCAAACATGATGACGTACTGAGAGTCCACTGTGTTTTACATCGAAATGCAACTATAGGACACAAATGAAGCCAATATCACCTCGATGACATACAGTGAGCAGGGCGCAGTCAAATGCAGAGTTTATGGATCAATACCTGTCACAGCTCTGGCCTGCTGTTATCTGCAAAGCAGCCTGCTTAGAAAGATCATGACTGCACTGTGGGTGTTGGGCCGCAAGCGCTTAAAGAGTGTTAGTGCGCACGCACGAAAAGGGAATAAATTACAGGGTAATGATATTAAAAGCACAAAGTCGTTAAGATGCCAAGTTAAGGCACAATAAATCCAGTCATGGCTTCTACAGCCCGTCCCCACACAGGGTAATTAAATTAGATTTATAAGCCATATTACATCAGTCCAAGATACTTCATCCACCCTCAGCTCCTGCATCGTCCCTCCGTTCTGCCCTGCTTTATTAGACGTCTTGACAGCTGGCGAAAAATATGGCCAAATGTTTCAGGTCCCGAGCTGCGAGAGCTCTGCGCTGGGTACTCCGTCTTCTGGCGGTGACAGTGGTGTCCGCTGATAATTTATGGAGCGCTCCACTTCTCCGCAGAAGCGAGGTAGCAGCAGGACTGCTCAGGGTGCAGACAAGAGGGTTTATCTCCTCAGTCACTTCAGCACAGCGGCCACATCGATATTTGTCCCCATTCACCTCGGCGGGACGCTTTGGACGCTTCCAATAACAACAAACGAGGAGGAAGGGAAACCTTGTTCCGTCCTCTGTTTGGTCCATACCAAGAAACCGCGACCAGTTCGGGAATTGAAGTTTTGTTTCAGGAGATCTTTGTTTTCCTGATTGGACCAGAATCAGGAAGTGCGCTGGACAAAATTTGTCCACCGCACTACAAAAACTCCAAGTTCAGATCTTTCTGCTACAGGCGGGCAGATTTATATGTCATAACATAATATGACATGTTTTTTTTTTCATCATCAAATGTCAGCACAGTCTTGTAAAAATAACTTACACACATCATTAGGCATTTTTTAGGAGTTTTATTGTTGTGTAATAAAACGCCTTATTTAGCTAAAGCTGCACCTTTAGCATTTAGCTAAAGGGGCAGCTAAATGCTGTTTTACATCAGGTTAAAAGTTATTCCTTCATCAGAAACCAACCTGGAGTCTTGCTTTAATTCTTTCGAGCATGTTTGAGAAATCATTTTGTCTCCCATAGCAACCATTTACCTGTAAAAAAAAAACTTGCTCCGCTTTCGAAAACAAAGCTCCTACTCAGAGCTGCTAGGAGGTTCTGGCTCCTAGAGGAACAGCGACTCCTCCATGCAGCTCCTTCAGACTAGCCAGCAGCAATTAGCAAAGACCTTGTGAAACTGTGCATAGCTGAGTTCATTATACAAAATACTTGTCATACAACACTGGTAAAAATGGTTACACGGGGAGCGATGTTGGGACGACTTCCTGAGGGCGGAGTTTCAGAATGAGGAAGAGGTTTTTCTTTTTTTAAAGCGGCAGAGGCCCAATTCTTTTGTTGTATTTGATACATGCAGAATTTTTACTGCAACTGAAAGTAACATGGCTACTTCATAGTTGCATTTTATGGCACAATATAGCTGGAAAGCCCACATCTCCACTTAGTTCTACACTTTCCACTCTTTGAAAATGCTGCAATCTAGTGATCTCAGAAAATCTGAAAGCTCCTTTTCCACTATTGTTGGTCCTGAACCAACCACTTAACTCTCCCGATTCTCCAAACAAAGATCACTCGGACCGATGACATGCTGACAACAACTCGGCAGAACCGCCACCAGAACCGACCCAACGTCTCTCTTCAAACCAGCCGCAAAAGGTCATCCTGCCCGGTTCTTTAAATTTACAACCCTGCGCCGCAGCTTGAACATCTCTTCGTCCTTAATTAACGCCACGACAGATGATTGAAAATCTTGTAACGAAACAAGATAAAGTTTGCTCCGTCCGCGCCTCATAAATAAATCAGCATGGATAAATATTAGTAAAAAAAAAAAAAAAAAAAAGCGATTTAAACAGTAAGCTGTAAAACAAAGAGACTGTGAAGCGCGGTCGGGGAAGGAATCCAAACAAGCCGAGATTTAGCAGTCGCAAGAGTTATCGTGGGTAGAAAACAAACATTTTCTCATTATGGATTTCGGCGTGCGGGGGCGGACGCTTATCTGGCGGCATCTGACTCAATTACAAAAAAATAAAAAATAAAATAAATAAAATCAGTGCACGATGAAAAACATCGATGTTTCACGTCATCGGGGGAAGCCTAGCCAAAACAGAATTGAAAACTGGTGATTAAAACTGTTCACACACAAGAAAGAAACACTGAAGCACATGTGTTTAAAATAAATAAAAAATAAAGGGCAGATAAAATAAACGACATGGGGAAGATTAAGGGGCCTGGAGTTCAGCCTGGTGTGGTTGATTTTAATGAGCTGTGGCACTTTTATTATCATTATTAATTAGCAGTTTTCAAGCAGCGGGGAGCGATCAATAAGGTGGAGTGAAACAGATTTCAAAGGGCCATTGGAATCAATCAGAAAGACTTTTTATCTACATCACTGCCACTGCGCTGCGCTCGTTAGGCATAACAGTGGGAAATGAAAGATTTGCAGCATTTTTAATTGGAGCGACGTGACTGAACAGACATTTTTCTTCTTCTCCTGTGCAAGACTAATCTCTGAAATGTTTTGCTTTGTTTCGCCCGTATCGGTTTCTTCTTTTCTTTTTTTTCTTTTTTTTAATTCCTCCTTCCCCTCCCTCTTAACAAGCGCTCGCATAATTATAGGACACATTTCACTTGACGATACGTGGATCACACCACACATGAACACTTTGCACTCTAATCCTCCTCACCTCTTAATCAGACAAGCATTAAAATTGGATTAGAGACTATCTGCTGAAATCCCATATTTCCAAGCGGGAGATGCAGTCCTTGTTTACAAAGCTGTGATTTTAATTTTTTTAATTTTTTTCCCTCCCCTCTTTGGGAAGCAACAAAAATCCTTCAGATTGGAAACTGAAGCCACATTCCAGTGTATCTAAATGCGGACTCTATAGATCCATTCTGTGAGCGTAAAATTATAGAGCTTTGGATTGTGCAATCGGTGTTTCTTGTCGAGTTGTCAATGAAACGTTGCTGTAAGGTGACCCAATGGAGGAATTGGGAGAAGAAGGGGGCTAAAAAAAAAAGAAAAAAGAAAAAGATAAAAGCTTAGTACAGGAATATCACAACAATTTTTATTTTCATTTTAGACACGTGAACAATATTTTTCTACCCGTCAAAGACGAAAACAAATCCGGCAAATACCGGTTGCTTTATTGTCTGATGGTTGCAGATACAGACTCGTGTTCACATCTGGTGTTGTACTCGGTGCTAGTTTGAGTGGCTAAAGCTTTTCCTTCTGAACTACATCCCCCACAATGCTGTGTGGCTCTATTCTATATATGGGGTTTTTTTTTGGGGTCAAAAGTGATTATGGCAAAAACAATTTTACATTGGCCATTATATCAGGAAGGTGACAATATTGAGTATTGAATATCATATCAGACGTATTGTCTGTTTATTGATCACGCGTCTGTCGGGATTTATATCGTTATGATTCGTTTTCCATCCCTGGCAGAACATCAAGCTCCTGGTGTTTGAGTCAAAAGTCAGAAATGACGATCAAAAGTGTCTTATTTACACACATTTCTGTCCAAAATATCAAAACGACTCATTTGAAGCTTGGAAAAGTTGTTGTAGAAAATGTTCTGTTTTTAACCATCTATGTATTCCTTCTGACCAGTGAAAATAAAACATGACGTAGCTCATGTTTATTAACGTCACAGAGGAGCTTCACGAGAGCGTTAGCATGCTAGCACATATATGCACAAAACAAAGGCACAACCGCTAACTTACTCTGAGTTGCAGCTTAAACTGACGCGGTGTTCCCGCTTCAGTCGACATGTTCATCCTGACCTGTTATTTCCAGCTTCAAACATTTTCCCGGCTCTATTTTCGAGCTGGGTGGTTTCCGGATTTGCGGCGCGCCGGGAGAGAGCCACGTGATGACGTAGTGACGTCGTCAGAACGTACGGAGTGTTGTATTTTTATTTTTCTCTCATTATTATTATTATTATTATTATTATTATTATTATTATTATTATTATTATTGTATACTTTAAGAGTTTATTTGAGATAAAAGTATTTTTTTTGTTGTTGCTTTTTTGGAGTTTGTGGAGCCGGTGGCTTTAAAAGCAGGGCTCTGCTCCACAGGGAGACAGTCTGTGGTTAGACTCTGGACGAGTCACATGGACTCGGTGATGGACTCTTACGTTGAAGGCACTGCTGTTTGTCTGATTTTGACCTGCCTTGGACGTCTTTCGTACATGTTCTGCAGCTGCTGTCTTAAGCTTAATACATTTCACTGAAGCGACCTCCGGCCTTGGCCAGTCGTTTTTTTGCTCGTCCAAGTCATAATAGAACCCCGTCACAATTAACGAATGTTCTAATATTCAAGTAAATTGAATATTTATAATTCATATTGGGACTGTGGAGTTGATTTAGTACTTGTAAGGCAGTAAAATGTGAAAACGAACAAAAACCCTTGGCTACATTTGGCTTGTACAGTTTTAGGCAAAAACGAAAAACTTTTCTTTTTTCTCTGTGTCCTTTGTTTTTTCATTATTATTGTTATTATTTTGGTGTACTTACGGCTACTTTTCCACCTCTCCTGCTCTCTCTCTCCGTACCCTCCTCCATCGCCCCCTCCTTGGTCCCTGCTCTCATGGTGGAGGGCTACTTGGCACACAACAGTTAATACCTGTCTAATTTATTAGCCTCCTGCCCCAGCCCTGAAGGGCCATTAGCAACACACACTGACACAGCAGCCCGGCCTGTGTCGTAATTTATTGTCTTATTACAGTGCTGCAGCGGCATCAATTAATTATCCATTAAAGCGCTGCTGTCCCAGTATCTATGGCGGGGGCCGTGAGGGCTAGACGGAGCTGGAGAGGAGAGTGATGATGAAGAAGGTGAGGAAGGAAGACGAGGGGACGTCGTTTTTTTTTTTTTTTGGCGCACTTTGGTTCAAACATTGGATGACGATAAAGTGAGCTGGGAATGCTTAAAGTTAAAGAAGTGTTTCATTCAGAGGTCATAGGTCACGATTAAACCTAGAAATGGAAGTAATGCATAATTTATCGCAAAAATCCATCAAATCATCTTTAAACCGCTGATTCGTACATCTTCTTAAGCCTGCGTCAGAATCTAGAGCAGCATTTGCGTACCACGGTAGATTCGAAGTGTGATTTTTGCTCAAAACTAGATCCACCCACGGCCCTGCAGCACGAATCTGCGGCACAAACCAACAGCTAAGCTAAACAGTCTCTGGCACTCCCTCCATCTTTCTCCGCAATGAACCTTTTCCACCGAAGCACAATTTGTCCCGAAAACCAAAAAAAAAAAAAAGGAAAAAGTGTTTCCCGGCGCTGACAGGGAGAATGGATCGCTTCCATTACGTCGTACACAAAACACATTCTATCGAGATGAAAGGCTGGTGAATTATGGCAGACAGAGACGCTGCTAACAAGTCTGGTGATCCGGGGCTAATGAGGTGCACATTCGCTAACTACATCCTGACTGTGTGACAAATCAAAGCTGCTCAAATGGGTATCATCGTCATCATCATCGCCATCATCATCATCGCCGTCATCATCAACGCGGCGTGGAGGCCTTCGTTTTCTGCACCGATCCACATTTGGCTGAAAAGAGCGGGACAAGGTTCTGATGAGGCTGATGGAAGTGGGCTGAAATAATAGCTCATAAAGGAATGGATTGGACACGTCCTGTTAATCGCTCTGGGTTTTTTCAAGTATGTTTCGGTTAAAACCAGGCCAAATCCAGATCCCGTGAACCCAGAGGTTGAAGGAATAGTATAAAAAAAAGTAAAATGGACTTTTTTTTTTTTTTTTGCTTTACATCATGATGTCATTCTGTTAACAAAAACATGCCTGGATCTTTTGAATGTTTGCAAAATCCCTTAATCTCCAGAGAAACTTTTAGTTTGGACTAATTATACGTCACAACAAACATCAAATGGGACAAATATGTTTCAGTAAGTAACAAACAAATGGCTTCTACCGCGATTATTTTATGAAATTGAATCAATTGTCTATTTACATAAAAACGTGTTTGATGCTCCCTGGCATCTTGCTTTGAGAGGCTTTTTCTCTGTCAAACAAGATATTTGTTTTCCTCTCTCGTTTCTTAGAAATCTCGATGTTGATCAGATTTTCTCCAAAATGACAAGCTTTTGAAAATGAGGAGCTGACATTCACAAATGACAGTGAAATAAATTCTGGTTTGAGGCGATTTCCTCTGGAACCTGTTGGAGGAAAAATATCCCAGAGCTCTTTGGTTCCTCCTCATATTGACGTCATCAAACAAAATTTCAGCTGTTACCACAATAAAACCTGCTATCGCTTTCATATAACCGATGTATATGTGCGTATAAAATAGGTCAATAGAGTTTCATTTACAATCTTTACATCTTGGCGTCGATGTGGTAGATCTCGACAGAAAAAGCAGATCTTGGTCTCGAAACGTTTGCTCCCGTTCGACCGACTTTCAGGCGTTCAAGAAGCACCAAGGTGGCTGCGGCGTGACTAAGAAATCCCCCGAATGTAGCAGTTCTCAAACCCGACGGGGATGAATCACAGTTGTTGGGCCCGACTCCACAAACAGCCCCACCCAGCTCTTTTCCATCAGCAGCCTATTCCTAACCTTGTAATTAAACGTCAGCTCTCATCTTTCATTTCCCTCCAGGCAAAACCGGATTACTGAATTCCTTTGCTGCTACGCTCCTACCCTTTACCTCTCAAACCCCAACCGCCGTTTGCTGCGACAGAGGCGCTTATTCATGCTGTGCCCACGTACAGGCATGGCTGGTACAGCAGCGACCGCACACTTTTAGCACCAACATTTTAATTATTTTTTTTCTAATATATGCATGATTTTTTCAGTTTGCATTTCCAATGAAATGTATACAAAACCATTTCCTTGAGCTGCACCGCTGTAACAAACTTTGATGTTGACACTGAGGGGGAAAAAAAAAAACACCTGAAAACTGCACAAAATCAACATGCATTTGTGTGGCAAAACACAAATTTATGTTAATGTCTATAAAAATAACTCTGGCACGGTTTAGATCAAAAATACTCTACATATTAAATTGGATCAGTCTCGAATCAAACTGAAAGTGTTGATGTTCCCAAGTCGTCTTCATTCGGTCTGAAAACGTTCGCCTCTAGCTTTTCAGATCGGCCGGGCGGCTGAACACAAACGGACGTTTGAAAACCTCGAGTCGTTTTCCTTCCCCTCCACAATTCGGTTCTGATGTGTCACGCAACATCCCGTTAAAAAAAAAAAAAAAACGCTGCCGAAGCCTGGAAGCTGTCGCTCAATCTCGTCGTGTCCCGCTGGCAAACACAGCCAGCTGCAGCATCATCTGTTTTCCACAGCGTGAGAAAACGACAGTGTTCTGTGTCGCTGCGCGTAATCTGTGAAAATGTGCGACTTACAAATGAAAGCAGTTGGTGTTTCTGGTTTTTTACGACGTCTCTTGGAGATTTTGGAGGCACCGGGAACCGACATGCGGAACTCATTTATTTCACGTTTCATGTCTGCAAACGCAACATACTTACCTACCGCAAGTCTTAAAAGAAGCACTGTTTTAAAAACTTGACTGATTTGAGAAACATTGCCATTAATTCACTTGTAAAAAAAAAAAAAAAAGGGGGGTAAGCTTGTATTCTCACACAGTGTCTTATTTTATCATCCATATTCAAATGTTTACGCACTGAACATGAGGAATACTTCACATGATTCATACATTGATAACTTAGTGCATGTTTATAAATTAGAGCTACATCTAGAAATTTACCAGCTGTGGTCTGACTGGGTGGTCTGAAACTGAAGGACCCAGCGTGGTCAGGCGAACTCAAACTATCGATGCGCGGCCTTGTGGTTTGCGGGACGCTCGTTTCTGCACACACCATTCAAGGTCCACAAACCCCTCCCGTTGCCACGTACGTCAGTGGTGTTTTGAAACACAATAGGCGTGGTTTGGACGACTGTTACGAGTTCACAACTTCTTCGGAGAAGGGAATTGTGATTGATGAGCTGGAGAAGCCTAATTATATCTTCCATTTTATTGGAAGCCAATAAAGGAGACAATAACCAAACAGAGAGTCCAGGGTTTCGGTCCAACAGATGCAGCAGATGGGTTAGCAAGATGCACTCCGTCTGTGATCAGATGGCCGCCACCCGTTTTGGTCACGCTGATCACCAAATCAAACTGACATGGTCTCTATACCGCAGAGTTTCGCTGCTCAGCGCTCACAAACTGCTGCTGCTGCTGGTCATACAGCAGCAGCAGTATACTGAAGATACAGGGAAATGTCCCCTGTATCTTCTGTTTTGTCCAACGTGACCATGTCGATATGTTGGAACGCTTTTTGGCATAAACAAACACGGCCACAAAATTCTCCCTAACTGCACAATAGGGCATTGACAGGCATTGACGAGTTCAGCAGAGCCGATTTCGAAATTTGTCCTTTTTCCGTAAATGTGTCACACCGATGTCGCATAAATTCACCCTTCAGTGTGAAAGTTCTTATCGAAGGAAGACGAGTCAAAACAAATGATTTTGTTGTTTGTTTGATATTCAAATGCAGAGTTGATAGTTTCGAATCCAACTTTAAAATTAGTCTTTTTACAAGGGAGGACAATTTGAGCCTTTGGGGACGTTTCATCTTTGAACTCTTGGGACATGGTGGTTAAAAATAAATGTTAGTCTCTTGGAAATCTCAGAATCTCAGGAGATTAAGGGTCTTTATCATTTACGGAACAAACACAGATTAATGTTTAGAGTGAGTTTTGGCATTCATGCTAAACATGCTAATTTTTAATGAAAGATGCTAAACTACAAGAACACAACCTGTCAGTAAGTTCCCCGCTTGACCCCATGATTAATATCCAACATGGCCGCTTCTAATATAGGATATATTTAATATCAAACTCCCAACTTCTGAGACAAGTTGAACACATCTTGCCAAAAAAGTCTTTACAGTTTGTTGACATGGATTTACGCACACATTAAATGTTAAGGATCACAACTTTTGTTTGCACAATCAAAACTAATTTGTCACACACAAAAATATGAATTTGTAAATCAGGGAGTTCATGTGAACTTTATGAAATCCTTAAGATAAAGCCTAAAAATTTCTATTCTTAGAGTTTCCTTTTACTAGTATAATATCTGAAACATTATTGATTTCCAATCTGAAATGTAATATTTGTCTGATGATCTGTCATTTAAAGCACTTTGAATTGCCTTGTTGCTTTTACTTTGGCCTGGTCTTATAGTGGAACCCCGACCCAAGGACTTATTTATTCTGGAAGGTTTGTGTGTTTGCTGTTCTTTCCATCTCTACCCATGGGGTTCTGGATTATTTTGTGTTTGGCGCAAAGCAACATTTTTGTTTCCTTTTTCCCCATTGGATGTCCGAAAGGTCCTGGGCTAAAATAAAGCCACTCTTCCTTGCGAGCACACACCCAAGTGACATAAAGGGAATTCAAAAGTTTGGAAAAGACCTTTGTCTTGTTCTGTTTCACTTTTCAACCAAACCAACCCTGACACCAACAAACCCATCATCAGCGTTTCCACGACGACAGCCTCGTCGTGGTCAGAGTTCACGTTCGTACAAATGTGATTCCTGTGCCATTGGAATTTGTTTTCATCGCCTCGGAGAAACAGCCACGAACACAATCGCCGCACACGTTCAATGTCCTTGGGATGGAGAATAAGGCCAGCCAAGGAAAAAAAAAAAAAAAAAATCTTTTTTTTTTTTTTCCTTCACACCTCAGTGTCGGGCCGCGGTCCCCAGGGTGATGCAGACAGGAAATGGGAATGACTGCTTCCTGCCTGGGCCAGCTTTGAAGGCAGCGCATGAGGGACGATCCCACGGCGGAGCAATGTTCCTGCGCTTTCACCGGGGTCTTTGTAACGTCTGATTTACAGCTTCCCCCTGCCCCGCACCGTTTCATCTATGATTTAATGTTTCCTGGTCAGATGGCTATCGGCGGCCTTACATGTCCGCTCTGGTCCTGCAGGACGCCCGCCGCATGGAAATAAAGCCACAAGCTAGCTTTATAACGCAAAACTAACATTCCATGATGCTTCCCTCCTCCCCCTCTTAATAGCTTACAACTTTTAACCATTACCTCATATTGAAAACACCACTTTTTTTTCCCCCAGGTAGCGTTTACTGAACAAAAAAAACCCCTTACTTTATAGGTTTGAATGTTTCCGTACACTAAAAGAATCTGGAGCGCTTTCCCATCGTTTCACTGCAACGTTTGTCACACAGATGTTCCTGTTAATACTCAGCACTTTCCCCGCTCTGACCTTTGACCTCATCCCTTTCCCAACCTTTAACCTCATCCTGAACCCTGTCGTAATTCTTTAAAACTATAAACCCCAAACTCACCTTTAATAAAGGTTGAGGTGACTCAAAGTTCAGCCCGATTTATGGTACTTCCCAGGTCTACGCAGTTATTTTGTAACACACCTTTTCGTTCCATCGCTACATCCGCCATTTTTTTTTTTTCATTATTATTTTTTCCTTTAGATGTTCCCATTGTATTCATCACTCCATGGGGTTCAGCTCTGTTGATACAAAGTTAAGCAAAAATGAAAAGTGTTAGGAAAGTTCTTAAAGTCTGAGATTAATTGATTCATCGTCACCTCAAAATTAAATATGCCGTTGGCGATCTTTAATGCAGGAAGAGACGTTGAAAGTCACCAGAAAAGAGAGAAAAAAACTTTTAGAAAAAAAAAAATTACAAATGTGCATCAGTTTGTTTTTACTTCAGCTCTCTTTGCCTCACCAAGTTTGACAACCACATAAATTGTCGACACATGAAAAGCAGAAGATTTTAAAAAGGAATCTGCTTAAAGGTATTTGGTTTGGAATATTTCCAGGGATTTAGCATTCAGACTTTTTAACAGCAATTTATGAGTCCATCAGGTTAAAAGAAGATACAACGCTTTCAGCACATTTTTGAGTGAAGTTCTGAGCTGCAAAAAGGGAAATCAAATATTAAGGTCTGAATTGTTTCATATTAAATGTAAATCAATCAGAACAAATGTCAATAACATCAAACTAAGTGAAAAGCATTAAAGTGGAAACCCTGACTCCTTTGTGTGAATGAAATTATTTTTGCAACTCTGTGGAATAAGTGAACTGATGCTGTTGCATGTTTGGATTTGCTTTAGTTTGCCTTCAGAGTGTCTATGTAGCTAAACATGCTAGTTTAGCGTTAGCGTCATACTCTGGGATTCATGTTCTCCGAAAAAAAAAAAAAAAAACTAAGTAGAAACACTGACAGTGCCCACACAGCCAGTGTTACTAACATCTGACTAGCAGAATACATCAAAACAATATTTATATATGGCATTAATTTACAAATACTTTCTTGCTGTCAGACCGAATATCATCAAAAATGGAAGGAACGAGGGGTAAAAAAAAAAAAAAAAAATCTTTCAAACATGTAAATCCTTACTGTTTGGTACTGTTTTGGTTCTTCTTGATACATTCCCCTGAACATTCAACGATGAAACCCAACATAGATGTCAAGGTTGATCAGTAGAGTTGATCATCACAAGACAATTAAAACGTCAAAAAACGGCAAAGTGCAAAGTTTATCTCACGGGAAGAAGTTCTGTTCAATCTGCAAGTTTACAACATTATAGAGAAACGTTAAGTGTTATTGTTTCTGTGAAGAAAAACAAATATCCAAATAGTTATTTATCTAGCTAACTAGTTAACTAGCTAGTTATTTAGTTAGCTAACCAGTTCACTAAATAGCCACCTAAAAGGCTAAATATATAGATAAATAGAAATACAGACATTTATCTGTTTTGTTTGCATTATAAAGAACAATCATTCCACATGTTGCATGCTGAAATGTATCTTAGCTTAGCCTCATGGCTGCCTCAGTATGCTGTTGACTTTTTCTAGGCTTTTGAATGTTTTTTAGCATTTGTTCTGCTATCCTCACACTTTGAGCCATCCTTGGGTTGTTTTGTGTTTATAATCCCCGTGGTAAAATGTGTATGACAGTGCAGTATATCCTGTGTAGCTTGAAAATGTCCTTTTGTCCAGGGCCAGCCCTTTCCCCATCCCTCGCTCTCATCACGGCAGTGTCTGTTTTTAATCTGGGACAGTGATTTATGAAGGGAGCCGGGGCTGTGTATATCTCCTCACTTCCTTTCATTTCTCAAATGGTTTGTACTCCGCGGGATGATAGATTTATCTACACACAACCCCTGCATGACTAATTAACTCTGAAATATCAGGGCCAGATGTGGAGCTAAAAGACGGGCCCCAGAGTGTGCTTTCTCTCCCACTCGGCCTGACTCACCGCTTTTTCTAACTGTTGCTCGGGATTTTCCTTCTGATTTCGCCACTTCTCAACACTCAGCGATAATTCAGCCGATAATATGACAACGTGTTTGAGGGGAGAATGTAAATGTTGTACAGACCGAAACAGCAAATTTACTCTGTTGATGGTTTTGATTTTGAAGACAGCTCAAAATAAATGGAGGACTTTCTTTTACCGTCTGGGCTTTGTTTTACACTCTTTACAGCTAAGTTATGGCAAACCCAAAGTTATTTTTCTTTTAACTACAAAGGCATGCAAGTAAAGTATCCAGTTTGGTCCTGTGTTACATTGTTCTTTATCACTGTGCTTTGTATGAATGCTACAAAACTGAAAACTGATGTTACAGCAACACGACGGGTGTATAATAGTTGAGACTACAAGAAAACCCAATGCAAAAAACTGCAGCCAGTTTCAAAAAACCCAAAAAAGTGAGCTCTAATTCAACCTGATACCATAAGAAATCTTTGGTGCGTTCGCATCAAACGTGCTTTGAGTATCAGGCATGTCAGGTTTACATTCAAAGTCTATGTGGCGACGCGTTTCGATCGTTTACCGCGGCGCCATTTGAACCGTGTTGAGCGTTTGACGTTCAGCGTGTCCAACGCTCCACACAGACTTAAGAGTGGAAACAAAATCAGAGTGAAAAGATGAAAATGTGAACAGCAGCTCTAATTTTGAGAGAAAAAGCAGTTCACAAAACAAAACGATACACAATATTTAGTTGGAGAAAACTGAGTCAAGATTCAGCTGTAGATTTTTGAAAAGTCTATTTCAGTAGTGTTGTAAATTTTCCACAAACTGTCCTGAAAAATCTCCAGTCAGCATAAAATAATGCTGTCAGACCTAGCAACTCAGTCCAGTACATCGCTTCATTTTGCTGCTGGCTAGCATAGCATAGCTAGCAGCAAAAAGTCTAGCTAGCATAGCAAAGCTAGCAGCAAAACGTCTAGCTAGCATAGCGTAGCTAGCAGCAAAATGAATAGAAGAATATTTTGACCTACACACTGAACATCAAACATCAAACACGTCAAACTCAAGTGGAATTTTAAAGAATCCCCGTTCAGTGTAAAAACAAGTTTGATCAGTCGAAATATTTTAGGTCTTGTTCCAGAGATGATCAAATAAACTGGGGAACACTTTTAGCACTGCTAGCACGCCAACGTTAGCCTCGTTAGCAGCTGAACGTTATCCAGCCTCCCGGAGGAAAGGACAAATTAGGAACAAACTGGATCCTAACATGTCTTTCAACAATTATCACAACAACAACAAAAAACATGACTGTATTAACTACTCATAAAATATTAGGAGCTAATCTCACTTCCAAAATCCTGAACTACTGAAAAAATTTTTGAACAAGCAAACATCTAAAAATTTCTAAAGAGGAAAATAACATTGTAAGAAAGACAACAAAAAAAATTTTTTTTTTTTATCTTGCTCCAGGCTTCTTCTATGATGTTTTGCGAGTTAATCGTTTCAATCCCACTACTGAAAACTGATGTTACAGCAACACGAACCTTCGTCTTGCGTTAGCTTGATGAAGGTTCAGACGCTATACAATGGAACAGATTATAATCAGTGGTAAAGACAACGAGTCAGTGACCATTTAAAGGGTTAACATGAGCTCCACCACGTCTTGCGTTTCGCAAGTCGGACAAAAGAGACTTTAGAAATTTGCGCAACACGACCTGATCGAGCAGAAAAAGTCTAATTATTTGTTACCCACATCTGAAACAGTCAATAAAGCTCACTCGTACGTAAAGTTACCTACATCACCCTCCGACTCTGAGAAATACATGTGTGCGCGTTGGTGATAAAAAAGAATAAATCATTTGCAGATGTTTGTGGCTTTGTCTGCGGTGATGACTCTAGTTTATCTAGCCATTTCATCGGGAAAGAGATCAGGCGGTCGACAAAATGCAGGAAATTCGCTCTGCGTAGCAGCTCTATTTCTTTCAACATCTTCAATACCCACTAGCAATCCGTTCAACATTGCAGCCTCATTTCACCATAAAATCAAGCAGTAATCGAAATGACAGGATCCATAAACTTCCACATTATTGGCTTTTGTTTGCTTTAATTAAAAACACAATGCGAGACCGACATGTTTAAATCAGAGTCTGTAAAACTGTCGGTTCGAATTTGTTCGGGACGTCCTGATTTTATTCTAACTTGTTTTTCCATTTATTCTGTAGCTTCTCTTAGTCAGCAGCCGGCCGCCGGCTACACCCAGGACCAGTCACAGTCCAACAGTGGACCAATGCAGAGAGAAACAAACAGACACCATGGGCAATTTAGAGCCACCTTTTCATCTGACGTGCTTCTTTTCTAACTGCGTAAAAAAAAAAAACGCAAAAAAACCCAACACGTGTTCAGAGAACGCACAAAGTATGCCCAAAGAAACACCAGCTGAAACTCAAACCAATAACATTAACCATGCAGCCTCTAAATGCAATAATATGGCAATAAAATGAACTAAAACCCATTTTGGAGGAAAATCTAAGATCGTAATGAGATTCCCATATATGTGTCCTAAAATGGATGAGCTGAGACCATTGCGTGAACTATAAAGTGACACATAATTTTCCTAGTTAGGATTTATTTATTTCCCACAAGTCCTAAAACAATAAAATGTCAAAGCTGTCTTCCATTTGACAGTGTGGTAAAACTAAAAAAACTCACTGTTTTAGCATCGTGGCAGCTGCACCAGTAAACCCAGATTAAAGTCAGAGATGAAGCAGATCTCTGTTTGAGACTGAATTCTTTTGCCTGCTCTTTTCAAAATACAGTGAATTCGATCAAATGTCGTAAACATCTCATCAGTCATCAGTCATTCGTTATTAGATTAGCCTAGAACTCAATTTAACAGAGGAATGGGGTTTGAGTCATAATGGAACCATTACAAATATACGCAAAACTTTATCAGCGTCCCGCTAATGTCGAAAAAACACAATTTCGCAATTGCGCTAGTTTCCATTACATAAAAAACTCAATTTAAATAACGTGAAGAAATTTCTTCTCACGATAAGCCATCGTCTAATAACCACTTCCTGTCGTTGTCTTTGTCGTTTTTGTCAGTGGTAACATCCAGTTGTTGGTCACATGACTTGTGATGTGAAAAACAAATTTTAACACCTCAAAAAAACTAATTTTACCATATCGCATTTTCTCGATATGTCGTGACCAACAACTACTTTCTACTGGTGGAAAAGACAAAGAAGACAACAGGAATTGGTAGGAGGATGATGGCGCCGCATTTTTTTATTTTATTTAGTGAATAAGTGTGATCTTTAATTGCATTTCTTCACAGAAACATCAATTACGAAATTGTGTTTCGACATTACTGGAACATAAGAGTTTTGTAATTGAAATCCAGCTGGAGTCATCGTCTTCATTTCTAGTTTGTGAATTTCTCTTAAAATGCTTTTTCCATTCCCTTCATTTTTCCTACTTATCAGTCAGAGTGTCTGTTCACCTGTCAGCAAAACCGCTCTTTGATATCAATCATCACTCTGGAAGAAGAAGAAAAAGAAGCAAATGACAGTTCTTCGTCTGCACCTTTCTTCCCTCTGTGCTCGTCTTCTTTAACTCCAGGGTTGGGACAGAGTGATGGGTAAACCTCTTCCAGGCAGATCCACCTTAAAAAGAAAACCGCCAGAAGCCCCCCGCCTGCCCTCACTGACATGCTGACAGCCTGCCATAAGTGACGGGTGATCTGTACAAATTTCAGGACTAATAAATCTACCTGTCAGAGGAAGGAGACTTGAAAGGGCCGCTGCCCTGCGGCACGGCTTAAACGCCACTGGCGGTGATGAAATTCTGTAGGTCGGAGAATTACAGCTGTCAGGAAGAAACGCCTACATCGGATCTGATGGCTCGCCTGGCTCCTCTTACAAGCTGCGCTCTCGCTCACACAACTCCAGCTCGTTTCTTCACATTCTCAAACGTGTGAGAGAGTAACTTCTCGAAAAAGTGGCGTGGGAAATAATATCTCCTACGTACAGCACAATATTTTCTGAACAGTTGTTTTGTTTGTTTTTGTGTGTGTGTGTGTTGTTGTTATTGTTGTTCCTTCTCGCAGTGGAGCCAAAGGCTGGAACAAAGCTAAATCATAAAGCACACAGCTGTTTTGCCTTTTCATCACAGAGCAGCTCGATTTTTATTGTCGCTTTGAAGTTCAGCCAGTGAGAGACATATTCACTGCGGGTCCTTGACAGCTATAAACATCAGTTCACCCGCTCCATCATCTGAAGAGAGAGGCATAAAACAGCTGAGCGTGTTGCTGTATTTATGGGTAAACGAGTGGAAAAGCCATTGCTCTCTCTAATCTGTCATAAAGTAGATTTATGGGTGTGCGCTGTGAGAATCTTGTTCGGTCTGTGTATTGACTCATCTCATGCACACAGGTTCAATAAGGCCAGCCACTGTCCTCACTCGACATCAGCGCTACCAGCTAATGAAAGAAATTGTGTTTTTATTGAGATTTACTGGACATTAGCTGCGGTTTCGTCTAAATTAAGCTAATGTCAAAAAAAAACAAAAAAAAACGAGACTTCTTTTTATGAACTGTGCGATGCTGTGCATTGTCCAAAAATAACTCAAACCACGATGATCCTACTGCTTCCTGTTGTCATCTTTGCGGTTTTCGTCAGTAGCAACATCCGGCTGTCGATCACGTGACTCGTGCGACGTGAGAAGTGTTCGCGTTTCAGTTTTGCAAAATGCATGTCTTCTGATACGGCCGAAAACCCCCCTCCTCCTAGCGCAAAAAAGCTTTTGCTGGAAACCGTCAGTTTTTACGAAATTGGCATGTTTTTCAGTTGAGCAAATGTATTTTCGTAAGACAGAGATTGTGGAAATTCACATAAAATCAGAAGCTTTTTGATACTAATATATAATTGTGAGTTCATTGTAAATTTTCCACATTAATGTTCAAAAGCACTGGGATTAAGGATGGCGGGATGTCTTTCTTCTACTAAACTGCTTCCTCAGCCTTACTGGATGTCAAGTTACGGTCCAGGATCGATGCGGCGAGTAGATAAAGACACATTTACTGACTTACTTTTTCTAATTTGTTTTTACTTTATTTGAAGAGAATAAACTACAAATTTGCGAAGGCGTATTGACAACCACTTATAAGCAACTCTCATCAGAGCACATTTAGGGATAATCAAGAAACTTCCAAACTCAAAAACATGTCTCATGCTACACCATGCAGGCACTCTGATGAAGATTAACTTACCTCGACATGGTGAACGCTTGAAGTACCTTAAGCTGATGCCAGTCTGACCCATTTCCTGATTGATTCAGCTAAGGAATGTGGCCAGATTGTGTGAAACACACTCAGCAGATAAACATCGTCACTGATCATGCTGAGGCTTGGCCGTCTGCGCTCCGTTTACCAAGAGTAAACATTTAGGTTTCCAATCACACGTTGCCACAGCATCGAAGATGAAACGTTCCTCCACTCTTTCGTGTCTCATAGATGTTTATAAATAATCCCATTATTCCTTCTGCTTAACAACAACATTCCCAGCTGTTTGAATGAAAGTGAAATAATAAATATCTGCCAATGAAGTCTTTGATCCAACGGATATGAACATTTTGGGGGATTTTAAAAGCTAAAATCCGCTAAAATCGGGGTTTGACAAGCTGATAGCGTTCCAACGCTTTGAGGGTTTCTGCAATATAAAAGTTTTTATACTGCAGAAAAAGTTGTGTAGAACTACCAAAGATAATAACTTTAGAGAGCATAACTTTAAAAATCCAAAATGAGTCGTTGAACTGAGCAGGACACATTTTTCCCAGGGTCTGAATCAACATGTGTCAAAATTTTAAGTCATGCCTCATGAAACCACATGAGCTTTTTGTAATAAAGCTGGAAAAAAGTAAAAGGATTACTAATGATGACACGGTGCATAATTTGAGAAACACTCTGTTCCAATCTATCAACTGAGTGATATTTCTCCTGATTGCTAATAGCTTTGGCCTGAGGCAAGCCCCAGATCAAACCCAACACTTCTTCAAGTCATGCAGATTCATTTTCTGGGGATGATAAAACATTTCCACCAAATTTTATGGCGATCAGTGAGGACACGTTGATGGAAAATGCAATATTCACAATGGCCCTAGAGGTAAAGCTGGAAAACAGTTGAATTACTGTTTTTTTTTTTTCCCTTTGTAGGGCCATGAACAATCGATCGACATCAAATTTCTCTCTGACCAATTGGATAGCAATGCAGAATTTCAGTCGGTTCCAAGAAAAACCTAGGAACTTATGATGGCTTCTCAAGAACACGGTGATCACATTAAATGAGAAATTAAAGACCTCTGCCTCTCCGTTATCCCTGCTTAACCTCTCCGTCACCTTGCTGCCGCCCATCTCCGAGACCTCTGGCCTTCCCTTCAACTCCCGGCACGGCCTGAGGCTGAAGGTTCACGCCTGGGTCTAGATCAACAAACGGAGTCAAAGGTCACGCTTCCTTCACCCCGGTTTGTGTGTTTGTGTGAGCAGAGTCTTCTTGTTGCCTCTTCGGTTTCCCTTAGTGGCCATGCTCCTGGGTCTCTCAATGTCTACGTAAGTGTGAAGACTCCCTATAGTTTAATATATTTGCTTTTTAAAAATAACACAGCTGTCAGATGGAATTCAAATATTAAAAGAAGAATTGGTTTTTTTGTTCAATCTACTGAAAGCAAGGAGAAAGTGATGGGCTAAAAAATGGCGTCGTCTTCTTGGACGAGAACTGCTAATCAACTTCCACCACGTTGCACAGGTATCCCTGCCCAGGATGATTGGACTACATTCCAGCTTTAGTTTGCCTGCAAAAACAAAATTTCTGATGTCACTCCACGTGTTTTCCATTAGATTACGCCCCAGGCATTGGGCTGGTCACTCCATACTGCTAATCGCATTGGACTAGAACCAATGCAGCTCACTGGCTTGTTTGGATACGTTGTCTGGTTGAAACACATGTTTCAGAAAACACATTTTTCTGTTCAGAATCAAGCAACATGACCTCTTTGAGTATCTTAATGTGCTTCAGTTGATCATTGATTTCTGCTATGCATTAAATAGGGCTAACAGTACATTTTCAGATCCTGTCTTAAGATGTTACAAGAAGGTCATTATCCACAGTGAAATGAGTCTTGGGGAGGGGGAAAGGCCAAAGAAGTCATTTTTCTAGAAAAAAAAACTAAGATAAACAGAGGGATTAAAGTTTGCATAAACACTCAGGCTCAAAAGTGAGATTTCCAGTGGTTTAATGAGGCTGGCACTGAAATGTTTGGCAATAATGGCTGCAGTTTATACTTGGTAAATATAAGTTTGCCAAAATTTTGTATCCCAAGTGTGAAGTATGATTGAGGCTGCATCATGTGGTTGAACTAGGATGTCGCTGCAACAGCAACTGGTGCACTTCTCAAAATAAACTGCATTGTTAGGAGAAACTGTAGGTGGAAATCCTTAAGACATCAGCCAGGAAGTTAAGGCTAGGGCAGAAGTGGGTCTCCTAACAATGACCCTCAGTGTGTCTTTAATGTTTTATAATTTTTTTTTTTTTTTTTTTTTACAGTGTGGCTTATGGAGAAAAAGTGGCCGTCACAAAACCCATGATCCCAGAGAAGAGAAAAATAGAGTTATCCTTTATTCCCCCCAATATGGGGAATTTTTATTTTTTTTGCACAACCGCAAAATGACGGCCAATAACAGCAAATAGACTCACACAAAGATAGATGATAAAAACAGAATAAACAATGAAATACACTGCAGTAAGGGCAAAAAGTCAACATAATTACCGTGTAGTTATGAAAAATACTCCAGTCAAAAGGAATGTGGAACAGAGTTGGTTGAATAAAAACATAAAAAGACAGGCCATTTGGAGCGAGCGATAATAGAGACTCCATCGGAAATTTGTTAGAAAAGCTGCAAATGTGTTTAAACCACACTGTGCTTCGTACAGAGGATTTAGACCTTCCACTGCTGGCTGGAGGCCTGGACACTGTTGAAATTTCAAGAGATTGTCCGATTTTACCCAATAGTTAACGCTCGCGTTAGTTAACTGCGCTATGAAGCTTACCGGACATTGTAAACTGCGAAGAGAGAAGTGCCGAGTCAAACAACATCTCTTGCGTAGGAAGTCAAGCTAGCTCAGACAAGTCGGCCTACGAAACTGAGTCGGATCAGTTCTGTCAGAAGGAACGGGCCAAAGTTCAGCAAACAAATATTTCTTATGCAAATTTTATCTGTATTTCTGTTTTTCACGGCTGTCCAACACTTAAACTTGGGTGCTTCAGTCATATATTTAAGGAGAGCAATTTCTTCTCCACAAATAAAACTTTTTAATGGTTCAGAGAAAAGAAATCGCAACCTGGAAATACTTGCGCGATAAACACGTTGCAGATGGGAGTCTGTGATCGAGGCAGTGCAGTTTTCATGCTCTTCGCCAGCTTCCACCCTGAACCCTCACGCTGTAATCTGATTGTATAAGTGTGGAAGGAAAAACTTTGAAGGCATAAACAGTGAGTTAATCTCTATCTCTGAACTCACCGGCCCGCCCGTCAATTGATGTGAAGGGCTGCCAAAAAACAACATGGGTATAATTTAGCATGACAGCCTTCTGGTGGCAGCTGGGGTGAAGAGTTCATGGAGAGAAACAGACGCTCTATGCGCGCGCGTGTGTGTGTGTGGGTGTGTGTGTGTGTGTTTGGAACAGACAAAGACTGCACACACATACAGCAACAGTCTGATTTACTGTATATGGGCCACATTTATGTATGGTGGTAAAAGTCTTGACTATACCAAAGGAAGCATATCGGAGTTTGACAATTTTGCAAAAAACAGAAGTTCGATTGTTTAGCCTTGGGCACAGAAAGGTCAAGTATAGCTATTCAAAGACTTCAAAAACCAAGAGATTCTATTTAACAAGACCTCTTTTATTTCTGTCCTCACCCGTTACATTGGACCAACTGTCTCTTACTCCATCCGCTGGCTCTACGAGAATGTCTTTTGACAAGGGTGGACTAAAGCGGAGGATGACCCAAAGCTGGGCCAGTGCAGACAAGACCGGGTGCCCGGGGGCCCCTGGAGGCTTTGGGTCCATGACACCCAACGAGGAATGAAAAGAAAAATCAAGTGGCAAAGAGCACAAGTGTGATAATGGATTCCCACATTAGGTCCATCAAGGTCTGATGAGAAATGAAATATGGCAGCTGTTTGGCCGTGGAGGCAGAAAATCCGCTTTGAAACGAGGCAATTGTCTCTCTGCTGACTCTGTTTGGTGGCAGCCGCTTGGGGCTTCCTTTGCATTACGCCCCCCCTCCCCTCGGCCACGTCCCGGGGTCAAGGCGAGGAGTGGAAACACATGGTTTCAATGGCGTCGCCGATGCTTCGGGTCTAGAGCTTGTCCACAAGTTTGCAACTGTGTCTTTAATTATTTATGGTTAGAGCAGGGGAAGAAGCTCAGAAAAAGTTTCCATGTGTTTGAGACGGAAATAAACCAAAGCAGTCCGCTTCGCCGTGTTGGCCCTTCGCACGGCTTCCTTTGAATTCCTGCGGAGTTCATGGATTTCTGCAGGACTGAGAACCATAAATTACCGGGGAACAAACCCGAAGACAAAAGCGGCTACAGTAACTTTACGCGGTGCTTCGGGTCAGCAGGGAGTCGTTTCATGAAAAGGTCACATCTGAGTCTTCAGATCAGGAAAAGCTCATGTTTGACCTGCACGAAATAATCTTGATGGGACATTTCAAGTCAAAAACACCTGATTTTGTTGGGGTTTCTCTCAAAGCAGTGAAGTCAAAGTGGTCTAGTGAAACCGACTCATTTGTTGGTGCATAAAACTCAGTCCGGTTTAAGTCCAGAACGTGGAGCCATCGGCGTCTTAACCTCATCGTAAATCGTTGACTCATATTTGTACATTTTGATTTTTACCTACATTCTAATTTAAATATTATATACGGATCTATTTGTGTCTTTAATAAAGGTGATGGATGAACAAATAGATTTCAGTAGTTTTTTGTTTTTTTTTACAAATAAAAATCTGAAAAGTTAAAATGTCCAATTAGAGCCACAAATCTTTTAGGGTGTGTTCGTACCAGATTTTGAGTATTTGAAAACAGAATATTTGTTTCCAATTTCCATCCATCCATCCATCCATCCATCTTCTGCCGCTTATCCGGAGTCGGGTCGCGGGGGTTGCAGCTTTAGAAGGGAGGCCCAGACTTCCCTCTCCCCAGCCACTTCCTCCAGCTCCTCCGGGGGAATCCCGAGGCGTTCCCAAGCCAGCCGAGAGACATAGTCCCTCCAGCGTGTCCTGGGTCTTCCCCGGGGCCCCCTCCCGGTGGGGACGTGCCCGAAACACCTCACCAGGGAGGCGTCAGGAGGCATCCTGACCAGATGCCCGAGCCACCTCAACTGGCTCCTCTCGATGTGGAGGAGCAGCGGCTCTACTCTGAGTCCCTCCCGGATGACCGAGCTTCTCACCCTATCTCTAAGGGAGAGCCCAGCCACCCTACGGAGAAAACTCATTTCGGCCGCTTGTATTTGCGATCTCGTTCTTTCGGTCATTACCCAAAGTTCATGACCATAGATGAGGGTAGGAATGTAGATCGACCGGTAAATTGAGAGCTTCGCTTTTTGACTCAGCTCTCTCTTCACCACGACGGACCGGTACAGCGCCCGTTTCACGGCGGGACGCTGCACCAATCCGCCTGTCGATCTCACGCTCCCTTCTTCCCTCATTCGTGAACAAGATCACGAGATACTTGAACTCCTCCACTTGGGGCAGGACATCTCCCTCGACCCGGAGAAGGCACTCTACCCTTTTTCCGGCTCAGGACCATGGTCTCAGACTTGGAGGCACTGATCCTCATCCCGGGCCGCTTCACACTCGGCTGCGAACCGCTTCAGCGAGAGCTGCAGATCACGTCCCGATGAAGCCAATAGGACCACATCATCAAAAGCAGAGATGCGATCGTAAGGCCACCAAATCGGATCCCCTCAACACCTTGGCTGCGCCTAGAAATTCTGTCCATAAAAGTAATGAACAGAATCGGTGACAAAGGGCAGCCCTGGCGGAGTCCAACCCTCACTGGGAACGAGCCCGACTTATTGCCGGCAATGCGGACCAGACTCTGACACCGGTCATACAGGGACCTGACAGCCCGTATCAAAGGGCCCGGTACCCCCATACTCCCGGAGAACCCCCACAGGGCACCCGAGGGACACGGTCGAACGCCTTCTCCAAGTCCACAAAACACATGTAGACCGGTTGGGCGAACTCCCATGCACCCTCCAGGACCCTGCTGAGGGTGTAGAGCTGGTCCAGTGTTCCACGACCAGGACGAAAACCACACTGCTCTTCCAAAATCCGAGGTTCGACTATCCAGCGGACCCTCCTCTCAGTACCCCCGAATAGACCTTGCCAGGGAGGCTTAGAGTGTGATCCCTCTATAATTGGAGCACACTCTCCGATCCCCCTTTTTAAACAGGGGGACCACCACTGATCTGCCAATCCAGGGGAACTGCCCCCGATGTCCATGCGATACTGCAGAGTCGCGTTAACCAACACAACCCTACAACATCCAGAGCCTTGAGATACTCGGGCGAATCTCATCCACCCCCGGGGCCCGGCCACCGAGGAGCTTTTTAACTACCTCGGCCACCTCGTCCCCAGAGATTGGAGAGCCCAACCCAAAGTCCCCAGGCTCAGCTTCCTCAATGGAAGGCATGTTGATGGGATTGAGGAGGTCTTCGAAGTACTCCGCCCACCGACCCACAGCGTCCCGAGTCGAGGTCAGCAGCACACCACCCCCCACTGTAAACAGTGTTGGTGCTACACTGCTTCCCCCCTCCTGAGGCGCCGGATGGTGGACCAGAATCGCCTCGAAGCCATACGGAAGTCTTTCTCCATGGTCTCTCGAACTCCTCCCACGCCCAAGTTTTTGCCTCAGCAACCACCTGAGCCGCACGCCGCTTCGCCCGCCGGTACCCATCAGCTGCTTCGGAGTCCCACAGGCCAAAAAAGGCCCGATAGGACTCCTTCTTCAGCCTGACAGCATCCCTCACCGAAGGTGTCCACCAACGGGTTCGAGGGGTTGCCACCACGACAGAGCACCGACAACCTTGCGACCACAGCTCCGATGAGCCGCCTCGACAATGGAGGCACGGAACATGGTCCACTCAGACTCAATGTCCCCCCGCCTCCCCGGGACGTGTTTGAAGCTCTGCCGGAGATGGGAGTTAAAGCTCCGTCTCACAGGGGACTCCGCCAGGCGTTCCCAGCAGACCCTCACAACACGTTTGGGCCTGCCAGGTCTGACCCGGCATCCTCCCCCACCACCGGAGCCAACTCACCACCAGGTAGTGGCCAGTGGACAACTCCGCACCTCTCTTCACCCGAGTGTCCAAGACATACGGCCGCAGATCCGGCGAAGCGATGACAAAATCGATCATCGAACTGCGGCCTAGGGGTGTCCTGGTGCCAAGTGCACATATGGACACCCTTATGCCTGAACATGGTGTTCGTTATGGACAATCCGTGACGAGCACAGAAGTCCAGCAACAGAACACCACTCGAGTTCAGATCGGAGGGAGCATTCCTCCCAACCACGCTCCTCCACGTCTCACTGTCATTGCCCACGTGAGCATTGAAGTCCCCCAGCAAAACGAGGGAGTCCCCAGGAGTGGCACTCTCCAGTCCCCCCTCTAAGGACTCCAAAAAGGGTGGGTAAGCTGAACTGTCATTTTGGCCCTGTAAGCACAAACAACAGTCAGAACCCGTCCCCCCCCACCCGTAGGCGGAGGAGGCTACCCTCTCGTTCACCGGGGTGAACCCCAACGTACAGTCGCCGAGATGGGGGGCAACAAGTATGCCCACCCCTGCTCGACGCCTCTCACCGTGGGCAACTCCAGAGTGGAAGTACATCCAGCCCCTCTCAAGGCCAGTGCCTCCAGAACCCCGGTAGCCGACTATTTCTGCCGGAACCCCTCACACACCAGCTCCGGCTCCTTCCCCACCAGAGAGGTGACATTCCACGTCCCAAGAGCCAGTTTCTGCAACCGAGGATCGGACCGCCAGGACCCCCTCCCTCGGCCACCACCCATCACACAATGCACCCGACCCCTGTGGCCCTTCCCATAGGTGGTGAGCCCATTGGAAGAGGGACCCATGTTTCCTCTTCGGGCTGAGCCCGGCCGGGCTCCATGGGTAAAAGCCCGGCCACCAGGCGCTCGCCAACGTGCCCCACCTCCAGGCCTGGCTCCAGAGTGGGGCCCCGGTGACCCGCGTCCGGGCGAGGGAACACTAGGTCCAAAGTTTGTAGTCATCATAGGGGTCTTCGGGCTGCGCTTTGTCTGGTCCCTCCCCTAAGACCTGTCTGCCTTGGGTGACCCTACCAGGGGCATAAAGCCCCCGACAGCATAGCTCTTAGGATCATTGGGGCACTCAAACCCCTCCACCACGATAAGGTGGCAGCCCGAGGAGGAGTTCCAATTTCCAATCAGATTTAAATAAGGAGTTTGACTCATTGTAAAGTGTCATTTCCCCCAAAAGCTCAAGTATTCATCACTTTGTTGTTTTTTTTCCCCCCAGTAAAACAAAATAAAGTTTTGGGTTCTGAAGTGGAAAAGTCAAGGGTAAATGAACACTTTTCCTCATTCTGTGTCTGGATGGACACGGTCGACAATTACATCCTCACATCTGCCCCTCCTGTCGTAAGACAACACCTGCCGACTGGCTGTGAGGTCTCTCGGGTTTCATCCCACCTTTGACCGTCTGAAAGAGCCGTGATAATCTGTCTTAACCACTCCTTTGTCAAAAGGATCCTGCGCACGGCAGAGTGATTTACGAGTGACGCGCAGATTTTGCAAACTGTAATTTATTGCGATCTGCCCCAAAACCCATAAGCTGATTTAAGTGGAGCAGACAACAGCAGCTCTTCTGCGCGGCACGGACCGACGCTTCGCTCGATTTTAGATGCCGGGAAGGAACGAGAGGGACAGAAAAACTCTGGACATTCAAAGTTGAACTTCTAGTTGAAATGGAAAATAACCTCAGTGAGGAAGGTGTGTCCTCAGCCCCGGTCTCTGGTCGGTTTGTGGTCGTTGAGGGGAGTTGGTCCAACTGAGGCCTGACCCAACCACAACCTACGATTTGCATATTGGAGCTACTTGGCAGGATTTGCATGTGGAGAGTCTGGACGGGCGAGTTACTTGATATTTCTCTCAACGCAAAAGATGCTAATGGAGAAGGGAGGCAATTCATCTGCCTAATGGTCTCTCGGGACAGAAAAACCAAACTACTGGTTGTTCTTGTGTCGGATTTCATCTTCCACTCAAAAATCCAGTGAGAAACGACGTGTGCAGCGGCTCATGAAAGTCCAGCCGGAACCTTCGTTTTGTGTTTCTGGCTTGTAAGTCCGGTGGCCTCCGCCGTCACCAGACTTCAGTTTATTCAGTTTGATGTGGCTCGACGGGAGATGCGCATCATGGATGTTCAGCCAACAAATGTGCAGCAGCTGCACATGCCATCATGTCAATACTGATGAGTTTTGCGGGGGATCAAAAATGAAAGCGGCTCTCGAAGGCAGCAGTACGTCCAACCCGATACGCCCACTGTGAACTAATAAAATTGCACGTTTTTCAGGAGTCGCCTCTTGAAACCCTGTAGCCAAACCACAGCCCTGAGGCTTTGCATCCGGCTACTTCCTTTGAAGTAGGACAATACTTTAAAAAGAAATATCTCAGCGCCTCTTTCTGGTAAGTATTTTCAAGTTGCTTCACTATTTAAGAGTAGAGCAGATTCTGGTTTCCCCGACACCTTTTGCGAGGTGTTTTCTCCAAGGGTTCACAGCTACACCAAGACTTATGACAGACTCATCTGTAATGAATGCCTTTCTCGCGGGCCCGTCCTCCTTGACATTTTCTCCTCCCATCAGTATTTGCAGCCCTTCCCGAGTTGAGAGACAGGCCACGGCCTCTAAATAGCTCCTTTCTCCCTCCGGCGGTGTTCATGTGAGGACTCAGTTTAGGGTGTGACAATGAGGATCATCTGGCTCAAATCAGCCAAACAATCACTGTTCAGTGCCCTCTGACAGGCAGCCAGATAAGCCGGCCCAGACACGCCGCGGTGAGACGCTGACGGCATCGCTCACCTCGCCTTCTGTCTCCCGAGTTGCACGGCATTACCTTCCAGCTCGCATGAACGCTGGGAATTAATTACACTACAGTAACCTCCGACGAGGGTTGGATAGCGAAGCACAATGACACGTAGCCACCGACATGAAGGGGTTTCTCTTTCTTGCGCTCGACGTGTACTTCAAAGATCAGCCGTCAAAACTCCAAGACGGGGGGGGGGATTTAAGAGTGACAAGGAGGATAAAATAGATCTGAAGAGCGTTGATGACAGAGGCTTTCCATGACGGAGGCTTTCAAGGCACAAAAGGCCTCTCCACTCCTGTTCTTTTGCTTCCTGTCCCTCCTCGTCATTCTCAAAGATTAGCCGAGCAGCCATATTGCATGTGTCGTGCTTAAAGCTTTGAGCGATGAACTCAGACTGGTGTTCTGGCAGATTTCTTGTACAGCGCTGCACGCCTGTCTCTCTTTGTTTCGCCCCCTCGGCCCGATTTTCAGGAAACATCTGCCGCCGACTTCGTGCCGCAGAGGCCAGCGCCGGGACGAGAAACCCCCCCCTTTCCCCTCGCAGCAACTCAATACGGAGAGATGTGGAGAAGTGATAAAAGGAGAGGGGAAATAAGTAAGATGTCATCTTTAATGTCAAACAGCGAAGACGTGAGATTTCATTATTTTCACCACCGCCCTCCTGTCTGGCTCCTGAGTGCTGCTGTAAGATTAGCCGTGTTGCTCCGAGCGACACCCTGTCAGGTACAGTTTAGACACTCTGGATCCGGTAACGTCTTGTCAGGAAGACCGTGAGCCACAAGGAGAAAAGGGAAGGAAAAAAAAAAAAAAAGAGAAAAGAGGCGAAGAAATTGAGACGGAAAGAAGAGAGTCGATTGGCGGTGACAGTCTGGAGATGATGTTGTTTGAAGTGATGAGCTGTCAAGAGTTGAAATAATTCTTCTTCCAATTATGTTTTCTTCAGAATAGGTGGCTTTGACATCTTTCTTTGCACCATTACAATAAGTTGAAATTGATAAAGTTACTCAAAATCAGTTCAAGTTTTCTTGTTCTCAAAGATCAATATCAAGAGCCTGACGAATTTGATTACGCTCAAGTGGGTGATCCATGTCCGTGATCGTAATTTAAGGGCGAGTTATACGTATCTGTGCGATGTGGCAACTGCAGTCGCAGCATAGATATTATTATTTTCCTTATTTATTTTAATTTAGGTTTTTTCTGGGGGATTTTTCTGCATCTTTTTTACTTTTGAAATTGTTTTTCTTCCGCTTCCTCTGGTGATCCATTCCTTCTTTTTACTTTTTCTGCCCCACGTTCAAAAGTTCAACGAAGAGATTGATGGACAAAAAAAAAACAAAAAAACAAAAATAACACAGCTAAAGTCAACAGGAGAGTTTGGCCAGCAACAATCATGCCAATTCTTTGACAAATATTTTTTAAAAGGAACACGCTATAACTTCCAAACTACCATCAAGTTCTTTGCTCATTGGGGTGTTGTTAATGTTTATCTGCACAGATAAAACGAGAGCCATTCATTCCGATAAAGAACCTTGTCGCTTTTTTTTTTTTTTTTTTTTTTTAACAGATTCGGTTAAATTTGGGGCTTAAGTGAAATGTTACGTTTGATGAAACTAAAAACCCTCCAAAAGACCCCCCCAACTTCCTCATCCGTGGAAAAGCCTCGGTTTCTCTTGCCCGGTCTTGGCGAGCGACGCTCCAGGCTTTTAGATTCTGAGTTTCACCGAAGAATTGCCCTGACATCCGCCAGCGAACTGGGATCTTTGGAGGAAACCGTGCGCCCCATCCGAGGAGCATAAAGTTAACGTTTTGGAACGGACGCAGAGAACTGAAACCAGTGGAAATGTCGTCCAGGGGCCGAAAATGAGAAGTCCATGCGAGGAGAACGGAGGACGCTCAATCTAAGTCGACGTCCAGGACGTGTCAGCAAATCTTTAGCTGCAGATATCGCTTCGCAATGTCGTCAAAGTCCTGGACGAAGTTATTCGCACACCTTTGAGACCTATATACTGTACATGTGGTATTGAGTAACTCAATCCATCACCTAAATGACTATTTGCGGCCGATTTTCTTTTTTTTTTTTTTTTTTTTATGTGAGATTTCACATTTCAATAGAAACTGCCAGAGAGGGCATTTAAGTTGTTCAGAAAGAGGCAACCAGAAGAAAGGCTTGTTGTTCCCGTAACAACTATTGTCTGCTTAGATTAGTCGTTTCATTTGATTATTACTGCAGAGTCACTTCAGTCTGATAAAAATCCGGATTCGTCACAGAGGAACAAGCTGACCTCATGTGACCAAACGTCTCTTTTTCTCCCCTGTAATGAAGTTTATCAGGCGGTCAAAGTTTACTCTGAATTTATCCTTCTAAGCGCGACCTGTTGTTTTAACCAAAAATGTTTCAGCAGGATCTCATTACTTTAAAACTCCGGATGTGGGCAAGAACTGCTCTCAACCTTAAGTCACTCCAGTTGTTCGCTACGCACCTCGATGCAACGGCCCAGAGTTTGACTCCTGACCTCTGGGCCTTTGCCGCGTGTCTCAATTTACTCGTTTCCTGTTTGATTACGTAACGTAGAGGATCCTCGTACTGTAAAAAAAAAAAAAAAAAATCTGATAAAGAAAAAAAAAAGTGTGAAAGAAAAGAAACGTTAGCTCAATACAGCTGAAAACAGGTGAACGTTGATACATGGTGACTGCGTATCACTTTACTCTGGCGTCTAATTGTTTATGTTTTATGGCTCTTAATATGATAATGTAGGGCAGTGGTCCCCAACCTTTTTATTACAGCGGACTGGTCAAGACTTGGCAATTTGGACTTTGTGATTTAATGCCTTGAAATTGGGTTTCTGTCTCTTTAAGAAAATCCTGCTCTTTCTGAAACTCCGCCTTCAGTAAGTCATCACAACATGGCTCCTCTTTTAACCCTTTTACAAAGTTTTTACCAGCATTGCACATATGTAATGAGCTCGGCTGATGCGCAGTTCCTCCAGGTGTTTGCTAATTGCTGCTGGCTAGTCTGAAGGAGCTGAGTGGGGAAGTGGCAGGGGAGGGACCTGGACCTTATTGGCGGAGCCAGGTCCCCCGAAGCATTTTGCACAGCTTAGCGGTCGCTGTGGGAGATTAAGAGGATTTGTCAAACATGCATGAACGAATCGAAGCAACATTCCAGAGATCTTTTTGATGAGGGAACAACAAAACGTGAAAAAGGCTGACTTTAATTGACACTGCCCCTTTAATGCAAGTAACTAGTGACGCTCCAGTTCATTGTTTCCATAACAGGAAGTAATTCCAAATAGTCAAATTTCTCCTCCTTGCAAGTGAAGAAAACATCTAGATCTCTTTTCCAGCTGACCATCAGTGCACAGCAGCAGCCTGCGCCCAACAGGATATCTCCGGCACTTGCTGCGGTGCCTCATCATGCCAGTTCTTTAGGCCAAAGCAACAGCCTCACAGAGCACTTTAGCGGTTTCGCTCTGAAGCCATTTGGACGCCTCCGTGCCTGCATCCTGCAGAGGTGCATCGTGTTCCCTGTAATTCTGGTCGAGATATCAATCACGTGTTTTACACTCTCTTGTCTCCCGCCGCTCCTCGTTTCCACTGCCTGCGCACAAACATGTCTGACGCGCCCGCTCCAGGCCTGCGCACAATCGCCGCAGAGCTGAACGCTTTTCAGTCGGCGACGGTGTTGCTGACGTTTTTCTCCCCGCTCGCGTGCCAAACACAGCAACTTTCTTTACGCTTCATTTTAAAAAAAATTTTGTTTCAGGATTGAATGATTTGACTTCCTGAGCAAAAAGAAGAAACAGCTTTTTATGGAGCTGTTAAAGTTCTTGTTTGTTATCATTATTATTTTGGTCTCTGGTTCTCATTTGTCGTTTTCGAAGAATTCCACCGTTAACGCCACGTCTTGTAAAAGTTAAAAGCGAGCATGAAGGAAAGTCCCCTGCACATCAACTTCTTAAAACGGTGTCTGTTACCCGTCCTGTTTTCTTTCTCCTTTGGGTCGTATTATATGATATTAATTCCCCTCAGTTACATGTGTTCACAGCTCTTATGAATCTTCGGAGGAGCCGTCACGAGAGGAGCCTTGAACGCATTAAAATGCCTCTTGGAAAGAGAGCCGAGTCAAAACAATACTTCACTCTTCCTGTCAGCGAGTTCGCAGGAGTCGACGCGTTTGGCGGGAGCAGATGTCGCTGTTGGACTTGAGTCGCGGGACAGAATGTCACCCAGATCCAATCGGGTTAAGGCGAGTGTCGAACCTTCGCTTTCAATTTCTCACCGCAGATTTTCTTTACCAAAGCACAGCCATTGTAGAAAAGAGAATATTTTTGCCAAAAAACTCAGAAATTGTGAGCTTTTTAGATTAATTTAAGAAATTTCTACATTTTTTTTTCTCTAGAAAACTTCTGAGCTTCAAAAGTTGAACTTTTTGACAGAAATCTCAGAAAGTTTTCAATTAATCTCGAGAGATTTACCACACAGTTCATTTCCTTTCGGAATCATTTTATTTCCCTTTTGGATCAATGAAGGACTTTTGAATTTGAAACTGAATTGAATTTGAAATGGAAAAAGTTCCAAAAGTGAAAAATGTACAAAAAATAAAAAGGAAAGAAATTTTGCGGTTCATTTAGCATATTTTCTAGAAGAAAAAAAAAAGTGGGCATTTTTGAGCTACTAAAGTCTAAACAATTTCGACTTCTGGAATCTTTTTGTGTTGCAAAAAACTTTTCATACTGAGAAATTTTCTATATGTTTTCTAAAAAATTCAAATTTCCAAATTTTTGGAGTTCTTGCAAATTTTGTAATATTTTTTTTTTCAACTCGAAATTTGTTCTAAAAAATTTCAAAAAATCAGTTTTTGGTGTTCTGCTCCTGTTTTTCTATTTACGATCTCGCCAACAAGCCGCCAAGCTTCTTTTCATAGCGGTAGAACCGTGATGAACACTGAACGTGCTCTCTGACGGCCCGGCTGCGGATCATATGGTTAAAATCAGTGTGTGTGTGGACAGAAAGGGTCTGTCTTTAAAAAAATAAAAATAAAAATGTGTGTGCGTCAGCTCTTGTGACCTCTTAATATCACGTCACATGTCTGATCTTATTGCTGTCTGCCATCTGAACTCCTGTCATGTGCTCCCTTTGCCAATCTGTCACACTTAATCCGAGCGGAAAGGAAAGTTGAGGAGAACCCTCGGTGATCCCAGAATGGTTTGGGTTGGAAAAAAAAAAAAGAGAGAAACAAAGGAGCTGGGGGAGAGAGGGGAGGAGAAAATCAGAGTGGCGTAGCGTTTCAGGGGGCATGAATGGCATCAGCGGTTCGCTTAGGGGGATAAATGAGGTGAGAGAACAATGTGCGGGTTGTTCTTTAATCTGGACTGAATCGTCTGTCAGGTGTTGAGCGGCGCTCTCGTCACAACAACGCGTCGAGCTGCCCTGAAGTCTTCCTCGCTCTCATCCTCCTCCTTATGATGGTTTTAGTTCCGAGCCTGGTGATTATTGACAAACTGTTGGCAAAAACATGTGGAAGATCACAGAGATCTGTGGAAGAAAATACAATAGTTACAGTGAATTTCAACAGTGCGGAGGTCCAGTTTAAAAACATGCCAGGTTTTTTATTATGTAAAAAAACAAGATAGTGATCAAGCTCCTTCAGACTAGCCTGCAGCAATTAGCAAACATCACCTGAACTCATCATACGAGCTAAAACGCTGTTTTAGCTCATCGCAACGTGACTTCCTGAGGGCGGAGTTTCAGAAAGAGTAGGAGCTTCTTAAAGAGACAGAGTCCCAATGTCAAGGCGATAAATTACAAAATCAAATTTGAGACACCGCTTTTACAAAAGAAGCTAACATTGTAACGTCATTGTGCTTAAAAAAAAAGGCCGCTATGTGAGGGCGCTGGGGGAAACACAAACACATAGTAGCACCTCTTTAAAAATTTTACACCCAACTTTTGTCTGAGTTCTGTATTTTTGGCTCGTTTTGTATTTTCTTCCCGCTCGTTTTTGAAGGTGTTTGCTCGGACTCGTAGTTGTTCCGTGTGTCTGTTTTGGCGTTAATCTGATCTCCTCAGACGCCAGGCGTCCCTCCCCATTCGGCTGCCGTTCATCCTGCTGATTGTCCTCACCTGGTGTCCGAGTCGCCGATCACACCTGCACAGCGTTGAAGCCGTCTGCCGGCTGGTTGCTGGTTTTTTCCTGCTCTCCTGTCCTGAGCTGGTCTCTTTAAGTTACTATGAGTATTTTTTTCCCCCTGCATTATTAATTCTATCCCTCTGCTCTCCATTAAACAGCCTCTTCTGTTCTGTTGCCATTTGGGTCAGCTTCCTTAATAATTTTGAATAGAGCCTACTGGTTTCTGTTTGCACCCTTGTTGCATCATAAATGCTGTTTTGTTTTTTTTTTTGCATTTCTTTCAATTGTATTCTTATCTTTATTTGCATTTCACTCTCTGCTGGTTGCACAACAACATTACCTCAGGGATAATAAAGTTTATATTGATATTTGAGGTAAGGTACATGGGGGCCAAGAGCAGTTCACACACATAAGCTAATGCTGCGTCAAGGCCGATTTAGAAAAAAAAAAAAAAGAATTGGAAACAAAAATATAAGCTTAAAAGAAATCTGCTCAAGGGTTAGCCTTACAAATGAGCCTCACTGGGGTGTATACTCAATCTGATTGATTTCAGACAGCTTTTCTAAATATGTTAGCGTTCAGTTGAATTGTACAGGATAAATGTCACATTACATATGGAAAAAGTTTTGAAATGATCTACGACGGTCTCTCTCTCTCTTTTTTTTTTTTTTTTTTGCTGATTCTGCTTTCAGTGTTTATAATTTGTCTTGGCAAAATGTGGATTTTATCGCTTTCGCGTTTCTGAAGCTCAACAACAACCGACAGCTCCGGCGAAGACGAACGTCCAGATGACGCTCCTCCAGCAAACAAACCAACACAAGAAACCTGTCGCTGCTTTGAATTCGCTCTGACAAAAAGAGAAAAAACGAAACAAAAAAAAAATTATTAGAGGGGGCAAAAGTTGAACGCGTTCGGATTTGAGTCAAGCTTCACTTTTGGTAATGAAAACCAGGAGCTTCCAGCGCGCTCGTCTGTCAGATGAGACGGCTATTCCAGGAGCAACCGAGCGGCGCTGTGCTTGTCTCTGGGTGAAAAGTTCACTTCCCAAGTGTCATAAATTCACCTGGGAAAGCAGCACAGTCTGTTTTTCCAAAAAAACATGCGCATGCAGGTTTTTAACCGCAGCTACAAAGACGAGATAGTTTTGGGGTTTTTTTGTATATATTATTATTCGAATCTCAAATGATTAAATTGTCATGACAGATGAGAGTCTTTTTTTGTTTGTTTTTAAGTGAAGAAGAGGCAGATGGACTGCATGTATTTACTATAAAACAGGAATTTGTGGAAAATAATCTGGAGATGGAAAGAAAGAAAACTCATGACGTAACTTTCACGAAAGATGTTTCTCCGCATCTGTCACCCATTATGATGCGTAAATCCTATTAGCATGATATGAGACGGACGACCTTTGAAAAAGTCCAAAAATTCCGGTTAAAAACAACCAATCACAGCCAAGAGGCGGGTCTTGGTGCTGTCGATCAACTTCCTGTATGCCGCGCCCTGTTGATGGGGGCTACGCTAACTAGCCTTAGCATTAGTGACCTGCTATGTTGTGATAAATTAGCATACACGATGCTACATCCCATCGTGACAGTTAGCACGATGGGATGTAATCATCCCATGATTACATCCCAGTTAGCGCTGTCAATCATGGGATGAGCACAAACATGATTGACAGCGCTAACACCCTCCTCCTGGCTCTGATTGGTTGTATTTCTCCAGTTACTGTAGTTCTGGGAGAAAAGCTCAATTTTTTTTTATCTTAGTCACGACTTGATAAGTTTTTTAAAAAATGGGTGAAAAAAAAAACAACTTTTTATGTAAACTTACATCCTGCAGCTTTGATAAGAATAATGCTTTTTCGTAAAATAAGCCACCTGCGTGTAACTGCGCGGCTTCACCTTTACAAAGCAATGAAAACACTTGGTCTCTCTGTGTTTTTCAGCTGTGTCAGTGTTGTTCCCATTAGGGGTTTTTATGAGGAGAGCTGAAGTTATGGACTCTCCCAGACGCAAGAACACATGGCGGCCCGTTGGGCCGTCATGTGTTCCTCATTTTGTTGAAACGGCCGGCCGACCTCGGCGATTGGCACCAGCAGCTCGCCTTTAATGCGTCAAATTAGACCAGCGGAGCTGCTGACAGAGCAACGTTGACCTCTCCACATGGGAAAGTGTTGCTTCCTGCGGCGTGATAAAGCTGCCTTTAAAATCTCCGGAAGCTTGTTTCCACCTGCTGTAGAAAAGAGGCAGGGTTTTAAAAAGCAAGAAACAAAGCTTCTAAGGCATCATAATAAGTTTGGTTTTTTTTACCCTGAACGGTCCGTTTGCTTCCGGGCTTCTAACTAATTCACCTTATTGAATTTAAACACTCAAGCTTCTTATCCAGACTTGTAATTAATTAGATTTATTAAGAGGCCATTAGAAAATTGCCGTGTTTATTCAGCTCATTAGTTGTTTCTCAAAACAAAACAAAAAAACACACACAAAAAAAAGATTTAATATTTCTGGACTCCTCTGCCAAAAAGTCCCAACCCGGCCTGAGCCCGTACACGCGGAGCCCGAGTCGGACCTGCCTGATTCGACTTTAATTATAAGACCGAACCCAGAGTACATTTTATTTTAAGGTTTTGCTGCTTTTTTTTTTGCAACTTTTCCCAACTTCCAGCTCCATTTTGTCTCTTGATGTCACCGCAGGACGAGTCGAGTGCAAAGCGTCGGGGATGCGTGATCGATGGGAGCGGAAGGGGGCGGGGCTTCACGCTCAGTGGAGGAGCTGCAAACTCCTCCGTGTGGACGACCATAAGCAACGTCTTTGTTTGGTTTTCTTTGTGCTGCCGGTTTGTTAAACGTGCCGCACAAACCCAAACTCCACCGTCAAGCAAACGGATCCCGATCCAGCCTGAAGTTCATGTCGGACTCGAGCCATAAATCTAAGTGAGGAAGTGTTTGGTAGTCGTCTCCTTCCAGGCAGCAGGCTAACAACTTAAATTAAAACTTATTCTGACTGTTGAGAGGCTTCAGAACAGATTCATAATTCAGATTTGAAGCACTCAAACAGCGACGCTCACTGAGGTGAGGACAAAATCACTGAAATAGTGCAAGTGGGCCCTGTAGGGGCCCCATGCGTGTTCGTTCAACTCTGTTCCTCTGGTTTGTGTGTGTGTGTGTGTGTGTGTGTGTGGATACATCGCCCTCCTGTCGCTAACAAACACTTCACAGAGCTCCATCAAAGAGAGAAGCAGAAGAACAGAAGAGTAGAGAGGGGGAGGCATCAAAGGCCTCTTCTCCCCACTGTTCCCACATGCCACACCGTCCCAGTGGCAACAGCTGACAAGCCCCTCCATAAACAGCCCACTCAGATCCTGCCAGCAGGACGCAGCCATTCAAGAGCCGTTTGCTGCCTGGGCTTTGTTTATCGACATCAGGCAGGGGCAGCGCCAGGGAAAAGACGGAGGGACTCCAAAGAGCGGAAGGGGGAAACGGTAACAAGTGCAAAGCCTTTTGGGGGGAAGCCAGTCCGGGAGGACGGACCGGGCCGCGTAGGTTATAGGTGGAGTTCGCACCCGTGAGCTACGCGCAAATTCAACGGATTTAAGAAGGCGCTTTACTCAGTTGAGATTTAGGAAAAAATATGTATATTTTTCTCACCCAACAAATTGAGATTTTGAGTAGCAACTTAAAGTACGAAGCAAAACAACGATACAGAAGTTGTACCACAAAAAACTTCAAATCCATGAATACGTTGGACCCCTAAAAGAACTTCTAATTGTCTAGTTCGATGTAGGCAGCTTTTGCCTTCTTCAATGTTCAATTTGGACACACCTGCAAATACATTTCTTACTTCAGCATGTCTGGGACAATCAGACATGCTTTCATTCCATTTTACCCGACATTTTGAATGACCTTTCTTAAGTTGGTGTTAACTTGCTCGATTTGTTTGAAGAAACAGAAAGAAAGCGACTGTCTGGCTGCTGTGGCGTTTATATTTTCCCATGCTGGGATGAATAAGTTCTGTTTTGTTAAAAACGCAATTAAACAAAGTGAAACTTCTGGTTTTTTTCCTGACATTATTTGATGTTCTTCCCTCCGAACATGTGCGTCCTGTTTGGCCGTCGCTCAATCGTCGGGCTGCTTAACGTCAAACACCTGAGAGTGTTTCGGCTAAATATTTGCCGTCAGTGAGCGACACCATCTTCAGGCCAAACAAAAGGATCTCTCTCTCTCTCTCTCTCTCTCTCGCCTCGTTTCACCTGGCGGAGACAAAGACGTGGCTAAACGCTCGCGACTCCAAATACCGAACGACTCTTTCGGTATTCAGCAATACTTCCCCCCCTCAGTGCATCAGCGAGCTGCTCTCCGTTTTATTTTTAATGCTTTACCTTCGGTGCATCACTGTGTGTGTGTGCGTGTGACCTAATGCCAAACTTCAAAGGTCAAAGCGGTGAAACACGACGGAACGAGCCGCGTTCCTCTCAGGTGACGGCAGCGATAATCCTCTCGTAGTCCGGACGCAGTCGAGCGGAGATGACGAGCTTCGGAGCGACACGCTGACACACATTGGCGCACACTACCTGAAACCCTCCTGCTCGCCTCAGGCCTCGTATTGGACAAAATGGTGGAGGAGGCGGAGAGAAGGGCGGGGGTCATTTTACAGCTGCTGCTACTACACACACACACACACACACAACAGAGCTGGCAGACCTAATCCTCGCTGTCAGACTTTATGACCATGATGGACGGACGGAGGCATTGGGAAAGGACTCTTTGGCGTTGAGTGGTGGGGTGAAAGGTCAAAGGATTGTGAAGCAATGGAAGGAAGTGCAGCAACAAAACAATACCAGGACGATCCTTTAATGATTCGCTAATAACTTCACAGCAAAACTTTGGAGTTTTACTGTGAAACCGGCAGGTAAATTCTCGTGTTTCCAGCCCTGTGACTTTCCATCAAACTGCTGCCGCCTGCGGGTGTCGACTATTATTGTGTTCATTACAAAAAGTCACTCAAAAACGTCCAGGCTAACTAAACGTGGCGTCCTCCATCGCGCCTACACAACCGGTGTTGCACGAACCGCAGGCAAGTATTAGAACGATGCTGATGGTTCAACTATTAGAACTGTGTCTCGGCCAAAAACTTTATAAACTCCTTAGTTCTCGCCATTGTCACCTGGCTTTGAATCTTTACTTTTACCAGTTAAGACGAGGGGGGGGACAAAAAAAAACAAAAAACTTTCACAATTAGCTTAACTTTCCTCAGACAGCTACTTTTTAGGAATCGTTTCCTGGAACCAGCAGCAAACCGGGGACGATTAAAACCCCCCAAAACGATGAAGCGGGTGAAGCACCAACACCGCGCACCGTTTCCGCAGGGGTCCAAAGTGCCAGAGGCGACATCCTGAGTTGTCGCTGTGCCAGGAAGATGGCAGCAGCTCTGGAATACAAAAGCAGGTTAGATCCCTGGATGGAGCAGTCGGGAACAATCGGTGCCCTCTTTGGATAAGCAGAAAAGCAGTGGTTTTTATTTTTTATTTTATTTTTTTTTGTTGGTAGAATTTAAATGGGTTCAAAACTAAGACAGATCATGAATGCAATTTGTTTTTAAAAAACTTGACTACAGCCAGTCTTTTGTCTCCTCCATGAAATGCAAACTAAATCAAGTGGAGCATCGTGAATGTTTTCTGTCTCTGAATATAATTTCCAAATAATACATTTTTTTGTCAGGAGCGAAACGTTTTAATTTGAACCGTTGCACAAGCAAAATGTGCTCAGAAACACGAACGGCACAATCCTCTCTTTTTGTGTCTCGGGCCCCCCCTCTTCGCTCCCCCACCCGTCGTCTCTCCTCCCGCCAAATCCGTTCTGATGCGACATCACAGCTCCGCACAGAGTGAAGATAATCCTTGACATTTTTATCACTCACCCTGCTTTTATTTAGTCTTCGCTCTGCTCGCCTGTCGTGTTCGCTGATAAAATCTGCCACGCCGATGCAAGCCATGGCGGATCGCACATCAAAACGGCCGGGTTCCCCTCAGAGGAGGCCGACGGGGGCCGGAGCGTCAAAATAATGCTCCTCTGTGTTACCCTGGGTGACAGCGTCATTTAAAAACTTCATTTGGCGATTGTAGTTATTTACATTTAGCTTTGGGCTGACGGTCATGTCTGGATTTCTGGACCGTGTTCAGGTTGTAGAAGGACAGGATTTTAAGTATTTTCTACAGTAAAAAAAAAACAAAAAAATTTTTTTTCAGAAATCAGATACTGGGTCTGTAATATTCAGAAGATTATGTATTTTCCAGCCACGTAGTGTCTCATTTTATTGCACAATCAAGTTAGCATGTTACCTTCAGGTGTCAGACAAATGCTATATATACCTAATATCCCTTAGAAAAAATTTGACTTTGAAATTTAACACCTTGAAAATGGGTCTCTGTCTCTTTAAGAAACTCCTGCTCTTTCTGAAACGCCGCCTTTCAGGAGGAAGTCATGACAACATGGCTCCTCTATTAACCTTTTAACAACATGTTTACCTGCATTTTACTGAGAAGCAGCTCCTGATGCACAGTTCCACCAGGTTTTTGCTAACTGCTGCTGGCTAGTCTGAAGGAGCTTGGTCATCGTCTTGTTAAAAACCTGGCGTCTCTGTTGAAATTCAGTGTAGGTAGCATGCTTCATACCAGCTACTTGTCAGTGAAACGAGTGGCTCCTTAAAGGGTTAACCCTTTGTGACCGCAACTTCCTGAAGGCGGAGCTCCAGAAAGGGCAGGAGACTTTTAAAGAAACAGAGGCCCAATTTCAAGGCGTGACATTACGACATCAAGTTCCTTTGGATATATGTGATACATAGCATTTTTACAACTACTGAAGTTAACATAGCTACTTGTTGTTTGTGCTTTAAAAGGCAACTATACATCAAACTTCCCCTTTAAAAATAAGTATCTAAACAATGTTAAAAATTTAATACGTTGACAGACAACAATAACGACCTAAGATTAAAAAGAAAAACTTATCTGATGATCAGCTTGGCTGTATTTAGTTAAAAAAAAAAAACAAGCAACATTCTCGTTTAGAAAACACGCGTCGCTTTATGACTTACTGCCGCTCTTTAAAAAAAAACCCCAAAAAACAAAAAACAATTCACCCATTCCTTTAAGAACGCATCTATTTTCTTCATTCAGTCGAATGAGCGACTGCGGCCAGGCTGCGGTTTTGATTTTTACAGCGGAGAGCACAAACACAATAAATTTACAGCCACCAGAGAGATTTTTGTAATAAGGCACTCAACTTTGCAAAGGCAATAACTCTCACTCGGTCTTGCTTTTCGCTCTGAAAAAGCTCCCTCTGTTTGCCGAGGCGGCCGAGGCAGCTGGCAGCACTCCGCACTCGGCCCGACAGGCTGCTTTGAAATACCAATCACAGAGTTTATACAACAGGGAGGACTCGTAAATATGTCAAGGGGGGGGGGGGAATATACAATGCCATACTTCAGGTTTCCTCTGGTAAAGAAGGAGAGTTATGGCCTCGGAGGTGTATTCGCCGTACAGGTGATGTAATATCCGCTCTGCCTGGCTCTGAGAGCCGTTCATCATCACGGCCCCCTGATGGCGGAGGAGAAGTCCGGCGTTTCACCCCCTCCACCCCCCCACCGCCCGCGCCACCCACATGTATTACACAAACGTACCACGGACACGCGAGACGCCACCGAAACCTGCGCCGGCTGGCTGCGGCCGCGAGTCATTTACAGCGGCATGTGGCAGGAAGTGAGGAGAGAACTTGCACTTTTACCCACAAAATAACACCTTTGCGTCTTAAAGTGTTTCTTGCCAGATGGGTCGGACCTCTTCTCCGGCAAGACGTTGTTTCTCTGGTCGTCGTCCATCTCAAGCCCGCGAAGTCAGGCATCGACCCGCCACAGAAATGTTTTGAAGTGAAGGCAAGCAGTGTGGGCGTTAAAAAGTTCCCTCTAGAAATCATTCGGACCAAGAAAATCAATTCTGGGCGTCCAGAGTGCAGTTCAAACACAAAGGAGGTTTGCTTCGCCATAACCGACTGGTTTCTACACCCGAACATGAAACCCCCAAAAAAATGACTTCTGACCGAAACAACTGATAAAAGTGGCTGAAATTAAAAGGTTGGGAGCCTGCGTGTTTGTTTAGGTTTCAGTGTGTTGCAAGTGGGAATGTTTTTCAAGAGCAGCATTTGTTTTAGCGGGGCTGTGATTAGGGTGACACGCAGCCACACAAGTTACCTAAAAGAAGTCGTACATTGTCCTTATCGTCACTTTTATTGTTATCGCAATAGTTCCACGAAATATCGCAATGAAAGTCCACATCGCCCTCCTCTGCAGCCGCCGCCATGTTTTACCACGAGAATCGCTCTTGTGGCGTGAAGAGTTCAGTGGTTTACCAGCAGGTGAACTCGCTTCAGTACCTAAGGCTGACTTCTGAAAACGGTCGCTTAAATTTGAGTGTCTCCTTATTTACGGGCGTGACATCACGGGGGTGATGTTGGGAAAACCGTTTCCTTCCTTCTCTACGTCTTTCTGCAAGACGCCTCCGAAGCGGCGCGTTTCTTTCCAGATGTGTCTTTGAGCAGCAGTCATCATCGCCTCTGCCAGCGAGCCAAGCGACACCGAAGAGGAAAATAACTGAGTCAACATCCTGTATGGATATGAATAACAGACGGGCGAGTGGGAGCCAGACCGCGGGGGGGGGGGACGAGCGATACCTTACAGATATCGGGGGGGCCTTAATCTGTATTTATGACGCTGCGGAAAATCAGGGCATTATTTCACCTTCCTGAAAGCTCAGCGGCGCTCATCTCAGGTTGGAGGGCTGGGTTTTGGAGTGGGGGTGTCGGGATGACGAAGGGGGGGAAACTGTCCTACTTGCAGAAATCCGAGGTCAGCGCGGAAAATATTTCACGGGCGCTGTCAGACCGCTCAGCACACTGTGAATAATGCCTCAACATGACACCGTAATGCTTGTTCAGGTGAAAAACGGTTCTCTCTGCAACTTTCTGGGCCAGCGGTAACAATATTCCATCCTGTGGTGGTGTGTGTGTGTGTGTGTGTGTGTGCACATGTGTGTGTGTGAAAAATGGCACTACTTCTCATTCATGTATTCATCCTGCAGAGATAAATTAGACCCCAGACGTTTCAATCTAACTTCCTAAATAGAGTACTTTGTCATCGCTAACGAAAGGAAGAGTGAGGGGGTTCTGTGGGTCGGGTGGGGTGTTGTGGGTTTTTTTTTTTTCTAGGTTCTGCTCATCAGGAACAAGATGATGTGATCATTTGAATTAGTCATCAATTAAAATCGCGGCAATCCCTGAACGGCGCGTGAAGACAAAGCGTCTCTTCGCTCTAATTTGAAATCATCCCTCGTCGACTTTCGAGTGCAGCTGACGCCTGACTGTATTTGTCAAAATCGTTGGCATGCGGACACGAGAACTTGGCACAGATGTGAAATATAAAAATGAAAACTAAAATAAAAATAAAAAACATCAGCCACTGAAAAATTCAACACGGTTGAAAAGGAAAACGTGTTTTTGCACCAAAATTTATCAATGTTTAGCACAGACGAATACGTTTTGTTTCAAACCATGTAATCATATTTTCTGATGATTTTTTTTCTTTTCAAGATGGCCGCCACGGTTGTCATAGGAAATGCATTTTTCTGGGAGACATTTTTTTTTTTAAATGGCCGCCATGATGACGGTGGAGAAGATGCTTGCACCAACATTGGCATCAGTTTTTGCTAGTGGTGGGCAAAGCCAGCCAATAAGTTGGGTTCACTAAATGCTAACATATTAGCATTTAGTGCTAGCACTAATGTGCTACACATTAAATCGCTAAACGAGTAAAAAGCGAAATCTGACACCAAACAAGCTAAATACATCAAAACTCAGTGGAGATTAACGACTAAAAGCAGAAAAACACAGCAGAAGCTAACGCTAACCATTTAGCATTAGCTCTTCATCTCGTTCCAGCTGACGGCAGGTGTGAGAAAAAGTCCTCATTTTCCTGGATGTGACTTTAGAGGTGTATGAACTGGTTGACCAAAGCTGAAAAAAGTTCATCCAGGTCATGAAAGTGGCTGGCATTTTATGCCAATAATTAGTTTAAAAAGGCGGCCATCTTGAAAAACGAGCGTCATCCTGAAACTCGAGAGGCTTATGGGAAGTATTAGGAGGAAAAAAAAAATAGACAACCTGTCAGCTGAGCGTCTTCATTTTTATACGTGTATCCAAACTTGACAGGTTGTTACGGCAACATGGCTCACCGTTCAGCAACATGGATCCAGGTAGCACAGCCGGGGTGAAGAACATCGGCTCTGAAGTGACGGGTCTGATGGCCGCTGATTTATTTATGCAGTAATGGCCTTTTAATTGAGCTCTTCCGCCCTCTGTGGCGTCAAAGCTCGACGACAAGGTTTGACAGCAGCTCTGTTCCTCTCCTCCCCCTCGCCTGTGACCGACAGGCGCAATATGGCCGCCGTCGCCCCGACTCAGCTTCCCGCGACTGTCACGGATCTCGGAACCGGACACCTGCGCCTGCGGGGGGGACGAGCTCCGAGTCCAATCCTGAATTTGAAATGAAAGGGCTCATGCTGTAGAGAAATTGATGCGTAACTGCAGGGCAGCTGGATTTCTTTTCTTTTCTGCTCTTCTTCTTTTTCGCTTTCTTATTTGGCTCCACATCATTCACATGCCCGTGTGCACGCCGCTGGTTTTGATTTATTCCCAAAGACAGAAATACAAATAAAGAAAGCAATCTCATTTACCAGCTCCCAGTGTTGCCACAGTGTGTTAAACCACAAGTCAAGTGTTATGACAGGCCCTGTCTGCGTGGCTGCCATGTCTTGAGGGGTGTGTGTGTGTGTGTGTGCGTGTGTGTGCGTGTGTGTGTGTGTGTGTGCAGTGGGTTAGGGTTTGCTGAGCGATGACAGATGTGGGACGAGCGCTGCAATGCACCTCTCCTCTGTAGCGCCGTGTTTTTTGGGGGGGGCTGAGCTTGTCGCCGCCGCTGACCGGTGATTACGCGGCCCTGTGTTTGGCCCCGGCTCACGTCTGGGTTTCTAAATGGAGCGTGGATTTGTTTCTGACATTTACGAATGATGTTTGTGCTGTGGGTTAGGCTAAATAAAGTCATCAAAGTTTTTTTTTGTTTTTTTGGGTGGAGGGGGTGAAGAGTAGCTTTTCTCCTCTCCCCTCTGTCCCCAGTTCCTTCGCCTCCCCGTTGAAAACAACCTGCAGGGCTCTCTATCAAAGCAACTCATCGAACAGAGCGGGTCGATGTGTGACACGGGGTCCAGGGCTCGGTTACAGCTAACCGCTTTTTCTTTGATTTCGCCGACAGATTCGGGATTAATGGGGATCCAGGTTCAGACCGACTGACTCCTGCATCCCCCTCCCTCTCCTGCCTCACAGGAGAATTTGTGTTCTTCATTAAAAGACTAAGGGAACACGGCAAAGGAAGCACTCAGCGGGCGTAATGTCGCAGTACATGTAAAATTTAAACAGTTTCAGAAAGAAATCTAAACGCTTGACTGCATTTGGTTCCATTGCTTCTCAATATTCCAGTCACATTAGTTTGGTGCAGAGGGGGTGATGATGATGATGATGATGGTGGTGGCTTTTCAGCAGTTGGGCTCACCTGCTTAATTCCAGTCAGACTCTTAAAGGTGAAGCGTCCTCAATTTTCCAGGCATTCAGTATCACTTTATGGCTCAATCAAGTAATCAAGTTGCGTTCAGTTGTCATAAAAAAGTATGTAAATATCAAGCATGACATAATAGAAATCTGACGCCTTGAAATTGGCCTCCGTCTCTTTAAGAATCTTCTACTTCGCCTTCAGCGCAGCGTCGCAATGAGGCCGATGCGTTCGCTTCACACGGGTGTGACCCGCTCCGAATGCTGGGTTCTGTTTTTCTCTAACGAGTTCTTTCTGCGTTCAAACTTAATGGAACTGTAAAATGTCACTGCAAAGAACCGTCTGATCAATATCAATTTTAAAAATGTAAGTGAATGTCGGTTGCCGACTTTGTTCTCAATCGCGGTTCTGCAGGAGCGGGTCGGTCACGGCGTTGCTCGGGTCATTCTAGTCCACGTAGAAACAGTTTAGTGCAAATGAACACGATCGCAAGATAAATACCCGGAGAAACGTGAGAAGCTTGACATCCATTTTGGAACTGCTGCAAACACAAAGGGAGATCGATGGCAAGTGATTACATGGCATAAGGGAGCAATGGGAAGGTTTGTTTAGCGCCTCCAGGGCTCCGCAGTCACAATCAATTTCCCTGAAAAACGTCAAAGCAAAGGTCCCCGAGATCGCTAGCATCGCCTCAGGAGTGCATGTCAAACAGCCGCTTTAAAAAAGCGAATGTCAAATATTTCAATGCATACTTGGCTTCCAACGAAGACAATCCAACCCAGCAGGTTTCGTGGTTCAAATGTGGCAAAAATCAACTCTTTGACTGAGTTCCAGCCCCAAACGTCACAAGCAAAACTCAAAAACAGACCGTTGCATTATTTTAGTTGGGGCAGATTTCAATCAAATTAGCTTTTGGCTGAACAGCCTTAGCTGTGAATCCTGTAAAAAAAAAAAAAAAAAGTTATGTTAAGTTAACATAACTGAACTTAAAGTTATGTTAAGTCGTTAATGTTAAAAGTTTGTACTTTTAACATTTAGGACGGAAAGAGCATCAAGGGACAAGTGTATGTAATCAGTTTGGTCGCCCAAACATCAGAGCAGCACGAACAGAAACTCTCCTTAAGGCAAAAACAGGAACAGCTTTCTCGCCAACAAACCAGCAAATGTCTGCGGGGAATAAAGAATACTTTCACAGACACTTCAGACCAGCTGAATTTTTAGTAAACCCAGAGGAAAAAGCTGGTGGTAGATGTTTTCTAAGGCTGACAAAATCTGATGAGCACAAGAGAAACCAGAGCTTCGTTTTACGCTTCACTTTATTATACAGTATTGTGAATATTTACGTAACTTGTTAGAGGCTGCAAAATATCTGAGACTGGGGCACAGCTGGACCATGACACTAAATATACACAGCCACAGCTACGACGGACTGCTTAAGATCAACTCGATTTACATAATGGCCTAGACAAAGTTCAGATTTAAATCCAAATGAGAATTTGTTGGGTCTACAGAGGCACTGGATCGTGGGGAAACTTGTCAGGTTTTCACTTTATTTGCATTTTCCATTGTGCAGGTCCAGCACATAAAACCCAAGTGCAACGCATTAACGTTTCGGTTCACAAAAGGTTAAACGGTTTTGATTTTAGTTTCAATTAGGACACAAAATCTTTGCCGACGCAGCGTTTTCGCTGGCCGTCCGCCGACACCTGCGGCTTGTTGACGCGAGATCCTCTGGGGGAAAAAAAATAAATAAATAAAAAATCCCAAAGAGTGTCAAAAAGCATATTCCATGTCAGATGAAATTTCACTGAGCCATGCAGTTCACTGTGATTGCAGGATGGCAGCCTGATCGCTCTGGATCGTTCCACCCTCACATGCAAACTACCTCTGCGGTGTGTGTGTGTGTGTGTGTGTGTGCGCGTGTGCGTGTGTGTGTGTGATCATTAAACAAATCCCGAGGACGAGGAAGAGCATGGCGGTATTTAAATATACTGTCTGTTTCAATTATTTTTGAATGACATATTTGCAAGACGGTGTGATTAAAATGCATCGGATACATTTGTTTACTAATATTAGGATTTTTTTTTTTTGAATGGGCGGATTTAACGTGTTGCAAATCAGAACCATTTCTATTTCCTGTTCAGATTGAATTTGTGACTTTCTTTGCTGATGATGTGCAAACTGATCCTGTGAACTTTGAAGGTTTTAGCATACTTCAGTCTTTCTTTGCCTCCGTTTTAATCAAACGACCAAAAAAAAAAAAAGCCACTTAGTTTGAGTTGCTTCATTTGAACTGCATTTCAAAAGCCAAAAAAAAAAGAAAAAAGAAAAAAAAGGAAGACGGTGTCCATCTGCTGAGAGCAAACAGTGACATAGTGTCACGGCGGGAGTGGTGCGGAACGACGTCTTAAATTTTCGCTTTATTGTTTCGTCACGTGTCGATAAGGGAGTAGAAGGAGGCTCGTCTCGAGTTGAGCAACGACAGGAAGCAGCGATCGCTCACGGCCGCTTTGCCGGAGCTCGTTAATGACCGACTTCGAGGCGAGTCGTGAAAAGTTTAAAGGCAGGAGCTCTGTTGTTATCGCGACCTCTCTCTCCGTGTTTGACCTTCCCTGGCTTTCCACGTCCTCCCCCTCTTTTCCCTTTCTCCTCTGGTAGGCCTTTCTCCGGCTGTAATCCATTTCCAGGGGTTCCCACATTACAAATCCGATGCAAGAACAACGCAATAAAAATGAGTCTTCTACCTCCTGGATTTTGATAAAACACATTAGGGAGTTTTAAAAGTTTGATTTCGTCTATTCAGTAAAAAAAAAAAAAAAATCATTCGAACCTATTTGAAAACATCAACCCCTAAACTGACGATTAGTATAGAGAGACCTGGAAGTGAGTCGTGTTCATCAGTCTGAACTTTGACTTGGCCACTCCAAATCTTAATTAAATTTTTGAGGCATCCAGAGTTAGACTTGCTTTACATTTTTACTGCTGCATAACCCACGTTCTAATTTCCACACCCGTGGCAATTTTGAAAAAAACTGAGCAATTTCTGATGAGTTTTCAACTCCAGGAAAGGTGATTTTTTTTTTTTTAAGCCATATATTGAAATAGATGTAGTTAGTAAAGCTGAAATGGAAACCCTTTTATTGCATCACAGGAGTCACGTGATCAACAGCCAGGAGTTACTACTGCCGAAAACGACAAAGAAGAAGACAGGAAGTGGTGGGAGGATGATGATTTGTTTTGGGGGTTTTTTGCACAGCCAGAGTTCTGACGTCTCATAGATGAGGGTTAACGCCACGCCTGAATTACTTACTCATCTAATTTAAGTGTCTCTGTCGTTATTTTTGAAGGCTTCGTGTGCGATTGTGATTTTCATTCCTTATCTAATGGAAACACTGCAATCGCAAAATCGTGTTTTTGGTGGACGTGAGCGAAACGTAGGCAAAGATTTTGTATCGGAAACGCAGTGGGACGATTCTGCTCAATGACGGCATCGTGTCGGTTCGGATGGATTATTTGGACCTTGCAGACCTGGCATTGCATGCCCACATTTTTCCTGTTCGTTACCGTTCGGGGACATCCTGTCCTCTCTTCGTGTTTTCTCGCCGTCGTCTCGGCCGTCTCCTCGGAGCCGCAGACTGCGACCCCGTTTCCTGATTAGACGCAGCTCCCACTGCCTGCCTCTTATCACACGGATGACGTTGACGGATGTCTGCAAGTGGCCGCGCCGCCGTTTGGGACCAGAGGTCAAGGCGCCAAGCTACACTAACCTAATGTTGTCGTTTTCAGGGGGTTTTCTGTTCACCAGCCTAATGCTTACTTCAGCTCATTAACAGCGAGTTGGGAAAAGGCACTTCTCTTAGCTACGAGCTCCATCTCCAAAAGGGATCCTGCTTTTTTACATGCGTATTTATTTATCTCCCCCTCGCTTTATGCTTACAAATCACTGCTTTTGAAGATTAGGGAAAAGCGCACAAACGCCTTGCCAGCGAACTCGCATTATGCAGCCGTTTGCCCACAGGTTATGAGGGATTAGGACTGATTCGGCTCTCAATTGATGCCGCAAAAGGGCTGAGAGAATCAAAGCCCCGCAGACTCCGGCTATTTTGGGCTGCTGCTAATAGTTCTTGTCAGGCGTAATTTTTAAGTACTTTACCCAATTCATTGTATAATTAGGTTAGCAAAATTAGCTCATTGCGAAGTCAGACTGCAGCCGGTAATGCAATAAAGTTATTAACATTCCAGATTTATGTAACCATTAATATAGAGGTGATCTGTCTTTTATCGCATTTTTCTTTACTGGTAAAAGAAAAAAAAAAAAGGCATGAATTCATTTTAAAAACTGGAGTCGTCTGTGACTCGTTCTGGTTGCTCAAATGATTTTTTTCTTTTTTTCCTCTTTGTGATTTAACTCAGTTTTGGAGAGAGAAAACAAAAGCTTGTTTGAAACAAAGAGTAAAATACCAGCTTGTAGAAAATAGAACTTTAAGTGGTTTACAGTGTCTTGCAAACGTTTTCATATTCCTTAAGCTGTTTTGGGTTTTTTTTTTTGCATTTTGTTAAGCTGCAGCCATAAATCTCAGCATATTTTATTTGGGTTTTGGATCAAATTAGCAAACGGTCCCTGCTTTTTAAAATTTTACTTTGATAAATGAGACATTGAAAACGTTTCGGGATTATAGTTGCTCCCAAAATCAGTCGTGCAAGTTTTTAATTTGAAAGTCATTTTTTATTGAAGCAAGAATTTCCCTTCTGCTGCAGCACACAGGCATTTCTCCGAAAACAACAAGGAGTGTCAGTTACAACACAAACATTATCTGCTTTTATTTGTGTTTTCTGGCGGGTCAGGAGTCTCTATTAGCAGAAGCTGAACCTTGATGAGCGTTTCGCATGTTTCCTGGTAATTTCTGCTGGATTATCTCCATGTTTTGGGCTTCAGGTCTCGTTACCGCCGCCCCTAATCTTGAGCTTCCTCTCCAAATTCAAGCCTTGCTGTAGATTTTCGATTCAGTTTGGCCCTGATGTTTTGACCTCAACCATCACAGCCACCTGCGTGTCGCGAACTGCGGTTGTGGACCTCTACCTTTGGCTTCTGGCAAACTTTAAATATAACTTCCTGTTGCCTTTTTTTCCCCCCTGGCTACTGTGCTTCTTCCCCTGTTTGGTTGTAGCTTTTTTTTCTAGCAACGCCTTTTTGCACAGTTTCACACTTAGCCCCACAGACGAGGTGAAAAAGGTTTGGAATTTAATCACACAGGAAGAAAAACACAACAGATGCTTGACCTCACCTTGAGAGTTGTGACACCAGCTATTGCGACCGTTTGCAATAAAAATGCGAGCATCCGGCCTCGTAAACTTTATTAGTGTTTGCCCGTGGAGGACCCGACCTGCTCGTTGAAAACGCCGCGGGACGACTCGTGTGACTCGTTCTCCACAGCTCTGGGTGTCCTCTGCACGGTTTGGGCTCGCAGAGAAGAATTTCTGTTTTCACAAGAGGTTTGGAGACCGCGGCGGACTGCATGCTGCTGAAAGTCCCCGCGTTCTCCGTCCTCTCTGACGCGCAGAAAGACGTTGGCCGTGCTACTGGTTTCACAACGGGAGGCTTGACGGCCGCTCAGCCCGACGATGTACAAATATGGTTTCCTTGAATTCCAAAATGAAGACGTTCTGCAGTCTTTGGTGCAGCGAGGTCTATTTTTTTAACACAGCTGATGAGCATTTTTTGCTTGCAGACTGTAAATGTTTCTCTTCGCGGCAGTGCTTTTCCAAGAGCCGTTAAAACTGGATTGTTCAAAATTCTTTGAAGAAGCCTAATCTCGAATCTCCAAGAATAAGTACACTGAGAAGGCGGCGCATCTTTTTAATGCTTTCCCAGAGCACCAACACACTGCGATGGTGAAGGTTTTGTATGATATGTGTCCCAATGTTACATCAGAAATGGATGTCCTGGATTTACTGCATCCCTGTGATGCGTTCACCTGTGGGGTACCTCAAGGCTCCGTTCTCGAGCCACTTTTATTCCACGTTGATCTTATGCCACTCGCTCAGATTACAGCGCTTCAGCTTCTCAGGCGATGTGTATGCTGATGATGTACAAGTTTCTTTATCTGCCACCGTAACTCATACCCGAGTATTAGTTGTTAAATTAGCCGACTGCCACCTTGAAAGGTTCTGGGAATAAGTGGCTTCGTAAGAAAACAAGGCTCAGAAAAACTGTTTCCTGTTATTACATTCAGTGGGTTCAGATATTGAAATCATCCATCCATCCATTTTCTAACTTGTCCCTAGTGGGGTCAGGAGGTGCTGGTGCCTATCTCCAGCTAATGTTCCGGGCGTCACCCTGGACAGGTCGCCAGTCTGTCGCCGGGCAACGGAATAGGAATCCAAACACAGGGGCTTATGAGACTTGTCGGTCCGTCCATCGGGAAGTTTTAGCTCCATGTTGTCAAACAAGTTCCAGTTGACCGACGTCTTGCACGAATGCTGTATGCGTACAGAAACGGTACCTGGGGCTCGTTGAGCTCACTGGAAGTTGTTGAAATTTTCTGTCTGGACAAACAAAACGTCAAAATGTTTTTTATTACTAGTAGAAGAAATAAGACAAAACAACATCAAAGAGTAGAAACTTGACACAATGTTTCCTCTGATGGTTAAAACAAAGTAAAACCTGAGCTCTGTCTTTTTTTTTTTTAAATGAGTTTTTCTTTTGTAGCTGAGTTGATTTTATTTATTTATTTTTTTATAATTATTATGAACCTTCTCAAAACACTTGTTTTGTTGAGTTGAGATGTCTGTTGTTTTTGGTTCCTGATGTTGTTCTGGGAGGGTGGTTATTGATGTGGCACAGAGTGGGGTTCGGTGAGGTAGCTGCAGCAGCCAGGCAGAAGCTGCCTACACAGCTGCTGGTAAGATGTGCTAATGCTACCCCTCACTCTTTTCTTAGTGATGTTTATGTTGTTCATAATTGTTCTCACACTTTTGTACTGTATAAATTATAATGTTAATTATTTTTATGTATCTTAAAAAAAACTTTAGGTTCAGTTAGAATTAAACTGTTGCCCTTTAAAGCTGTTTGAAATTTTCCCTCCAAAATGTTTGTAGAGCTACTGGGATCTGACTGGATGTGTGTGCTACACCGATGGTTGAGTGTGTCCCACGTTGTGTTATAGGTATGTAATAAATGCACAGATTTTTGTTATAGTTTTATAGCTTTTAAATTTAATTATTTTATATGTATTATTTTACGTAAAGTAAAAAATTTGAGTTTTGTATTGTAATTTTGATTTTTGTTTATATTGTTTTGCATTGTACATTAACATATTTCTTTGGTACTGATTTGTACACACTTTTATTTTTCTGTACTCCATTTGTGGTTAATGTAAAAGGGAGAAGCTGCCTACACAGCTGCTGAGCTACTGGGATCTGACTGGATGTGTGTGCTACACCGATGGTTGAGTGTGTCCCACGTTGTGTTATAGGAATAAACTGAAGCAGAACCTGAGTCCTGTGTGATCCATTTTGCAACTGCTACACTTTGACTGTTTAGTTTTTTAATTCTGTTTCTGAAGGTGTAAAAATTTCTATATGAATGTACAGTCATTGAAAAATGCGTTGTTAAAAACGTATCATTCCTTTCTTTCTTCCCTTTTATTTCTTTCTGTCACAGGCATATATATATATATATATATATATATATATATATATATATATATATACATATATATATATATATATATATATATATATATATATATATATACATATATATACATATACATATATATATGTAAAAAGACATAAATCTGAGGATTGTCACCTTGTGCGTGGATCAGGCTCCGCCCCTTACGCACGCTCTCCCCGCCCAGCTCGTTCCTGACGCGGTCAGTCCGCCGCCGCTGCGCCTCCAGCTGCGCCCGTCGTGATCAGAGCGCCGCAGAAGTCCGGCCGGAGCGCACGCACTGGACCGGGTCTTCTCCAATCTTGGATTCTACGATCTTTTCACGCTTCCATAGAAAACAACAACAACAACAACTGTGCTGCATGTTTTATTTTTTTATTATTATTTTTTTAAACTTGTGTTTGTTTGTTTGTGTGTGTTTTTTTTCTTCTCCTCTCGGATCTATATTTCAAGTTGGATACGTGAAGATGCTTCCTACTAAGTAGCGCGCCGGGACCGGGGCGTCTCATTTCTGCCTGGATTTCATTTCTACGAAACAACTCGTGAGGTCTGGTGTCGGTGTGTGTTCGTGTGTGTGTGTGTGTGGAGGAGGAGGAAGGAGTCGGAGGGGGGGTGGGGGGGGGGGGGATACCATCACGCGCGTCACCTCCCGAAAAGCGCCGGCTTTTTTTTTTTTCTCTTTTTTTTTGTATAAATCTCCAATGAAATATCAGCCTTCGGGACCAGCCGCGGATCGAGTTAGTGAGCGGATCGAACTCAGCGACAGCACCGAGTCTCAGAGGTCTGGCCCCGGCGCCGCGGTCCCCCTGCTGACCCCTCTGGACCCCCTGCGGCAGGCGAAGCGGCTCCCCATCCGCCTGATCAAGATGTTGACGGCGCACACCGGACACTTGCTCCATCCGGAATACTTACAGCCTCTGACGTCCGCGCCAGTGAGCATCGAGGTATTTATTGAGTCTTTTTTTTTGGTTTTGTTTTATGATTTGCAAATGTTTTGCTTTGAACCGCGAGCCTTTGCGTGGCGGTGGGGAAATTGATTTAGGAGAAGGAAAATTGAGAAATAGTCCTTTTTGTGTGTGTGTGTGTGTGTTTTATATTCTATTGCAATCGAGTTGCAGAAAGAATATAATGATGGACAAAAAAAAACATAGTTTCCCTCGTTTTTAAGAAAACCACAAGTTCACGCATCTTGAAAAAGCAAATAAAACTCACTAGATTGATCGACTGTCTGATGCAAATTCACTTTTACCTCCAAAAACACTGGAGGTTAATCTTTGTCTTTTACGCAGTGCAGAAAAAAAGGCATGTAAATGGAACTTTTCCAAACTATACATCTTTCCTTCAACACCATCTAACTTTAAGCCACATTAAATGGCTCCATATCGGCGACTTCTTATTATTTTACTTGGCAGCTGCATGGTCAAGTTGTTTTGTGTGTGTGTGTGTGTGTGTGTGTGTGTGTGTGTGTGTGTGTGTGTGTGTGTGTGTGTGTGTGTGTAATCTCGGTGGTCTGGATCAGTGCTGAAACAAAATGAACATCACAGCCAGGGCTTGATTGAAGATAATGCGGGCCCCTGGGGGACAAACAGTTTTGGTGCCCCATACAAACACGTGAATTACTTTAGATTGATCAACTTCAAAGTTCTATTTTTTTTTTTTTTTTTTACTTTGGCATGTCCACGTCTTTGCGTCTGTTTCACAGCCATCAAGTCTGAAAACGTCCAATAAAGTGTTTTCAGCAGCTGCGCCGGGCCTGAAAGCGTAAGGAAAAAAGAGAAACAAAAGAACGCGTTGAGCATGTTCCTAAAGATGACTGTTGTTGTGTCACTTCCTGGCTCATATTTTGGGAAAGTATACAAACTCTGCATTTGCATTTCATCAAACAATAGGGGGGGGGGGGGGGGGCTTTAAAGTCTCAAAGCCCAGTTTGTTGTTGCTAAAGTCTGGACCAGAACGCAGCTTTTTTTTTCACTCAGCCCTGAAGTCTGCAAATGTCAGATGATGTTTGAATTAAAAGCTGAAGAGCAAATGTCTAATGCAAAGAAATGTGTTGTTCAAAGTCTTAAAATACCCTTTGGCATCTAGGAAACTACGTCTGTTGCGTCCCTATTATTTGAACATTTCTTTAAAGACCAGGATGTCATTATGTGTTAGCTACAGCCATATATGTAAGTGTAGAGAAAAGCTTAAGACCGGCGGCCTTCAGAGACGAGGTCATTTGGACCCTACAAGATTTTCACCCTTTACACAGTCCTACAGGGTCCCACTGACTCCTTGTTTGCTTTTATGAGGTTCTTTTTTGTGTAGTTTTGGGAACTGACGGTCTGACAGGACAACCCCCCCCCCCCTTTCCCTGCCGTTTACCCCGTGACATCTGCCACACTCCTCCTGAGCTGCTGGAGGATTAAGGGATTTAAACCACAACACTTTATATGAAACTAAAGTTCTCCTACTCATAATAACCCAAATCTCATGCTTCTTTTGTAGCTGGACGCTAAGAAGAGTCCACTGGCCCTGCTGGCTCAGACCTGCTCTCAGATCGGTAAACCGGACCCTCCTCCTTCCTCCAAGCTCGGCTCCTCCTGCAGCCCGGGGGACAAAGAACCCAGCAGTCGGTCGTCGTCCTCCAGCCTGAAGCTGGGGGAGCACCGCTCTTCTCTGGAGGACAAATCTAGCTTTAAACCCTACAACAAAAGCAACGTGGACTGTCACAGGGATGGTGTTACCAGCAGCTCCAGCGGTGACAAAGTTGGATTCAGGGTGCCGAGCAGCAGCAGCTCAACCACTAACGGGAATTCGACCAGCGGCCAGCAGTCCTTTCCATCCCACACTTCTTCGCCTGGCTCCAGAGGCACCAGCACCCCTCCAGGACAGGCTCAGCAGCATCAGCATCTCAAACAGAGCCAGTCTCCCGGCGGACAGCCCGCCTCCAAGTCCCAAGCTCTTAGCTCTGAACCCGGACGCGAGCAGAGCAGCCCCACCAGCACTTCCACTAGTAATAACCACAGCAATCCAAAAAGAGACGCTGACGGGAGCAAGGCCAGCACGGACAGCCCGCACCACGCGAACTCCAGCCACGTCCGGGCGAGCACAAACTGCAGCAACAGCAGCTCAGACGGCGGCTCCAACCAGGACGTCGGCAGTAGAGCCGAAGCCGCCCAGCCCGGCCTCGGCGCTGGACACGTCACGCCCATCTCTCCTTACAAAAACAGCCAGCCACTCTTCCCCTTACCCTCTTCCAACATGGCCTATCATGGATCTGTCATGGGGGGCTACGCAGGCTACCCATCCCAGTTCCTCCCAGGGTTGGACCCGTCCAAATCGAGCCTGAGCATGGGAGGAAAACACACGAGTTCCAGCCCTCTGACGGGCGCCTCCCCGCCGTCCTTCATGCAGGGCCTTTGCAGGGACCCTTACTGTCTAAGCTACCCTGGTGTGTCTCATCTCGGCAGCAGCAACTGCAACTCCTGCATCCACGACCCTTCCTCCACCCTAAAGTCCAGCTTTCCCATGGTGTACTCCTCCCACCCGCTTCACTCCCTCCACCAAAGCTCCTTGTCGTCCAGCGTGTCCCCTTCCCTGTCTCATCCCCTTTACACGTACGGCTTTATGCTACCAAACGACCCCCTTCCCCACGCCTGCAACTGGGTGTCCGCTGGAGGGCCTTGCGACAAGCGCTTCGCCACCTCAGATGAACTCCTGGCTCACCTCCGCACCCACACAGCTCTGCCTGTGGGGATGGACAGTAAGCTGCTCTCCGTTTCCTCGTCCGGACCCGCATCCTGCCACTTGCACCTCCCACACCAGAGCAGCCCGGGCTCCCTCCCCAGCTCTCTGTCGCTCAGGGCTCCTCCCAGCCTGGGCTTAGCTCGCTATCACCCCTACAGTAAGGTCCATCTCCCCTCTGGGCCTTCCTCCATCTCCCTGCACTCTCTGCCCACCACTGGCCCTTACTACCCCCACTACACTCTCTACAGTCAAAGACTTGGATCTGCATCAGCTCTTGGATACCAATAGAACACCATGTACTTATGTGTTTCTCCGAGTAGTTTGACATTTTGGGAATTAAATCATGTTTGCTTTCTCGCAGAGAGCTTGGGTGAGAAGGTTAAAATGGCTCCCGTGCACCTCTTAAATGTGAAGCTATGGGCAATTAGCTTAGCTTAGCACGGCACCTGGAAAAGTGGTTACGCGAGCTGTCCTGGCTTCAGCTGCTGTCCGGATCTCACGCGAAATGTTGTCCGAAAGGAATAGTTGAGCTGAAGCAGTAATTTTTAGTTTTCAAACCACTTTGGGAAGGAGTTCTGAACCAACTGATGGAAACTTTAGATGATGTTTCTAATTTGACTTGTAAAATTGCTCATTTCTGCTTACTTTGCCCTTTTCCCCGCCGCAGATTAAAAAAAAAAACATATTTGAACATATTCAGCAGAGCACAGCTGTTTACATAGTCAAGCTAGCTGTTTGCCTCTTTCTGAGCTAAGCTAACTGGTTGCAGCTTTGTAGCCAGCTGGTCGGGAGAACGACGCCTCACTCTGCCAGAAAGTCACTAACTACATTCCCCAAAATGCTTTGCTTTAAGAGGAATTGTGGCAACTTGCTGCTTCTTCTGAACTCAGAAGTAGCTTGGAGACACTTTTCTCTTCTTAAAAGCATCTCCGCTGTCAGTTTGAACTTTTTTATCCACGAGATTTCTAACAACATTTCCCTTTCCAAATCCAAAGGGCATGCAGACCTTCTGTTTTTGCACATTGCGAGAGACTTGACTACCCCGAAGTGATCTACCGCTCTGTGCTATTCTGGAAATTGATGGTTGCGCATAAAAGCTTTCAGCAAACGGCGATGATTTAGGAAAGAAGAAAAAAAAAAAAAAAAAAAGCGAGTGTGTGAGGGACGGCTGCTGGCTGCGGCCGCTGGCTTCAGTTGCCTTCTCCCTGCAGGAGACGCATGAAAGCCTGAAAACGGCGCACACGTTTCACCGGCCCAATGTTTTGCTTCGACTCCTCATGCTTCTTCCCGCCGGTGACGTTTATTTATTTCCTACAGGATACCTGGCTTTAACACTTTCTATATATTCTCCTTTTACAGTAATGTGAGCGGACATGTTGGAAAGGTGTTGAAACCGCGTCTTAACACTTTCATATTGAATGAATGTTAAAAATCACATCTTGTTCTCAGCTTTTTGATTGTTTTTATTATTATTATTATTATTATTGTGATTTCCTCAACAAAATGAATAAAACCGAGATGTGATATTTTTTTGTAATATTGAAACACCCCGTGGTGGGGCCTCAAGGGTGATGCGGTGAAATGGGAGCTCATATTTTGGTAAATAAATCACACTGAAGACGTGTATGCTGTTGTTTTCATTTCTGGTTTGAATCGGGCGAACTGGCAGCCTAGACCAGAGCTTTTGAGTTCACTTTCTTGCAGGTTTGTAAGGAGATTTTGGCATCCGCCAATTAGCTTAACGATCTGGATTAGTTGGGAGCTGGACAGATCTCAAAAACAGTGCAATCCCTTGACTAAATGCAATTTTATAAATCTTTAATATTGTCTGACCCCTAACCCTAACCCATTGGTAGGTTCTTTATGCGAAAACCCGATCATGGTTGACACAGGAAATTCAGATTGGAGGGGGTGCACCACCAATTATCAACCTGCGTGAAACATTTTTGAACTCAGTGGCTCCCTGATTTACCTACCTGCTTCAGGTTTTAGCGGTTAAGTGACGACTGCATAGTTTATTTGACTGCATTGGGACTTCAGCACGTTTGACGTAGGCGAACCATTGGTGACGCACTCCCTCCAGTCTTAAGTTCCTGTCTAAACAAACATTTTTATCCAAAGTAAACGTGAAAACTGATCAAAGTCTAGTTTTGGGGGGACTTGAGTAAAAGTCCGCTTCGGTTCGGGGGCCCTCTCGCTCTTGCTCTGGATTTATGCGAAACAAAGACGCCTCAAGGAAAAGATTGCCGGTTTGAATATTTTCATTCTTCCGTTATTAGATCAAGGTGATTACCCCTGATTTATTGCGGCTGTGAAAGCACCGAAACACACACTCGCACACACACGGCTTGATTTACAACCCCGGCCCAATCCACGTAATGTCAGGAAACGTACATAAACCTGTTCAAAAATATTTATGCCTGCAGTTTAAATGCTTTTAAAAGAAAAGCGCTCGAGATTGACTCCCGGGAAGACGTAAATCTTTATGAGCCGAGCTGTCAGCCGAGATCCGGATGTGTCGGAGCTGCTATTTTTACCGTGAAGGATCCCGATGATGGATGGCTTTTGAGAGTGCTTGACTGACAGCAGAGAGTGCACCTCGGTGTCACCTTGAAGCGAACACATCCAGATGTAACGCTCTCAGATCGGGTGTGACAGGCAGACCCACAAGGATGTAACACGTACTGCACACCGCAAGGTCCCGATAAGGATCAGAACCACCTCCTTTGGGTGTACAAGGCAAAGTCCTGACAGACGGACGCTAAAGTTGCCACGTCTGGCCTTGTGACTGGCATTCGCAACGTGACACCATGACACCCTTGGTGAAGTATAGATGAGCCTCGCTGGTCACTCACGACTCTTGACAAGACAGACACGGAGGTCAAAGACACCCCGTCTCCGCCGTAACAAGAGAGCCCGCTTCGGTTACCGCGGTCTGAGACGAGGCTGCCGGCCGTCTGGGTTCAACCCGAGGTCAACAGAGCTTCTGGGCTCACACTGAAGGTTTCACGTTGCATCCTGAAACTGGTTGCACTTAGTTTGATAAGTCTTACGGGATGAGCCGGCAGCTGGGAACGCCGCGTTCCTTTTCTCCGCCTCTGTCGAACTCGGAAGTTTTGACACGAGTTTGAAACGTCTTTTTTTTTGTCTTGTTTTTTTTCTTTATTTTCCTTCTGACTTTTCAACTCTTCAGATGCATGGTGTCTCTGTGTTTACTGTCACGACGAGAGTAGAGCTGGACAGTGACGCCACCTGTTGGCGACCGCCGGTACATGCTCATTTCAGGTCGAACTGGAAACAACAACAACCCCTTGTCTTTTACATCATCTCGTTCAAACACAGGTTTTTGCTATTGATGAATCAGTTTTAAGAAACCAAAGATTTTATGTCTGTTCCTGCTGGATGAGAGCTGGAAACAGAGGTGCAAGTGAGGGTTGGCAACATCCTAGTTTGAATTTAATCGCTTCATAAAAAGGACAGTGCATATTAATCAACATAAATACTTAGGTAAACATATTGCACATTGTGATTTAACCAAAGAGGCAAAACTTCATCTTTCTCCTAACAGGCTTATGGAAGGGATTAAAAAGAATACAATTGATATGTATAACATACATGAACTGTAAAATATAATATTTACATCCTCAAATAATTTGAAAGATTGTGTTTAAGTAAGAAAAGTATTTGTTTTGCATTTGTGTATGGCTGTCTGTATAAACAAGGGTAAACATAAATGCACACCAGTTTTATTTTTAGATTTTTACTTGTGAAAAAAAAAAAAAAAAGACGTACAAATTTTTTTCCCCTCTACACAAATGTGAGTTTTTCCACGGCAAAACTTGGACCGATTCTCCTCCGAGGGCGCGTTGAGTTATTTATGGCTTCTGAAAGTAAGCTTTCCATTGATGTCAAACATGTGGTTTGTATTTAGTAGTCAGAACATTGTGTTGTTCCGTCATAAAAAAAAATAAAATCAAATCCAAATCCAAATAAAATACATATTTGCTGAAACTGTCACTGCGTCGTGACAGTTTTGTTTGAGACTATAAAAAAAAAACGAGCTCTTCTGCCTTCTGGCGCTAACTAGAAACAGCCAACCAGACGCAGGAGGCGGGTCTTAGCACTGACAATCGGGCTTGTGTATGTGCCATATATTTCTCCCCCTCCGATGGGTTGAGCGTGTCGTGAATGCTAAGGCTAGTTAGCATTGGCCACAGCGATGGAGGCTAAACTGTTTTCCTGTAAAGGTAAGTTGTTTCTTAGCACATTGTGAAATAGTGACGGTTTTAATAAATACATAAAAAAACATATTTTCTATTAGAAACGTAGCATACTTCAGCTTTAAATACCAAAAAGTTCAAGGAGTACCTATTTGTTTGCAAGGCTCCTTCACAAATTTCACATCCATCCATGTAATGATCATCAATCAACTCTGAGTACTTGCATTGTTCCTGCTGAAGAAAAGCATCGCCACAACCTGATTCTGCCACCACCGTGTTTCAACATTGATTAATGTGTTACAGCTCCAATGTTAAGGCATTCGCCAAAACGGTGAATGTCTTAATGTTACCGTTTTCACACTAGAATCGTATCTAATGTTAAAACATAGGATTCTATTTACTATTAACACTTTGCACCTCTCTCTCTCCTCACACCTCAGTTAGCCAATCAGCCAATCTGCTCCAGTACTCAAACACTTCTGCTCCTCTCACTCTTTGCTGTTTTCCTCTTTGTCATTTTTGGATTCCCGTGTTGCTCAACTCTGGCTCCCTGTGTTCCTCCGTGGGTTTTGGTTGTACGTTTTTTTTTTTCTTTATTTGTTCATTAAATGCCACCAAATCTGCCCAGTGCCTCCGACTGCTGCTTTTGTGTCCAGCGACAAACTACATATCATGTATTTTTTTGTACATTTGTGTATTATCGTACCACCGTCACTTTTCTTCGTTTGAAACCAAAATGTTCTGCTCAAAGGCAAAACCAGCTGTGTAATAAGGGAGGAGATGGAGGTTTGAAGCCCAGTGGTTTTATCCGCCTCCCGCCTGCTTGGTCTGAGTGAGTCCTTGGTGCAGCCTGACAGCCCAGATGATTAATGATGACAGGTCTGGCGAAGCTGCGCCTTCATTTTACGACTAGCCCTTAACCTCTCAATTAGCTTGAACCCCTTGCAAATGGAAAGAAAAGTCCATCCACAGAGTAATGGCTCGATATTTTCCCCCCCACCTCTTCCCACTTTCGCTCTTTAGAGATGATCAAAAATCATTAGGCGTGCTCCGAGATTACAAACATCTGCCCCGATGTTTTCTGTGACACATGCCTCTGAGTTATACGGCCTGCGAAACCCGCTTCCCAGAAACGGACTCCTCCGCTTTCGTTTTGTCCTCTCCCCAACTTTATCACTTCATCCATCATCCCGGCTATGAGTGCTTTTTCAAGTGGTCCAAAAATAAAGCGGACGCAGATGTCAGGCCACGCTGCGCCGATGTTTCTAAAGCCCCAGAAACCCTTCACTTGCGTCCGCCCACGTAGAAAAGTTGAAAACGCGTCCCCACAAAGCCGCCGCTGAGCTCGGCTAGTCCTGCTATTGTTCACGTAATGAAACCAGCCCACGGGTAAATCAAGCAAAGGTTTTGAGCAGGTATCTTTATTCCATTCCTTCAAAAAATGAAGTACAACCAATCTACCTCTGCATTGAAAGAAAGTAAATAAAAAAAAAGAAGGGACTTCAGCGGCATACACAAAGGCAAATGTAATTATGGTTTCTCTTCTAATGCGCAGCTGGTTTTGATCTGGTTGTGCTCTGAAGCTGCAGTTGTCAGCTCTCATGCATCACAGAGCCGGAGCTTAACGGAGAAACGTGCTTTGGCAGTGACCAGCGGAGGCCTGGAGGCTAGCGGTGGCCGCCGGTGGGTTAGCCACATTCAGAGGGGAGGTGGTGTGTGTGTGTGTGTGTGTGGGGGGGGGGGGGGTGGGGTGGTGACACCATCCTCTGTTTTACGCATCTGGAGCCCCACTAGACCACATCCAGTCGCCCCTTATGGGTTTTCTCTCCCTCCTTCGCGAGTGCTGTAGGTGTTCTCCTATTGGCTGGAGCAGACGCCACGCCGCAAACTTAGGAGGTCAGGAGAGAAAAACTCTCCGAAATGCACGCGCGCGCACGCGGACGGGTTGAGGGAGTAATAAAAGACAGAGTGGGGGAGGAGGGACTGCGGGTGGAGAGAGGGGGCAGCCCCACGGTGGCCAGGGAAAGGAAAGCTCGCATGGAAATGAGCAGGCATGATTACTCAAATACAGTCATTAAGGAGGAAATGTTGTTTTTCAAGCTGTCAGGATGATTAATGAGGGAGAGCAAATGCGCTCAAACGCTGTTGTTTAGTCTAACCAGCAGACCTGATCTCTGACGGTAACTCACAACAGACAGGATGTGTGGGTGCGCTGAGCGGCGCGCTGAAGCTGCACGAGTCCAAAGATCCAGTACAATGGAGAAAAGACGCTCGAGAAGGTGGTGCAGATTGATGAGTTAAAGTTGATCGACCTCATCAATCGACTGACCTTTGATTGATCGGCATCCATTTTCTTAGAACTCAGAGTTTTCTCTTGTATGAAGAGGTTTGACCATCTATCCATAACATAAAGGCAACAATTTACATCATATGCCGGATTAAAAAAATCCTGCATATTATGCTGTTGTTGAGTCTTTATATATGTCATAACAGAACCGCATAAAGCGCATTTTGAATCCCTCTGTTTGGACCGTTTCTCTTTCGCCGCCATCTTTATTCCTGCATATCAACTGCTTAAGGATGACCAGCAGCGCTCTCTGCTGGATGGAGGCCAAACCACAATGAAAGGTCAAAGCAAACATTAGAACCGATTTGAATCTAATAAACCATTAATTGACAATTAATTTGTAAGTCGATTGAAGGGAGCGGTGGGCGTATAAATAGCTGCTAACTGATTATATTTTACCCTGAACATCTTAACTATGTAGGTCAGTAATGCATGTTATTTAGATTGGTACTCTTGGTAAATAGCTGTAGAAAACCTTAGCTTTAATGCAGAAAACTAGCCAATAAGTTGGCTCCTATTTTCTTAGTTTTGGGTCAATACGTGCATAGTTGATAGATTTGCCAATGAACGTGGCTCTAGAGGTTTTGTGAAAAACAATTAAAACTAAAGAAAAATTTAACTGAAAATTGACTAGTTGAATGGAATTGCATTTCCCCATGGAATAAATAAACTTAATTTATTTTCCCGTTTTGTGAGTGGGACATCATGTTACTCAAATAAAAGGGGGAATTTACTGAAAGGTTTTATTCTTATCTTTACCAAAGATGCAAAAGGTTGCTACGTAGTTGACCTGGAACCCAACACTGAGAAACAACCTGTGGGTTTCTGAACTGAAAATTGACTTTATATATTTATTTATATATATAAAATCATCCAGCTTTATGACAGATTGGATGCCGTGTAAAGAAAAGTGAAACACAGACTTGGACTAGGCCCCCGCCGACACACAATTTAAAACTAATCCATCCATCCAAATGTGATTACTGGTGAAAAATGCTTTTCAAATATGTCAAATCCTGATGAAAAACAACCTGGAGACGTCTTCCTCTGCTTTCGCTCATCTGCAATGCATCCATTCAAAGTGCATGTCATGCTGCAGTAGATCACCTGGCCTGTGCTTTGAGTGTCTGTGAATTCTAAAAAGAAAAAGGGATAATAAAAAAAAAAAATAAAAAAAATTGGCCCTCTCTGTGTGTTTTTCAGCCTGCCGAGTGCCAAAGGCCTCAGAATCTCCAGATGTTCCCTAAATCATGCTGGAAGGCAGATAAGAAATCCGCTTTCAACAGATGTCTTGTGCTTGGACTCGATGATTTATTAGCTATGAATGATGAGACAGTGCTCCAGTGTCTTGCAGGCCGACTGGCTTTTATCATTATGCAGGCAGCTGTGAATCTGGGTGACATCACGTCAGCGGACAGGCGCGAAAATGAGACGGCAACTCCGCTTTTCGCATTTTTATGTCTTTGCAAATGCAATGGATCCGAGGTGACCGGGTCTCCTTCTCTCTCTCTCTCTCTCTCTCTCTCTCTTGCTTTCTGTTTTTTTTTTCTTCTGCTGCTTGGCTGGAGTGTGACGCAGAATGAGGGGAATGTGGAGCCGGGGCGGCAGAAGAATTGCGTCGCAGCTGTTGTTTTCAGCTAAAACGCCAAAAAATGATCGTTTTGACAAAATCGTCCCGACTCGAGGTCGAGGGAGTTCTCATGGCAATAAATGGGCTAAGTTGAAAAGCACAGCCCTCAGTAGAGAGGACTTCAAATCCGCAAGCAACTTTTTTTAGACATAACAAAAACAAGAAATATTTAAATTTACTGCAAAATTTCTAAATTTAATATTTGAACACAATTGATGGCATGTCAGCTAATGTTCCTGAACAGAAAAATAATTAACAAGTTTATGTCTGTAATTATTTACATTAAATTGTAATTGCAACACAGTGTGGAAACGATGTGAAGCCGTAGCATTTCAGCTCAAATTAGCTTCAATGCTACGCCGCTATGTATCGCGTCGCTGTTGTGCGACACTGGAAACAACCGACGCTAGCATTCAGCTAGCATTTTCGAAAGCTACTTTGTAAGAATCATTGAGAAAAGCAAAACTTGAGTTCACTGAAACCTCAACAAGAGTTCGCATGCTGGCGTTAGCGTAGCATTTTCAGGAAATTGCTCCGTGGGAATCACAAAAGTGACTGGAAAGAGCAAAACTTAAGTTAACTGAAACGTTTCCATGAATGTGAAAACTTTTACAGAGGATGCTGACCTGCAGAAGCACCTGTTGACGTCTGTCTGTGTATAGATGTCATTAAGGGAGGAAGGTCACACTGACCTGATGAGGTGCATCGTCGTTTTACTTTAAAGCTACAGAGTTTCCGAGCAAACAAATGACGTCGGTTTCAAACAGGTACCGGACTGGAAGGTTGGTATTGGCAAAACCCGGGACGTCCCAGGTTTTCGCGATATGTTTTCACCATCTAAAACGTCAAACTTTCACTCGGACAATCTGAGCGGTTGAAGGAATGGAGGTAAGGAGTATTGTACTGGGTCTGGGGGGGTTAGCTTGTGTCTGACAGCAACAATGACTGACAGAAACAGTGACGGACTTGGACAGATGAGAGCCAAAGGCGGCAGGCGAGAGGGCGCACGAGGGTCAACGCATCGCCTGTGCATTGAGTGTGGCCCAGCAGCTGTATGCATAGGGGAGCCCCTGCCTCCTGCTCTGCATGTCAGGGGCCGTGATTAATGGCCCCGCAGGCCTTGCTCTCAGCCCCCTCCCCGCCGCTTGAGCCACAGAAGTCACCGAAGCCGCTTCCTTCTCGTTTTGGCTAATGGACGCGGCACTCTGAGACGAATGCGTGTGCGGTTTCCCCTCCTTGCAAAAAACCGCATTCCGCTTTTGCAGGGCCCGTGTGATTCCGGGGGTTTCAGAACGATGATTTCTTAGATTACCGTGGGCGCTGTGCAGTGTCGGGGCTGAGAGGGCCCCGGTGCCTGTGTACTGGTTCCCAGCTTGTCAGGCAGCTGTCGAGGAGTGATTTATGACCACTAGACTCCAACCTGTCTTCACTGCCAGTTCGGTATTGTTACAACTGACAGCTAATGAGGCCAGACATGCTTTCAAGCGGAGCACTTAACAGGACTTCAATCTTCCCCCGTCACGAGGACCATTTTTTCTTTTTCCTTTTTTTCTTTTTTTTTTTTGTGCACACACTCCTTCACACGACAGCCTCCTTTCTCCATGCCTTTCTTGTTCTCCGTCTTTCTGTGTTGCGGCCGTATGACAGGAGCAGAAAAGGCCTCCGCTGACAGAAAGAGATGTTTCTCAGAGGGAAATGGCAGCAGGGAGTTTCACCTTTCTCTCCCTCTGACAGAACAGCTAAAGCTTTACGTAACCAAATTATCGACTCACGTTTTGCTTTTTAAACTTTGTGCTTCGTGAGTCAGAGAACCGTTCAAATTCACAATCTGAAAACAAAACGAATGCATCTGCGAGACATCGTATCCGCCTGAACTGAGAGTCCTGGCAGGGAGGGAATTACTCGGAAATGAGCCAAGAAGCCCATTGCGGAGATCCACTGCTTAGATATGGAGTCTGTTGACAACATAAATCCGCAAATCTGGACTTTTGGAAGTAACATTGTCATAAAAGGGGCGGGGGGATTTTATGTATTTTCCAGGCAGATACTATAATTTTACAGTACAATCAGCTAATTATGTGACCTTCCATTGTTATAAAAAATGCTATGTGCATCAAATATGACTTAAAAAAAAAGTTTGACTTCAAAGTTGAGTGCCCTTTAAATTAGGACTTTGTCTGTTTATATATATTGAGATCCTGATGCAAAGCTCACAAAAGTTGATTTTACATAATGTTGCTTCTTTAAAATGCTGGACGAGAGAGCCAGAGGCGTGTGCAGGCCGTTTGGTGGAAACGGCAAACATGCGGATCAAGTCTCATTGGTCAGATGAGACTAAACTTGAATTTTTTTTTGGTCTGTGCAAAAAGACAAGACAAAAACCCATCCCAAAAAACAAACTACCATGCCTACCATACCCGTCCAGGAGAGGCGTTTATTTTCCTTAGCACTGATTGGCAGAAATTAGGAAGACTGTAGATGTTAGCTTTTGTGTTAGTGCTAAGGCTGCTTCCGCTGCGTGTATTAATGCACTTTAAGGTATATCTTATGTATAAATTCATAAATTAGGAGGTTATGAGTGTTACAACCGGGGGTCTCAAGTATTAATCACTTACAGGCACGCTGCTGTAATTATACTGAAATATGTTTTTAGAGGCTGCTAACATGACACACATTGTACAATCTTAATTACGAAAAATGCTGTAAACAATTTATTGGTCTGTCCAAGTAAAGTACACTGACGTCTGTGATCCTGAGGCGAATAAAATGTGGAAAAAGTACAAATGTCAAAAGCAGCAACATTTGAAACAAATTTCTTCCAGGTTTAACGACGATACTTTTCCACAGCCTGCATTAAAAAAAAGGTCAAAAATGTTGTCAAATAGCAATTGGGGGGGAAATGAAACTAAATTAATGTGGTGATTCCGTGACTGAAAAGAAGAAAAAAAAAAATCTAATAAATTTACGAACAGTCTCGCTGCTTTGCGAAATTGTCAGATTTAAGACACAGTTCTCTCCACGTTAGCTCTCTGAAAGTAAATTTGGCTCCTTGGGCCACAGAAGGATTTTGTAATGAAATCAAAGAGCAGTGGGAAAAACTCTTGGCTCAGGGAAGGAAGGGCTGGCAGGCATAACAATTATGCAGAGCCGGAAACTTTTCAGCACCTCTTACTTTTTTTTGGACGAAGGTTTAAGCCGCAAATTGGAACTGACTTGAATATACAACTTAGATTCATAAAAAAAGAGATGTGACACTGCTTTCTGGGGGGTTTTTTTATGTTATTTATTCATTTTTTTTACATTTTCCTCCCCTCTGGAGAGATTACCGCTTTGTCAAAATTATGTTTCTGACAACCGCACTGCTTAAAGGAAAAGAAAGTCAAACCTATTATTCACTCATCAGGGTTTTTTTCCCCCTTTTTGTTGTTGTTGTTTGTTCTGCGTCTTCCAAATAAAGGTCTCCGGATTTGTCACGACGGATTTATGAAATGATCCAGTTTGATTGCAGTGAAACACTTTGGACTGATGTAAGTGTTTCAGCGCGAGTATTTTGTTCTAACGCCCATTAATCATTCCTGGGCCGTCAGAAGGCTGCAGCCGCTCCAACGCTCTGCAGCTCGCCGCGTTTCTGGTGAACTTTGTGGCTCAAACGAACGTTTGTTCGTCAGGCGAACTGACGGAACAAAACCTGCGTTTGTGCCACGCATCTTCACCGAGGACGTACAGACCTCAATGCCTCTTTCAGGCCTCAGTGAGTGAATCGGATTTGATCGCATCGACTAAGCGACGCCGGTCTCGATGCATCCCGGTTCCGCTTCAACACAAAATCAGTCACCGGGTCGGTGGCAGCGTTCCCACCTATACGCCAGTGTTCCCTGTCAAGCATGATTAGCGGCAGTCTCGCTGGGCGCAAACTTGCACTGCGTTGCAGGCTTGCGCCATTGTCTCCTGGACAGCGAGTCCCCGCTGCCCTCTGTCCATGAGGCCAGAGGTCAGGAGTTGTTGCACGGTGCCACAGCGACTCCTGGAGTCACGAGAAGGGAAACGAGGAACAACACTTTGAGTTTGTAGTTAGGTGAAGGTGAACGTCTGAACACTGGACTGTTTAAGGTGCCCAATAAACTTATGTAAAAAAAACCCAAACAGAGAAGCGGTAAAATACTTTTGGATAATCATAGCTAAAAAAAAAAGATGCAACTGTTTGACTATAAAGCCAAAGAATTGAATAAACCTACAAAAATTCGACTAACTTTCAGGTTTGGTGTTGGCCGATTTGGATTTGTAAATGTAAACATTCAAAACAAATGACAAAACAAATAGCTGCTAACTGATTATAAACAAATGTAAAAATTTCAAAAGTGTAATGAAAATGTAGGAATTCATGTTTTGCTCTAGTGTCAGTCTGTACAATCAGGTTCACAACTAGATTTAGAAGAGCATAAACGAATAATTAATAATCCAAACATATTTTTTTTAGAATAGATGGATAGATGCACTGATGGAAATTATTTTACTATTATGCTATTTTTTTAAAATGGGAATTTCAGAGCAGACATATAGCATTAGCATCTCATATTAGCAATTAGTGTCATTAGACAAGTCAGCTTAAAAAAACAGTGTATGTTTGATAAAGGAGACTTGTGGGTGTCGGATCACAGGCCTGCAACTTGTCCACCTTGAATTAATCAAATGGCAGAATTACTACCTCAGCAGCTCTATGCGATCTTGCTAATCATGTCAAAGCAGATGCACATTTAAAAGTTCCCGGACAAACCCACAATTTAAATCCTCTCCTCAAATTTTTATTTATTTTTTTATTTTTTATATTAATTAGGGGGTGTCTACACGTTGTTTCTCATCACCATGAAACTTTTTCGGGGGATTTATCACAAGTTCCACTTAATTATTTTTTTGAAAACCCCAAAAAGTCACTTTATGTCAGAATGTTTTGTTTTTTTACTTTACAATTTTCTGGACCATTGGTATCATGAGAGCGTCAATAAACATAAATACTTTTGAAAACACGATTAACTGTATCTTCATGTGGCTTTAGCACATGAAACGTATTTTAAAACTGGCAGGTTTTTGAGAGCAGTGTCTGGAAGTGTGAGAAGTCGCAAAAACGCAACTTTTAATATTATTGCAATAAATACCACAAAATGTCATCATTCCTTAAGTTCATTTGGCACAATCTTCTAAATGTTTCCACTGGTAGAATATTGCCTGTTTGGGGTCATTTGTCCTGCACATCTAGTTCAGCAACTAGATGTGCTGAACGTGGAATTTGAGCTTCTTTTTTTTTTTTTTTTTCGCAGAATACATAAAGTAATATGTATTGGCCACCGCGGGGGTACTAGCAACCGCCGCCTGCCAGCCACCACAGAAGCTCTCACGCAGTTTCCAGCACCTCCGCCCGCATGGCACCACAGAAGCTGTTGCGCAGATTCCAGCACCGCACCCACATGCCAACGCAGAAGCTGTTGCGCAGTTTCCGCGCCCGTCCACCAGGCGGCACGCATTGATGCGTTCGGCGGCGCTCCCTGACGACGCACAAAAAATGTGGTGCAGATTGTTGCATTTAGCGAGGAGATATAGCTGGTGGATTAACCTAGGGGGAGCAGTGGAGTCAAATTAAATTTCAATGCTGTTGGGCTCTTTAGAGGTCCACAAAGGTCATAGATATCCAATTTGGCACCAGTCGGATGATCCATGTGTGATTTAGAGCCGATCGTATGCACATGGCGAAGGACTGCTGTTCGCCATTTCTACATCCCAATGTAGTCAAAAGCCAACATTCACAGAGTTCATCACTTTGTCATTTTAAGTCAGTTTTCAGATGATAAAACCCATATAAGTGATAGAATAACAGTAAAATATACAGCAGAAAAAACAGGTGACTGCCTGTTAAAAGAGGGCGGAGCTAATGTGATGTCATCAAGTCACCATGGAAATGTGTTCAGGACTGTTCTGCAGAGAGACATAGGAAGTCTGGTGCAGCTGTCATCTTGCATTTGGAAGTTATTTAATCTTCATCTTTCATGGCAAATATTCTGTTTCACACTAAGCCACGCCCACATGCTTTGATGCTAACTACAACTCAGATGTAAATGCAGTGCAATTTCAACCTTCTTCTAAAATGAGTGAGGAAAATTGTAAAGTTGAAGATGTTCCAGTTTAATAAACCATACTGGTCAGTAATAAACCAAGGGCAATGCACATTAACAGAGCACAGTAACTTTCAGCACATTAGAACAATAGCACAGGCTGAATCCCACCCATTAATTAGGTATTAATCACAGGAAGCGCTACAACTAAATATTGTAACCCCAATGGATCGGTAATAAGATACTTAGCATTTTCTCAGAACTCTTTCAAACAACCCTTTAAACAGGTTCTATAACAACAAACAAGGCTTAATCTATGAAACTGGATGTACAGTTTCATGTTGATGAGGTCAAAGGGGTCAGATAGCGACCTTTCACAGTAAAACATTACATTTCCTGTTCTCAGGGGGCGTGGCCTAAGTGATGTCATCATTCAACCATTGGGTATTGTAGGAGACCCGATGATGATCAGTCACAGTAACTTTGGTGCCTCTGTGAGTTTCTGTGTAGGAGATATAACAGTTTATGTTTTTATGGCGAGTCGGTGAACTTTGACCCCTGCTAAGCCCCCTTCAACATACTCAAAAACTCACCGTTTTGATAACTTTAGATGGGACATGCCTTGTGAACAGACTGACCGAGTTTGAAGCCGATCAATCGAAATCCCTAGGAGGAGTTTGATCAAATACAAAGTCTGTAAACGGCAAAAATGGGTCAAAATCGGAGCTTCAATCCAAAATGGCCGACTTTCTGTGATACTTGCGCTATGACATTAATTGTAAATTTTGAGCGTCTTGGGGAGCTCTACAAGTGTACCAAATTTCATGTCGCTACGATGAAGTAAGTGAATAGCAAAGGGTCCTTTGAAAATTTCTAGGTGGCGCTATTGAGCCATTTCTTGTGTGATTTTTGTGTTGACCTTAAAAATCAAAATTTTTAAACTCCCTTTATGCTTCCGCCAAGTTTGGTGAGTTTTTAAATATGTTAAGGCCCCCAAAAGGCCCCCCAAAGAGGTGGGAAGAAAAATAATAATAATAATAAATAATAAACAGTACAGAAACAATAGGCCTTCGCAGCGCTTAGCTGCTCGGGCCTAAAAAACCCACCGATACACAATTGCTTATCTTGTTTGATTTTAGCACCGGAAGGACGAGAGAGTCTCCGAAAACGCACGAATCACATATTAGTTAGATTCTGCCGCCCCCTGCTGGAACTGCATGTGAACTACACCGCTACATGTTGTTTTAGAACATAAAAAAAAAAAAAAAAAAAAAACGCTCATTCAAAACTCACTAATGTTCCGCACAAAAATAATCACGTTACATAAATTTGCCGGACTTTATTTAGGACTCCGCTCTGCCCCGCTGCTCCCTCTTCCTCCTCCTCCTCCTCCTCGTCCTTCCCGGCTCCTCCTCTGGGCTTCTTCTCCGTCCGTCGAGCCGCGGTCTCGAACCACACGACCAGAAAGAAAAGAAAAGAAAAGAAAAAAAAAACTTCCCAGACTTCCTGAAAACCCTCCGCGCAGGGGGAGGAAGAAGAGGAGGAGGAGGAGGAGGAGGAGAGAAACCGACGGCGGCGGACGAGGAGACATGAACCGTGAAGGATGGTCCCGATGAGCGAGCCGGCGGACGCTCCTCTGACCCCGCCGCCCGGCCCGGATCAACTGTCCCGGGGGAAAAGCTTGACGTGAGTCTGGATAAAGATGCCAGGCAGAAGAGCAGGCCTTGCATTTCCTTTCCCTCCTCCTCCACTTTAGTTAGTTTGTTTGTTTGTGTATTGCTTTCTCTCTCTCTCTTTTTCTTCCTTTCTCTCTCTCTTTTTGTTTGTTTGTTTGTTTGTTTTTTGCTTAAGTGAAAACCGCCCAGACGCGATGGGACAACCAGCCGCTGTTTCGCTCCGCGTGCAGATGGAAGCGGACGTGGCGCGCGCCACGACAGATATCCAAAAAACTTTCCTGCAAAACGTCCCGGGGGGCTTTTTAACTCTCCGTTGTTACTTTTAAAGTGTCTCATGTCAGCCCTGCTGGTGGCGCCCTCTAGAGTCCAATTTACGTGCAGGACCAAAACAAAAAAAAAAAAAAAGGGCTTGTCTTTATTAATGCCTCCTGGCTACATGTTCAGTTAACCATTAAAACAACAACCGCAGCAGCAGAGGGAGGCGAGTCAAAGCCTGGCAGCAGATGATGCATCGGTGGCTTCACCCAGGTGTGAAAGGCCCGCATGCAAAAGTGTAATGGAACACCTTCTCGCATGTCTGACTGTGCTCTCTCTGCTCCTGCTCCCTCAGGTCCTCGGAGGGGAACAATGAGGAGGAGAGGAGGCAGAGGAGGCGTGGACCGGCACCAGCGGACCTCCAGCTGTCGCTGCCGCCGCCGCCGCCGGACTCCGAGTCAGAACCGTCAGAGGCCAGGAAGAAACCGGCCAGCGTCAGGTGACCACCACAGCATCACTGCTTTTTTTTTTTTTTTTTTTCCACTATTAATCCTCATGTTTAGTGTCAAATAGTTTTATGTCAAACGTTCTGTATACAAGAGGTTTAACGTGTGTAACCTCACAGGCACGGACCTGCAAGGTTTTAAAAACGCTGTGATTGACTTTACATCGCACTTTACTGAGCAACAGGAATCTATCCGTACGTAAAGCAAGATAAATTCCTGTTTTGTTTTTTTGTTTTTTTCCAGCTCTATGTAATGCAGCCGTTTGTAGGGTCGGGTTTCTTCTTCCTTGTACAGGACCGCTTTTGATCCTTTGTCATCTCTCTGCAAACTATTCCTTGAACTCAAGGTTTCGCATGTGCAAAAAAAAAAAGCCCTACCTACTCTATTTATAGGTAAAGTAAAAAAAGGTGAAAAGTTAAGAAAACAAACTGATTAATCCTACAGATGCGGCAAAGTGTCGGATTGACAGCGTGTACGTTTTCTGAAAGAGTGCTTCAGCTTTTTACATTCTTAAATGTCACTTTAAAGCTGGAAAAAAATAGACTTTTAACAATTCTTGTCTTGTTTTCTTATCAGCAAATCGAGGCATTTTTAAAAATGGGGGTGTGAACTTTTAACCCCCATTTTTCTTTTCTAGGGGGTTGTTTCACATCAGAAGTGGTCGTATGTTCTGAGCATCAGCGTATGCCTGTGTTCGGTTGCTGCACACTGCTGGCAAGCTTGCTGACACAAGGTTGCCACACTTTCTCAGTGTCGTCGTACCATGAGAGCCTCATTCCAGTCTGCTCCTAAGAATAGTTTTGAAGTTTATTGAAACTTTCCAGCTCCTACAATTTATGAGTCCTGTGTGGGACCGAAGCGCTGTTTTCAGATTTCCTCGGTTGCCTTGAGCCAAAGCAGCCTCAAAGTAAACACACGTTCAGGATTCGACGTTTGCATTTGGCCGATAACGTGACGCGCTGCCCTGCCGGAAACTCTGACCTCTTTCATCCAGCAGGCAGAAACCCGTGGAGCCGCTGTCACCAATGCTGAGCCCACGCGACTTCGAAACCAAGTTCGACCGGAAGAAATCCCAGACCAGCCAGGTAGCGATCCTTTCTCGAGTCCCGCCGAGCTTTTCCACCTGTCTGCTGCTCTTTGACGATTCCGTGGTTTGCTCTCTCGTTTTTTTTCGCAGCTGTCAAAGACGAACGCGCATTACCACAAGTTGTTCAAGGCGGTCAGCAAAGATGAGCTGCTCAAACAGAGTAAGCTCTGCGTCCTCCTGTTTTGGGTGGCATGTTTGGGTTGTTTGATTTTGGAAACCGAATGCGTTGTTCCCCACCAGGTTACACCTGCGCCCTGCAGAGAGACATGTTGTATCAGGGCAAAATGTTCGTCTCGCAGAATTGGATCTGCTTCCACTCCAAAGTCTTTGGCAAAGACATCAAAGTACGCCACAGAAAAACCGCAAACAGGGAACGTATGACAATTTTCCGACACCGATCAGTTGGCGTTAATTGTGCTTCCTCGTTGCCAGATTTCCATCCCAGTGATGTCGGTAAAACTCATCAAAAAAACGAAGACTGCGTTATTAGTGCCAAACGCTCTTGTAATTGGAACTACAGACATCGATGTAAGTAAACTGTACAATTGGCGTTCTTGGAATATAAACATAAAAGTGATGTTTTCTTTTCTCTCTTTTTGTTTTAGCATGTCTTTGTGTCATTTCTCTCTCGAAACAACACCTTTAAATTTCTGAAATCCATCTGCCCTCATCTGGAGGTAAATGACATCCTCTTGTAATGTCAACCAACGAGTTGGTTGTATTTTTAAACGTCCTTTTAAATACCTTTTGTTGTTGCGTTGTGGCTTTTTGTTGTGTTATTTCATGTGGATTCTGTTGGCTATTTGGGGGCATTAAAAACAGGTAATACGTTAAATTTGTAGTTACTTAACACAATATAACTTTATAGCATATTCAGAAATACTTTTAGCAAAAAAATGACCAAAAATAGTTTTGGATTAAGCTAAACTAGCACAACTCTATATGAAGTTAGCTAGCTAAGGAACTAGCGATGGGTGTTAATTGGTAATTTGTAGTAACTTGTGGCTTTTATGTCAATAACAATGAAACATATATTTAAAAATTGACCTGATTAATAAATGTCGCTTTTGAAATATATTACACGTATTTAGTTCCCAAAAAATCCAGGTATTACAAAAATATAACTGCTGGAACCAGCATCTGAAAAGAAAAAAAAAAAATCAATCGTTCAAAGAGAAAAAGTAACAATTTCCAAACATACTGTCTGGTTTTGGGGGTTTGTGGAGATTTCCACCAGTACTTCCAGTTATTCTTCTAAAACCCGGCATGTTGTCATTGCAGGTGGATAAGATAAGTAGCAGCCCTGTAGCTTCCTCCTGTGAAAACAGCTTCAGAGCTAGCTGCCCCACGTCGCTTCCTCTGGTCAGTACGGGGTCTGGTCCTTCCATTTTCTGCCATGTTTGTTCAGGACGAATTCATTGTACCTGATCCATTGTGATGGAATGCGGACGTGCATTGTTGTCGTGTAACTCAAGACCCCGCCGGGACTTGCTGTGTGCTTTGCTGCGTGTGCGCCACAGGACTTTTCGGGAGACTTCTCCGACCTGGATGGAGTTGTGCACCAGAGGCGGCAGGACATGATGGAGAGCAGCAGCTCTGGGTCGCAGACTCCAGATTATGATAAAATAAGCGGTGTGTGTTTTTGTTTTTTCCAATAACATACCATGGACCCCGCCTTCATTTACTCTGCTCACAGTCACGAAAGGTTTCAGATGTCATAGCCTTTGTTTAGGGCAACAAAACCCAAGTAGGACTCTTTCGACAACAAGAACAGTTTGCAGAACAACTACTAATCCCCCGTAGGGACTAAATCTTTAACAGTTTATTAGCTAAATAGACTATTATGGGTTTTGGGGTCTATTTAGCAAACTAGACTAGCTACTCTATTTAAACTAGAAAGTTGATGATTAACTTAACTAGAAGTCTATTTAGCTATTAGCTAATAGACTAGTTGCTATTAAGCTGTTTAGCTACAAGCTAATAGACTAGTACCTGGTAGTCAATTAGCTGTGAGTTAGAGTACTAGCTAGTCTATTTAGAAAGTTGATGAATAGCTTAGCTAGTAGTCTATTTAGCTATTAGCTAATAGAGTAGTTGCTGGTATATTTTGCTACTACATAGTAGTAGTCTATTTAGCTAATAGACCCCCCTCATGCTTTCTCTGGCCTTAAATGGCAAGAGTACTTGTTGATTTAAGTATTTTAAGGTAGTGTTAATATTTACTCAAGTAACTGGGCTGACAGCTTCTCTCTGTTTATGTCACAGACTTCAGCAGCCTCCCAGACACATTTCTGAGTGCAGCAAAGACCAGAGAGGTTTCGGTCCACGCAGACATTCACCTCCAGAACCCGAGCCAAAAGCACGGAGCCGCACTCAAAAATGGTATTTAAAGCCCGGAGTAAAAAACAAAAACAAACAAAAAAAAAAGTCTCAACATGTTAAGGAATAATCCGTTTAACTGTCATTGCCTCATTTTGTCCTGATAGTTATGAGAGCAACATCTGTCCCGTGAGCACAGTTTGTCTCTTCACCACAGAGGATTGTTCAAAATGAACTTATTGATGTTAAATATGTCTGGAGGATATCTTTTTATTTGCAACTTATCGTGTCGTTTATCATTTCTTGTGACTTTTTTTCTTGTCATGATAAGTTGCCACGATAAATTCCAGCAAATTTTGGAAAAAAAAACTGGCTAAGATGTTATTTCTACTTTTTTCTCCACTGTTGTTTCCACGAGAGAATGTTTCGCTATCAGTAAATTCAGAGATTAAATGATTAAACGAAGTCTCTACGTTTAGTTTAACAATATATATCACTATTCAGTGTGTCCTGAAGAAACTTATTTCAAATAGGAATGTTTTTCAAGAGCAGCATTTATGCTGTGGCGACATGACGTCTGCAGCATGTAGTCACCTAAAAAATACGTCAGTCGTTTTCAATACAGTTTTTTTAATCGCAACTCTTTGTTTTCACTATAGTACTGCAAAATATTGTGATAAATTGTAAGTCCATATCATCACAAAGTGGAAGGAGCATATTACATGTGTCAGTTTTCAAGTCATGCCTTTGATTCTCAATTGGATTTAGTCCTGGACTTTGACTGGGCCATTCGGTCGCTACTCACACAGTTCGAGCTGCTCCTGCTTTATATCACATACACCGCACTGATCTATGTGTGTACCTCTAGACAAGGAGAGTGGATGCACAGTAAACGTATTCTTGGCACATTGTTCAGGTCAGAAGCTACAAATCAGAACGTTGCTTGTTGAGTCGGCCTGATGGAGGATCTTGGGAGGCAGCCCAAGGTCGTCTTTATTTACGGCAAAGCTGACCGTTTCCAGGCTTCTGCTACGTCTCAGAGCTGCGTCCAGTCAAAAGGCAACTGTCCATGTCAGCGTTCCCTTGAAGTGCTGAAAAGTGTTCTGTTGTTTTCCAGGCCTGGATAAAACAATGGAAAGAGAAAACGGGATTTGGAAAATGTTTGATTTTGATATTTTACACATTTGCATTTTTGGATTTTGACTTTGACTGAATTTAAAAAAATTTAAAGGGGCATCATTATGTGAAATTGACTTTTTTGAGCTTTGCATCATGTTATAATGTTATTCCCTCATCAAAAACGTGGAGTGTTACCTTAATTCTTTTGTGCATGTGTGAGAAATCCGTTAATCTCCACGGCAACCATTCAGCTGAGTAAAATGTCTGGGCGGAGCTGGCTCCGCCTTCGAAGGCGAAGCTCCTCCTCAGAACTCCAAGCTTCCACCTCACAGTACATCCCCCCGTCTCCCACTCAGCTCCTTCAGACTAGCCAGCAGCAATTAGCAAACACCTGGTAAAGCAGCGCAGCTGCTGAGCTGATCATTAACGATAACTTTCTGGTTGCGTAGTTTCAGAAAGAGCACGCAGACAAAAAGTCAGATTTCAAGGCATCGAAGTCAAACTTTCTTTTAAGTCAAATGACTTGACATATACAGTATAGCATTTTTATGAGAACTGAAGGTAACATAGTCATTTGATTGTACTATAAAATGGCTCTATGTAGATGGAAAACTACATAATACTTCCAACTTAAAAGGGGCCAATAAACAACCTGTTTTAACTTCAAATGAATCTTTAACTGGACTTGTGGTACAGAAACTGTTTCTGAAATGCCAGATTTAGCAAAAGCAAGGCTAACGTTCACAAGCTATTATTTGAAGAACTTTTAACTTCCCCCTCCCCCCCAACATGCCAGAGAGAAGTAGCGCCCTTTTACCGCACTCTCTACTACAAGATACATTAAAATATGAATTCTCGCTATTGAAAATGTTAAAAACCCCTGGATGCATTTTCCTACTTTTCACCTCACAGCATGACATGTTTTCCCTCTTTTTATCTGCGACTGCAGGCCAAAGCAAGCCGCCACATGGACTTGCACCAAAAGACTCGTCCTCGCAGCCAAAGTCCTTACACGTCATCCTCTTCATCTATCTGTTCTTGTGAGTAATCGCCTGAATATCATGAGTCGTCAGCCGGCCGCTGTCTTTCTGCGCGGTGATGATTGTTCTGTGTGTAGCGGATCGAGGATTGCAACACGCGCTGCTATTCTTTTTTTTTGTTTTTGTCTTTTTTCTTCGTCACCACAGAGTCAGCGTTCTTGTCTTGTCCTCTTGTTACATGGCCTTCAAGATCGTGGCTCTTGAGCACCGCCTCAACTCCTTGCTGTCGATGGGGGAACTCGTTGATAACGAGTGAGAGCCCGGAGCGTTTCAGCACCACGCTTTTGGATTGGACGCGGACTGCTAAATCGTTTCAAAACTTGTTGCAGGAATGCTGGGAGCCAGAGGTCGCAGGTCGAGGTGAACGCTGAGATCTACGGGGAGCTTTCCACTAACCTGTTCAAGTTGGAGAAGGTTTGCTCTGTTCATTTGTTGACTGCACAAATCTATCGTGTATTAACTCACCGTTATCGCCTCTTAGCCTAAGGCTAGCAAGGTGACCGTTTCAGAGGACCACTTTTAAGATTAGGACAATCATGTTGGAGAGTTACTATAAATGTAAAACACAATCTGTTCATGTTTGCAGAGTAAACATGAGTCCGCCTCCCGCAGCAGAGCGGCTTCGGCTAGAATAACGACTGTAAACAAGAGGGGAAGCTTTTACCTGGTTCTGTCCAGAGAGAACATGAGTCCGCTTTGTCTGATATGTACATCTGGGAACTAATCTAGAAATGGAAAAAGTTTAAAGAAACTCGCTTTCTGACATTAAATCAGTTTGAGCCTTCAGTCAGGGTCTTCAAAAGATATTTCCATTTGCTAAATGCGCACATTTTAGGAGTAAAAGTTATTCTTTCTTTTTTTTTTTTCTAGTGTTCAGTTTACAAACATTTCCTTTTTGGTAAAACTACATTTAAACTGAATGGGGTCAAAAGTTGTGGGAGTTTCACAAGCTTCTTATAGCAACTCACTGGAATTTGAGAGGCAATCAGATCCATCCTGAGGCTCATGGGAGTTAAGCGGCTGCATAGGGCCTCCACACCACCAGGGGGCCCCCAAGACCAAAACGCTAGCATGATATATATATTTTTTTCTTAACCGCTCAATACAAGCTGGACTTGAAAAAACATTTTCGCTTTTATTTTTATAGTTAGCACACATTCCTGCTGCTGGCTGCTGCCACTGTTGGGGAAACATAAGATATTAAACTTGTTAACTTGTTTACTGTAGATTCAGCTTTTTATATTACTAAATACCACTCTGCATTTCAAAATCCAAATATTTTTGTCAGCTTGCTTCTCCTGTAAGGTCAAAACCAACAGTCATAATAACACCGCTACAATTTAGGCTAGTGACAAATGGCGCTAATGATAGTAGGTATGTCTCACACTTAGAGTAGCCGAGGAATGATGGAGCGTCTGGTGTTGACCTGCTGGTATGCGGGGAGGGGGGGGGACAGGGCTCACAGCCTCAAAAAAGGTTGGGCCGGCCCTGTGTGAAAGATACAGTTTTAATCCGTCCGTAAGGCTTTTTCTGCACGACCTTTTTAAGGAAATCCCTTCATACTCAGGAAGTGAAATAATCCCTCCTGACTGCAGCTAAGACAGACTTCGCTTTCATAAAACATTTCCAGCGATCCCGGGCCCCGAGATCTCGGTCAAAAGACTCTTTCACAAAACACTTCAGCGTCTCGGCTGCAAAGATTCACCAGCTTATGGATCACGAGTGGAGCTGACCGGCTGGGTCTGAGGGGCCCGTCACTAAATAGCAGTGTGCAAGTTATTAGTGGAGCTTAGAGATACTTGAAAGTCTTAACCTCAGTTATGTTCTGATGTGGGTATCTAATAGAAATGAACAACAAAATAAATAAAAAACCCATCAGTTTTATTAAATAATTGAGAGAGGACCAGATTTCCTCCACAAAACTATAAGTAACCGATAAACTCATACAGAAAACAGCTGCTGAACGATGAAACGCAAACATGTTAGCTTAAACTCAGGATTCGGGTGGGGACGAACATTGATGGCATATCATCACAAAGTGGAAGGAGCGTGTTACATGTGTCAGTTTTCAAGTCATACGTTTGATTCTCAATTGGATTTAGTCCTGGACTTTGACTGGACCATTCTGCCGGGGCATTAGTTGATGAGCTAACTCTGCGTAGCTATCTATTCAGAGATGACAAACTGCAAAAATCAACTTGCCCCGCCCAAGACCATAGTTCTGTTTTAACAAATATGCAGCGGCCTATTATCAACGGCTAATCAATGTCCCTCTGTCTTGTCTCTCCTCTTGCTGTAGATTCAAAGGAACCTCAGGAAGCTCCTGGAGGAGACTTAAAGGAACACCTGCGTCTGTGTTTCTGTCCAGACGGAGGCCTGGTTGGTAAAATTAAGAGAGGCGGCGGGTTGCTGTGCGGCACATTTGGTGGCTCCGTTGCCAAAACATGGACAGCTCACACGCCGAGAGCTCAGTCTTAAAAAGCTGCGTGAACATTCACTGTGCAATAATAGCCTCTCTCCACGTTTCCCTCAGGACTTTTCTGTCTCCCGTTTCAAACAAAGCAGTGCTGCAGCTTTACGGCAGCATATTTCGTGTGCTGTATTTTAGCTGGCAGTTTCATGGCAATGGTAGGTTTTTTTTGTTGTTTTTTTTTGTTTGTTTTTAACACACTCACACGTAAATATCTACGTATATCAGAATGCCCATGAAGGTTAGGTTCACAAGTGCAATTGTCAGTGTTCGGAAACATTTCTTTAAAGGTCAAAGGTCAAATAGTGCTCTCTTTCTCTTAGAAGTGAAATGCCAATAGACTCTAAGCTGGAGATGTTTGCACAATATAGTCAAGTACTTTTTTATGGTGAAGAAAAAGTCCATAGTGCTTTTGTAAATATTTGCTCTAACTCACATGAATGGTATGTTTAGAAAAAAAAAATGTTAATAATGAGATTATATTAGGTCTATTTATCACAGATGTTTCGCTAGAAGACTTGATTAACTTTGAGAATCAGATGCTTTGATTTTGTAATCGGATAAATTATGTTCACGAGAATAAACTTTCTTCCTCAGACTTTCGCTGAACTGAACTGAAACTGAAAGAGCGATGCTTAGACACACGCAGACAGTACACGTTTGTTTTGCGGTGCTGGTATCAGTTTTCCAGAATCAGCTGAACTTTTGCCTCGACGGGGTCGTCTCTCGTCTGCAGACGGCTGGTTGCATCAGGTTGGTGTGGCGGTCGGCAGACGACAGTCAAATGAACGCAAAAAAAAAAAAAAAAAAAGTAAAGATATCAATTAGATCATGCATTGCCCGAATAAGTGGCAGAGGCATAATCCAGTTCGAGACTTGGATGTTGAGCTAATTAAGGAAAAATTTTAAATGGCTCCAAATACCACGCTGTGGAGGAACCGAGCCAATACAGCGGGACGTTAAAAGTGATTCCTCCAGAGGCGACACTGCTGGGGTGAGAGGTGAGAAGGAATCCAAGGGTCACCACCACCAAAGGCAATCCTGAAGAATGTAGGCCAAGCAGATAGCAACATTTCACAGTGCAGCAAACACTGCTGGGTGCAGGTCATGGAGGAAGGCTGTTCCGTGGTCAAATGAAACAAAACATATTTGTTGTTGTTAGGCCACAATAATGTAGCCTTCAGTTCATTTAAAAGAAAAAAGAAAGACGCCAAATCATCGTCTTTGTAGGCCTGCTTGGTGGAAAGAACATAGCGGTGTGGTGCTTTGTTAGCCACTGGGACAGGGAGGCTAATCAAAGCTACTGGTATTAGGAATAGAAGAACACTAAACCAGCAACATCGGGAAATCCGGAGAGAAACTTAATCCTGAGCAACATTGGACATGGCATGGCTAAAGTGGTGAAGAAGAGTTTGGATCCTTTAAAAAAATAATGTTTTTAAGTGTCTCAGCTAGAACATTTAGCTAATCTGTGGACAGAGCTAAAGATGAGCTAAAGATCCATACACCAATGGAGACAATTGTTTGGTTCCTCCAACAGCCAATAAAGTTTCTGTTTGTTTATTAATAATTGAGAAGCAGAAGAATAATTCTGGATATTTGAACAATTTTTTTAAAATTCTAAATAAAAAAACAACTGATTTTTATTTAAAAATTTTTTTTTAATATTGTCTATCATATCTGATAGAAATCAGTGAAGTAGGTGAAAGGTAAAAGGTAAGAGTTCAAAACTCAATATAACTCCTCAAAACATCAGTGGAAATTAGCAAAAGGCTCAACCAGCACTTATTAGAAGAGTTGTAAAAATGTTCCCATTGACTACAGTGAAAGCAGTAAATATTTCTAACTTGCAATTTTGATTATAATGGGAATAAAAAGCGATATATGTATTTAAAAATATATATATATATATATATATATATATATATATATATATATATATATATATATATATATATATATATATATATATAAAATTGATCCAGCCGTTTTTGAGCTTTTAAATCGTGTTTTTGGGGATACCGGTCTAATTTTCTGTCAGAATTAAACTTACTGTTAAAGCTAAGTAATTTCTGCTATTAATATGACAGAATGTATAAATAATTTTGAATTAACTTTTTTGATATATATATATATACATATATATACATATATATACATATATATATATATATATATATATATGTATATATATATACATATATATGTATATATATGTATATATATATATATCAAAAAAGTTAATTCAAAAATTAATTCAAAATTACATATATATATATATATATATAAAAGACAGGCGCGAACATTGGGGCTATTAAAGGCTGTTTATAGGCTCCTCTGCCTCGGCGGGTCCGCCTCCTCTCCCGGTTCCCAGCCAATCAGCGGGCCCCCTTCCCAGCTGGTCTGCCTGTCAACCCACGTCCAGCCCACCGCATGACGTAACGCCCAGTCTGAAAGTGCAATGGCGATATTGGACAATAACAGCCATCGCGTTGGGGGACCACATCTGTATTATGTGGCTAACGTCGAAGAAAACACCCCGAGCCGGCTGCGACACCACATATAATAACGGCAGAGCGCACGAGCGGGAGTCTGCGAGCGGGAACGGGATTTCACAGCCTGCGCGCGGGATGACAGTTTAGACTAAAACCGTTGGTAAGTGCGAACTCCGCCGCTGACCGCGGCGCTCACAAAGAGACGGCGTTTAAAAAGCCACACAGTTTGTTACAGACGGCAAAAGCTTCACATTTCAAAGGGGCGTGGCCGCGCGCTCAGGGTACCACTCACTAAAGGAGGCTGATAGCTTAGCAACAGCGACAAGGAAGGAGCAGCAAGAAGCGAGGGGAAAGAGAGACAATGGATGTGCAGCCTGGCCGCTCCGTTTCTGGGCAGACTGCGAGGGAAAACGAGGAGATCCCCGGCAGTCTGCTCCCGGTGAAATGGAAGGAGCCGTGGATGCAGAGTGGAAATGTAAACAAAGGGTGTGGGCCTCTCAGCTGGCCTATGATGCTCTGTCACTCACACACACACACACACACACACACACACACACACACACACACACACATGCACACACACTACCCCTTACTACTGTAAGTCATGGGAAGGTTTTACACACACAATGGAAACACATCTGCGACAGATTGTTACCATCCCTGAGTCTAATTACTGTTGCCTTTGTTTGTCCTGGAAGAAAATAACAAACTTATTTGTTTCACTGATTGTTTAAAAGTGATCTTACAATATTTCCACAGGTCTAAGGAAAGCATAAACTATATTCTTTCATAAGTTTCTGACCCTTCTGTGAATATTAACACTTTTTTTTGTGTTGAATGTCTTTCAGGATTTTTTTTTTATAATCATTGTCTTTTTATTAGGATGGAGCCCTTTATTGTTATTACAAAAAAAAGAAAGAAAAGTGAAATATCAATAAGTATGTCAGCTCACTTGGTGTCAACAGGTCTCCATAACAACCACCAGATGTGTTCACAACCCCTGTTAAACATATCACCTGTTTTGTAATTCGCAAAAAATGTGATCATGGTAAATTATTTCAACATGTTGTCCACGTATGAGGTGATATTCATTTTGCACAGATGAAATATAAAAAATAAAATCGTAAGTGACCATCACTAAGCTTTGTTGACTCTCCCTGTGACCACACAGGATTAAAGCCACTGGAGGAAAAAAATAGAATCCTACTTCTGAGATTAAAGTCAGAATTGTGAGAACAACAACAAAGTCAGGGCATAATCCAAACTCCAGTTTCTCTCTCTTGACCTTTGCCCTCTCCACCCAGGTGTGACGTGTAAACAGACGCCATGGCCACACAGGAACCGTCCCCTCCGTCGTCCATGGAGAGCAATAAACCCGGCTACCCCAAGAAGATCCTGGGCAACAAGCTGGAGGACAAGCACCTGTGCAACTGCTGCCACAACATCCTCAGGCGGCCATTTCAAGCCCAGTGTGGACATCGCTTCTGCTCCTTCTGCTTCAACAGGACCGTGAGGTCAGAGTCGTGATTGATCGAGGCCGGGTAAAACGGGAAGCCGTGCGACCGGTCTTTGTTGCCGTGCTGAGCTTGTGCATTTTTAGAAACAAAATCAACAACGCTATGCTTCAAGATTGATCTTAGGATGCATTTAAATTTCATCTCGCATCCACAAAGTCAGCTCACCGACGCGCTCAGCGGTGAACACGGAACCAGATATTTACCCCGGGACGCGGCGGAGCCTCAAAGACAGAAAGCAATAATGTTGATTCTGGAACTGCGTTTCATTGAGACACAAAACTAAGTCGTAGATTTAGTTCATGACTGTGATCCGTAGTGGACTAAAAGGCTGCAACAAATGAGAATGATTCCAGGTTTCATTTTCTTCCTTTTCCATTTATGCAAATGCTCAGAGTAATCATCTGAAAATATTTTGTCTCATGAGCTTTGTTTTAGGCAAGAATAAACAGAAACAAGACAAGTTTTCACAATCAAGCTGAGAACTTCAATTCCTACAAAATAACAGCAAGTCCTATGTATGTAATTTTAAATAATAATAAATAATAAAAAAATAACATCCTTGCTGATCTCTTAAACATCTGACATTACATTTTTGCAAGATAAAAGTGTAGTGAACTTCTTTCAGCCTCCTGACTGTCGGTGCGCAGCAACAGGTGGGGGAGGTGCAGTGCTGCGTTGCTCCACTCAGCCCAGTAAAACATCAATCACTCCAGCAATTTCTTTGGCATCGCAATAACAACATTTTAATGCATTATTTTGAAATTGTAGGTTTTTAAAACTCTGTGCCGAGAGCTCCCCCGACCAGCAGGGAGCGAAGACGCGCTCAGTTTTTAAAAAAATAGAACAACGATGTTAAAGCTTTGTATTTTTATGTGCAGCTATCGAGAACGAGATTTTTTTTAAATCAACTGCCGAGGTGTCAAATTCCTTATTCAACTGGCATATAAATGTCATCTTTCCATCGCTGCTTGTAAAAACAATTACTCGACTTCACCCGTCTGTATTATAATTATAATGAATGTAACTGCTAGCTTAAGCTGGAAAAGTTGTAATAAATTGCATGTTTCGATTTATTACAGCTTGAAACATGTTTGTAATGAACATGTTTCGAGTCGTCAGAAGGGAGCGGAGAAGCTGTAGGTTTTCTGTTTTTAACCCTCCGCCTGGTGACAGTATGTATTCAAGAGAACAAGACATAAACTAACTTTTGTTTCATGTGAATCCGTTGCAGTAATGGACCCCAGAAATGCAACGCTTGCATTAAAGAAGATATTTTTGAGGAGCCGACATCAGTTTTGAAGCAGGGATGTGTGAGTATCACAGCGCATTGAGATGGCTTAATTTGTCGATTTTTGTTTTCCTAATATTCAGCAGAATAAACCGTGTTTATTTGATTATTTTAGTCCTTTTAGGGAATCGCATTTATAGTCCCTCCTGTGTCTTTTCCAGGCATTTCCTGACAATGCCGTTCGAAGGGAAGTTGAAAGCCTGTCTGCGGTTTGTATCAACGAGGACTGTACTTGGGAAGGAACTATTAAAGAGTATGAGGTTTGTTCTACTCCACTTTTGTTTGCATGTTTCATTGTAATCCTGGCAAACGTTTGCAATGCAAATAGCCAATGAATCATCCCTCAATAGAGACATTGCAGGGTATCAATGCAATGTGAATTTCCAAGCACCTAAAAACAAAAAAATGCACAAATTAAAAATGAGCATAAATATTGAAAATAAAGATGAACGTTATATATTTTGTGGAAAATAAACCTGCACAGATTTAGAGTTTTTATTTATTTAATTTTTTTTTTTTTACATATGTTTAAAAGTCTGCTTACTGTGTCTTTAAGAAAATATGTAGCTTCTGATAGGTTTGTTCACAAGATGTAGGTCCTAGTGGACAAGTAGCCGGACATCTGGGAAAACAAATAAATTCTTATATGTTTTGGCTTAAAGTCCACAAGAAAACTCAGTTTAATGTCACCCAAAATGATTATTTATAAAAACTTTGACCAAAGTGGCAATTTGAGAAAACTCCATATTTCTGTGCGTGTGCGACCCGACATGGTCTTTGTCTGTCCTGGCACCATGTTTACTCCCTAACAGGGAGTTGTGGTTGTTTTGAAGTGATGTGATTGGCTGACGCAGGTTTCACACTGCCCCCTATGGGTTTGGCACGCTTAAAACACCGCTCATCCACACGAATTTGTGCGGATTGGTGTGGATGAGAACCTTTCTGAAACCTTTCGTGTGTGTGCGATATTAGAGTTGTTTGCATTTCTAGCCTGACCCAGTCACACCAGTTCTGTCTGAAGTACTAACCCAAAAAATCCCAGCAAACTACAGGGGAAAGCTTTTGATGCAAGTCTCAAAGTTTGAAGGAAGTCTATGTTCTTGACATTTCTGAACTTGGAAGAAAGAATTTCACTTTCATCATCCTACCTTGAAGGTAACATAAACCAATTTTCTGGAACATTAAAAGTTTCGTATGAGTTAATGTCAGAACATTGAGGAAAAATGTAAGTGTGTCTTTAAATATTGCGTGGTTTCAACTTCATATATGCATTTTTAATATATTTATGCGGTGTCGCTCATCACCCGGGCTGTCAAGAGATTGTACTACACCTTACTGCGCGGATCCCCCTGCTTCCTGCTGAGATTAATAAGCACACCCTGTGTTTATGCTGTAAACAGCAGTGTTTATGTGGGGAATTTCCATGAACTTGCCTTTTATGCTTGCAGGTTAATGCGGGAGCTTAATCTTCCGCTAAATGACTTGTTTGGACTGTTGCGGAGCGATTAGAATGGGAACCTTTAAAGTAGCCTCAGTGTTTGCCTTGGCGTATTTGCACAGGCGAGGGCGTCGCCGAGCCGCCGCTTCGGATTCCCCTCAGCGCCGTCTCCTCTCTCTCTCTCTCTCTCTCTCCCCGCAGCTGAATCACGAGGGGAAGTGCGAGTTCATGATCATCCCCTGCCCCTCCTGCAAAGAACGAATCCGCTTCAACGAGCAGGAGCGCCACAACGAGAGGGAGTGCCCGGAGAGGACGCTCAACTGCAAGTACTGCAAGGAGCCATTTCACTTCAAAAACATCAAGGTCAGGGATCGTTGCTTTGAATCGTCGGCAGGGCGTGGGAGCCAAAAAGTGTTGCTTCACTGAAAGTACCGTTGCCTCTTTTTAGGCTCATGACGAAATCTGCCCCAAGTATCCGATGATCTGTGAAGGTTGTGCCAAGAAGAAAATACCCAGAGAGAAGGTACCTTTGTAAAATAATAATTAAAATTCATCTAGAAAAACGCATAAAACAGAAAAAGACATGTTTGAAGACTCTGGAAAAATACAGTCTCACCAAGTTTTCTTCTAGTTTCGTGTACTTTTTGTGTCTCTTGAAATAAGACAAAACTAATTAACAAGTAACTTTTCAGCAAGAAATAGGAGCTTATTTAAAATCAATAGTTTCTCAATATTGATGAAAAAAAATACTTGTTCCACTGGGAGATTATTTCACTTAATCATGTTTCCCACGTTATAAGTGACATCATCTGCCAACGGAACAAGTGCTTTTCATCAATATTAATGAATTATTGACTTTAAAAAAGCTCCTCTTTATTGCTGAAAAGTTGCTTGTGAGTTAGTTTTATCGTATTACTACTGTACTAAGATATTTGCACTAGAAACTAGAGCAAAAATACATTTTATTTCCTATCTACTAACTAAAGCAACCATCAGTCAATTCATTCTTTCATCCATTTATTGACCTGGTCTGGAAAATTTAGTATAAAGTGGAAATTTTTGACATTTAACAAAACCGATGAGATCGTAAAGGCAGAGAAAGGAATAATTTAAGACAGTAAAAGTATTTTTTTTTTAATCTCTTAAACTATTTGTGATTTTTAAAAAATAAAAATATACAATATATCTTACCTGTTTTGGATTGTCCGAGTCAGCTGGCTTTGTCTTTGTGTTTTATTTCAGTATGTGGACCATATTAAACTCTGCACTAAATTCCGAACTCCATGTCGGTTTCATGTCGTTGGATGTGACATGTCTGTAAGTAGCCTGAATATTCATCTCTTCTCTGGGTTGAATGGTGAGACTGCGTACTTGTGCACCTGTTTGAGCAAAGTTTGGAAATCCTCTAACACAGGACATAGTGTTTGGAGGTTTGTGTTCTTCTTACTCCGATACCCCTAAATGTGATCCGTGGCAATCGGTTCCGATGAATGAACAGAGTCCTCCATCTGTGTGGGGTTTAGTGTCGGTATAAATCCAGCTGCTTGGCCAAGGTCGGAGATACGGTGGCCCTGAAGTGCAAAACACTTCAAAAATTCACTCAGCACAACTACAAATTACAAAACACAATGACATTAAAACGGAAGAGGTCGCTCCCAGTGGGACATAGTAGAAATGACCTGGGTCAATACAGTTTTATGGCATTAATGTAGACATAGAGATGTTGAAGTTCTCCATAATCTCACCAATGGGGAGATTATAACCACTGGATGAGGGGTGCCCAAAGTGGGTCCCTGAGGGAACCAACAACCTTCTCAGCATGTCGGTGTTCTGCTGAGGCCTCTAATGAGCCATCATTGGATACAGGGAGAGAACTAAAACACGCAGGGTGCCGGCCCTCCAGGACCCACTTTGGGTGTAGATGTTGAATAAAAGAGAACTGAGAATAGAGCCTTGTGGAACTCCATATGATCTTTTTTTTTTTTTTTTTGCCGAAAAGTTAAATAAGGTCTGTCTCTGTACCAGACAGTCTTGCTCGGCTGAGTGGTTAAGCTATAAGTTTATTGTCGTTTTCCACCTGTTGAATTTTCTCGCTTGTTTCTTTCTTGTTTCAGGTGGAGAAAGAGAAGATTCATGACCACGAACGCGCTTACGCCTACGAGCATCTTAACCTGCTCCTGCACTACATTATGGGTATGAAGGTGAGCATGGAGGGCCTGCAGCCCCAGGGACTGGAAGTAGCCGGACACAAACTGTTAGAACTCCAACAATCCCTCAGGGAACTCGAGGCCAGAGTCTCCCAGCTCAGCATCACCTCTTCAGGGCCTCCCGTGCAGGGAGCTGCCGCTTCCTCCTCCTCTTCTTCCTCCGCCTGCAGTGCCGGCCCGCCCGCGTCGGCTCCTCTTCCTCCACCTCCCACTCTTCCTCCGACGCTCTCCGTGTCTACCTCGTTCACACCCCTGCCCAGCTCGGTGGGCGCGGCGCTGGAGCTCCAGCTCCACAGCGAGAAGACCAAGGTGGCCGAGCTTGGCCGCAGATGCACGGAACTGGAGGTCAAGGCGGGGACGTTTGAAAATGTGGTGTGCGTTCTTAACAGGGAGGTGGAGAGGTTTGCCACAACCATGGAGGCCAGCAACCGGCAGCATAAACTGGACCAAGACAAGATCGAAGCTCTTAGTAATAAGGTATGACTTCAGACTGATGGTGAGTTTTTTGGTTTCCTCGAGTCGACTGTCGTTTCAGGAGCTGAAGACGGTGCATAGCGGCGAACTGTTGGTGGTCTGTCGCAGGTCGAGTTTTAACGTTCCTTCAAGATCGGCAACAGACTGTTCTGTTCTCTCTATTCATGGGAAATTAAGAATGTCACACATTTGTTCATTTATTTGTTCGCCTTTTATTTTTCAGTTCAGGAACCTAAGAGGTGTTGTTATATTTACAAATATGTTAAGGTTACAACATGAGAAAACCACAGTTTTCTGAAGTTCATTCACTTCAGGAGAGCTGACACGAAATACCATCAAATGCAATGTTCTTTTAAATTCAGCATATGATGAAAAATGTTGCCCTATAAAACGTTTAGGTGATACGAATGCATGCATGTGCCGTCCAGGTGCGACAGCTGGAGAGGACCGTCGGACTGAAGGACCTCACTGTGGTGGAGATGGAGGGCCGACTGAGAGAAATGTCCGCCACCACGTTCGACGGCGTCTTCATCTGGAGGATCTCGGACTTTGCCAAAAAACGGCAAGATGCCATCGCAGGTCGGGCTCCCGCCATGTTCTCACCAGGTAGCAGCGTTTCTGACCTCAGAGTTCGAAGCCCAAACGAAAAAAGGCCAGTTTCTTAGAAGGCGTCCCGCTGAGTGCGCCTCTTCCTTCTTCCAGCTTTCTACACTAGCAAGTACGGCTACAAGATGTGCCTGAGGATCTATCTGAACGGAGACGGGACGGGGCGTGGCAGCCACCTGTCCCTGTTCTTCGTGGTGATGAGGGGACTGAACGACGCTCTGCTCAAATGGCCGTTCAACCAGAAGGTAAAACGCATGAAGAGGCGTCGTCGGCGTGCAAATGGCTTTTAAATATCTGTTTTCACTTAAAGGTCCCTGTTGATGTTTTAATCTGAAAAAAATGGATTATGTGCATAACAACATAGATTTCGGTAGTGTGTAACGGTTGTTATGGCGATCTAATAAGACCACACCCGGATGTACTTAAAAACCAAAAGCATAAATAAAAATGATAATTCATCTAATTTACTTTGGGTAGTTTTTTTTATGGAGGCATATAAATATAATCTGATTAAAGGCAGCCGAGTGCTCAAACCTTTAAAATATTAAAAACAGTAAAATAATAAAAAAAAAAAAAAACCTCACAGACTCAAACGCAGTATCTTCATTAGCAAGTCGACTCCACCGTTTCAAAGTGGATCTCACAGATGTTGTAACACCCAGGTAACGCTGATGCTGCTGGACCAGAGCAACAGGGAGCACATCATCGACGCCTTTCGACCCGACGTCACGTCTTCTTCCTTTCAGCGACCCGTGAGCGAGATGAACATCGCCAGCGGCTGCCCGCTCTTCTGCCCGCTCTCCAAGCTGGACGGAAAGAACTCGTACATTCGCGACGACACAATATTCATCAAAGCCATCGTGGACCTCACCGGCCTCTAGGCGTCTCCGCGTCGACGATTACGGCGACCAGGCAGCTCCCCTGACCAATCGAGGCTTCTGTTTTCTTTGGCCAGCTGTGATCCCGTTCGGGCTCTGTGAGGCGGCCCCGGTGCCGTCCCCTCGCCCCTCGCAGGAGAAGGACGTGCCTGCGGCCGTACGCCGCATGTGGCTGCTCAGTCCAGAGGGCGCTGGCATTGTCATACCAGGTGGTATCTGTGCGAGAGCCATCGTCATTGATGTACACTTGCTTTCTTTCGACATCTCCCCCAGTAGGGAGAACATCCTTTTCTTTTTAGGATTCCTGGTTGAGCAGCAGCGTGGCTCGGTGATCCACGGCGTCGGAAGAGGGAGGCACGCTGCAGTGGCGTGACGAGGATGGAATATTTTTAACCTTCTCAACTTGTTGGCTTTCAGCTCGTGAAAGATTGTCTTAGAACAGGATTGTAGATTACTAATAGTTTGTGTGGTTATTCCGATAAAGCTGGCGTGCCATAGAGGTAGGGCTTCTTCTTCTTCTTCTTCTTCTTCTTCTCAAAAGTCGTCATGGATATCGTGAGCTTGCTTGTGTTGAGTGAATTTACATAGACAAAACGTGGAGTTACGTTACGGATAAGATAACCGGCTTTTTAGCGTTTCTTTCAGCTTTTCTCAGCAAACTGCATGCCGCCAGAGATGGATTGATTTTATTTATATATATTTTTTTAAATGAACGACTCCTTTTTCTCAACCTCGCTTCGCGAAAGTCAGTCATTAAAACCCATCGGTGATTTAGCTATCCGTGATGGTGGACATTGCCTGCATGCCTTCGGAGCCAGGCTGGTTTTTTTTGGTTTTTTTTTACATGTAGAGTTTTTTGCGTGTTTGTTGCTGTTTTTTAGGGTTCGGTGGTTTGGTACATCTGTGGAAGATACAGCGGAGTTACCATGGAGTCAGGGCAGCTTGCCAAGTCAAGCCCGAGGCATAACACTTGCACGGAGTTCTCCTGCAGGATCTGCTCACTCGCTCACAACTCAACACATAGTACTGTGCCCCACCACGGACTCAGGTGAACGCAGATTCACAAGCAGCTGAGGAATCGTTCGTCTGTGCTCATAGTTTTCCGGCGCGGTCCCGTTTCTGCTGCTCCGGGACGGAACGCCGACGGGAAACTTTATCGTCAGTGCAAATAAACCGCAAGAGATTGCAAAGGTCTCGAGGCCGTCCCTGACGATATTTACTGCCGATTTGATGTTTCGCGCCGATAAATCTTGACGCCGTTTGACCCCAAGATTCAAACGGCGACACGCATTCGACGTTGCACCTGCTTGCGCCGTCATTTTCTTCTCCCTCTTCCCTCGATTCTTCCACTAGAGGTTGCTGTTGTCGTGTGATTCGCATGCCGAGGCGTTGAGGTTCATGCTGGCCTGTTTGGAAAACCAGTTTTGACCTGTATTGAAACCTCTCTGTGCATGGGAGGCTTCAATCAATTTTTTGCTACGGCACTTCGAGCCGGTTGACTCTGTGAGCGGCGCGCGGAAACCTTTATTTGTATTTGTTTGGATGAGGATACGTGAACATAGACTAGTAATTATGTTATATCCGGCACTGCTCCACTCAGGCAGAGGCCTATATTCATAGTAATGTATAAATATGTACCTTTCATATCATAATGTTGAAATAATCTATATATTGATGTTAATATACACGAGATGTTATAATAAACATAGTATTACTCAATACCTTATTAATGCTATATCTATAGAGCAAACCTTTTTTAGTTTCTTTGATGGTTTGAACAGGCCAGGACAACCTTTTTGTGGAGTGAGGATTTGTAGAGTGCAATATATGATTACGTCCTTCAGCCAGCTTCGCTAAAAGGGTCTAAGCAGGTCTCGCTCATTCGCTGCCGTTTGTTTACACGAGTCGCTTTTGGAGCCGATGAGTCGCGACCGGTTTTGAACCTTCTGAGGAAACGTGGCGCTTTTTCCGACCACGAAACACACCACCTCATCAGCACGAGGCTCGTGAAATCCGCCGCGTTTTTGTTCGCAACTTTAAAACCTTTTTAAGAAAGTCTTAAGGATGTAAAAAGTCCAGATTGTTTTTTTGTTGTTGTTTTTTTTAACTTTTGAGTGTGCTTGTGCCGTGCCAAACTCTTAATATTACCTCTATATGCTAAAAGTGTTACACTGCAAGATTTCCTTTATGTTCTATGCTAAAATATGGTGCCAAATATGCGTCTGTGTGAGTTTGGATTATTCTTCTTATTTTTTTTATTTATTTAAACAAGTATGGGTGTTTCGGCAAGCATGTGACTTTCTTTTGACATGATGCATGGTGCCATTACTAGTATTAGTAATTATTTCACACCCTTAAATTGGTCCTCACATGGCGGTTTGTGAATGTAAACTTTCATTCTGCGTTTTTTTTTTTTCTTTCTTGACAAGTTGTTCTGTCATGTGATGCAACTGATCAGAACCAACTTTATTTGTGCACTTTCTACCATTTGTCTAAGCAGGGTATATATTTTGTTGAGTGATTTCTGTATCTTGAACTCAGAGCCATATATACATATATATATATATATATATTCTGATGTTGATAATTGATGTGTCGCCTAAAGCAGCTCTTGCAGTCTGTAATAAAGTTTGTTGGGTTTTTTTGCCACCAGAGTGTTGAATGTTTCATTTTCTTAGAAATGTATTTTGCTGGATAAAAACCTAGAGATCAGGCCCGAAACCTGGGAGTAGTGATGGACTCTGACCTGAACCTTCAGAGCCACATAAAGACGGTCACAAAGTCGGCGCTGCTGCTCGCGTTCTTTCTTTTATGTTTGTTACGATGTAAATAAAATTCGACCGATCGATGGATAAAACCAGTTGACCAAGCGGTATGGTCAGAGCACTGTGGTTCACTTTAAACAAGTCAACAACGTTGTCAAAAATAAGCCGACAGGTTCACATTGCAAACGAATCAAAACTCGAAAACAAAAATCACAACCAATTTTCCTGTTTGTTTAATTCTTTGGGATTAAACTTCTCGCTTCATCACACCGGCCAGCACATTCTGTGCACATGAATCAGAGACATCGACATTAAGTCTCCAGAACGCTAAGCTGGGCTCAAAGAGTGTGCGCTTGGCTTTTTATCGCCCTCCGTAATTCCTCTCTCTCTCTTCTGCTCTCCATGGCTGCGCAGAAGAGACACAAACAGACCCTGCAGCACGTGTTGGGAAACCCGCAACGTCTCCCAAGCAATTCCACAACAAAAACTGCTTGGAAGCGTCGACAAGAGAGCCAGGACGGAAAGAAACGGGCAGATTTCGCTTTACTTCGTTTTATGGAACTAATTCTATCCAGCATCCAACAGGCACCTGCATAACAGCATCTTCTACCGTGATTACCAAGAAGAGTCGCCAAGCAGACACGGACGACGAATCCAGTGGAACTTGTCTGCACATTGAGCACGGTGCTTCCAACTGTTCATAAAAGAAAAGAAAAAAATTATCTGGCTTTTAGATTCAGACAAAAATCTAAAAGTCAATCCGGTGAGGAGGAAAGGTTCTGAGACCTTATTAAATCTAGTGCATGAGGCTCACCCCTGCGCTCGCTAGAGGGCGCCACCTATCCAAATAATTACTGCGCCTCTGCTCTTGTTTGTTTGTGCAGAACACCTTCAACAGGCACCTATAAAACAATGAAACAGATGGAAACATGGAAACCGAAGACGCCGTGTCTTCGGTTTCCATCGTGTAGAGGGAAACCGTTCTACCGATAAAATCGTTTTACCTTTCTAGACAAATCAAACGCGTGGGATTCACCATACACTAGAAATGTCAGTCTACGTTCACCTTGATATTTAAAAGGCTTGCTCAGCTCCTCTCTGAGTCACAGAGTGAAGGAAGTGAACGAACAAAGCAGCGGTTACTTCCACAGGATGTGGTCGGGCAAGTCAGCTGAAATGAGGCGTTTAATTTAAAAAAAAAGAAAAGTCTCGTCTTTCTGTTGCCTGAAACTCTTTTGAAGGTCAAGTCAGACGCTTTTGAAACTCTCTCAGATGTGTGGAAGCAAAAATAAATACTCATTACGCAACACGTATTTACCCAACGCCTAATGCTTCTTTTTAACGCGTGGCAAGTTCATTCGAACTGGACTTCGCCCTGAACGAAAAGAACCTGCCGTCTTTGTCGACAGAGACGTCGAACGCGTTTGTGTTTCACACGCGAGAACGAAACGTTGTCGAAAAGTTTCACCAAATAACCAACATGGAGAACAGCGCAGACTGACGTGCTCAGTAAACGAAAACCAAATAAATGAGAGCCACAAATAGCAGAGGCACCCGGAGTATCGGCGCCAACATCGGTATCGGCCGTTATCGGCGGAACTGGGTTGACGTTAACGGCCGATATTTATTTCCAACTCATTGCCGTTTGTTTCTGGAGGACGAATCGGGGAGGTTAGTAATAACTGCATCGTACGTCGCCGGTATTTCCGCCGGACCGGACGTTCACCTGCAGAATCTTCCCCATGAACACTTTGGCCTCAACACTTTTCACAGAGTCGAGCTGCAAACGATTAAAGGTCACCGCAGGGATTTTCACAGGAGCAGCCGCCACCAATCCCTGAGCTCTGAAGAGTTTAGCACAACGAGCTGCAGCTCAGTTTGAGGGATTATTTAAGGAGACTTTGTTCTCCGAGAGCCGCAGTCCGTACGTGGGCAGGCTGACGAAATCATTCTGTTAAATCTGTAGAGAGGAGCTTCTCTTACCTCACAAGGTTTTAAAAACACAAAACAGCAAATATCTAAATATCTTGGGTCGGGTCAATTCGGATTTTTGGCGAACCTGACCGACCTGCAGCGGGAAACGACTATTTCTATTTCTTCTCGGATTCAGCAGCAGAGTTTCGAAGACGCCGCCGCGCTCAGAGGGAAATGTTGTGTTCGCTGCCCGGCTCTCGTGTCCCACATTAGCAGAGCAAATGAAGTTGTCGTTAAAATCGGGTCAGTCCTCAGGGTCTCGTCGATACATAATTAAAACAGGATGTGGACGACGGCTTCGTTTGCACTGTGAGCCGCGTGGGCGGCTGGATCCGGATCCGGCTTTGTCTTTTAACACGCCGGGAACTTGGACAAACAAAACACCTGTGGGACGTTTGGTTTCACGGGGTGACTCACTGGAAAGCAAGATTTATTTTACTATGCAGTTTTATAAACAATGATCAAGATTTGGACCAAAAGGCAATTGCTTTTTCACATGTTAAAACTCAACCAATCATCCTTTTGTACGCGCTGCTAAATGAGCTCGAGGAACCACGTGCCATTACAGGAAGCTGTTTGTCCACCAGCGTCGGTAGCCACGCTAACTGGCATTAGCATTCATGGCTCGCTGTCGGGAGCTGTAGCGTGGCGGCGAGGAGCTGAGGGTGATTGGCAGCGCCAAGACCCTCCCCCTGGCTCTGATTGGTTGTTTCTGAGGAAGTAGTGCGCTTCTTTTTGATGTCTCACAGATTTATCTGTCATCACCTGGAAGTAAGTTTTACAAATATGTAAAACACGTTTTTTTATAAGGTCGCATGCTGTCGCTTTAAGATTTACTACAGTTGTTGCAAGAAAAACAAAACAAAAAACCAAAAACGTAAAATGGATATTAAAAAATCCAACTTTGCAGAAGACGCATGAACAGACGGCAGAACGTTGGACTTTATCTATTCGAACTAATTGAACGTTCTTAAGTTTTGCACGCCGTTTATTCGTCCTATTTGCTGCCCAGCGTTCTTCCTCAAATCCGCCTCATAATACGAGGTTTGGAGGAGGAAGAGGATATGGTGTAATTCATGATACGCGGAGAAGGATCTCATCATGTCGACGCATGCGTACCTGAAGATTTGCTGGTTCAAATTCCACAACCACAGGAGTTTCTTGCACGCTAATGATTCCAAATGAAGCTGATCATAACTCAATAGCGGCCTGGGAACGAGCAGCCGGCAGTGGATCATTTTGACGTCCTTAATAATGTTTGCACTGCTGCATTTCATCAGCGATGGAACAAGAAGCGATCCGCTTATGGAACAGGATTTTGCCATCAAAACAAATATTTGGGGAAAAAAAATCCCCAAAAACCAGTGAGCCAGTAAGAAAACAAAAAAAACAAAAAAACACTTGTATGGAAAACTGCAAGATTTCAACACAAATTGAATCTTAAAAGAGAGGGCTCTTAAAAACGCCAAACCATATTCTCTGTTCCTGTTTATGCATGTTGACTACATCTGAGTGCAGCACAACTTGCTGAGCAAAAACAAAAACAAAAAAATGGTAAAAGATATTTATATTAAATGGAGTAACTTGAACAAGTTGTCAAAAACTATAAAAAAGACAACAAAAAAAAAAGGAGAATTTCTTTTTTATGACTTTATTTGTCTGCTGCCGCTTAAAGGCTGGCGGCTAATAAAATCAAACTTGCAAACCGCGCCAACAGGAACTAAATGTTCTTCTTGCAGTGAGTGCACTTGACGGCGACAACAAATAACTCAGACCAGAGAAACGAAAATCGACTGAACAAATCAAGACGCGCTCTGTGTCAAAATGTCACGTGTCGCAATTTAGGAAAAAGAAACAACACCAAAAACCCCACAAACACGCAATGAGGCCTGGATTCCTCCTTCCTTCCTGCTCGTTATCACCAGCATCCATATCCAACCAAAGCTGAAACCTCGTTTCTGTAAAACTCTGGCGCGATCGGGCTTGTAAACTTTTGCGGCGGCGCGGAGGATGGAAGCATCCAGACCGCTGAGGCCGGACGCGCTCGCCAGCTCCCATCTCTCGCTGTCTGCGGGCGCTGACCTCTTTCTGCTCGTCTGACGGCTTATTAGCCGTTATTGATTTTTGGCCTCTTTATGTCGCAGCGCTTCCTGCAGGGAGGCAAATCCGCGGCGCACTCTGGGTCACCGAAAGCGTCAAGACGAGGCAGCGCTGGGGGGATGTACAGTGGAGACTTTTATTTATTTTCCTTTTGTCCCAAGAAAGGGCTGCGATAGATGAACCTTGCTCTGAGTCTTCTGCTGGACACCCGCAGCTCTGTAAGTGTTTTCATATGGAAAAAAACAACAAAAAAACCTTGTTTGCATGCAGCATCTTTTATTTTTTTTTTGTCAAAAATGACATCAGTTGAAATCGTTTGGTGGATCGACTCTTGTTTGAAGATCATCAAACGTGGGGATTCACAGATGCAGGAGTTCTTCCTTTTAATCCTTGTCATTAGGCTGCATAATTAATTTCCATGCACTAAACATATTGGGTTATTCTTGGATATTGCAGCTGTGTGACTTTTTATCTGTTGGGAATGTTATTGACGTTACTGCAGTGGATACTCGGCGTTTTTCTGGTTTTGGGGACAACAAAAAATTCTTGAGACCTCTTTCAAAAATGCATATTTTAATACACCAACTATACCTTTATGTGCATTAACATGCACAGTGCAAACGTTCTTCATAACAGCCTATGGACAGATCTGATCTAAGGTAAGCGATGGATGATGTCACAACAGACCTTTGCGGTCTTTAAATGCAAAACTAAACGATGAATTATTTGTAAATGTAATTTGTTAACCAATCTCTGTAAGACATGCATGTCTGTCACCCTGAGGTTTCAGCAGCCAAGCAGGTCGGGATTTTCATGCCCGACTTCCAGATGTTTCGCTTCGAAAGCTGAGGCGCGTGTGGTCCAAGTTCAATTTCCAACTTAAAGTAAATACTGAAAAAGTAGCCTGTCCTCAATGACTACTCCTAGCCAGAAATGGGGGGGTTGGCCATGAAAATGACAACTGGTGCATCTCTAATTGTGTCGTTAAGTTGTCAGGACCAATCACAGCACAGTGACATGACACGTCGTCCCACACACACACACACACACACACACACACGGATAAAATATATGTATGTTTAGTAACAGATTCAGAAATACTGCTCAATTTCCCAAACACAACAAAGCAGCTCGTCAGGTTGGAGCGACGTTGAACATCCCGGTGGAAGTTCTGCGCGGTTCTGTTCAGCTTTTCTCGCGGACAGATGTGACAGGGGGAGGGAGGGAGAGATTTTTTTTTTTTTTTTCCACGAGGATTTCCAACCGCGAAGTGCCTGACGTCAAACTTGGATGGCACGGTTCTGCGCCTGCCACATTTCTGGCTCGCGGCTTCGTGCGGACGCCCGCCTTCCCAGGCAACGATCTGGCACCTGGGTAGGTGTAAAACTGGAACGTTAACGTTCCGACTCGACCCAGCGTCCCCGCCTCGATGCGGAGGTGACTCCATTGGAGCTGCAATAAAACAACCGCTGAGAGAAAGGGTTACATTTAGCCCCTTTCACAAAGTGAAAACTGAATTCCCTCTTAATGATCTGCACATGTTTTATGGGGAAGTCAGAGCTGAAAAAATACCATACGTTGCTTTCAAAATGTTCGAAAGTGAAAAGTCACGGCGATCCATCGCCTGTAAATAAATTCCAGTGCATCCAATTGTTAAATATGTTTGATTTTTTTTTTTTTAATTAAACAGAGTATTGTGGATCAACAAAATGCAAATTTTCGCAAAGTAATACATGAATAACATTTAGTTATTATTCCTAATACTGAATACCTGCTTACTTACGTCAAAGTAAAATTTATTTATGTTTGTAAAAAAAAAAAAAAAAAAGGAAAAAGAAAAGTGTTTTTGTGGTCAACCAGTTGCCGTGGGAACCATTCAGCGGCGCAAAACAGCTGAGTGGACCTAGCTCTGCGTTCGAGGACGATGCTCCTCCAGACTAGCCAGCAGCAATTAGTAAACGCCCGGTGTAAGTGAGCATGTGCCGAGCTCGTATGTCAAGCCTCTTCACGTTGCAACTCTGGTAAAAATATTCAAGGGTTCAGGAAGTCGTCAGGACAAGGTTCGCAAAGAGTCAACGCTTTTTAAAGAGACAGAGGCCTAATTTCAAGGCGCGAAGTACAAACTCAAATTTGACATATGCAGCATTTTTGTGAAAGACACAGTTGCTTGAATGTGTTACAAAATGACACTAGGTGGCTCTAAAACACAACACTGCCCCTTTAAATTGAAGGCGACAGAGCACGCATTACACACTTGTTGGCAAGTTTCTGTGTTTACTTCATCGCTTTCCTCCGGAGTCGAGTCAAAGTGAACTTTTCTGTCTTCGTCCAGTAGACTGTGTCCTCTGATGTTTTAAGAAACCCCATATTTTATGTCCTGTTCCTTTTATTTCACCTTTGAAAACATTTAAGCGCTGCAGCCCCTGCCTGCGGGAGCAATCCCCGATGTTTTCTCGATTACGTTTCAAGTAAGCTCCAGTAATGAATCACGCAAGCACACAATGCACAACATTGTTTACCTCCTGGCGGGTTATTTATGAAGTCGTTTCAGCCGAGCTGACGTTCTCCCGCAGCTTGTCGTACCTGGATGCCTTGAATGTTTCGGTGGAGCCGACCGCCCGGCATCACTCATCTCCCCCGGCGACGACGGTCCGGAGTCGGGAGATGGATCTTCCTTTCGCAAAACAGAGCGAAAGGAGGGGGGGGGGGGACTTTAAATCCAAAGCAAAACAGTGAGACATGTTGCTTGTGCTGAGTGGGGCCATTAAATCTGACTTTGAAGGATGAAACTGTTTAGAACAAGCGTCGGCCGGAGTGTTAATTTCATTCCCTCCTGCTGATGCAGGAATCTTTCCTCTATCAATTTGCTGCGAAGGTAAACATTTAGTCCAAATGTGACACGTGGAGATGGTGGGAGATGGTGGAGCCGTGAGCGGCTGCGTGCTGCAGCTGCCCCTCTGCTGACTCAGCGTTGGAAAGACGAGGGTTCCTCAAGTCAAAATGTTCCCATGACATCAGCAGGAGAAAATGCGTTGCGCTGGAGAATCACCGCTACCTGTTATTGATGCGTCAGAGTAAATTTAGAAACTGAAAAACCTTACTGAAGGAAAAGAAGAAAAAAAAGTCTGTCCAGTTTAGTGATTTTTTTTTTCTTTTTGTTTTTTTTGTCACACTGAAACGTTCCTGATTGTTCCCACATATGTCTGGTATTCACAGAAAAACGTCTTCCTGCTATGCCCGGTGTAAAACGAACTCGATTCAGTGAAGGTAGTGTGACAACCACTGAAGGCCTGCAGTCCAGACCACTCAGGTCTTTTCGTTCCAGCATCCCTCTGGAACCGGAACTGGAACCGGAACCAAACCTTCAGTTTTTGCCAATCTGGAACAAACTCCCGGGAAACTGCGAAAACGGCCGAAAGGCTGACTTCCTTTAAATCAACCTGTGCAGAGCTGCCTTTGAGTCACAGTAACCGGAACGTCGATCGACGTGCTTGACGATCAAACATGTTCGTTTGGAGACTTTGACGATGGCATTTGACAAAATGTCATGCTTGTTGCTGAACGATGTTTTTGCGGTGTAAGCATTTGCAACTGCGAGCCTCTCTGATGACATAAACCAGACTGCAGACTGACTGTGGCAGTCTCAGCAGTGAAGCATGTCACTCCTCCTGTCCTGATTTAGCACGATTTCCACTTTGTAGACATTTCACGTGTATAGTTTGTAGGCGTTTGTTTTTTTTTTTTGTTTTTTTTTCAGTTTTAGCTTCTTCCCAACCAGCCGTGCAGATTTGCGGTTCAGTCATTCCTTGTGCATTCGAGAGAGCGTCGCCGCAGTGTGAGAATAATTCAAGCTCTCCCCGCACCAAAGATTTTGCTTTCGACGAGTCTCTCTCGGAAGAGGACGCCGCAGAAATCCCTCAGCCGCGCGTGCAAAAGCAGAGTAGCTACTAACAGAGGCCAAGCAGACTCTCTGAAGGCCGTCCGTCTCCCACGGTGGCAGAACGTCAGCTGGATGGAATTAGGCAGGTTCTGCAAGGGGAGGAGGCTCTTGGTGGAGGAACAAAGGCTTCTCCAGCGGGGAGTTACGGTTTGCGCGCCGTACGGTATTTTGCCTCAGCCGCAATAATAAGCAAGAAGACGCTTGAGAAGTGGAGGGAAGCGAGGGTCTCCGTGGAGTGGCGGGAATGACTCAGCGTTCAAAACGTCTGAACTGAAACGAGAACGCGCAACGATCACGAGATCTGGAAGATATGGAAGAAGATGAGGGTCACTGCAAAAAATGAATAAATAAAAAAAATCCTCATAATTTTGAGTTTGAGCTCATATTCCTGACTTTTTCTCAGAATTGTCTTTGATACGGACCAAAGCTGTTACAGATTAGAGCTCCAGTCTCATGTCACATGAAAATAAATCAATGCCGGTAATTAAAATAAATAGCTTTAAAGTGCAATGAAATAAAGCAGGTTTCATCAGCGTTACGCGGGCTGCTTAATTATTGAGTGTGTCCCACTTAACTAAATCACCAATCGCAATCAGGACTGCAGCCGTCGGGGGTTTGGTTCTTGGTTTAAGTCGTTTAATGCGATAATCAAATATGTTGAAATGAGTTTATCTGAAATTTGGCTCAAGTGGAGGGACGACGGTGGCCCTCAACCGTGACAGTCAACGTGATATTAGCTCATTTCAAAAATTTGGCTCAAAAGATTAAAAAGAGTAAAAAAAAGAAAAGAAAAAAAAAACCCTCTTTCATGCACTTAACCCCACACCGACCCAACGACTCCAGGTTTCCCAGCGCGGGGATCAGTGGGGCGCAGCAGAGGCGACGCGGCGTCAAAAGCCGCTATCGCCCGTTCTCGTTTTATTCCTTTGTGTCTGCTAATTGGCTGCGAAGGCTTCGCCCTCAAGCGAGCCAGTCCATTAACTCGGGAAATGAAACGAAGGGAAAGAGGGAATGAGTCACCACTGATTTAATTGGATAGCATTGTCTCCACTACGTAGCACGCGTTCCCGCTTTTTACTGCCTTGTGTTTTATTACTGAAAGCAATTACAGCTGTTTTGTTGGAATCTCTTTTATAAAACGTAGTCGATAGGGAGACTGTTGCTCCTCTTGAGGATGTTGAGATGAGATTTTGGGTCAAGAAAATTGCAGTCACAAAGTTTTTGAGGCTTTTCAGCCCAAACCTCATAATAATAGACACAAGAGAAAACTTTCTGCCTGTCTGGAATCTTTACCCATATTTTACTTTTTCCTCTCGCAATGGACCGTCATTGTTAGCTCAGGTAGAGTAGAAACATCTAGTCTCCGTCGGTTGTCGAATGTTTTGCTCTTCTCAACGTGTGGAGGTCAGAATGGGTTTTCTCTGTCTCAAACTAAAAGAGTCTATATCTTGAACTGGGCTGTTCGTAAAGGTTGCCAGTGGGGGCGCAGGTCGTTCAGCGTGCCACGCCGAACCCGAAACCTCTGCTTTGAATCATCGACCCTGTAATCCCTGAAGCCCGTTACGGCTGCCACAGCGAGCACAACAAAGGGAAGTCATCTCCGCGGCGTCTGCAGCTTTTTCCGATCCCGGCCGCTCTGAAATACAGTCAAAAGCTTCCGCCAAACGTGATGGCAGGCCTTAGGAATGGCCACAGGAAGGTCTTCCGATGCCTTCAGAGCCTTATTAGTTCATGTTTGTGGGAGCTGCAACTTCTCTGATCTGGTTAGCATCAATGCGTGGCCTGTGGGTGACTCCTGCTTAGGATGTGTGGATGTGATGTCGCCTTGGACGATGCAGGGTCTGTTTAGTCTGAGCCGCAGTAACAGCCGGGGTCGGGACGACGATCGCTTTTAACTTTATTTTTGTAGGTTGCAGGACACCCAGGTGTCCCACAGCTGGGCTTTCACCAGGTGTGGTAGGAAACGTGTGGAAAGAGAGTGACGCAATTAAAATTGGACGCGAATGTGTTTGCCTATGCAAGTCGTTAAAAAGCATGTCGCTCCGTCGTTCTACCCACTTCCTGTCGTCGTTGTGTTCTTCTTTTCCGCCAGTAGTCACTTCTGGTTGTTTCATGCTTTAAACAACGTCTTTCCATTGCAGTTTTGCAAGCCACGCTTATTTCCAAAGAGCTGAAAACCACCTCATCTTAACGCAAGCATTTTTTAAAAATTAATAATAATTATTATTATTTTTTAAATTGCTGTTTCCATTAAGGGAATTTATTTTTGTAATTCTAATGTGCATAATTTTGAGGTCAATAGAAACGTAGCTACAGAGCATTTGAGTTATTCTTTGCTAGCTAGAAACTAGCTAGCTAGAAACCAGTTAGCTGGAGCTAGCCATCATATTCTGTTTACTTCAGTAACTTTTTGGGGAAAAAATGTACTTTAAGGAGCATTTTTACTATTGTGTACTTGAGTAACTTTGTTATGAAGTACTCTAACCTGAGTAAATGTGTGCACCTTCAACCCCCAGTGAGTAACGTCACCGAATGAAGAACAAACTTGTTTTAGCTAAAAACTCATCAGACACAGCTGCAGTTCTTTGGGTTCAAGCTTCCTAACTTTTCTATTGAAGGAAATTGATTTGGAAAAACAAATATTTCTTCTGTCTGACTTTGTAGTCATTTGTAGTTATTTTCGTTTTTGGTGTTTAAAATACCAAAACGTCCACATGACTTTGTGTCTCGGTCCATTAAGTGCTCTGATGCTTCCCAGCAGTGAACCGGGCGCAACCATCAAACACAGAGAATCATAGGTTTATGAGATTTATGTCGGGTCCTAAAAACTAACGAGGTCATGCAGAAGGAAGCCCTTCTGTTCAGCTGTGTTTAAAACATGCGACGTTTACTGATAATAAATCAGTTAAATACTCTGAGGGGAAATGGAGCCACCAAATAAACAGATGTGTTTCCATAGAAAAATAAAAGTTTCATCAGTGCGTTAAATTTAAAGCAAATCGAAATCTAAATCAGAGCGTCTGAGATGAAAGTTGTGGGTTGTTTTTATTCATTTTTTTATTTTTACTTTGAAGTTTCAGATTAAAGGCGTTGGATTTATCTCCAGGTCAATGTTTGTGATCCAAAAGGAACAATTTCTCTTCCATTCTCTCGTTAATACAAGTTCGTTTGAAGTTTGGGGAAGAACTAGCTCGCGTTATCAGCTGGTTCACCTTCATGTCAGCACTTTGTGACACAGTTTGTGATATGGATACGGGCAGCGGCCCAGGGCGGTATTGGACATGGGGATCGTATGATCACCTTCCTAAAATAACGATCCAAGTAGTTTCTTTTCCAAAAGTGATTTGTTTTTTTTGTTTTTTTGCCTAAATCATATTTTGGCAAAAAATAACTTGTAGACCATTGTCAATATGAGAACATATAGCTTATCTCTCAGGTACAAATGGTCAAAATTCACTACTTCTTTCATGCGGGTGTCAACAGGGTGTTTTATCATCCCCAGACTTTCCTTGCTTTGCTAAGACGCTCTTCGTACGACACTTGCCACTGCTAATTTGTGTGTCTTTTCATCACACAACCAAGCGACTGCTACGTTTAGTTGTCGGCCTTTAACACCGACGGTAAACTCGTTTCATTAGAAAAGATAAAGATATGTATCCTTCAACATCTGTTTGTTGTAGACCCAAATTCCAGAAAGTTGCCTTTATGACCTCTTGTTCCTCTGAAAGGACACAAAAGGTATTAATTTAAATATTTCTGAAGGTAAACTATAGATCCCAGGAAAGTACTTTCTAAATTCTTAAAAAAAACAAAAAAAAAACAAACTACAGATTTCAGAAAGTAACCTGGAAGTTTCAAACTATTCCATTCCTTGCTCCTCCCAGCATAGAAACATTTCAGGAAGTAAATTCTCTAAAATCAAATCTGTTACACCCAGAAAGTAGCTTGTAATTTCCAGGAAAGCGCCACTAGTCCCAGCAGGTCACTCATGCGTTCTCGCGAGTTCCTTCTAAGCTCCGTAGTTTGGATTCCAGTCCAGAGTCAAACCGTCGGACTAACAGCACAAAAAACAAGAAGTCAGCCAGGCTCCCCACCACTTTTACCCGTTTATTTAGTTACTTTCGCCGCTGGTCATTCAAAGTTTAAAGAAAACCTTCTGCTTTTGAGGTCAGAGTGCAAAACGATGGAGCGCTTCCTGTCCAAAGCGACGCTGCCAACCCATAGCGCAGATATAATCCGTTGTTTCTTGGGGGATGAGAGAGACTGAGGAGCTCAGTGGGGGATTTTAAGGCTTTTCTGACCCACTGACCTTTGCTTTAGTGTCACTACGCGGCTGGGCTTTGCTGCTTTGAACCCGAAGCGCAAAATGAATTCCCATGAAATTTGAGACAGATGTCCGTTTCCCCCTCCAGGACGAATAACGAGACGACGTCGAAAGATTTTTGCACCTTTCATTTTAATACTGCAATGTAGTGATGCATCTCAAAACTGAAAATATTTTAGATGTCCTCCATTGTTCAACAAGCAGGGACCTGAAATGCGGATAGATAGAAATACTGTATATCCCCTTTTAGCAGCTAAAAAGTTTGTTCCTAAATTCGCTTCGTTTTCTTATTTTTTTCTTTTCCGTTATTCTTCGTCAGGCTACTTCCCGAGGAGTTAAAGCTTCAGAGTCAAGACTGAAAAATCGATCCTCAGGTTGAAAAGACGTGCTTGAATTCGGCTCCAGCTGCGTGTTCAGCAGCTCCGAAAAGCATCCAGGCCAACCTTGAATTTCGTTGTTTTGGTTTTTTTTTTTCTTTCTTTTACATTTTGTCATACAACAAGTGCAATTTTTCATGTATTTTCGGGGGACCGTGGAGTTAAAAGGGACATCAGAACCATTGAACAGAAAATGACTATTGAAGTTTGGAGAATATTTCCCAACCAAATTTCTTTCTGTCTCTTTTCTTTTTTGTTTCCTTTCTTCTTAGTTGTTGTGTCTGGTTTTCTGTCTTGTTTTCTTTCTTTTTTCTGTCTTTCTCTCTTGCTGTCTTCCTTAGATATGAAAGATTGATTATGAGATCATCATATATATATAAATATATATAAAACTTGCTATTGTAAAGTGAGAAAAATTCTTCAGAAAAAGTTCTGAGTGTGAATACTTTTTGCAACCTGCTGCGTTTTGCTTCGTTTTCCAGGCACTTCTCGTGTTTCTCGTCCTTCTTGCGAAGCAAACTGGCAAAGCTACTTAGCTCCTTGTGCGCCATCAGCCTAATCTGGATTTATCCCACGCCCGCTTTCCTCTTTCCCTCAGGTTTGCCGTGTCAGATTTTCATTTCGCGCAGAGAAAGCAGCAAAAACTGACAGTTCCCAACGTTATCTCGCAGAGAGGCCTTGTTTACAGTCACAGTTCCTGTAAATAATAGATAAAATGTAGATGAGAGCTTTTATTTGCAGTCATAATTTCACGGCTGAATCGACTCCCTCGTCCTTTACGGGATAAACCAAACGCAGGACACCTGAGCTTCGTTACAGACCGTGAAGCATCTTGAGTTTGTTGTTTTTTTCCTTTTCCACGAACTGACATGACCTCGGTTGTCCGACGTAAAGAATGTGTCCTCGCTCCGCTCAGCCCATCTGGTAAACTCAGATGTGTCTGTGAGAAAACAAAAGAACAAGAAAGTGTCCGAGCGAGGAGGGGAAAAATGTTTCCTCGAGGAGCCAGGGATGGATTTCAGTCTGTCAGTGATTTATCAGACTAAACCGAAACGGTGCAACCAGGAGGACGAACTTTAGCTTCACCTTACGTGACAAGAGCTGGAGAGGAACCGCTGTCTTTTTGGCGGGATAAAACGTCTACACATCCCTTTGGTGTAAAAAAAAAAAATCAGTAAGACTAAGCTTAATAATTTCAGAACTCAAAATTTGAGAGAAAATCCTGTTTCTCTCAAAACGGGATTTTGAGAGAAATCCCGTTTTCACAGCTGCAAATAGATTCATCTGTTCGCCTGAGACCGAAACAATTTGAGAGACGGACGCCTTTCTTTTACTACGGCTTTAAAGTTTTGGATCTACAATGAATATTATCCCTGTTCTAGAAAAAAGTCAAAAAAAGGGGAAGAAAATAATCGCGCCGCTTCATGTGCTTGATTTTAGTTCTTTCAACTTCTTTCTATCTCTGTGATTTTGGTCTAGAAGTGCGATGCGTGGTATCGGTTTGTTCGTCAGAAAGCACCTGGTTTATGCAAGCGGCGACCTGAAGGTAAATGGTTTGTGTCCAGCATGTGTGGGATCTGCAGAGAGGCTAGTTCCCCTTTTTCCTGACCTCAGATTTGTTCAAGTCCTGGACGGGCGGAGGGCAGATAAATGCCCTCCTTAAGGACATGACTGCTCATTGCCGCCCGGCCCTTCCTGTGCTGTGGATGAGCCAAACCACGCAGTCACATGATGAACACAGGGCAAACTGAGTAATGGCCGGGCAGAACATGACCAGCGCTTCCTGTGACAGCTTGTTGTACTTCTTGAGTTGTTGCAGGAACTCCAGTCTCTTCTGCTGGCGTTTCTTCCAAACGGCGTCTTGTTTGTGACGACCGTCTCGGATCCAGAGCAAGGAGCGGCTCTTAGGAGCTGGACGAAGCTGCGTTTCCTTCACAAATGTGTGCAAGTCTGTAAAAAAAATAAAACCCTACATTTCACAACTGCTGTGTTTCCCTGAAATAAGGAAAGCAATTAAACTCCCGCATGAATAAGTGAGACATTAAAACAGCATGACCCTCCAACTACTTCCTGTCGTTGTCTTCTTCTTCCTGTAGTCTGCTTCATTTGCCATTTTGTGGAGTAAACCGATTCGGTTAGAGTAAGTCCCTCTAAACGCCTCATCCTGGCACCAGCATCCTTTCAGTGAAAAACGGGAGTTTTTTCGAAATTGCCGAGCAAATTTATTTTCGAAACGTCAAATCGAGCAATTATGGGGTGAATGGCAACGCAGCTGGTGATCCACGGTAGACGGAGCGTCGTTGAGGATGGCGTGGGGAGCCAGGGTGGCACGACAAAAAGGACTAGGTTTCTGCCAGGCGTCTCGGAAAATTGGAGAACTCGGAAATTTCATAGTTTGAAAAGTCGAGAATAACCTAGAAAACTTCTGAACAAGTTTTTGACAGGTCAAACTCAGAAATGTTCAGAAATGTTTTCGAAAGCCTAAAAAATTCAGGTTATTGGGGGGGTTTTGGTGTAAATTGACTCCTTTTCTTCTATGTTCAATGGCGCTAACTCGCCGTCGTACCACGGTATTCTCTGGAACTCTGAAAATCTTTCAGATGAAGAGATTCTGACTTGTTTTTGAGCTTCAGCTAGACGTAGGAAGAGGTCACTTTGGTTCGCTTTACATCATTAAAACCCTGCAGATTTCAGCTTCTTATCCACGGCAGCCCTTCAGCAACGGTTTCAGCGAACTTTACAAACACTTCCCCGCTTTAATCGTGAAGTCGGACAATCCCACATCATTACAGCGAAGTGAAATCGCCTGAAGGTAGACGTCTGCCATGCTGTCTGCAGCCTTTCTGAGACTCTCCTCTCATTTTGCTCTCCTTTCTCTCCCCCCCCCCCCCCCCCGCTCTCCCCTCTCCCACCGCGCCTCTAATTTTCCTACTCAACCACAAGGTCCGCTCTTTTCCTGTCATGACTCCCGGTAACAGTGGCATCTCATTTAGAGGCAGCAGGCCAGCTCTGCATCCATTAGCTGCAGCGGAGACGGGGAGGGAAGGACAGGGTGGCAAAAAAAAAAACAACAAAAAAACCCAGCAGGGAGGGAGGGAGAATGACGGCTATTTAAGGGGCTGGAGTTTAAAAAGCAATGGGTGTCTGACCTAAACACTCCTCAGGCTTTAAAAGACATTTCCTCCCACACCAATTCTCCCTCTCTCTCTCTCTGCTTTTCTTTTCTTCTCCTTTTTTCTTCTTTGACTCACTCCCCCTGTCAGAACCGGAGCTGAGCCCCAGCCGGAGCTGTGAGCGCTGAGGGACGATAAGGAGCTCTGGCTGAGGGAGGATTGACGGAGCCGTCTGCCACCTTGCTCGGAGCGGCGACAGAGGACGGAGCGAAAGCATCCTCCTTTCTTCTTCTCCTCCTTCTCCTCCTTCCCCCTCAAGCCAGCCGAGCTGAAGCAGGAAGGAGTCTGGAGGAGCTCCACATGTTGAACGCAGAGAATCTGATCTGATCCGAACACGGCAAACGCAGGTAAGAAGAGACATTCATAATACATAAGAGCAAAAAAGGAAAAAAAAAAAAAGCTTCCTATTGTTTTGGATGTTGCAGATGTGCAGAAGTGATCTCTGTTTTCCAGGTTTTGTCCCTATTGTGTGCACAAGTTGTCAAGTTTGACTTCAGTTCCTGGAGAGATCAAATAAAATCAGTGCGTGCCGCATGGGGGGGGGGGGGGTCATGAAATCCCCTCATCTGCTGAGATTTTGCAGCTTTTTTGCAGATCCAGTTTTTTTCCCCCCTCACCACGAAGCTGAAATAAAATAAAAAGTGGGCTGCAATCAGAGAGGGGGAGGAATATCTTTTCCCATCCAGTCCATTTTAGTTGAGCTTCATTGGAAGTCCAAATGTGGTGGATTTGAGATCTTTTTAAAATATTTTGGGTGGAAAGTTTGAGTCACAGGTTCCAGTTCACGCTCAGCTGATGAGAATCATAACCGTTCGTCCTTTGAAGTCCTGTCCACCAGTGTGGATTTCTGCCTCCCACAGACGAGTCGGAGGGGCTTTTCGGTGTCAGCCTGGATCCCTAAGACGTGAGCTCACCCACGCCCCCCCAAAACCCTCCAGACCCCTCAACCCCCAGATGGACAGACGGGTTTCGGCTCGTCAACACATTCCAGACACCCGGAGGGCGTCGGGGGGGTTTGATCGTAACTCACCTTCACACACAGCCTTGTGTTTCCTGTTGAAGGTGTTAAGATTGTTCTTCAGCTTAAGGTTAGGAGTGAAGCAGGGTTTTTGTTTTTTTTTCTTTTAACAGAGCGTTGTGTTATATAACACCAGCCTCTGTTCAGCATACGACCTTCAGCTCTTGAAGCATTTCTTCTGATATTTAGTGGAATCACGTTTTAGTCCAAGAAAATTATTTTCCACTTCAGAATTACTCTGTGTAATTTTTGAAGTGCGGGGAGGGGGGGAGGTACATGGATGGTTTTCTATGATTTTTACAAAGACAAATCAGGAGTATTTCCAATTCAATTGAGATGAGCCCCCTTTACTCTGACGCACGTAATAAAATCGAGTGCAGTTTGCAAAATGGAGAGTTTCATGAAGGGAAACGACAGACGAATCAGGGAGAAAGTGATCGCACACATTATTTTTGTCCCAGTGTCATGATGGCAAATTTTACTGCACGATAAATTATACCAGTAATTCTTGCGATGAACGATGATATTGTTTCCTTGAGATGATTTTCAAGCGATACGGTGAGGGCCGTGATTAGAAAGATGAGGGCTCTGGGTACAGAGCTGATTTTGGTGCCAAAAAAAATAAAAAAATAAAATAAAATCCAAACAAAAAAAAGAAAAAGCTATTCAGTCATAAAAACAAAAAACTGTGCATTAATAAATAGGTCTATATTTCAGCAGGTTTAGAAAGTCCCATGTAAGATGTGCTTTAAGTTAAGAATTTTCTAGTAATTTAGTTTTGTCTTCATTTGTAGAAATGTAACGTTAAAAAAAAAAAAAAAACTTCATATGAGAGTTTTGTATTTGGTACAATATACAACATGAGTCCACAACAAAAACATTCCAAATCTTTGGGGCGCCCCAAAGATTTGCGCCCTGGGCTACTGCCCCTGTTAGCCCTTTTGTAATGCTGCAAGTTTGTAGCCTAATTTCAATTTAAAAATAAAAATTACACTGGAACGGAAAGATATTTAGAAAAAAAAGTTAATTATCGGAATAAAAATTATCTAGCTCCTTTTTAATGTATTAGCTGATTAATTGATTTATTGCTTATTGCTACAGGTTTGTCCCAGAGGCAAATTTTAGTTTGCAAGAATAGCAAATCTGCACCCAACTATGAACACACCATCCGCACTGTGAAACATGGCAGCGGCTGCAGCATGCTCTGTGGATTATTTATGCTCAGTCGGGTCAGGGAAGCAAATTGTACGACCGTCGGAGCTAAACGAGCTCAAATGTTGAGACGTCAATGTTGGACTCGAATGCAAACAGGACACAGACGAGTGAACGCCGAAAATAAATGATGCCGGACAAGGAAAAGCGAAATATGTCTTAGCAAAAACATGAAGGGAAAACAACAGGAATGGCAAAAGCAATGATGAATGACCTCATTATCAGGTGGGGCGGTAATTATCAACATGGGAACCAATGTGAGAACGATAAACGGAGCAAACTGCTGGTGACGAGGACTGAGGAAACTAAGGGAGGAACGCGACCAGACTGAACCAAACTGAGCGCCAGGGAAACAGAAAACCAAAACACTGAACCTAATTAAACACTCAGAAAGTTGGAACATAAAAATAAACCATGTGTGGATCATTACACGCATCAAAGTCCCACACAGCGCGACAAATACAGGGCGATCCTGGATGAAAACCTGTTTGAGACTGGAAAAAAAGAGCTGGTCCTGGGACGGCGGTTCACCTTCCCATGGCAAAACGGCCATAAACATGCAGTTAGAGGTACAACCAAACGCTTTCAGTCAAAGCCAAGTCACTCGTTTTGAGGGATCCGGGAAAAGTCCAGGCTGACATTTGTTTCAGAAACTGCGGGTGAATTAAAAATGGCCTTTTTTTGTGTGTGTATGATTTTCAGGCAAATTGACTGGAAATTAAAGTTGTTTGCGAAAAAGATGTGGCAGCTTTCAGAGCCGAGGTTTAACCGTTTATCCGCCGTCATCAGTGGCCATGTTAAGTAGCCTTAGCATTCACGGGAGGCTACCGTTCAGAGAACAACTGGGTCAAGTGCCCTCACGAAGGTGATTGACAGCGCTAAGACCCGCCTCCTGGCTCTGATTGGTCGTTTCTCGTTAGCATTGGGAGCAATGGCTTGTGGGAAAGATAACACGGGTTCTGTGCTGATTTATCACGTGCAATCGCAGCGAAAGTATGTGGTTGTGATGTTACAAAAGCATGAAAAAGACTCAAAAGGAACAAATTGTTCGGCAAAGCAGCTGCTGCGACTCGAAAGCCGTTAGCCGCCAGTTTTCTCGACGGTTTTCCAAAAACGGCTAAAACCTTCTCACCTCCTCTGGGGATGTTTGGCATCCAGGCGTGCCGGGCTGAAACTTCTCGGGTAATCAGCTGCCGCATTGTGTTTTTTATTGTTACATCAGCCACAGCGACTGCTCCTGTTAAGCGGCGCGGGATCGTTTCCAGCTGTGCCAGATGTGAAAAGGATGTGGATTTCCGAATGCATGGAAACTAAACAAACAAACCCACAGAAAACCGAGCGGAGCACTTGTTTTCTGCTGACCGCCGGGTCTCCGACACTCAGTGTTTCCAACGAGGAGTGTGTTGGGCCGGCAGCACGCCGTGGGGTGTGTGTTGGCGCTGCATCACTCATCGGAACCGATTGTGCAGACGTGACCGAAGCGCCCGTGCGGTTTGTAATTCGAGATTAACCTTCTTTTCTCCGTCTGGATGCATGACGAGCAACTTCATGGAGCTTTTTGGGTTTTTTTCTTTTTCCTCTTTGACTTTGCAAAACAGATGTCGTCAGTCCACGGCCAAAATTCCCAATTCCCATTTTTTTTCCACGTGGGAAAGTTTTCGTGATGCTGCCAACGTAGGGGGAAAAAAAGCACTAAAGCTACGGCGGATGGATTACAGCTTAATGCTCAGGTTATATTAGAGTTTCAATTTTTCTCCCAAAAATCGGCTTCCCATGCCTGAGCGTCACAGAAGACGTCCTTGGTTCACCCGGGTCCTGCTCTGAATGATGCATTCTGGGGATTTTTACTGTAACAACCAATGCTTGCATACACTGTCCAGAAACGTCACATAAACGCAGCGTCTGCATGTCTCTGACAGGTTGCAGTTGCTTCATAAAACAACCCTTAAATTTGGATTATAGCCGTGTCTATTTTTTATTTTTTTTGTGTCTCTCACTTCCTACAAATTGTAAACCTGGAGGACATTTTTACAGGCGGATAAAAAGGCTGTGATTACGCTGCAGTTTTAATACGACTACAGGTTGAACGGATGGAAACATGATTTCTACATGTGTTGTGGTCAGTCTGGCTTTCTGCCTGGTGTGTGTGTGCTGTATGAGCTTCACCAAGGAGCCAGAGCCACAGTCATGGGAGAAATAAGCTTCCCATGACTGACATAGGAAGAACTTCATAAGTGCTAATGATTGCACTGGGAGGAGGTGAAGGAGATCAGTATTTTAACAGATTGTCTGTCTCATATTATACTTGTCAATACATGGCGACAGTTGGACAATTATGTAAAAATTTCAAGATGCTTAGATGTGCCACCTTCATCTGTTGGAGCATTCATATGTTAGCATAAAGAAACGACTCTCGTAACAAGGGCTAAAAGAGCATTTAGAGAAGAAGAAGCTAATGCTCTTACCAGCAATATGAAAAGCCAGGTTAGCAATTACAAGGTTACAACATGTCTTATGATTACTGTTTAGCCACAATGTTTGCTAGCTAGCTAGCTGGCTTGCTTCGCTCTATCTAGCTAACTACCTAGCTGTCTTCACTGTTGCTAGCTCTGTTAGATTTAGGGGTTAGGGTTATCTGGCTTTGCCAGCTAGCTAGCTAGCTAGCTTTGCTCTAGCTATCTGTTTAGTTAGCTAGCTTTGCTCTAGCTATCTATCTAGCTAATTGCATGTCTGTCTATCTAACCTACATCACAAAAACACCTAAGTTTCTTTAGAAAGTCAGGTAAGAACTACTTCTGGCTAGTTTTCTGACTTACAGAGTTAATATTTGGCTTGTTTATATTTGATTTATTACCTCATTCCTATTACATAACTTTGCCTTCCTCTTGGATGCCTTCACGACTCGTATGAAAGCTCTTCAGACCAAAAGATTTACTTTCGTCATGTCTGCCACGCCATAAATATTCAGCAGTGCACAAATTTTATGTATTTGGCCAAAAACTCTAATAAAGCATGTTTTTGCGTTATGCAAGCAAAGTCCAAAATCAAGAGTGAACTGCATCCAAACTCAGGCCATAGGAGCCCTCCTGGGGACTTTATGGGATCTATTCTGTACCTTGAGGATCACAAATTATCTTTGTTGCGGTAACATTTTTTATTTATCTATTTTTTTTTTTCTAGAAGGGGATCAAAAAAATGTATACTCCAGAACCAAGTTTTTAGATTTACAGCTTTCAGTCACATCCCAGCCCAACAGATGTGTGAGAAATTATGAAACTCCAAGTCAGTTTTTTTTTTTTTAAGATCTGTTGTTAAATGTAAAGGTCAACAGAAATACTAGCGACGGTGTGAGGGGAGGTGATGCCAAAGGTACAGTGAAAAAAAAAAAAAAAAAACGAGACTGAGAAGAGATCTTTATAGGCGCCGTCCTGCAATGGAAAAGAAAGTGATTTCATTCTTTTCTCTTCACTGTGATCAGTTCACAAGACGCAAGGTGAGTTCAAAGATCTCCACGGCCTGAAACGTCTTCTCCCTCCGCTGCGTTGTCTTTCCTCGACAGTAAGTCTTTTGGCGGTCCTTGCAGGAAAATTCAGCACAACCCGTTTTCCTCCCATTTTGGAAGAAATACATTCATCTTTGATTGTCAGATTAAGGGGTCAGGGGAAACTCTGGTACTGGGATGAGCTTTCATTGGTCGACTAATGCAGAGATTGTGCAGATTGATTTGAAATTTATGAGGCTTTTTTCTCCCCCCCCCCATTTCATTGTTTAAATATTTATAGCTGAAGTGTGAATTTTTTACTTTGTCTAAATCTGCATTTCCTGCTGAACTACAAAGCCTTTAGCAATGGCACGGCTTTGGCTTTTTTGGGGTTTCTCGTAAAAGATGTGGAAAAGATTTAATTTTTCTTGTTTGATTCATGAGGTACTATTTGGACTTTTTGTATCCCTGCGGTAAAATAACGTCCTTTTAAATTTAGAAGAGGCAAGACATAACAGTTCACTGTCACGGCAACGGAGACGCAACAAACGTTGAGAAAAATTGTCTGAGGATGTTTTTCTTCCCGATTGTACTCCTGCGAATCAATCAACCCAGGTGGTTATTTTTTAATTATTTTTATTTTTTGATATAAAAGTGCAGGTACTGGTCCTCTGTCTACAAGGGTTTTTTTTTATTTTTTTTTTAGCTCTTCTGAACAAATGCTACTAATAAGAAAAAAGACATGACACAATCCTTAAGCTCTGCCAAAATGTAGCTTACTGTAAAGGAGCAACATGTCTACCAGACAAACCAGCAGACTGTAAGAACCGGCCTCAATGACATTTGCAGGCAGGTCGAGGATAAACTGTTTCGCACGCCGTCATCGTCAGCTGTCATGTAACCTAAAAAAACAACGAGGGAAGTTGTTTCCAGTCACGTGAAAGAGGTCGTTCATTACATCAGGCTTCTCGATCCATCTTCAGTCATCTTGTCGTCACTCAAACGCTGAAGAGACTCATTACGGTCTTCCCACGCTCGTTGCTCCACTCCTCCAAAATCAGATGCGAAAAAACTTGTGGGTGCATCAGTGAATGGAGTGAATCAGGATTTATGTTGTTTTATTTATTTTTTTATTTTATTTTTTTTTTTTTTTACAATTTTCCCCCTCATGCAATTGTAAGTTCTGCTCAAGCAAAACAGCTGGGATTTTTCGACACTCGCGTGTCTAATCCATGAAAGACGCTGACATGCCAGCACAGATGTGGATTCTTTTGTCTTGAGACATTTTTAGGGATGCGTAGCATTTTCCGGCACGCTCGAAAGTTTTTTTATTTTTTTATTATGTATCTGTGGTTTGTTTTGACATCGATAGCCCCAGACAACATTCGCTGTACTGTGTGGATGTTCACAAACTGTGCAGACGTAGTAGAAATCTAATGATTCGCTCTGAACAACATCTGTGAGAAAAACTCAGACTCTGTTTTACGCTGACCAGAGTCTCTAAGTCACTTGTTGCAAAATTGAACCTCATTCAAATTCAGCTCTGCCTTTTGAGTTGCTTTACTTTCTGTAATACCGTTTGAACTCCTCTAATTTTCTGTTTTGCTTTGACTTCTGAAAATGAACCGGTGACAATTCAGAAATGTTGTTTAGAGAGATGTCTCGCAAGCTGAACAAGATTTTCTCAAGCATTTGTCGTCGAAAACGACTTGCTCCTTCAGTGTAATTTTGGAAAACGACTTTTGTCTTTTGAAAAAATTTCAATTCCGTTTTTTTCAATCGCTTTGGTGTATTTCTCTGATCAGAATTCAAATTCTCATCAGTGCTACTTCAACCTCTCCTATTCTACAATATACTGGTATCATGTCAGTCAACTTGCTTATTAATGAGTGCTGAATCGTCATTCCCTATATGACAAAAAGGCACTATTTTAAAATTGCAATCTGCCTGTAGATTTGGCAATGGCAGCGGAGGAAATGAACAAAGCTGTTCATTCAGCTTAAGTCCCGCTTCCAAATATTGAGTTATCATGAACAGCCGCCTCGATGAGCTTGATGTCTCTCTGCTGATTAAAGGGCAGGCAAATCCTCATTAGCTTCATAGCGCCAAACTCAATAACCGGGTGTCCAGAACCTCTGTACGAACCAAAGCGCAGAACAAGGGGCTGGTTTTTACCAGACTATTGTTTCTATTGGTCTCTACTTTGCAGTCATATTGCTTTCATTGTACTGGTAAATGTACTTAATTGCACTTTACCTTTGGTCTTTTCAGACTGTCCACTGGAACTGGGATTGCCCCTCAAGCCAGAGGTCCATACAGATATTTTTTTCACCCGTATCTTGCCCCACATCTATCATGGGCGCACAAAGTCTTCTGGGCTGCCTCCTTCTGTTTACTTTGATGAGTTTATCAACTGCCGGGCTTGTCAAGAAAGTCCTCCGCCATCGACGACAGACTCTCCCTCCCCATACAGAACACAATGCTACCCTTCCCGGTGTAGGCCACCCAATGGTTTTCAGCCATGTTTATAACATCAACGTTCCTGCGAGTTCCCTGTGCTCGGTGGACCTGGAGGCATCAGAGGGCACACAGGTCCATCCCAAAGACGCAACGGCGGCCGCTGCAGGCCATCATGTCACCGAACATACGCTTGATGGGGAAAACCAGATTGTGTTCACCCATCGCATTAACATACCTCGCCAGGCCTGCGGTTGCACCGATGACGTTCCAGGCCTGAAGGACCTCGTGAGCCGCCTGGAGATGCTTGAAGGGGAGGTTTCAGCTTTGAGGGATCAATGCAGCAGTGAGCAGCTCACAGGTAGGAATGTCACCCAACAAAGAAATAGACTCCTGTGTTTGTTGAAATGTCACACTGAAAAGAGCTTTCCAAATATATCTCGTAATCCCCGGAGTCTCCCTCAGTATGAAGTACATCTGTTTGATTCATCTGTTTGGAGTGGTTTAGGTTTTATTGTGGGAGTGTAACTCTGTCTCTAAAGTACAGCCCAACGTCTCATGAATTACATTTTAATAAACCTTGTGGTGAAATGTTGTGCCAATGTGATGAGATACTCTGCAAATCATCCGTTTCTTCATCCTTTTTTTCTGCATAGGTGAGTTGGGAACAAAACCGTATTGCAATGGCCATGGAAACTACAGCGCTGAAACCTGTGGTTGCATATGTGATCCTGGCTGGAGGGGACCCAACTGCACTGAGGCCGAGTGTCCTGGGAGATGCCAGGACCGTGGCCGCTGCGTGAACGGAAAGTGTGTCTGCTATAAGGGCTTCGACGGAGAAGACTGTGGCCTCGAGACCTGCCCTGTGGTGTGTGGAGCCCACGGCCGCTGTGTGGGAGGCGTCTGTGTCTGTTCTGATGGTTTCTTTGGCGAAGACTGCTCTCAGAACCGGTGCTTGAACAACTGCCTGGGCCGCGGTCGCTGTGAGGAGGGAGACTGCGTGTGTGACGAACCTTGGACTGGCTTTGACTGCTCCGAACTCATCTGTCCCAAAGACTGCCGCGGTCGCTGTGTGAACGGCACCTGCCACTGCGACGAGGGCTTTGGGGGGGAGGACTGCGGAGAAAACTCTTGCCCCAACAACTGCCACGGCAATGGGGTTTGTGTTGACGGCAAATGTGTTTGCACTGCTGGGTACAGCGGTGAAGATTGCTCTCAGCTCACCTGCCTGAATGACTGCAATGGCAGAGGAACGTGCTTCAATGGACTTTGCATCTGTGACTCAGGGTATCAAGGTGAGGACTGCAGCCAGCTTGCGTGTCTCAATAACTGCAACAGCAGAGGTCAGTGCATCAACGGAGGGTTGTCGGCTTCCACGGAGACGACTGCGCCGAGCTTTCCTGTCCCAACAACTGCCGTCAGAAAGGTCGCTGTGTCAACGGCCAGTGTGTCTGTGACGAAGGTTTTGCAGGCGAAGACTGCAGCACGCGCATCTGCCCATCGAACTGCTACGGCCGTGGGGAGTGCGTCAAAGGACACTGCGTGTGCCACGTAGGCTTCGTCGGCAACGACTGCAGTCAACTGAGTTGCCCGAACAACTGCAGAAACCGCGGCCGTTGCGTTGATGGGCAATGCGTCTGCGACGAAGGGTTTAGCGGGGAAGACTGTGGCAAGAAAGCTTGTCCCAATGACTGCCTGGCACGGGGCCGCTGCCTGGACGGCAAGTGCTTCTGGGGCGCTGGGACACGGGAGACGACTGCTCTCAACGGGAGGTGTTTGTGTGAGAGTGGATACGAAGGGGAGAGCTGCGCAGACCTGAGCTGCATCAACAACTGCCAGAATAAGGGCCGCTGCGTGAATGGCCAGTGCATCTGCGACGAGGGGTACATCGGAGAGGACTGCTCCGAAGGTAAGAAGCTCGACACACACAAACTGAAGGATTCTGCTGTTTCACTTGCTGGGAGTTTCCATTTACCAACTTGAGGAGAATATAAATTCAAATTCAGGGTGATGTGATTTCCTTCTATTCTCAGTCACTACCCACTAAACTATTTTTGGTGAATGTGAAATAGGCTCTTGGTTTGTCTTTTTTGTCACACCGCGTCCAGATTGTAGGTCTGGAGTTTGCATTACTGCCACGTAACGGATATTCGCCGACACACAGAGCATGAGATACCATCTGAAAACAAAACTGCAACATCCTCTTTTTTAAAAAAATTAAACGATAAAAAAAAAATTGGATTCCAGTGTCTCCTCCCAAGACCCTGACTGTCGGAGAAGTCAGCGCCGAGACCGTGGACCTGTCCTGGAACAACGAGATGCTGGTCACAGAGTACCTGATCACGTACGTCCCCACCAGTCCCGGGGGTCTCCTCATGGAGTTCACCGTTCCTGGAGATAAAACCGCCGCCACCGTCAAAGAGCTGGAACCCGGCATCGAATACCTGATCAGCGTCTACGCGGTCCTGAGCAACAAGAGGAGCATTCCTGTCAGCGCACGAGTGGTTACAGGTATGTCACAAGTTTTGCTGCACTAACCCATCTAAATTGGGGTAAGAAATAAAAAAAGGACTTAACTATTTTTCCTCCCATTTTGGCAGATCTCCCACAACCAGAAGGTTTAAGATTCAAGTCAGTGAGAGAAACCTCTGTCGAAGTCGTCTGGGACCAGCTGGACATTTCCTTTGACAGCTGGGAGATTTATTTCCGCAACACGGTTAGTATGCCCGCTCCTCTCAAGACTTCCCTTCCTGTTTAATAAGCGTCACGGAAAAAGTGAGAGGCGATAAGCTGTGCCAGCTTTTTCAAAACTTCAGCATAAAAGATTTATGTCAGCGCTAACCATTGAATTTGCTTTGACATAAAAAAAAAATAAAAAAAATAGTGCAAATCTGGATGTCAGCTAAACCCGCTGCAAAGGAATCTGAGCGAGACATGCTTTGAAGGAAAATGACTGTGCCGGCTGATGAGTCAGAGCTTTTGATTTTCTATCCTCTGTTGACTTGTATTCCCTTTTAATAGGCTGTCCTTTTACTGACCTTTACGTTTCTTCTGCTCCTTCGCCGTTAGATGCCTGCTTAGATGCAAGTTGCTGAAATCGGCATCAGCACCTTTTTCACTTTGAATGATTAGTAAAAAACTGATGCAGATCCAACGTAAAAAAGAGCAGGCTGTTTGCAACCTTGTGTTACTGCGACACAAGATAATGCAAACGCAAACATTAGTGTAAGTGCAAAATCTGGTTGTGTCGGGTTCCCATGTATGCTTGTCTTGAATTTCTTTTTGTGCTTTCCCGCACTTTGTATTCACCACATGAGAAACTGACATGAACTATTCAGTAACTCGTGAACTTAGGCTCAGGTTTGTTCTCTTTGCAGGATATAAATGTATATATTTTTTTCTTTTATTCCACTGTTTGGCCTGCCTCTGCAGAAAGAAGAAAACGGAAAAGTCGTGAGCACCCTTCCACCCTCCCGAACCGACTTCCTCCAGTCTGGGCTCGGACCAGGACAGGAGTATGAAGTCTCCATCACCGTCGTAAAGAACAACACCAGAGGGCCCCAAACATCCAAAACTGTCACCACCAGTAAGTTTCTCAGGTCCTCAAGCGTTTAATCATTCAGCGAAAGCACTTCAGCGTTATAAAGACACTCAGGGAAAGTATTGAGTTACCAGTCGCTTTTAAAGGCTGACAAAAATCTAATTGATGTTTCTGAGTGAAATTCCATAATAATGAGAAGAATTACAACAGGAAACCTATGTTGGTTTTCATTAGTTCACAAGGTTACATCATACCTGTAATTTTTCTCCTTTTTTTTTTCAGCCCCTATCATGTGTTAAGTGACTTTTTTATTGCTCCAAAACCCAATACTAGATGTTATGAAATCCTTCCAAGACCCTTATGCAATGGTCACATCCTGCCAGGCCAAACATCTTCAGATGTGTGTCTGGCAAAGCCAATTTATGGTTTTTAAGGTCTGCGGTGAGGGAGCCCCCTGGATTTCTGGACCCCCACGTTTCATAACCGATGTCATTTATTTGGGAAGGTTGAAACTTGACGCAGATCCCAGAAAACGACTGATAAAAGAGAGCTCGAAGCTTTCAGAACGTCAACCTCCCAGAGGTTTTTTAAAACGTGGATCTAAAATATGAGGGACAGAGGTCTCCTCTACTTGTTACCACGGGAGATTTAGCAGGTAGTAAACACGAGGCTGGAGTGAAAGGGAACGACATTATATAACAGCTTCTCCTTTTGGGATCAGAGGTTTTCCTTCATCCACCAGGTGTCACGTTAGGTCTAATTTCCGTCGACTTTTCTTGATTGTCGCATTGGGAAGAGTGAAAGTGCATTTTGATCTATTGCATTGGAAAGGTTTGACAGAAACGGTGACATTTGAAATGGCTTCTACGTTTGTGCAAAAATGATTCTGATTTCGAAGAGCTAATGTGCTGAACGGGGAGATGGAAACTTATTTGCCGAATAAGTTCTGACGTAGCGAACATTTGCAGCCATGGTTTATGTTAACATTTATGTGTCGTATGGTTGATTCTCTCCAAACCAGTTGATGGAAACACGCCTAATTCACATTTTTTCTGGGTTTATTTTTGCGACATCTCAAAATTCGCATGGCAATTGGATGGAAACATAGCTATTGCTTGGAACCTCATTAAACATTTTTAAGATATTTTCTCTTTTGCTTTTGTGTCTTTAAGAACTTTGTTTCCATTTCAAATTGCCAAAACTTTCACTTCACCTTCCTGACTTCCTGCCACAGAGATCGATAGTCCCAGGCAAGTGGAGGTGAAGGACATCACGGACTCCTCGGCGCTGATTAGCTGGTATCTGCCGGTGGCTCCGGTGGACAGCGTCACCATGTTTTACATGCCCAGCTCCGACCCCACAGACCAAACCACGGTGGACGTTTCCCCACCGGACAAACAGTACAACACCGACAACCTGAGGCCGGACACGGAGTACACCGTGTCGATCATCTCAAGGCGTGGCGAGGCAACCAGTGACCCCGTCACCACCACGTTTACTACAGGTGAGAGTTTGGTCAAAAACTGCCGATTGGTGGTTCAGCATTCACCTAAAGTGTATGTTTCTGTGGAAAATGACTAGTGGAAATGTAAAATATTGGAGGAAAAAAAAAATCTCACTTGTGAAAGTTGAATTGCACACGGGCACAACGCTAGTTGACGTGCAATTAACTGGCGATTGCAAACCACTCAATCCAGGAACGCCATTTATTTTCCTCGGCACTGATTGGCTGTATTCTCCAAGTGAAGAGGTAAGGAACACAGTCGATACGAACATCTATGGTAATACTGAGACGGTTTCCACTAATGCGTATTGAGGCACTCTTAGAGACTGAACTGTTCTTCAGAGTCGGTCTTGAGTATTTTAGCCTTCCACAGACGATTGTAGTTCCTTAGAAAGACAACACAACCATTGGCCATCTATAAGAACATAATGCATACCCATGGCAACACATGGAGTTATACTGGAGAAATGAGCTTAAACAATGAATGATGGAAGATTTTCAAATAAAGTAGAGGCTTATAACAGGATCCGTAGAGTAAAGTACTCCCTGAATTATGAGCGCTTATGAGCAATGAACCACCCTGCCTTCAGGAAACGTCGCAGTAACAGAGACTAAACAGATGGGAAATGATTTGAGCAGATGAGTTGTTAGTCACGTGCATCCTCCTATTCTTCTTGTTCTGTTTTTTTTTTTTTGACAACTAGATCTTCATTGCCTTAGTTGTCGCTTCTCACTCGTCTCCATTTGTGACTGTAATCGGTAAACAGCAGCGTTTTTCCAATCTACTCGTTTTGCCTCGGATTGACACAGTTTGCAAGCGACTCAGAAACCTAACTCCATGGCAAGGCTCCTGCAGCGGCGTCTGGTTATTGCTCTGCATTTCCTCCAAAACAGCAGACAGGAAGTTCGCTGACATCCAGTTACAAACACCTTTTAAAGTATGTGCAAAACAAACAAAAAAAGAAGAAGAAGGAAAAAAAAAAAAACAGAGACAGTCTGGTGAAAGTCCTGCTGGAACAAAATTTCCTACTTTATTGGCGGGTGCATTGAGAGCGATGAGGACCAAAGTGCAAGAATAAAAAGCAATTCTACCAAATGGACTGAACTAAGATTAGAGTATACACTAAATCAAAGACTGAATGGAAACTAAAAAAAAAAAGCATAAAATATTTCAAAAATCAAAAAGTAAGACATCCATTGCAAACTATAATCCTATAAACACATTTCACTCATTTTCCGCTGCTCTACTTTTCCAGTTACTTCCATGTTTTCTCTCCCTCAGCTCTGGATCCCCCTACAGACGCGCAGGCCGTGTCTCAGACCGACGACAGCATCACTCTGGAGTGGACCAACAGTCGAGCTGATGTCAGCAGTTACCGAGTGAAGTACAGTCCCATCTCTGGTTCTGCTCACGGCGAGAAAGTCTTCCCACGAGGATCAGGACGCACCACACAGGCCACCATCACTGGTCAGTGTGGGACAAGAAGCAACTTTGCACTGCAAAAACACAGAAATCTTGCCAAGGCGTTTGGGCCTCGTTTTTTCTATTTTCAGTGGCCCAAATATGCTGCCGTACTTTTGAGCCAGATGTAAGAGATTGGTTTGAGTCAGTAATTTCATAATATTGGTAAAATAATCGACTAGTTCCACCGGCAGATATTTTTCTGAGCTGCCTATTTTATAAGTGAAATAATCTACACCAGAAATTAGACAAAAAAATAAATAACAACAACAAAAACTGTGTTTTTGCAGTGTTTGGATGAGTGTGACTCTCCAGAACTCCTTTGCTCTCGCCATGCAGTCATTCACCCTCCATGTTGTTTCCGTTCCAGGGATGAAGCCGGGGACGGAGTACGGAGTGGGAGTGACCGCCGTGAAGAATGAGGCAGAAAGCCTCCCTGCCACTACGAACGCAGCGACTGGTGAGAGGAGACACCACACAGTCATCCACACGCACTTCCCCCATAAATCCACAGAATGTTTTGTTGATACAAGCACAGATAAAAGTTGCGCTCGGATCACGCTTCTTACGCGAGCTGCCGTGCGTGCGCTCTTGTCAGACCTCGACGCCCCCAGAGACTTCAGGGAGGTCCGCTCCACGGAGACGTCCCTCGCCGTCGCCTGGCAGAAACCCCAGGCCAAGGTCGGCGGCTACAGGCTGACGTACGTGTCCATGGACGGCCAGGCGGGGCGGGTGGAGATCCCGGCCTCTGAGAGCGGCTACGTGCTGCCCGACCTGATTCCCGGTATAGCACACGCTGACGCTGGCGGCAGAGCGGGGACACAGGAGGAGCAAACCCGTCTCCCTGACGGCGTCCACAGGTGGGTCGCCCGAGAGTTTGGAAATGAATTTTTACAGGTGGATGTTTTCTAAATGCTCGTCTTTTCAATGCTTCGTTTTGCTTTTCGAACAATCAGTTTCGGGTAATGGTTTTAGATTTACACGCAACCTGTTGAAAAATTGGGGGAAAAGTGTCGCGAAAAATGAGCCGTAAGAACCTTAAGATATTTAGTCTTTTTAAAAGGTTTATCAACAGAAGACCTTATAAAACTGGTGAAGATTGTAATTGCATTAAGGAGCACGAAGGCCAAACTAAGAGAATTTGTTTTGATTACAAGAATAAAAGTCATGATATTAATAAAGATGCAATATTACCAGGAGGATGTTGCAAAACTATGAAAAAAAATAAAGTTCTTATTAGAAAAAGGCTTTGAGTTTTTTAGATCTGATGTGACCAGAGTCGTGGTTTTTTTGTGTGTTTTTTTTTTTCCATTTGTGCAATCATTTAAAAAAGTCCTGCTACTCTTATGAATCTGATGCTGATGTATGAAAAGACGAAACATTTTCTCACTTTTAAAACAAGTATGTTGTCGCGAGGTGTTCGACATTCTTCATTTAAATTCCTCATTATTTTTTGTGGAGGAATTTTCATAAAATGACTTCTTGATTCTCCTAATATTATGATTTTATTCTCGTGTTTTTGCAACTTTCTTCTCTTAACAGAATGACTTTAGTCTCGTTTTGCTTCTTCGACTTTATTCTCGCAACATGACTTTTCTCCTACAACTTTTTTCTCTTAGTATTGTGACTTTATTCTTGTAAAAAGAAAAACATTTCTCGGCCCGGTCCTAAAGCTCCATCGGATAAATTAGACCCTGCAGTGCCTTGCAAAACATACCTGACACTCTTTATTGTGAGATTTACAAAAAAAAACAAAAGAAAACTGTGTTTTGTTTGTGAAAAAACGGTTTAAGGGGAAACATATAATTTTATGCAATATTGAGAAAGTCTAAAACCATAAAAATGTAGTCATCACATCTATTCTAAGCAGACATTTATCGATGAACATTTGAGTAAATCCTCTGGAAGCACTGGAGATGAGATGTCATTCTGTCTGGATTTGTGCCTTTTTGTTTTGTCCTTGTAGCCACTTTCACTTTTTATTTAGCTGCCTCAGACGACCGCGAACAGACGACCCCTCCAGGCTCGGAGGGCAATGTCACTAGCGCTGTAATTTTAGACCCGCCAGAGTCACAGATTTCCGAGACGGAGGCCGAGGACGAGCGTGGAACGCTGACTGCCTCGGGCGTCGCGTCCGGCGGACTTGACCTCTCTCGGGAGCTAGAGCCTCCCGGCGCCTCCGACAGCGTCGCCGTGTGGTATAAGGACGCTCAGGTATCGCACGGCGGGCGCGAGGGCCAGTTCCCCGGAATCGGCGGCCTGGAGCCGACGGCAGAATATCAAACTGAGTTGTTTGGGATAAAGAGTAGCCAGGGACCTGCACTACATGAAGCTGTTGCGGTTACAGGTACAAGGGTTTGTTTCAGTGAACAGTTTTTCACAGTTTCTCATTACAAAGCAGACCCTGTGTGTCACAGACCAGCCGTGTGGCCTCCATAACTCTCGCATGCCTTCATACGAACAGGACACACCGCTTCTACGCTGACTTGTCTTTCCCAGAAGGCCAAAGAACTCATCCTGTTTTTCATCTTCCGTACCAAACCAGGATGTTGCTTTCTGAGGTTCTTCTTGTTTGTTTTTGCTCTTCTAAATTGCAACTGTTTTACTTCCAGGGCGCGTCGTGCCACTACTGTACGTTGCTAAAGTATTCACACCTCCTGAATTTTTTCCAGTTTCTTTTTTTTTGTTAAGGACTCCACAAATCTGGCTGACAGTGAAAAGCCATAAGACATCCTAACCATGTAGAAGAACAAATTCTGGTTAGTCCGAAACATCTTTATTTAGAATAGTAGAGGCTAAACCATTACCTAAATAAAACTGGGCATCAGCAGCATGACTGGAACATTGACATTCACAGACTGTCTCCATCCAATCAGACTGAGACGGAGCTATTTGGCACAAGAGTGGGGAGGAATTGCCACTAAATGTTCAGAGTCTATAGAAGCAGCTTTTCCATTGCTTTAATGCCGCTAAAGCATTGACTAATGACCAGGGCCGGACATAGAAGGACGTGGGCCCCCGGGGCTGGAGTCCTTTTCAGCAAAAGTGTATTTTACACTTACAAATAAATTACAGTGCACTGGTAGGTAGACCAACATGTTGGTGGGTACAAATATGGCAGATGACCACATGTTACAGGAGTTACTGTAGATTCAGAATTACTATTTCAAGTTCTATTGATGTAATTATTTTTAGTCACTAATATTGCTTATATTAATAAAAATCCAACAATATTAAGATGATGATTTTTCTAGGAGTTTACTTGCAAAATATGTATTTGTAAAAAAAAGAGAAAAGAAATAAATCTTTGGGGTCCCCAAAAACTGGTTTAAGAATAATTGCCATCAAACTTAAAGGGGCAGTATTATGTAAAATAAATTTTTATGAGCTTAACGTCACGTTATAATGATTGTCGGAGAAGCAGTTTCCACGCTTCCCAGCCTCCGCCTCACAGAGCGCGACTCCTCCACTCAGCTCCTTCAGACTAGCCAGCAGCAGTTAGCAAAGCACTGGTAGGTCTAAGCATCTGCTGAGCTCGTTATACAAGCTACTTTTTTTTTTTTTTTTACAACAACTGAATGTTGATTAATCTCCATATAATCCCACTGACATACTTTGGAGGTTTGAGACTGGAATGTAAAAAACGTGAAAGGGTTCAGGGGTGTGTGAACACTTTTCCAGGTTACTATTCTTCCTGCTACTTGATTCACTTCTTTACTTCCATTCCCGCAATCTAATAATTCTCTTGCAGTCAGAAGAAAAGATGGCGAATGTCACTCACAAGTCCGTCCGTCCAACTGACTCTTCAGTTTTGGCTTAGAGTGGCAGGAAGCCGAACGGCTGTGCATGGCTTCGCTAGTTGAAGAGAGCTGCGTACTTCCACTGCGGTGGGCTACTCGGCTCCTTCAAGAGGTTAATGGCGCCCAGTCGAGTGCCATTAAAGGCTTAGATCGAGCTTGGAGAAAAGTCTGTGCAGAATTGTTTATTTAGGCTCTTCTTGTTTTCATTTTTTCTCCAAGGTTTTCAACAAACTTAGCAGGAAATTCACAAATTTAACCAGCTTCTATCCACTGTAGCATCCCCAGACGTTCTCGCGCTGAGCATCAAAGAACCCCCGCCGGCCCCAGAGCCCGCCAAGGACGAAGAGAACCTTGAACGTGTCGACAAGGTTCACAATGAATCGCCTTCAGAAAACGATGCGACGGTCTCTGGGGCCGAGATCGAAAGCTCAGGCATGGAGCTGATAAGCGGCCTCGCGGTCAACGTTACCGCCACAAGCGTGAGCCTGACGTGGTCGGCGCCCGACGCCGCGTTCGACGGCTTTTTGGTGGAGACGGTTGCCGTGTCGGCTGCAGCGGCGCGGCCTCAAGTGAACGAATTGCCCGGGAGTTTTAGGAAGGCCGAAATAGAGGGGCTGTTGCCCTCGACGATGTATGAAATAACACTGCAAGGGCTGATGGAAGGGAGGCGATCTGTACCGCTCAGAGTTTTTACCGCAACAGGTACACCGAGCAAAATATCTCTTGCCACCGGCATCATCCCAACCCCATCATCCTCATCTCATTGTTTGTTGTCTGTCATGTAAGAGGCTCATGCTGGGTGAACGGCTGTTTTCCTGCCACAGACGGTTCATATTTCTGTTTTACAGGTTTTCTTTGCCTTTCCATTGAATTGATACTGTGACCAGCAATGGGACCAAACAATTGGAAGGTTTTGGATCAAGTCCAAAACGTTTTGGAAAATAAATACTGAAATTGCCCTGACATACATTAGAAATTTACAAAAAAAAAAAAAAAAAAAAGAAGAAGAAAAACTAGCATAAAAACATCTATAAATTATAACGTCCATAAAACACATTTTCAAATTTCACAAATTAATTTTTTGTGGTTAAGAGGCTCAAAGTTTAGGAATAGTTGGAAAACCTGGAGGATGGGAAATAGTTGCTCAAAATTAATACGACCAATTTATTTTCAGATTATTTATTTTAACATGATTTAAAAAACAAAAAAAACAACAAAAAAAACGCAACCTGGATTCAGTGAAGTATTATGTTTGATAAAATGTAACAAAGTCATTTTTGAGGTAAATGCTTCAGGCTAAAATCTCTCCATCTATAAGGTTATAAATGTTATGAGATGATCAGATCTGCCATTGTTGTTTTCATTCTACCAAAAGCCCCCAAAAATCTTACTTTATATCCCCATTATTGTGAAATTTTGTTGAGCTCTTTGGAGAATCTCCACAGAAGGTCGGACACGCCGTTCTGAAGATGTTTAGTGAGTTCTTGCTTGTGGCAAAGCTAACATGTAATTTGAATGGCAAAGAAGGACTCGAGTAAATGAGGGCAAATCGGAGCGGTAGAAAAGCAAGAACGAGTCCAAGGATTTTAATCCCTCTACTCAAAATCTGTGGGTAAAATCCTCCAACTGGCCGACTTTCACACAGAAATATAAACGTTTCCCAAAATCCTGTGGCACTTGGCAAGGAAAAAAAAAAAAAGAAACCAAGACATATTACTGAAAGAATTTGTTTTTTTTCCCCACTAAAAACAGTTCTGGTGCAAAATCAGACCCAGTACCAGCAGGAACCCAGAATGAACAAACGAATGAAACGTTTTGGATTTCCACAGACTGAACCACGTCATTATTCTGTTATTATTCTAAAACTTTATTCCTTTTAGTTTTTCCTCCTCCTGCTGATGTACTTTGAACTTCTGTAGCTTGACGTTTAAACGCTTATCATACATTTAGTCTCATTATTAATGTTACCAGTCTTGGTTTTAAGGGCTATTTTAAACAGCGGTGGGTGTTTCCTACTGCTTTTTATTATACAAAAGTCTTAATAAATGCCATATTTTATATTTCAGTTAAAATCAACTATTGTGAATCCATGTTTATGTGATGCATTGACTTACATTTAGAATACACAAACAGTAGGGAGGATGTTGGTCTGAGTTGTTTCTATTAAAATAACATTAGTTCAGTATTTTTTATTTGTTTATTTATTTGTCTCGAGCTAAACCTAAAAATCAAAGTAAATTTGATGTTTTAAACAAGAAACATATTGATCTCCTTAAGCCCACACTTCATGCTGCTGCTGTTTTAGGTTCTGCTTTAGCACTCAACGTGATTTTATTGGAAATAATTGTGAAGGCGTTGCGTGTTCTAACACTTGTGGCAAGTTGCTTTTATTTTTAGAATTTTTAGAACGGGTAAAACGATAAACGCCTTTTCAATTTTGAACAAATGGTCCCCAAAGTTGGCCGAACCGTTTTGCTTTTGATTGAAGTGACGAGCTAAAAAACATAAAATAAAACTTCAAACATCTATGTCTAGTTTGTGTATTTACAGCCATGTGAAAACATCAGGACACCCTCTTTGGACACAAGAGTATCTAAGATCAAATTAAATGGTACTGGAAAAAAATTACAGATCCCATTAAACAATTAAACCTTTATATGTTATACTTGTTTACAAAATGACATCATTGTAGAGGAATAACTCTTGACTGGTGGGATCCAAAGACATGTCTGAGGCCTTCAGAAAGAAGACTAGATGCTGAAAGAGGTTTCAAAGCAATCTGAACTCACCTAATCCACCGTCCTGAGTTTCAAAACACCTCAGTCTAAGCTAATTTCACACTAAGAGTAGACTGAAAGATGCTAAAAGTTTACAAAGACTTTAAACCGTCCTCACAGGACCTACATTGGGATCCTCCGTAATGTTCTTTTCTATAGATGAGTCTACTGTGAAGCACGGAGGTGGAAATGTCATGGTTGCTGCAGACGGTCTTGATCTTCAATCTCCAAAGAATCCACATTCCTTGAAGGTTAACATCTGTAAACAAAATAAAGTTGGATTGGATCCTGAAACAAGACAATGACCCAAAGCCAACCTGGTGAAACCCACCACAAAACAGGAACTCTTGGTCTGAGTCAAAGCCCTGGTTTTGAGTTCCTGGACCTTATTGGGTCGTTTGAAATGGGCTGTTCAGACTGACCACGAGAACCGACTCACTAAAGTTGTTTTAGCTTAACAAGCTAACAGTAGTAGTCAATCTTATTAGCGTCTTTTGTTCAATATGTAAAACAAGGTTTATTGCTTATCTTTTAAGTAAATAACTTTCTTATTTCAAAGATGATGCACGTTCTATTGAAAAAACAAATATTCAAAGGGTGGTCCTAATTTTTTCACATGACTGTACCTGTCGTATAGTGGAACTTGAAAACAAGAATGATCTCTCCTGCAGCCCACCTGACCCCCGTTTGATTTGTCTGTCTACCAGCGGGGCTGGAGCCAGCACTAGGGAACCTGGTCCTGTCTGACATTACATGGGACAGCTTCACGGCATCCTGGAGCCCCACAGGGGGAGACTTTGACAGCTTTGTCATTGAGGTAATAAACATGGAGGATCTCGCAGAGAGACAGAACCTCACTCTGTCCGGAGACGCGTCGAGCCTGGTCATCTCCGGATTGAATCCCAATACCAACTACATGGTTGGCTTGTACGGGATGCATCAGGGCTCCTACCTCGAGCCGCTGTACCGTGAAGCCACAACAGGTACCCGCAACTTGCCGCGTTGCAGTTAAAACTTTCCATTACATCCTTTCTACTTCAGTCAAGGTTTTTCTTTAGTTTTTTTTTTTTTTTTTTAAAAGCACCAAAACGCATAACTCGTATGTCCAACGCACAATGGAGCGTGAACTCTTGGCTGCATGAACCGAGTCGATCGCAATAACCTGGTCTGTGTTTTTTGGTATGAGGTTCTGACGCCATGGCCTCAGTGCATTGGACTGCTGCATCCTAACCAGCATTACCTGTTTCACCCCTCAAGTCACTGTTTCTGTTTCATTGAGAAAAGGGAAGGAGAAGGCTACGGGGCAATGGAACCGCGTCGTCGAGCGGAGCAAACATTTTGTCCTGACTCTCATCCCGATTTCAGAAGTGCATGAAGCCTCCCCTTCTTCCCTCCTACCATCATACTTGCATCGTGGTCAGGTCTGTCGCTGATGTGCTACAGTGATTGCAAAAGCAAAAACCAGTAACTCACTCTCTCCAACCCCACTCCCGCTCATTCCACCCCGACTCCGTTACCATTTCAATCCATCCGTCAACCTTCGTTCACTGTGTCATTGATTAACCTTGAGCAATCATTTGCCCTTGTGCTCTGGAGCTCACGGCATGTGTGAGTATTCATCTCAACTGAACTCTGTGAGTCTGTGGGAATGAAAGTCAGGTAGTTTCTTTGTTTTTTGTCCCGGAACATCAACAACAAATATCCTCATCTCCTTTTGAACCACTAGGTGGCAAGTGATTCAATCTTCTTTCTGTCATCAAGGCAAAAAAAAAAAAAAAAAAAGAAAAAAAAGCTAAAGAGGCTCACCATATTCTGCCACCTTGTGCATGTTTGCACTAAATTGTCAACCTGCATCGCCGCATGTCAAATAAAAACATTATCAGTAGGTGAAGCATTCGTTCCGCATGTTGTGACAATATGTCCGTAACATAAGTGATGTGCTGCATGGTCAAGTAGTGCTCCGCAGGCATGACGAATCCTTCATTAACCACATTGACAGCATTAAAAACAAATACTTTGGTTAGACTTTTACAACAGTAGATTTCAGCGATGTGAGCACAGGCTTTCTGAAATACTTGTCCTGAAATTAATTGATGCTTGTAAGTATTAATCCTTTTTGAAAGAGCCAGCAGGTGTAATTTGTGTTCAATCCAAGCTGCAATTTAACTGCTGGTGCAGGATGTTCAGTCAGTATCTATGCAGATACATGCATGTAACTTTTACTGAGCTGCTCACACTGTCAGGTGTTGCTTCTGGTTAATGGTGAGCGCTTTTATTATTCTTTTAACAATGAATCCATGGAAGCATTAGCTAATAACACTTGAGATGTGTTTCTGATATATTCGTTTTACAGAATGACTGACTCATTTCTAACTGTGGTTTCTTTCTTCAGTTATTAGACCAGTGGTTGGCAAAGTGTATGTCTCAAACTTAACGTCCGAAAGCTTTACGATCCACTGGAACAGCACTGAAAGGCAGTTTGATGGTTTTGTTCTGGAGATAATTGACTCAGACTGGCTCATGGAGCTGAAGGAGTACAACATTTCTCAAAATGTGTCGGCCCATGACGTCACAGGGCTCAGGCCCAGCACTGATTACATAGCCTACCTCTATGGGACGTACAAGGGATCTCGAACACGACCTGTCAGTATTGTTGCATCAACAGGTATTTGGACTTCAAGTACTTTGAAATGTCACAGGAAGTTAGGACGTTAGGTTTTTCTTATGTCTTAGTGTGAAAGTGATAGACAACTTTTGGAAAAATCCCAAGTTCCCCTGACTGTCATGGGAAAACTAGGTACACCGTTACGCAATGACTTCATACTTGATTGATCAATTTTGCCACCTTTGCTCTGTCATTAAAACTGAATAGTTTCAGTGAGAGATTAAAAATAGTTTCTGCCCGTCTGAGAAGGGTTGTAAGGCCATTCCTACCCAATCTTTAGTTCATCATCTGACGGTGACAAAGAAGGTTTACACCTGAAGATAATATTTTCCAAAAGTTGCTTCTATTGTATTTTACTAAATTGAGTAGAAATCTGAAGTAGTTGAGTCCATCTTTAGGCATAAAATTTTAAGAAAGAGACCAGCTCAAGCTTGTAAAGTCACTGAATGTGTACCATATATTTTTTTTCTCCCCTATAGCTGAGGAGCCCGATTTGTCCAATCTAGTTGTTTCCAACGTTACCTCAGACAGATTCTCTCTGTCATGGCGAACGAGAGAGAAGGCCTTTGATACGTTTGTAGTCGAAGTCAGAGAGTCTGCTTTGCCGTCGCAGGCGATGGGGCGCATTCTGCCCGGAGATGTTCGCGCCACGGTAATGGCGGGGCTCAAAGCGAACACGAGCTACGATATAAAGTTTTACGCCAGTAAAGGCGGCAGGCAGAACACACAGCCTCTCCTGGCTGTAGCTACTACAGGTATCCCAGTTAACACTGCACTGTATTGGACTGTATGTGTGCTCCGGACAACGTAACTCAAAACACATTCTTTTCTTGTTCAGAGGATGTCCCGCAGTTGGGGCCGATAGTTGCTTCGTCTGCTAACCCCCATTACCTCAGCTTGTACTGGAACACATTGTCTGGCCACTTTGATGGCTTTGTTGTCCAGGTTAGTGACTTGGAGCAGCAGACTGACACGCTGGAGTTCAGGCTGCCCAGTGAAGCCCGTAACATTACAATCCCTAACCTGATGGATGACACGGGCTATGATATCGAAGTGTACGGTATTTCTCATGGCCGTCGCACTCCGTCTATGTTCGTCCATGCTGTCACAGGTACTACGTATTTTACTGATATCCATTGCTTTAAGAAATTTTCTAAAAGTTTGGTTGAATCCAAAAATGCAGTCAGAGCCAAATGGGCATGCATCACCAGCAGCAGTATATTTCTTCTTATACGTAAATGCTGTCTTTAGGTGTCACTTGACTAAAAATCGTGAACACTTGAGACTCCCTCTATGCATTAACACACACAGTGTGTATTAGCTCTACTAAAGACGCTAATATTTACAGTCTTTTGGGGTACCGCCAATCAGATCCAAGAAAGTTAAATGGTTCTTCTGGATTGGGTGCTCTGAAGATACTGGTCAATAGCATGTCACGTAGGATTGCTTCGAGGCTTATCAGCCTCTCAAGCTGCATTTTCTTTCAAATATTTTAGGTATACTCTCCAAACAAAAACAAGGATAGGCAAGGATTTCTGCGATCACCTTGTATAGGCAGGGTTCCACTGTGATTACTTATGTTTTGTCTTTTTACTTCAGACTAAAAATCAAGTGTAGAAACCAAGAAGTTCAAAGTTTCTGCTGTAGATTTTATATGTTCAAAGCTAAAATGGCACGATGAACACCGTAGTCATTATGGCGCATAGTTGCAACTGGACAATCACAAGGTGACTTGACGTAAAGTACCTCGTTTCATCAACTTGACGCTTCTCTAAAAGAAAACAGGCACATTGTCACCTTCCCGAAGTGATAGTCTGTGTCATTTTTTGGCAAAACAGAGGTGATTATTTTTCCCATAATCTCTGACTTACCATTATTTTAGGAAGGTGATGATATTAAAAAAAGCAGGCCACACCAAACAAATGCATGACAGCCGAATACATTTTATTAGCAAGAAACTGAAGACCCATTGATGCTTAATGGCTTCAAGTGACAGGGCAGCAGTAGAGAGGCGGTAAATGCTATATGCTATAAAATAATGTGGTGATGGCAAAACCATTTTTGTGCACAGTCCACATTGTTGAGTTAATTTTGCCCACTTTTATACTTAGCTTCTTCGAATTATATGTTTAGAGAAACAGCTTTTTGTGTTCATTTAAAATTAAACAATATGATGCATGTCACATTTTATTTTAGGGTGTTGTTGACAGATAGATCCTGAAAATATAACATTTTTAATGCATCTTTAACCTTTTTTTTGTGAGATACAATGGCACACACTTGAAAGAACTGACTTATGTATTTGCTTTTGCAACCACTGCATACATCATACTCCCTAAATGAAATGTCATATCCCCTCCAATCAATCCCCTTCCCCCCACACTGCACTTCCTTCCCAGCTCCTTTACCTAAAGTGGAAAACTTGACCATATCCAACGTAACCCCCTACGGTTTCAGAGCGTCCTGGGAAGTGAGGCAGCAGCCACCGCCGCCGCCGCAGCAGAAGGAGGAGTTATCCCCCTCTGGTGGCAGTTTTAGCCACTTTCACTTAGTGGTGACAGACTCAGGCTGGCTGCTGGAGCCTCAGGAGTTCACCGTGCCGGGAGACCAGAGTCACCTGGACATCTGGGGCCTCATCACCGGCATTGGCTATGAGGTCAAGCTAACCGGGGTGTCTGAGTCGGGGCTTCTCTCTCGGCCCCTGACTACGGTGGCTGTGACAGGTACTGCTTACGGTGCGCTGAGAGGCCCAGAAAGAAAAAAAAACAACCCCGAAACGTTTTACTAGACGCTTCTGGGTTTTTTTGTTTGTTTTGTTTCAGCTGACATATCAACTTATCTCTCAAGACCCAATTAGGAAGTTTCACTATCGCAACATGGTGTATTCGTCTTGATCTATTCATCATGAATAAAACCTTCGGACCGGAGAATAAATTCAAAGTGTTCACATTTGGTGCTCGTGGATTCTAGCCAGGTTGTAGGTACAACTTTAAAGGCAGTAAGAAAAAAAAAGAAGTTAAAGAAATAAAAAAAAACAATAATAAATTGAAAATAGACGACTCAAGTTATTGAAACTATTTAAGTGCTTGTGAACGGACTTTCCATCAGGTCATGAAATGGCTTTCCTGTCATTTCATGTCATGCATTCACAATGTCGTAACCCCACCTGAAAAGACAAAAGGCCTTTCTGTCTTTGAACATGGCTGGATTTCTCAATGGGACAATGATGGAGTCCACGACACCCGTCAGATGAAGATCCTCGGATTTAAATCACAGTGAAAATGTTTAGGGATGGATGGGAATAAATGTCAGTGCCAGACCAACGATGCCCTTCATGAAACCATCTTCACGACATGAAGTAACTATTCCTGGCAGCAGACTACTGGAAGCTCTTGCGTCAACCAAGTTTTAAACTATCTTTCCCAACTTAAAGGGGCAGTACAGTAGTTTTCCAGCCACATGGTGCCACTTCACAGCACAATCAAGCCATTATGTTACCTTCAGTTGTTATAAAAAAAACATGCTGTATGTCAAAGATGACTCAAAAGAAATTTGACTTAATATTTAATGCCTTGAAATTGGGCATCTGTCTCTTTAAGAAACATCTGCTCTTTTTGAAACTCCGCCTTCATGAAGTCATCCCGACATGGCTCCTCTATTAACCCTTTAACAAAGTTTTTACCAGCGTATAAGTAGCTCACAAAATGCTGATTGCTGAAGGTTAGTCTGAAGCAACACTCCAGGGAATAATATTGTAAGTAACATAATGCAAAGCTCAAAAACTTTTGTCACTTTCAATCGATTGCTTGTTTTACTTCCTTAGTTTCGCTCTATGTTGAAGTCCAACATCCAACCTGGTTACAATCCATCAGTGTGAAATGTGAACGCCTGTAACTTTTCCCCATGTTTGAAGGTTTCAGTCAGGGATGCACCATGTTTTTTATGGTGAAGCTTCACCTTCGACCTTCTTCTTTTTAACCCCAGCTTTCATTTATAGTGGAACTATTTCTCCTCTTTTCCTTGATTTCAAGCCTTGTCTCGGTATCCAGCCGCATCGGCAGAAAGAAGAGACATGGGGTTTCTCTGGGTTTCTTCTTTCCTCCAAAATATGAGCCAGCATATTTGCTTGGTTTCGTATTTTGCCATGTGTTTTCCTTCACGTTGTAAATTCGCAGATGCTACCTTGCTGTCGACCTCTGCTGCTGCTTTGCAGCTCAGGTCCCAAAGCACTTTTTTTTTTCTTTTTTTAATTCAGGAAAACACTGATAAATCAACAAACTCTCTGAGCATGAATTTGTCTGTTGATTTTAATCCTTTTAAATAAATGGTTTTATAGTCTTTGAATGAATCCAGTTTGCATGGGGGACTCGTCTCGACCGACACTCTGACGTCAGTAAACAACTACAAGAAAATCCTCTCATCTTCTTTGTCTTCGTCGTCTTCTTCTTCTTCTTCTTCTTCTTCTCGTATGTGCTTCCCGGGTCGTCTTCGGTCTGATTTACACTAACGGATACTTGAGCAGGCTGGATCATAAACCTTCTACTTTCCCTGATGTCTGACCTCTTCCACAATGATCATCACTGTTGCCAAAAACCCATTGCTTCCCGTTCCTGTTTCCTTGTCTAACCAGAGGCAGAGCCGGAAGTGGACCAGCTCTTTGTGTCGGACATCACGGCCGACGGCTTCCGCCTGTCATGGACGGCCGACGAAGACCAGTTTGACAGATTTGTGATCAAAATAAGAGACAGTAAAAGATTAGCTCATCCGCAGGAGTACAACGTCCACGGCGGTGAGCGCACAAAGGTCATAACTGGGCTCATGAGTGGCACTGAGTATGAATTTGAGCTCTACGGCCTCACGTTGGACCAGCGTTCCCAGCCTATAACGGGGGTTGCTCAGACAGGTATAGGAAAAACAAACAAACAAAAACCACTGCTGTGTCACATTTTCAGACTAACTCTCCCTTCTTTCCAAGCGCTGTTTTGGCGCGATGACGCGACAATTCCTCTAACCGTCTTTGATCCTCTGGTTCAGGCCATTCACATCGCATGGGATTCGGTCTGATGGGTTCCTGACGTTTTCCTCACAGGAATTCATCATCTGTGCATTTGCTTTTGCGCTCCGCTAGGTCTGAGTGCGCCGAGGGGACTGCGTTTCACCGAGGTGACGGACTCCACGGCGGTAGTTCACTGGTCCATTCCACGTTTCCCGGTGGATAACTACAGGATCACCTACGTGCCCTTTGAAGGAGGTAAAACTGACGTCAGGGTTGTAGTTTTCTGACGGTTGAGGTTCACTGCGCAGCTGTAGTTAGTTGGGTTTTTGTATAAATGTACAGCAAAAAAATCACGCAAATTAGTCAGAAGCAGAATACAGTAGTTTTTGTCGTGTGCAGAAACAACCTGAAACTTTCTAGATGTTCATTTTTTGTTTTTTTTTTACATGATTACTTTGTACCATTCAAGTTTTGCTTGACTGGTACAACACGGATCCAAGCCATGATGTTGCTCTTCTAAAGCTTGCTCTGTAAACTCGTTTTAAAGTGAGCCGCAGGACATAGTAGTAGTGAAAGCAGTGTGATGTGTCACCATGGCACCGCCGTTTGTTTGTTTGTTCCCTCTCTTTCCCAGGAAGCCCATTGATCGTGACGGCGGACGGCGGCGTGTCTGAGATGGTGCTGATCAATATGTTTCCCGGAAAGACATACCAAGTGACGCTGAGTTCCCTGAAGGGTCTGGAGGAGAGCGAGCCCAGCACCGGCACGGTTACCACAGGTTTGGATTTAATCTGTTCCTAGAATTTTCCCATCTCGCCGTCGAGACATTAATATCAGACGTGTTTTTCTCGCCCAGCGTTGGACAGTCCGCGAGGCCTGACTGTCACCAACGTCACGGACACGTCGGCTCTGCTGCTGTGGCAGCCATCCGTAGCCACAGTCGACGGCTACGTCATCACCTACAGCGCCGACGCAGGTGAGTTGCTCGCTCGGAAGTCAACCGAAAACCTTCCTGATTGACGCAGCGTTTCGATCTCTTTGATTGGACTGTGCCATTTGGCTTTCGCCCCAGTGTCCCCAGTGGTGGAGCATGTTTCTGGGAACATAGTGGAGTTCCAGATGAGCACGTTGGTTCCAGGAACTCTCTACACAGTCGGGGTTTATGGTATGAAAGAAGCTCAGAGGAGCGCGTCCGCTGTCACTAAATTCTCCACAGGTACGTCAGAGAAAGAAATATTTACTGACTTTTTGTGCATGGCAGCTTTCCAGAACAATTATTCTAAAATTTACTGGGATTTTTGGGGGGTTTTTTAGACGTGGATCCTCCTCGCGACCTGACGGCTCTTAACGTTCAAACTGAGAGCGCCACTCTGACATGGCAACCGCCCACCGCTGCCGTCTCGGGCTATGCGCTAACCTTCTTCTCCTCTGAAGGTGCAATCAGAGTATGTACACTTTTAAATCGCTTACTTTACTGCTTCAGCTTTTCCTCTAGAAATTTGCATTGGATGTTTTTTTAGCCAAATGATATGGAGGCATGATTTCAATGAACATAGTTTCACCTGACAAGAACAGGTCCGGAGATCAGAATGATTGATCCAGAAGGGATGAGTGCCCGAATGAGCAAATTATTTCCGAGAAAAGCACCGAGCTCAGACTGACGTTTTGCTGGGTTGGACTCCAAAGGATTGCTTGGGACATTAGGAATAATGACTGTCCTGATGAAGAAAAGGGCAAGACACTCGCAGGTCCTGTGCCGAGCTGACAGTGAAGCCATTCAAGTGTGGACCAAGAGATTTCACTATTTCCCCAAAACACACAAACCAAGAATGAATGATGAAAGGTGTCAAATCTTCCAAAAGCAACTTTTCCCAGTGACTAAGCAGCTGTTGATGAGCAATGCTTTTTCCATCAAGACAAAGGAATGTGTCATGAGATGTAACTAAAGGCGCCTTCACACCAGAGGCGTTTGGACCAACTTAAACGAGTCAAGAGTTTTTGCCATCAGATAGTCTGCTTCATTCGGGCAACTCATCCGACCTCTGGCGTGATCCAAAAAATAAAGCTGGACCCCAAAAACATCGGTCTTTGTTCGAAAGTATAGTGAATAACCTGCACAGCAACAGCTATTGAAAGTACTTTATCACACACTATATGTCACCTAGTTTTCAATCTGGTTTTAGAAAATATCACAGCAGCTTTGAAGGTTGTGAAAGACTTTTATCTAATCTCTTGAGAGGAAGCAACACCGCACCAGAACCTCTTGATACAGAAACTGTTTGATGTAGGAGTTGCAGAGCATGCGCCGTCTTGGTTTCACAACTCTTGTTTCCAACACCTCTCAGAATATATAATAGAAAGATGTTTTCATTTCTAGATAGCTGCACATCTTTTAAGGGTGTTCCTCAAGGTTAGGTTCTTGGACTACTGCCTTTTATAATCTGCATCAGTGATTTCGCTCAGTGTCCCCGTACATACTGTTCTGGTGACTCAAATGTTGTTTTGAATCGAGATAAGTCGAAACCACTGCTATTTTTAAATTCAAGATCAAAGGTCATAAATTGCAGGCTGAGAGATTGAGCTTGTATCTCAGCACAAACATGCTGCTATTCTCATCAATGAAAGTCACGCATGCACCAACGTGGACTGACTGGCCATTGGCGAACTACAACCACATCTAAAACGTTTCGCTTCTAAAACGGTGTAGGGAATCAACGTCGCTGATTTTCCTCCTGTTCGATGATCAATGCGAGAAAGCCCAGATGAAGCAGTGAAGGGTGAGGAGAATCGAGCAGAATTGTGTAGGAAGGCCAAAGCCAGGCTTGTCTGGATTGAACAGAAGAAGAACTCTGTTCAATATCCCTACCTGACTAAAATCAATTAAATCAAGGAGCTGGTCTCTCTGGGCGTCTTTAAAGGGTCTTGGAAATAAGTACATCTTGTAGATGCTTCTAAAACTTTTGTTATTGGATGCATCATATACGAGTCTTTCTTGGTGATGGTTTCCTAGTGAAATATAAACCAAGGCATGTTTTATTGTCCATGTGAAAACGTTTAAACCGTTGCTGCTCGTCTCCTGTTTACATTGGGCAGCTTTTTCTGATAGCTCCCCAAGCTAGCATCTGTTGAAACTCCATGACAAAGTTTTGAAGGGTGTGAGTCACTTTAACAAGCACGGCGTGAAAAGAAACCAAGCCAAACAAAGGTGGTCCTTCCTCCCAGTGTGAAACTGGCCTAGGTGGAAACCTTTCAGATTTTACAGCCAGGAAAACTCCAAATCTGAAAACGTTTGGCAACAGCCTTCTGTTCATTTAGATTTTCGTCACTGCAGGAGGTAATCCTGAGCCCCACAGCGTCGTCTTACAGCATGTCTGAGCTCACTGGCTCGACGGAGTACAGCGTCCGCCTTCAGGCCATCTCCGGAGGCCAGAGGAGTCGCTACATAACCACCACCTTTTCCACCGGTAAAGGTAAGAAAACCTCCCGGTATTTGCGTCCATCACTAAAAGTCACCTTTTACTGTGATTTTTGTCGGCACCAAAGGCTCTGATTACGTCTTACGCAACATTCCAGATGGGTTCCTAATGCTAATTCCAGAAAAAGCAGATTACCCGCCTATTTTTTCCTTTTCCCCAAACTACTCAGATGGAAAAAAAACCTTCTCTCTCTCTTTTTTTTTTTTACAGTCTTTACTTTCTTTCTTTCCAAAAGTGATTCCCACTCATGACCCTGAATATTGTGGGATGGATTTCTTGAAGATAAAGTGCCTCTGTCTTCCTGTGATGTCTTTCAAACATGCGGCGTTCCAGCTGGACAGATGTTCGCTCGCCCCCGCGACTGCGCTCAGATTCTGTCGAATGGGGAGACCACCTCCGGTCTGTACACCGTCTACATCGGAGGAGAGGAGAGCCAGGCCATTCAGGTTTACTGCGACATGACCACAGATGGCGGAGGATGGCTGGTGAGGAAGCACTTTCACACCACAAGATCACACAGAATAGGCTAGCCGCTACGCTGCACCTGTTTTTCTGACGATGTATGATAGACAGACCCGGAGAGACCTTAGCTTGTTGCTGTGGCACTCATGAAAGCCAGTACTCCTCAGGTTTTCCTCAGGCGCCAGAACGGAAAGCTGGAATTCTTCAGGAACTGGAAGAGCTACACAGCTGGCTTCGGGAACATGAGTGATGAGTTCTGGCTGGGTAAGAGAATTCCCCGTCTGGCATCCGTCACTCTCCTCCCTCCCTCCCCCACACGCCTCCTGACACACGCTCTTTTCAAACTCGGCCCCTATAGGTCTCTCCAACCTCCAAAAAATCACGTCTCTGGGACATTACGAGCTGAGGGTGGACCTGCGAGATAACGGAGAGTCGGCCTACGCGCAGTATGACAAGTTCACGCTTGCCGAGCCGAGAACGCGATACAAAGTCTACTTAGGAGCTTATAGCGGAACAGCAGGTACGCACCAGTCCAACGTTAATCTGAAGTTTAAACCCTCGTCTTTTACAGTGGGTGGCTGAAATATACCTTCCATTTGAGCTTTTCCACATGTTATTATTGGGATTCTATCAGATGCACAGACAGGAGTGCGTGGTTTTGAAATCCAAGGGAAAATGGCACATGGTTTCCATTTCATGTTTTTTGGGTTTTTTTCCAAAGCACAGAAAGCTGAAAAAGCATGCAAATCATTTTTATAGAGTGGACACTCAGTAGATCATAAATGGAAAAAGCTTTACTACACATTCTCAGTTGGATGCAGATCTGGACTTTGACTGGGTCATTGTAGGTTAAGAATATGCTTTGATTGGAGGGGTGTTTAAAGCTGCCACTGCTTGATTTGAATTGGTTTTCCCCTTGACGACAATTTGTGAATTGTAAAACTTGAGCCGCCAGCTTGATTCTGACTAAACAATTCAATCTAAAAGGAAAATACTCTGGAACTGCATAAAAGCTACGGGATAACTCTGTTCATTTGAAGTCGGAACAAAACCTCTTCCTAAAACTTACTTTAACCAGCAGCACTGGAAACTTAAATGGCCTAATGTCTCCTAAAGCACCGAAAGGAACTTTCAGCTTCAAATCTTTGGTACTTTTATTTGGTTCTCAGACAGGCTGATGATTGTAGAAATGTCCAATAGTCCTTTAAAATTCCCCACTACTCTGAATAGTGTGGCAAGTTTCAGTGACAGTGGCGTTTTGAGCATCAACACGTAATATCAAGAAGCAGTGGTGTGGTTTTTGCATTTATTGGTTCTATTGGTATCGATATTCAATGACACTCCAGTATTTTGGTGCAGAAGGCAGCCAGAGTGAACGTCAGCTTTTGTCTTAACCCCAAAAGAAGACGGTGCTTCCTGCAGGTCAGGGGTCAGACTCTGCCTGAAGTATCTTGGAGTCTAGTTCACTAGTGAAGGTAGGGTGGACTAGAAGAGACGCATATAGGGCTTCGACTGGACACCGATCTGGTTAAAAAAGAGCTCAATTTTGGGTACAAACTGCTTACATGAACCTCCTCAGTGGAGACGGTTTCTGGATTTTTCTCCCTGTTTCCTCCGTGGCCCGATCCTGGGAAAGAGGAGCACAATGGCAATACAGGTAGATGAACAGATCCTAAACATCAGAGAGAGATTTATTGTTCTTAAGAGTTTATAAAAGTGACTTCGTACTCCATTTGTTGAAGTCTGGGATTGTTGTGAGGAAACATTTCTACTTTTTAACTTTAATTTATTGTTTTTATGCGGCAGAAGGTCATATTTACGGCAGAAAGAGCATCATTTGCACCAACATATTAGTGCTATTTACCTTGTGAATTAGATGCTTACACATAGTTGATATTGAGCCCAAAATATATGTAAAAATAAACACCATGAGTTGGTAAATTGGGGCCTCTGAGTCATGCTAAGGCACCTTTGTAAGAAAAATTAAGTATTTCCAAGCATGCTGAACTCTTCCGTCGATAAAAACGATTTTAAGCAAGTCAGTCCTTTGGAGCTCGTTATTATGGTCTTTTATGTGATGTGCCACCAGGCGACTCCATGTCCTACCATCAGGGCCGGCCCTTCTCCACCTACGACAACGATAACGACATCGCCGTGACCAACTGCGCCCTGTCCTACAAAGGTGCCTTCTGGTATAAAAACTGCCATCGTGTAAACCTCATGGGGAAATACGGCGACAGCAGCCACAGTAAGGTAGGTGTTGGGTTTTTTGTTTTGTTTTTTTTTTTTTTAAAGTTGAGTGGGATGTTTATGATGTGAGAAAACTACTGTTTCACATTTTCTCACTTGAAAGAAATGAAGTTAACATCCAACGTTCCAGGTCAGTCAGGGTTGCTGAATGTCCGATTTATAAGTGAGAAAAGTTTGCATTTTCCCCTGTTTGTTTTCATTTGTACAGTGTATTATGTATATTTCCTCAGCATTTGGTAGACCGTTTAAACTCTGAGTCTGTTTTCTTGAATGTCAAGAAGAAATGCCAAAATTACATCAGGAGCTCACAAATTCATGACATCATCATTTTATGGTTTTCTCAAATTATTTAAAAGCAGAGGAATACCAGTACGTTTGGCTTTTTTAGGTCAGGTAATCCTCCTCGCCCCCCCCAAAAAAGTCAAATTTACTTTGATTTAATGCAAAACAGTGAGGATAAAAAGATTTGTGTCTCTCCGCGGAGCGTATTTAATGATGTGTTAGCAGCTGTATTTATGGTTTTTTTCTTTCTCCACAGGGGATAAACTGGTTCCACTGGAAGGGCCACGAACACTCGATCGAATTTGCAGAAATGAAGATTCGGCCGGCCAACTTCAATAACCTGGAGAGCAGAAAAAAGCGCTCATAAACTCCCGAGACGCCCCACTCCCAGACCCTTCCTCTCCCGCACCCCATAGCCTCCGAAGAGCGCCCCCTGGCTTTCAGAATCACCCTCTAAAAACACACACGAACCAGCACAGTGTGGCTCACTGGAGTCCAGTTCTGACTTTTACCAAGCAGTCCGGCAAAACCGCATCAGCGGCCCAGATTGGCAGAGCGCAGTCGGTTCTCCTGGTCGTGTGACTTCCTCCCAAGCAAAGTCGTTGTTGACCTGTTGTCTTTTTTAACAATAACGCCCCCTGCTGTATCCCAGTGACATTGTATATTGAATTCATTTTCAAATAAGCAACAAAAAAAATTGATCATTTTGATAAGCATAAATTAAGTGTTTATTGTGAAACCGCTCACCAGTGTGCTTGGTGTACATATTTAAAATATGGTTTGTTTTTTTTTTTTTTTTTTTTTTTTCTTTTTTTTTCCTCCCTCGATTGGAAAGAAAGCAGCATCTGCTGCTCTGCATACAAATAAAATGGTTTGAGACGTGGGAGTTGAGCTCTTGTGTTTTTCCTGTTGACCTGCGTCTCGTCCAGCAGGTGGCAGTGTTTACTCTGTGTTCAAAAACCTCCTAATGGCTCAGACAGAGAGGAGGATTTTTTTTTTTTTTTTTTTTTTTTTTACACAACAGCAACTGGAAAGCAGTCTTTCTTATTCGGGTCGATAAGATAAGAGCGCTGGAGTTTAATGTCGATTTAATCATTAATGTATTATTGATCCTCCTCTGCAGTTTGGTGAAGCCGGTTTTCCTGCTCTGACGATCCAGGTCACATAAATTTAGACGCTTCAAAAGGAATGATTAATCACTGCGGAGGACATTGGGATACATGAATTTGCGTGAAGACGTTTTCTTCTGTTTGGTGTTAGAAATGCACAAAACTGGAGTTCAAACTATTATTTTCATATCGGAGGTTTATTGGCTCCACATCAAAGTGTGTCGATTGCGTCTCGACTGACCATATAATTGTGCAAGTTGGAGCTACAAAAATTAATTTGCGTCATGGAAACACGATAACTTGGGGAGGGAGAAAATCTCACTGTGTCAAAATTAATGCATTTTTGCAAAAGTGCAAGGGTCACATGATCAACAACCGGATGTTAGCACTGGCGGAAAATACGAAGAAGAAGACAACAGGAAGTTGTAGGTAGGATGATGCGCAGCCTGATTTTTAATGGCCAGACTTGCTCACTTGCGATTGTCTCATTTGATGGAAACGCCACGATTTCAAAAATAGTTGTTTTTTTTGTTGTTGTTGTTGTTGTTTTTAATATTAGTGGAATATCAACAATGTTTTGCACACATTTGTAGTGACAATGCAGCTGCAGATGGAGCTTTCGGCCTCGGTGAATAAGGTCAAAAGTGCAGCCGGTTCTCATCGCCGTTCCAAAGTTTGAAGTTTTATCTTTTCTCTTTTGCAACACAAGCCTGTTTTAGCAAACCACTCAAGGTTTTTTGCTAAATCGATACATTTTTTGCTGATTTCATTGAATCCGCCCCGCAGTAAATTGGAGCAATGTGCAGATTTGGTGTTGACCAATCTGTTCAAATCAGTCTTTTGTGACACAGTTTGGCTGAAAGGGATTGATTTGTGTCCTACTTCCACTTAAAAGTAGGTTGTCTCAGGTTTTCAGCTGTGGCCAGGTGTTAGAGTTTAGATCGCTGTAGTTTTTGTTTCTTCTCGCATGTTTCAGTTCAGAAGCTTTTACACATTTTTTTCTATCATAGCCACAAACTATGGTGTGTTTTACTGAGCTATGAGATTAACACAACAGCACATAGTGAAAATATGTTTTTTTGCAAATAAAAAATCTAAAAAGTGAAGCAAGTCTATCTATTCAGCCCCTCTGAGTCAATACTTTAAACATGATTTACTTGCAGCTGCTGTTCCTTTGGGTTTTCTGCCCAGCCAGGGTGTTTTGTTTTGTGTTCCCGTGTGAGACTCTTTCCTGCACAGAGGATCTCTGCTGCAGGGCGTGGCCATCCTGCTGCAGACCACACACCTGGCTGCAATTATCTCATCTGTCTTCAGGGGATATAAAGAGCCTGACGGTCAAACTCCATGTTAAGGTGGATTCAAATCAGCTTTAACCAAACTCTAATTCTGGTTTGTTTGGGAAGGTGTGAGCGCTAAGATCGGACTTAAGAAGTTAAGTCTGGTCCGCCTAAAAGTCGAGGTTTGATTGACGTGAGCTCGGGCGGCCATGTTTTGGCAGGTTTGCAGTTGAACCGCACTCCTTGTTTGGTTTTTTTTAGGTTTTATTGGCTCTCGCGGCCTTCGTTTGATAGTGAATTTACAAGAAACAGGATAATGAGAGAAGAGGAAAGACGTGCAGCAAAGGTCGCCAGGCTGGGAATCGAACCTGCGACGGCCTCGTCGAGGGCCAAGGCCTCCGTATGTGGGTCGTGCTTCACTCCTTATCTTCCCAATAAGATCTACTGTCCTTCATGGTTGCGACGTGACGGAACACGAATTAGTTCGAGGGATTCCAACGGGTTTGCGTCCCTCATTCGGTCCATCTGGTGAAACAGTGACTGCTTAGTCACCAGCGGAGGAGTAACAGCTTCTGCTTGGCGGCGCGAGTTATCAGCCTTTTTGCATGTCCGCAGAAACCCAGGGGCTTCATCTGTCAGCTGGTTTTGGTTTTCAGAACATTGTGTTTGAACACGACAAAGAGGAATGATGAGGCACTGGCCGTCCGCCGACTCAGAGCTGGGGAAATTTTCCATATTAACTTCAAGGTGTAGAAATAACTTCTGACCTGGATTTCTCCCAGTGCATTCCGCTCCGGTCTAATTTCATCCAGAGATGTTTCTAAATGCAGGCAGCGTGAGTCAAGTGTCCTTCTAATAAAGCTCAGCTGCAAAGGCAATCAGAGCACTCAAGTAAATTCTGTACATCTTTTCAGGAACGGCGACACTTACTTTTCACGGTCAGGAGTCTATCTACACCACCTCTCCTGGAGGATGGCATGATGAGACGTAATCTGCGCTTTTCATGGCTTGCAAGACGTAAAAAATGTTCTTCTGTTTTGTTTATTTGTAAACATCTGCTCTTATGAGACGTCTTTAACCTGACTTTTAATTGGCTCTGCAGAGCATTGTTCAACATTTCTTTCTCGCAGAAACAGCCTTTCGGGTTGCAGTGTCTTGCAGGGAGCAGATTTGCACGGGGAGCTCACAGTTTTTGACAGAACTGTCAGCTTTCGGCTCAGAATACCTGTCGGGCTTTGTGATTTGTGTGCTTTGGCCCAAAAACGTCTTGCGGTTCCAACCCCCAAAATGTGATGTTTCCTGTCACTCTGCATCACATCTGAAGCTGTAACTCATCGGATTCCTCAGTCGGTTCATGAGACCGGTGGATGAAACGTGAATATGTGAGGGATTATGTGGCCTTTGGGGAAAAACTGGCAGCGCAGCTGAGAGTCTCCAGGCCCCTAATTAACTCGTTGGTAAGGGCTGTACTCTGTAAATGCCAGCTTGTTGGCTTAACTATTTACTTCAAAGGAGCAGTATTGTGTTTTCCAGCCGGTTAGTGCCATGTTACAGAACCGTGTGCTATAAAATATCAACTTTGTTACATTCGATTGTTGCAAAAATGCTCAGTTCATGAAAATTTGAAATTGGGCCTCTGTCGCTTTAAAAATCCCCGCTCGTTCTGAAACGCCGCCTTTAGGAAGTCATCACAACATGGCTTCTCTATTAAACTTTGAGCAATGTTTTTGCCAGCGCTAATTGCTGCCGGCTAGTCTGAAGGAGCTGGGACATTAACGGATTTTCCAAACATGCATGGCAGAATCAAGTATGTTTTTGACGAGGGAATAATATTATAAAATGATGTGAAGATCAAAAAAGTCGATTCTACATACTTCCCTTTTAAAGTGGTTTGCATGGCTATGGGTTTCAGTTGCTATAGGCAACAGATATGTACAAAAGGTGAAAGGTGGCTTTCATGTTGATCTCTTTCACAAGTGTTTAAAAAGGTCATCCTTATTGGGACGTTTGACCAAATCTAGACCTCATTGCACTCAAAGTCATAGCTGTGAAGTAGCAGAAAAGCAGCATCCATGTCACGATAGCAGACGCTACGAGTTCCTTTAGTGTCAGGGATTAAAACCAGGGTCAAATGGAATTAGCCTAAATTTAGATATATATTTACATTTTGTAATTAATTCACCTTTCAACTCTATTTTCACACTCTTGAGATTCCCTTGTCTTGCAGGGAAGATCTTGGGATCCATAGAAAATGTATTTACTTGACAAAAGCTTCTCCTGGACGCCACTGAATATCGGCTGAAATTTCCTTGAGCGAAAAAAAAAAAAAAACCCTCAACTCTGGTTCTGTTTTCGGCTGGTCCCTCCTGGAGGAAAAGTCCGTCAACTTGGAGAATCCAGGCTCCCAAACAGATAAGACTCATGTACGTTGATGGTGAGATTCCAGGATTATCCAAAGGACATTATCAGTTAGATAAAGGATATATGAGGGTAGTTATTTCAGACTTTAACCGCCGGTGTTCACCTGGACACACACCCTGTCAGCTGGGTAGGTTCTCCGTCACTATGGTGGTTTAGTGCAATGGTGACGAAATCACATTCCCTTACGCAGTTATTGCGGTTTTATGTTTTGGCCAACAAATGCCCTGGAGATGTTCTGATAATCCACTAAATCTGAAATCTGAGTAATTGAGTCATTTTTTTCCCCAAAGTTCTCATTATCACATTATCCTGGCTTGGATATTTCAGTGTGTTGGAAGACGAGCAGCAAACGTCTAACAATGTTAACAACTGCAGAAACGACCAGAATCACCAGTTTGCTCTTTATTCAGGATCACACATGGATCCAACCTGCCTACAAAGCTCACTTCGTCATGGTAACGGGCATTGGCTTCGCTCGGGATAAACAAACTCCATTTTGTCCATTTTCAGCCTCCGTCTCTGTAGCAGAAGTGAAGATGCTTTCTGCGAGTTGAACATGTTGTCCTAAATAATGTCAAAGTCATATAAAATAACAGTAGCTGGCCAAAGTGCTACACAGTTTGCACCAACCATAATAACATGAAACAAAGCTTAAAACAATAAAAGTGAAACTGAGAAATTAAACAGAAAACAAGTTGAGTAAAAGTTTAAGAACAGTAACTCCAGCTGCACTGCAAGCCAATAAAAACATATTTAAAAAGTGGAAGCATTATGTGACTGAATAACCTAATACTTGTTGCTATATTAGAACTCATAATTACTTCCAAAATTGGATATTTTTATTATATTTTTCACCATTTCTTCAGCTGCATCACGGACCGATGAACTTCACAGCGTCCCGCTGCGTCCTGCCCGGGTACCTCACTTAATGATGATGTCACAGTCTGGTTTTCATCCTACAATAAAATAAATCAACTGGGAACAAAATCTGAATGATCTACGACTGCGGCCAAACTGTCAAGTAATTGTTAGACGGCATAAAGTAATGGCTTATATTTCACTCCCACGTAATCTGGTGAGTAAAGTATCAACACAGCATATTATGAGATTAAACAGTGTCATTACTGGGTCATTGTTGCAAGATTTAAATCGCATTTGACTTGTTTCTGTGGCAGCGAGATACATGACTTTTGACAGCTGTGGTGGCCATTTTGTCAGGATTTTCTGAAATCTGAAAGCGATAAAAAATAAAATATCTGTGGCAGAATGAATGGTTGAACTATTGATAAGAGTCTAGATTGAATTTGTAGGTCGGAGGCGTGGGGACGCTATTTATGGCACCATGCCTTAAAAACGCAACAGTGTGACGCGCGTATCAGCATTTTCTGAGCTTACTATGAAAGCTTTTAAGAATTGCTGCGACATACGTAGAGTTTAAGAGTCACCAGCTTTGAATTTACTAGAAACGTTTGATGCGCTTGCAGTCCAAGCAGGTAGTTACAAAGACCTGACGGTGAGAGGGCCGAGCACAGAAAGCTGTTGTCTGGTGCCAGCTGTAAGGGCAAGGACCTCCGGAAGTGCGCATACTTCCTGCTGGGTAAAGTATACGTCTCCTGCAGGGCTGCAGTTCAACAGCCCCTTACCTCGGTACACGTGAACCTAAATTAGCAAACAGTTCTCTGAAGTGCCATTGAGTTGCTGCACATTGTGAGATTCCCTCTATTTGCACAGGGTTATATCACAGTTTGCTCAAAGCGCTGCCTCATATCGATACTGTCAACTCTCTCTCTTTCTCTCTGCCTCACTGGTTCAACCTCGGAGAGTTTGGTTTATACTCATGTAAACGTATTCGACGCGCCTTTGGGTCACGCGCTGCGGCGTCTATGACTCCGATGTTGTGCTCGTCTGCCTCGGCGGCGAACGCTTTCTTGGAGGAACATGAAACAAGCGCCTCCATCAGGTCGAATGGAAGCCGAAATAATAATGCGATTTCTGCGCCTGCCAGTTTGAGCAAAGGTCACGGCGTTGCCCAAGAAAACCTGTTTGCATTAGTCACGCCACGCAGCCCGAGAGAAACACACCGAAGAGCCATTAATCACGATTTTCAGGGAAAAGGTTTTCCCAAGAGTCTGAGCTATATTTGAATTGGCTCTGCTCTTGGTGGAGGGTCCCTGGCAATGTGCGAATATGTATCTAAATCATCTCCCCCTGGCCCTGTCAGTGCACCCGAAAAATATTTTTCCACTCCTATATTGGACACCAGCTCTTTTTTTAGTCGCATGTCTCCGAACCCTAACCCCCCCACCACGTTCCTCTGTTTGTTACATACGCTCAGTGAACTCCTCATGTGTGTTCGTTTGTTCAACGAGGACGGCTGCGGATTTGAATTATTAAAACGAATCCTATTTAACGTTTCCCCGTCTTGGCTTCTCGGAAATATGAAAGCAGCAGGGAGCGTTCCCGAATGTTTGATACGAAGCCTTTTTTTTTTTTAAAAAGAACAAAACAAACACAAAAAAAAGCACAAAGACATCACATGAGCAGAGCTCTGTAATCTTAAACAAACGTTAGCAGATGCTGCGTATTGCTGCGCCTACATCTGAGCTCCAGTGTGCTGCAATCAAGCAGCAGGACGAAGCAGAGTCCTGCCGAGAAGGCCTAGACTGGAATAATTATCACAGCTTTATCCTGAGGAGTGACATTGTGTAATTGACCCAAATAAAATCTTCTCGTGAAATTTGTTGGCTTACTGCAGAAATGTCTTTTTTCTTTTTTAAAAAAATTATTTTGAGAACTGAAATATGTTACAAAAATAGCTCATTTTCTCCTGTTTTTTTTTTTTGTTTTGTTTTTTTTGAGAGCTACTACTTTATAAGTAAAATGGATCAATTTTAATATTGTGAACAACGTTTACTTAATGCTGGTGAAACTGCTGCGTCTGCATTGTATGTCACGGTTTGAAGCGCCAAAGTTTGCGCAGCCGGTGGCGGCTACGTCTCACATTAGCTCTGAAGGCTAGCTACCGCTAACTGATTGGAAAAACGAGAAGGAGGCCACTCACTTGAGTTAGCTTAGAAGAGGCTAGTGACTAGCTTCTTTGTCAGCTAGCCACTAGAACGGACAGGCTAGTGTTAGCATTGAATTTCCTAGCGTTAGCCTTGGATAGACTAGCAAGTAGCTATCCAAGCCACTCTCAATTTCTCCTTTAAAGACAAATGGTTGACATACAATGTCTGTGGACGTGTTGTTCTTCATAAACAAAAGTTTTGAAAAGGAGCAGTTTGAATTAAAACAAACTGTACAGTCTAAACCTTTTACTAAATCTTTTTTTTTTTGTTTTTGTTTTTTGCAAATGAGCTTGTAATATACTGTTATGTACTTTAAGCACATGACCCACTTTCTTCTGACCTTTCACAAAAAGTTAAGAGCATTTTTTTTCTCACGAGGGGGTCAGCGTGTTCCTCTGTGTTTAATAGACAGAACTTGGAAATCCTTTCTTGGAGCAAATTTGGCAGTAAAAATTTATAGCTGACTCATCTAGAGGATTTTGGCAGCCTGGAATAAGTTGGGTTTTTTTTTCTTCTTCTTCTTTTTTTTTCCACATAGAAACCAAATCTTCAGAGGCAGATCCCTCTCAGCTCAATGTCTCACTGAAAAGTTTTTTGGTTTTTTTTTTTGCTATTTTGGACCCCCAGAAAAAAAAAAAAGGGTTATTCTATCAAAAATAACACCGGTGCAACATTTCACAGAATCTAAATAGTGCTGCTTTTAATCACTTGCGTGAAGTTGTGTAGTTCCTACGGACTCGGCCAAAATAAAAACGAGCCTCGACTGCGTGAGCAACGGGTGACTTTCCACAAGCATGTGGTCTCGCTGTGAACTCAACAGTGTGATGAGCCCCTCTAATGGATCCATGTTTTCCAGATTACCAACAGAACTTGCTCAGGTCCAACGAAGCTCATAGAAACGGATCCTGTCGACGACCGAGACCAGCTGCCTGACCCCGCGGTGATTGATACAAACAATAAAGGTCACGCAAGTGTCAATCCCCGGTCCAAATGAAGGGATCCGGTAATCCTTTGCAGCACCAGTGCATTGTTAGCTCCCGTGTTGCTGTGCATGCGTTAGGAGAAAACACATTTAATTAGAACGCTGCAGATGCACGTCAAGTTGGACCGGCGCCGAGGAGGATTGTTTGTCAGAGTGTGTCCTCTGAACGTCACACAGGACCTGCTCAAGCTGCTTTCGTCCTACATGCTATACGACGCAGATCGCAACTCTGACCTCTTGACCTTATCAGGTTACCATCTGGACCTTTTAGGCACGCAGGGTCGTAAAGGTCTGAAAGCGAATTTGCTGTAATTCCACTTATATAAGGATTTTTTTTTTTTACAAACCGTGCCTGTCGACAGAACTTAACTAGTTGCAGTAATTCTGTTGCAAAACTTCATTAGAATGAGGGCGTCTTATATTGCATTACCTCCACTTTCCGCTTAAAGAAACCTGCTAACATTTCGAATTAAAATAAAGCCTCTCTGAAGTGCTAAATGAAGCAAGTTGACGAGAAATATGGGTAGTTAGTGACAGGTCGACTCATTTCAGCCCAAACACCTTCACTCTTGCTGAACAAACAAAAGAAAAAAAAAAAAAAGAAACAAAACCGCCGCAAGCTGGGTCAAGTGACGTTGCGAGAGGTAATCACTGACATAAAAATAGCATGAAGACGCGCGGTTTGCAGCTCCCCGCGTCACCAACACTGACGTGCTGTGAAGGTGGACGTGTTCATACATACAGTTACATAAAAAAAACACAAAGCAAAAAAAAAAAAAAAACAAAGCACCACCAGCAGAGGAAAACAAGTTTAATCTGCATTTAACTGCATTGATGAAGTTACTGTTCCTGCTGAGGTATTGATTTGAGTTTTCTTTGACTTTTGAAATGATTAACCCAGGATTCTGAAATATTCTGATCGGTGGTGGTTGATCGTCCATCGCTAGTTTTTCTCTCGCTCGTTTCTTCCCTCACAACAACCTGTTGAACATCCAGCAATACGTCCTCTTTACTGACTCCTTTGTCAGATCCTGCCATGCTCCTTGTTTAGTTGTGTCCACATTTTCCCACCCGCTTTCTATTTACATTTGTAAATTTTGGCACCTGTTTCTGTAAAGTCTTAATCTTTTGTTCTTTTGTCCGGCTTTGAGATTTCTGGGAAGATGTGGACGCTGCTGCAGATCACAAAACTGGCAGCCTGAAAGTATCGTTCAAACAGGAAGTTATGGTTTCCCAGGCTTTCCTCTTTGATCACCGAGGTTCAAAAAGATGGCCCAAGTTTCTGGCTCGACGCAGCAACAGGAGAAATGAGGTGGAAGAAACGGTCCAGGATTAGTTCACCTGGGGTCAGGCAGAGCGGAGTCAGAAGACAGATAAGAGTTAAAAGCCGTTACTTTTGTTCTTTAGGTCAGACGTTGGGACGGCAGAGACATGGTTGTGCTCTCAGCAGCTGTCTCCCCTTTGCAAATGTGCGCAAAACTTTGTTACAAAACACAATTTTGCAACGGCAGCGTTTGCATTAAACGAGAAACGTAATTGAAATGACACTTAAATTAAAAAAACCCAGATCTTTACTGAATTACTGTAAAATCTCCACAGGTTTGCATTTATGTTTTTCATTTAAATTCAGTTGTATTTGCATAGAAGGACTTTATACTTCCTCTGCGTGACAGCTACTTTGTTCCTTAAAGGCTTTGTAAAACATTTCAAATCAGTTCAGAGAATCCCTTTATGGGATTTAGTGTACCTGCTCATATTCTTCTCTCTTTTTTTTTTTTTAACGTGACGATGGTTTGAAACCCGCAGCAGGGTGACATAACGCCGGGCACGGCGCGGAGGATTACGACTCATTCTCCAGAGATTTATTTTGAGGTTCGAGTGGATAAGACAGGATTAGCATCACAATGAATCTACAAGTATTCAGAGGCAAAGACCAGTGGCTTTGTGACCTTTGGCGTCTGAAACGTTTCTTAATCCCTCCTCCATCTGTGTTGTGATGGCTAAACATAGATCCGATGAGCTGTTGGTCCAGCAAGGTGCCCTTTTTTTTTTTTTTTTTTTAATCAGAGTTGCTAGGGGTTGACTAAAAACATTGAAAAGTCCTGCAACGTTTAGATGTGTTTTTGGGTCCAACACACCTGAATCAAATGCCTGGAAAAGTTTTTTTTTTTCTCGCAAAACACGAATCATGCGACCAGCAACAAGATGTTACCGCTGGTGGAAAAGACGAAGAAAACGACAGGAAGTGGTAGGAGGATGATGGCACGGCGTGTTCTTTCAGTGACTTGTCGTGTGGGAAATCTTATTCACAAGTGATTTTAATTAGCAGAATTGAGAAATTGTGTCTTATTGACATTCATGGAATACTGGCAAAGTTTTGCACAATGGAAACGCAGCTATGAATGAAACTTTGCTGTTTTTTTACACCACGCCAAGTAATGAGTCTGTATTTGAGTCGTGTGTGGCGCCGGCTTTCCCTGAAATGAACAGGAAACAAAAGTGCGACTGTGCTGCACTTCCTGGTACCTTTGCTGCATTGTTTTGGCTCATTGATACTGAAGAAAGTGAAGGTTAATCAGTGACTGGTGTGTGTGAAAGCACTCTATTATTTTCCATTGAACTGTGTTCCCAAATGCTACATTGCACGTAGCATCAGTTCCCCAAAAGCGACACCAGTGAGATTGCTAGCATGCTAATGTCGCTTTTGAACTCTTGGGTTGGACGTCAAACAGAATTAAAAACAAATTAAAGGATTTTACTCAAGAATCGCTTTACTTCATTGCATTGTTCAGCCCTTTGCCAACATCTGCTGTTTTTATGTGCCATATTTTTCCCTATCATGGCGAAATATTCATTTCTGAGGCACGTCGGCTTTGGTTTGATCCTCAAAATCAAACCAAGTGGGATCTCTGCAGCCATCTTTACTGCAGAGGTTTGAATCCTTATGTTATAGTTCTGTGATCTAGAGATGCTTTAAACATTTCTTTACTGGTGATGCAGAAACCTGCACATTTCCCCCAGGATGCACCAGTCCTCTGTGGTGGTTAGAAGGAATGTGCAGAGAAACTGGGTCAGAGCTTCTGGGAAGCATTAATATGTGAATGAGTCCATGACTTATGAGATATATGATCCAAACGCACAAATATCCACTTCAGTCAAATTTATGTTCATATCAGCCTCATTTTGGCTGCTAAATACCAGGAAGCGCAAAATAAATTTAGGATTTAGTTTTATTTAGTCACTTTACATCCAGAAACTGTGATGCATTTTAACTTCCACTACTTTCAATCTCGGGCTGCACAGTGGCGCAGTGGGTAGCGCTGTTGCCTTGCAGCAAGAAGGTCCTGGGTTCGATTCCCGGCCCGGGGTCTTTCTGCACGGAGTTTGCATGTTCTCCCTGTGCATGCGTGGGTTCTCTCCGGGTTCTCCGGCTTCCTCCCACAGTCCAAAAACATGACTGTCAGGTTAATTGGCCTTCCCAAATTCTCCCTAGGTGTGTGTGTGTCTGGTTGTTTGTCCTGTTTGTCTTTGTGTTGCCCTGCGACAGACTGGCGACCTGTCCAGGGTGAACCCCGCCTCTCGCCCGGAACGCAGCTGGAGATAGACACCATCAACTCCCGACCCCGTTAGGGAGAAGGGTGACGGAAAATGGATGGATAGTTTCAATCTCAGTAGAGACCATTGTTGCACATCACAGACATTACAATAAAATCACACTTTTACAAACATTACGAAAAAAAAAAAGACGGAATAAAATGACATCAAGACACAATCGAAACATAAAATTCTAATCGACCGCCTCAAGACTGTTAATATTTTGCCAGTATTACAAAAGGGCATGTGCACAAGATTAAAACAGAAAGTTTCAAAAAATATATTTAAAAACATATTAATGATGTGAAAGTCCAACACGTCGCAGACAGAAACAAAGAGTCAGTCTGCCAAAACGTTTACGACATTTTCTAGGGAAAAAAAAATGAATTTTTAATATTTAAACTCAGAAATCTTCTGGGAAAAAAAACTTTGAATTTTCAGATTGTATTTTATTTTTTGTGCACAAAACTCAAAGCAAAAAATGGAAAATAAATGAAGTGCAATAAAATGAGTAATATATTGCCACCTTTCTAAAGTAATGGCCTGAGGCTTTGTTTGCCAAAACAGTTAATGAAAACACATCATCAGAGCATTACATCACACTAATTTAAAAAAAAAAAAAAACATTTCAATGCACAAATGCGAACTTAATGAAAATGATGTTTATCACCTGTTGAAACGTCATCAATTCTCAAACAGCATGTTTAACCTGACAAGTTGAAATGCGTATTATTGATTATTGGATATGATTGCATGATGCAACCTGAGGGTGAGTTTGATTCATTGTCGTCACTCACTTCATCAATCAGCCGCGCTTGTCTCACATCCTGACCAGTCTGATTGTAGCTGAATGAAAACCCTTTAAATCTCTCACCACCTTGTGCGACATAAATTTTCAAAAAAAAAAAAAAAAAAAAAAAAACCCCAAAAGAAAAACCATGACTGGGGTTATAGTTCGCAGATGATTTACCTCTTTCTGAAGGCCGACATTTGAACGAAACGTCTCAACGGCTGTTATAAGGATTAAAACTGGAAGTGCTGTAATAAATTTGACGAACCTCTCGTAAATCCAAAAGAACAAAAAAAAAACAAAAAAAAAACAAAAAAAAAACCTGCAGTTGTACTTTCTGCCTGTTATTTATCGCTAACCGTTGGCAGGCGGTCGGGCCTCGTTGATAAGAACTCTCAGTGTCAGAAGACACGCCACAGTCGCCCGCTGAATTCTTATTGGACGGCTGGAACCAACGCAGGTTCCCACAACCTCATCCAGTTTCTGACACACGCGACTTTGACAGTAATAACCGGGTGAGACGAACACGCTCTAACAAGCTTGTTAGGATCTTGCTGCAAATTCAACTCCATGCCGTTTCCAAGCTAATAGGTGTTTTTCCTCGCTTGTGCTTTAATACATGCAGCCGCGATGGAGTCATAAATTATTCGGCTGCCGGCTCGGAGCGGAGCAGCAGCACTTGGACTTTCATTCACACACTTTTAACTAACCAGAATTGATGCAATTGCAGCTTGTTGATCCCCGGCTTGTTAATAATTGAGAGATTTTCTACGCCAACCCAACCGAGAGCCTTCCAGCGCAAGCCCTGGAGAACGCTTCGGGTTCTCTCCATGACTCCCAGTGGGAACAGAAGTCCAATAAAAATCCAGTTCTGGGGAAACTTTGCTGACACAATCAACACTTTGGGTTTTTTGTTTTTTTTTCTAGAGGAATCCATGTTCATCTAAAAGAGTTTTATTTCTCTTTTTTCCAAGTAAAGAGAAAATTTCCTTGTGGGCCTTTAAAGTGGAAAACACACACACACACACACACACACACACGCACACACACAAATTCCTTTGGTAATGAATCTAAAATACACTCAGGGTGCAGCAAGTCTGTAAATTCATATTTTTCTAAAAATGATTGTTTTCAGAAGTCAACTTACATAAAAAAAAAGTCAAATCAACTAAACATTTTTCCCAAGCATTGTGCGATTCGGGGGAATCCTGGAATAAATCATGAAGGCTGAATTAAACTGTACATAGAGCCACAGCTAAAATGGAATATAAAAGTGTGCCAGGTCAAGGTTTTATGGGTTTTATAGGTTTTATTTTGCCTTTCTCTGTTTTAAAAGTGTACTGCACCATTTTTGGCGCCCCCTGCAGGTCGGTACTGTACAGCTAGAGTGGAGCTGCTGGTGTCTCACCACACAATTCATTGTTTTTGTGTTTATGATGTAAAGCACTTTGAAATGCCTTGCTGCTGATATGTGCTATACAAATAAAATTTGATTGATTGATTGATTGATTGATTGATTGATTGATTGATTGATCGGGGAACAGAAAAACGTTGCTGCTTCTGATGAGCATGAGTCATACTGGTGTGTCACGTTTGTCGCCGCGGCGTTATGATGGCATGCTGGGCATCTGGGTCTCCATGAAACGGCATACTGAACCGTACCGACATTACTGAAACATCCATTTTTGCTACCTTTGGAGAAAGATTGCTTACTCTGTTGTTGCAGAACTCCACCACTGACACACACAAGCGTTTCTCCAAAGGGAATCCTCTTTGATTTCTCTGCAGCCGGTGTGTGTGGATATTTAGTGTAATCTCTAAAATGAATAATCTAAATCAAAGCCTTCGCATGAGGCGTTCAGATGTTTTCCTCATGCCACCTTCCACTGTACCGTGCCGGATCGCACATTTGAGAACTTCGACGGAAAGCAACAGAAAACAACAGAAAAGTCGGGCCTAAACTCATTGACCTAACCTTGTTGAGGTTATAGGTCATCAAGGTTAGAGATCCCACAGGGCTACATTCCTGGATTTGTCTGCTTTCTTTTCATCAGAATCGGATTGAACTCAAGTCTATGCAGATGAGCATCAAGTTTATCTTCCGCTCAAGAAGCTGCGGTCAGCCCCTCCATGATAGTTTGACTGGGGATTTTCTGATCTTTACTTTGTTTTGAACGAACAAACATAAAGGTTTACATCTCTGGAACCAAAAGGAGAGAACTAAAAAAAACCAAAGCAAATTTAATCATTAAAATGAATCCCGCCAAGTCAACGCAGACAGAATCTTATTTTTACCAATTGAGACATTTGGCAAAATTTAAACCTTTTTTTTTTTCTTGAAGTATTTTGGAGAATATATTTCAGCAACTTTATGCTTTACTGTTCACCACCTGGTCAACTTTACTGGTTTAAAGGCGTCTTATTAATAAACTGGTATTGGTATATCAACCAGATTCTATCCATTGTTCCACCAACAGGATGCTTTGTCAGGATGACACATTTTTTAAATTTTAATAAACGATGTGCTTCTACAATTTGCAACCACTCCACAGGCTCAGTTCAAGTAAATCGGTCTCATTTCATTTGAAATTGGCCCAAAAGGGCAGAGGCTGAGGTGGTTTGCAACAGAGAGAGTTGAGGTCAGACGCTCACACAGCTCTGCAATCAGATCTATGGAGGAAGCAGTGTGTGTGTGTGTGTGTGTGTGTGTGTGAGTGTGTGTGTGCGTGTGCGTGAGTGTGTGTGTGTGTGTGTTTCAGAGTGAGTCACATACACAGTTTGTCCCCCTGGGGACAGTCTGACGTTCCCAAGATTGTCTTCCAGTCGAAGCTAAAGTCTTTACGTAAAGGTTACTTACCTCGTACTGGGAAGAGCAAAACGGAACGTGACTCTTTGTACTTTTTAGTATTTTACCGCTCAATTGTCCTCCAGGCTCATCCTGTTAACCCAGCAATGCGATTTCCTGGAATGTTGGCGCTTTGAGCGCCTGCGGATTCACACGGCTCTGATCGGGCCCGATCACTGAACGCGCAGTGAGGTTGGGGGAGCTCTCTGTATTTGCGGCGAGGCATGAAACATCACAGGCCGAGCAAAGGGGAGTTCATGATTATGTATGTCAGCCATTGGGATGGATGTGTTCATCTTTCGCAGGGCCAGGTGGGGGTTGGCGGGTGGATCGGTGGACTTCGGCCTCCGATTATTTCCCTCTTTCCAAGAGTGGCTCATCAATGCTTTAGATAGGAAGTGTTAATGTTTGACAGAGTGCAGTGCAATGCGGCAGCACTCTGCTCTCGCGATTGGGGTTTTAAAGATAAGCCGTCTGAACTCGTTGCCTTATCTCGCGGCCTCATCTTTACAGCTCTGTAACTGGCGTGTCTGCATTACAGTCTGAAGACCTAATGGAGGAGGGATTCATTTTCTAAAGAAGCAGAGGCACAAAAAAAAGAGAGAAGAATCACAACTATTTGAGTCCTTTTGACAATTCGGGACATGGCGGCTTTGTGGGAAGTAAGAAACCGGAGTACAACTCTCGCACACTGTAAATCACAGATACACACCAAGTCCCTTTTCTTAGAGAATCAGCTGATGAAAGCAAATGGAAGAAAGAGAATACAGCTTTCATTTGTTGATTAATCTTAGTGAAACGAAGCGAGTCTCTCGCCTCAGAAGACCCCAGGAGGCAGGGTTTGCTCGTGGCAAAGTCCAAGTTTTCGCTCTTACACAACAGCCGTTGCTCCGTGCAACAGATAGACTGTAAAGTGAACAAGCGAGGGGCATTTAAGGTTGAAGAAGTGCAGCTTACAAAATAAAGCGTCTCAGAAAAGAAGAAGACTTCCAAGTTTGACTTTCTAGTCAAACTTTACCTTTTACTTCTTAAAATCCAGAGGTTCACCATGGAGAGAACAAACGGAAAAGTCAGGATTCAAGAAAGGAAATGGAAGAAGGAATGGAAAAGGAAGGATGAAAATACAAAAGGTTTAGATGCGTTTAGGGATAAGGAAAGGAAGGACTGAGTCAATGGCAGGTTGAACAGAGAAACGGGTACAGGAAAGGAAAAAGGGATGGAAGGGAGGTAAAGAAGGAAGAACATATAGGAGGGACAAAGGTCACAGTGAAGGAAGGAGAATGAAATAGATGAGGAAGGAAGCAAGAAAATAGGAGGGAAGAATGGACACATTCTGTGAAATAGGGGAGAAGGAAGCAGAATCAGGAAGTACTGAGGTTTTTTTTCCTGAACTCTTCAATTTGGCAAAATAATCTTCTGGACGATGTGGGAACTCTTAGTGACAGTGAAGAGATCCGTGTGGCGCTGCTGTTGTTGTAGCGTCACATGGTCACAGTGTTGTTTGAGCAATACCTGGTCACACATGCTGACCAGGTGTAGCGTGTGTGAGGTCACCCAAATACAGAAAACCAACAAGACTCACCATCAGGATCCTTTGTCCCCAAAAAAGCCTTTAAGAACGACTGACGCTTATCACAAAATCTGACTTTTCTCCACCCAAGGAGAAATAGTTGTAGTTACACGTAGGCTAACACGATGCACCATGCAGTGCGGACTGCGCAGTCCTCCTAGGAGGAGCTTCGTCCTCGGAGGCGGAGCTAGGTCCACCTTGCTGTTTTGCACAGCTGAATGGTTGCCAAGGGGAGAGTGTCCTCAAACATGCATAAAAGATTCAAGGCAACACTCCTGGGTTCGCCTCGCAGCATGATCGAAGGTTACACAGTACCGCCCCTTTAATGCCACGTGCTAATCAGAAACCGAACCGACAGCGTCTTTGATCTTCTAAATTACTGCAGTTGTACCTGTTGCCGGCGTCAGAGAGTGGATTTGACTTTTCAGACTTAACTTGTGGCAGCTTGTGGTGTGCGAAGAGTCTTTGCTGCTGCACGGCGCGCATGCAGGATGTAGCGCGACAAGTTTGCAGTGCAATCAAAGTTCAACATGAAGGGGGCGGAGGAGGTGGAGGCTGTGACGAAAGCTCATCAGGCCCAACACGGCATCCATCCAGCTGCATGCTCCACAACGCAACGAGACAGATGGGCAGTATGACAAACGGTACGGGCTGGGTGGGGGTGGGGATTCTCAGAAGCTTCTTTTTAGTTCTCTCTCAGTTAAGAGGAAGGAATATTCCTTCCTCGTCGACAACGAAACGACTGAAGTTTTACTTTGGCCTCACGTTGCATGACCCTCCTGTTCAGAGCCGCAGACCCAGATGCGAAGGCGCGCATGTCACACGCTGCATGAACTGGCCTCAGACCTCTTTGTCAGGTTATGATAGACGCAAAGTTTCAGACTGATTTTTTTTTTTTTTAAGTAATGGCTTCATTTTAAAGACATCCCAGCTCCAGTGAGCTTCTTGTCTTTGTCTTACGCTTTTCAGATTTAGCAGCTCTAGTTACGAGGTAGAATGTGGTTCCACGTATAGTTTTTCAAACATCTGCTCCCATACGGCCGAAAAACCACGTCATGCCAGCGCCGAGACTTTCTCTTGGGAAAAAATGAGTCGTTTCGAGATTGTCAGGTTTCCATGACGCGCGGTTGTTTTCGTAATTCGTAATTTGCACGATTTTCTGCTTGGCCACAAAATGCCAAGTTGCCAGAAAGAGGCTCAAGGACAACAAAGCGGGGGATCGCAGAGCTCTGATTTCAGGCTTTTGGAAATATGTGGACAGAGCTGAAAGGTTTTTGTTGGGTGACCTACATACTTGACTCTGTTACACCAGTTCAGTGAAGATGAACGGGCGAAAAAAAGAAAAAGCCCAGTAAATTATGAAAAGTTTGTGGAAGGAAACCCAAAATGTTTGAGCAGAAAAACGCAGCTCTACCAAATACCAATGAATGACTTGAAAACCAAAAGTCCCCCCTCTGATCGGTCTGGCATTCAGGTCCAAACTGACTTAAAGTAGGAAAGTTGGATATCAGAGTTTGGGATGAGGGGGAAACACTCAATAAATTGCGAGTATATATAGAGACGCACCGATCCGATATGAATATCTGTATCAGTCTGGATATCGAAAAGATTCTAGAACAGGTATTGGTGATCTATTGGCTGATCTATTCAGTCCAATTCTATTCTGTGAAGCTGTTGGGGTATTTAAGTGTGGTGTACTGCTGTATAGTTGTCAAAAGAATTGTGATTAAGTAGATTTAAGTAGATTTAGTAGTTTAAAAGACAAAGAAACGTTTCAATGTTTCCAAAACGCCTGAACCTTTGCATTCTGCCCCCAACACTTTGACAACACTAAATAAACTCAACCGTTTGCATTTGAAACAAGCTGGAGTTACTCCGTTGCTTCCAGTGTCTTTGGGCCTAAAACTTTCCGTTTCTAAGAATGACGCTAACCTGGCTGCTGCACATGAATCTCCTAAAAAACAAAAAAAGTTTCCAAGTTGACACCGTTCCAGTTTTTCTCTTCCGATGCGCCTCTGGTATGCCAGTTATGGCAACTTTTTGCAACGTGAGGGACAGGCATCCAGGTGAAAAAAACTGGTTAGTGAACAGTTGCATAGTTGTAAAACTCCACTGCGCCCGGCAGCAAAAAGCAGGAAACGAAAGAAGCCTGGGAGGGGAAAAAAACCCAGAGGAGCGGCGTTCCGACTGTCTGCGATGGCGGCAAAGATGAAAGATCAGCGGTAAAATGCGATGAACTGATTTAAAATCCCTCAGATGTCTGAGTGGAAAGAAACGGTCATCAGATTAAAGTCAGAAAATGGTCGATTGCTACAAAAAAACATTAGGCTATGCTAACTTTAGTACCAGAATATTTTATTTTGTTTAGCTGAGATTAATGTTCTCTTAATCAGATTAATACAAATATATATAAATCAATCACATTGGCATAAATGAGTAAATATGTATAAGCCTGGTTTAATGCTAAATCATGCTATTTTTGTGGGGCTATCGAGCATCAACATTTATGTTCACCAAGGTAACTCAGGTTAATTTGATTACATGTAACAAAATTGATTTTTTCCAAGTTGGATCACCTGTTTTCTGTTTTCACTGAGGTTGAGCTCAAGAATAAGGAGGTAGAAAATGTAACATTGAGAGCCTGGATGCATCCGAGTGCCAGTTTAAAGGCACAGAAAATTAAAATAAATAAAAATCAGCTTTGACTCAGCGGTTTAGTTGGAACACATATAAACCACAGTGTGGTTTATATGCGACGTAATCTCCAGTCAGATGGAGGTTTTCCTTTTTTTTTTAAGGCAGGAAAGACGAACGAAACGCTTTCATCTGGTTTTGACATAAATCTGGAGGCATAAAGCAAGAGACGTTTTCTAGTTCTGAGCAGGAACCACCTGCATTAGTGACGATGCATCGATTAAACGTCCGTAGAGGAACAAGCCGACTTGTGTCTTAATTAAAACAAAACGCGTCGAGTTTTTGGACGCTGAGCACAAGCAAGCGTTAACTACACCAACTAATGTAAGCCCAAGATGCTTCCACTATTTCTATGGACTGTAGTTAAAACCCAAGACTTTTAAACTGCATTTTATGTTAAACTGAACCTTTTTAATCATATCATCTTCCAACAGTCGTGATGTCATTTTACCTCAGTGTGCTGCTGCTGCTGGTCTTCACACCAAAGTTCATTCAGCAAATAAACCAAACACTCGTGTTTCTTTAAAAAAAAGAAAAAAGTGTTTTATTTGTTGTCGTTTTTAAACAAAGTCCAATACAGATTCAAAGCCAAACCGAGGAACACTGGCAAAAAAAAAAAAAAATCAATCCAATCATGTGTGGGACATAAGATGAACAAGGAGAGAAAAAAATGAAATAAAATAAATCAATCATACAACTGAGGCAGAGAAGGTGCATGATGTCTGTGATCTGAGGAAATAATAATGAAATAAAAGGTTTGTGGCAGCAGCTGTTGTGAGGTAAATACAATTAGACATATTATACATGTCTTTAGTACTTTTATAAATGTGATAAAACCCAAAATGTGCTTAAAAAAAAAAAAAAAAAAATTTCAGATGAGCAGTTTGGTCAAAACTGCGTGTACCGTCACAGAAACAGTTTCCTGCCTCAGGGGGAAAAAAACACAGATTTACATCCAGCCTCTCCTGCTTTGGATGCGCGCGTGTGTGTGTGTGTGTGTGTGCACGCACGTGTGTGTGAGAAACAAGGGAGGTAAATCATCTGACTCCCGACATAATAGTGAAAATAGAAACAATCGCATTCTGGTTTCCCAGCTCATTTTCGTGAAGATTTCAACTCGACAGCTGTGACTCGGCGTGCGCGCGCGTTCAGATTTCATGAAACGCGTCACACCAATGAGCGCTGCAATTGGTCGTGTACCGCTTTCTCGCATAAACTTTAAAGATTAAAAAAAAAAATAAAAAAATCGAGGAAGGAAAACTGTAGTTGACTGTTTAAAAAAAAAAAAAAAAAAAAGTTAGTTTCTGAAATGAGCTGATCCACCCATGTAAACATTTTCTGATACAGAAAAATATACAAAGTGTAAAATGTAAATTGATCTTCTATTCTCTCATATGGGAACATATCTATCTTATAACAAAATAAATCTCTACTGCTGTTTGGGCGGCGATATGGGCTCGAATAATCCCAACCAGCACCGTTCTCCGGCTGCTCCTCCAAGGCGCGCTTCGCTCTGGACTCTTCACCGAAGCAGCTCAAACACTCAAAAGGCTCTGCCTGAGAGGAGCTTTAGTTTGAAGCAAAACAACGACAAAAAAAAAAAAAAAAAAAAAAAAAAAAAAGGTCATAAAATACTCATCGTTTCCATCTGTATACCAGCTGTTAAAGTAATTTACAATAAAGTGTACGTTTCTATTATTATTCTTTAAAAATCAGAAGCGTTTTGTACTGTAGCTTGGCATTTTGAAACAACGACGAAAAAAAAAAAAAATACCCTGCTGGATATATTTTTTTTTTTCTTTTTACACAGGAAAAGATACTTTTCAAGCGGTAAAATAAGCTTATATTGTGGGTTTGCAACAGTTAAACAATTCTTAAGTACAAATGGAGAAAGAATTGCATAGCTGATCAGAAGAGAACTCAACAGGAGCTGATCCTTTTTGGTACGGTGCACTTTTGTTTCATGACTTTGCACAATTTCACATATGTACATGAAATAGTAAGTCTGTTCATAGTCTCCGCCTCGTCCGACACCTTTAAGATCAAGTTTGCTTCTGCGCTCCAAAGTTCGACAGCGGCAAGGCCGCGGGCTTTGTTTACGTCTCCACTGTGCTCTTACAAGTTCGTAGGAGTTTTTCTTTTATCAAACCATTAAAAATAAAAAAAATAAAAATTATGTGTTAAAAAAAAAAAAAAAAAAAAACAGAAGAAAAAAAGTGCCATTTTGCTACATTTTCAGCTGATCCGTGGTCTGCTGCCGAGCTGAAAAACACAGGCTAATGTGTTCCAGCCATCCAGCGTCGCACGGTCTCCCGATTCTATGAGTTTTGGTCACGTGGACAGTCCGCACAAACACACACGTAGAGGAAGGAGGAGAAAGAAAGAAATGCACGTTGATGATGCGAGGAAAAAAACAAAAAAAACCAACAACACAAGAACAAGTCGTAGCCGGTGAGTACGGTTCCGTTTCAAGGGTTTGACTTTGTGGTTTAACATTCCGGCTGGTAAAGCTTCGAAAAAACGAACAAGCACCATAAGGAAAAGGCCTCAGACGTCCTCCTCTTGGAGAGTTCAGCAGTTTCCGCTCGGTTCTGTGCTCCCACAAAAACAAAAAGAAAAATAAAAGAGTTCTACATTCAGACTCGCCTCAGGTTTTACGGCAAAGTCACTGAAATGTTTCAGGCTTTATTGTGTCCTTTTCCTCCGGTTTCCAAGTCCGAGTGTCGGAGCGCGTCCGTTCCGTTGTTTATTGTTCGTATTTGCTCAAGGAGTCCAAGATGTCGTCTCCTCCGGCTCCAGCCAGGTTCGTAAACCCGTGTGTCCGTGCGGGGAGAGGAACGTCCGGTGTTTGGGGGTTCCTCACCGTCTCTGCTGGGCATACACCGGATACGCTAGCGTCACGTTCAGAGAGTCGTTGTGCTGGACCAAAGACGTGTGCTGGTAGTGGAGTACGAGTTCCTTCAACGAGCCGTACAGGTTGTATGGCTCGGCGAAGCCGTAGCCCGACGGCGTCTTGTTGATGACGCAGTGCTTCACCTCGCCTTCGACGCTGCGGAGAGACAGAGAGGCAGGACAAACGGTCACACATTTGTTGGGAAATCTAATCACACCAACTCTAATCGTCGTTTTATGGATACGTACACAACGCTGCAGGCGTAGCACCCTGCTTTGCTGCTGTCCCGAACCAGGAATGTTCCGTCTCTCTTGCCTTGGAGCACGGCCTCGGCCTGGAGCCGGTTGATGTTGCCCAGTCTCCAGCTGCGTTCGTCATGATGTGGGAGGTCTTCGTCGTCGTCCACCATCGAGTATTGACTGAAAGGAAACCGAAGACGTGACAGAATGTCAGTCGAGTGACGTTTTCTTGTCGACAAACGCTTTCTGTGCCATTCGGACTTGGGAACTTACTCTTCTGTGTTTTCGTTCTTGATTCCTAGCCATTCGTTGAGCTTCTTCTGTCGGACTCCTTTCTGTGTCAACCACCTGTCGGACAGGAAGCACGTTAGACACCACGAAAAAAAAAATCTATCCAGGTACGTCAAGGTCACAACGCACCTCAATAAGAGCACCCTAACCCTACATGCAAAGTACTTACATAAGGTACTGGTCTCTGGTCTTGCGGAGTTGGATGAGGTCGGGTTTGATGCTGTTCATCCTCTTGTCAATCTCTCTGTAGTCCGCCGCCTGCTTCTTCAGGTCTTCCTCCAGCCTGCGTTTGCTGTCAACAATTTCGCTGATCCTCGATTTCAACTTTTCGTAGTTACCCAGGATTCTGCAAACAAAAGCGACAAGTTAACGCAAGAAAAAAACCAAACAACAACAAAAACGCTGCATCGGGAGGTGAGCTAAAAACGACTAATTCTCGTAGCCTCCTCACCTTTGGATCTCCTTGTCGTTGCCTTCTCTCTTGAACTTCTCGATGTACTCTTTGCTGTACCGCTCTTGTGTCTGACATTGCTCCTCAAATATCTTAATGGTTTCGTTAAAGGCTTCTATCGCTGTGCGTTTCATTTGGATTTCCTGCAAGACGAAGTGCGGTTTTAAAATCCAAATCCAATTTCCGCGGTGAAAGTACCGATGCCAGTCGGGATCGGGGCTGCGACTCACCTGTGACGTTCTGGTGTATTCCTCATACAGACGGTCGTACTCCTTGTTCTTCTCCTGGTACTGCTGGTGGTATTCACAAAGCTTCCTCCCCACAGCTTCGATGTTGTCTTCTTTCACCACCTGGTCCTGATGACGGATTTCAGAGTTGTGGTTAAGCTCCCGTCAAAAAAGGGAAGTGCTGTGACAATCCAGTGGGCTAGCTTCCCTACCTGCTGGTGTTTGGAGACCGGGTAAAGCAGCTTGACGTCAAGCTTGGGGTTGTACTGAGCCAGCGACTCGTTCCGATAGTGGTTGATGAGTTCCACGACGGAGCTGAAGGTCAGTGGATCTGAGAAGCCGTACTTTCCGTCGCGGTGGAAAATCTTGATGAGCTTGTTGTTGCCTCCTTTCCTGCAAGCGAACAAAGGCGGTAGAAGAGTTTAACCAAGAGTGGGACAGAAGGATAGGAAGGCGGAGGAGGACGGTTCGACTCACCTCAGCGTCAGAGTGTAGTCTCCGTGCATTTTAGTCGAGGCGTCCCGCACCAAAAACGTACCGTCCGCAGTGTCCCTCAGTTTCTCATTGACTTCCTCCCGAGAGATATCCCCCCAGTACCATTCGGCGTCCTGAAGAGCCATGTTGTTGTTCATACCGTTGTTAGTCACAGCTGTGGACTTGGGTGGTTTTGGAGGTAGAGCTGTTGGAAAAAAAAAAAAAAATATATATATATATATATAGGTTGAATTCCTGGCATCTCAGCAGCAAAATCTACTTTCCCCGACTTCTGCTATTTGAGGCAAATCAGGCGTTCTGCTGCAGGCTGATTAGCTCTCACTCATGCCTCTCTTCCTCTCCGCCCCAATTCATCAAACTGGGATAATGAAACTCTGCCTTCTCTCCCGACAGCGAGAGAGTGGGAGGAGAGACGGAGCACAGCGTGAGTCAGGCAGAATGAATTTCATTCAAGAAAGGAGGGCGCCTATAAATATTCCTCACTGCAAAATGCGGGAGTGCATCCTTCTGAGAAAGCGATCTTAACCAGCGTTGAAAAACGAACGGCTGAAAACAGACGACGCACGCAATTTTGAAATCTACAGCCGTCGCCGGCCAACGAATCCCCTTCGGCCGGGGCTTTGCTGTTGGAAAACCTGATTCTGCTCTATAGATTTAGAGTCCATAAACCTATGAAAGTCAAAGCCAACGGAGGCTAGCAGAGACTGGAGCTAAGGTAGTTGGCTATTTTTAACCCCACAAATCTGCACTGCATCAATGGTTCTGCAGCGGCGGACCTCGCAGAACATCTCTCGCCTGCAACTAAAAGCAGGATTAACTTGTCAGATGCCTTCTGCAGTAACAAAAAAATATATATATATATCATTGCATAAAACACAACAGAGCGGGTCTGAGCTTCCCACCTCATCTAGAAAGGTCTGGAAACGCCTCCTCCTCAAACACAAAGCAGACTTAAGAAAAGCAAAAGGAAACAGCAGCCCCAACAACGCAGATTCCTCGTTCTCTCCGAGGCAGAAACACTTTTAAAATCGCACGATTCCCAAAAAGCCATTAAGAGGCAGCCTGCTCGGTAACGTGTTACATCACTCACCGCAGCCAATCACACAGGGGGGTCAGTCACCAACCGCTCCTGCATCTTTCATTTCCTGAGAGCGATGAGGTCATTCTCCGAGCGTATTTCCTGCCGATATACTTTACAGCGCTGCTGCCGAGCAGAATGGGATCAGACTCTCGTAGGAAGGAAATTTAAAAAGAAAAAAAAGCTTCCCGCAGCTCGAATCATGCTTTCCCTCGCGCATCCCCGTCTCCCTCTGACGAGCCTGTGCACTTGCTCTCCTGCAGGTTCGCTCGCCCCCCCTCCCCCTTGCGTGTGTTGCGCGGACGCTCGGCCCGTCCCACTGCTGGCACGCGGACAAAGCCGGCTCTGCTGCTGCAGCACGTACGCAGCTGAATCATAATGCCTGGCCCCCTCCTCCTCCAGCCCCCCCGGGGTCAGCATTAACCCGGGGTTCTGAAATACGTCCTGTAATCCCGCAGCATGACACTCGACGTGACGGAGACAGCCTGCCAGGTTTCCTTAGCGATGTTAAAATAGAAGCAGCTTCCTGGTAGAGAATTAGGGCCTCAGAGGGAGGGGGTCATACAGCCAGATCTGCTAAGAGGAGATTCTACTGATTTATGAAGAAAAAAACAGAAGAAGAAGTGAGGGATGCTCAAGAAGAGAGTGATCAGTCTAATAAATGAGTGCCTGAAAGAAAATAAAGTACAGCTAGCATGATTAGTAAGATCTGTTGCCCTCCCCACACCTGTTGCTGCACACTGCTACTCAGCTGGCTGAAAGAACCTTTCCTTTTGTGACAAAAACATTCTTTTGAAATAAGCCAAATTCTAAATATTACTTCACACCTGAATCTGACCCAATATCAGCTAGAACGAGTTCTAGATTGGATTTTGTGACAATGCAGGCAAATCTATTCACTCTAATTCTACGCTTTGTGGTCTGAGCGACTTCATGATTTATTATTTTTTATTTTACATTATGTTTGGTATTCCTAATTGCATTTTCTGAACCATTGGAACATTTCTGTTGCAGTTCATTTGTACAAATTTCATGTTTGACCAAGCTAGTGAAACGGTTGGATTATTTCCATGTGTGCTGAACTGCTGCAGTTATCAAGCCAATTTGTTTTAAAAAAGAAGAAAAGAAACATTTTTAAATAAGTTCAGCGTTGCTTTTCTGAATTTATGCCTCAGAGATGGCAGCATAGGAAGCGGAAAAAAAAAAAACAACAACTAACTTTTGCTTTCCTGTTTGAAATAAACGTAATTCCATCTCGCGGTTCTCGCTCGAGGTTCCTGTCCTGTGAGAATCTCGCGCAGGGTAAAGAGTCCTTTTACGCTTTAAATTATTTAGACTCTCTCTTGAGACGCCGCATCTAAAAATAATGCAAGGGTTTTAGAGCCGGTGGACCGGAGGGTTACTTATCCAGCCGTGTGCCTGAAGCAGGTCTGAGAGAAGAATCTTTGAAAAAAATAAAACAAAATAAAATATCTTTGTGTGTGTTTTTTTTTTTTTTTTTTTTAAAGAGTTCACAAGTTAAAAGTCGAGATACATCCTGGAGTTTCAGAGTAAGAGCATCAAACTCACGCTGTAAGTTGTGCATGTCTCAGTGGATCAAAAGTCCTTTCTGAAGCGTATCTTTCAGTTCCACAGGTTGAATTAAATCCAGTTCGACGGAGCTCTGTTTCATAGTTTGGGTCGTCCCCACCCTCCTCCTCTTCTTCTTCTTCCTCCGGTATGCGGATGCGTCTCGTTTTAATTCTTTGAAAAAGCTGCGGCTCTGCGCGCTTCTTAATGAAATCCAGGTAATCCTCTGGGCAGGTGCTGCGTGCGACCGGGCTGAGTGTGTGACTGACTCACTCGCCCCGCTCCGTCTGACTGAGAGCGTTCAGCTTCTGCTCCGACTCTCCCCTCCCTCCCTCCTCCTCCCCCTCCTCCTCCTCCTCCTGCTGCTGCTGCTGCTCCTCCCCTCTGCCCCCACGACGTTTCCTTTTCTGAGCCGAGCCTGAGGCCTGCTCACGTGGAGGCGGATGGTTAATGATTAGCAGTAGCTGCTCCGGTGTCGCTCTGAATCCAGAGTCTCAGGTTTCTGTGGTCACTCCCTGTTTTTTTTTCCTCCTTTTTTTTTTTTTCTTCCTACATGTTTGTAAAGGACGAATGGGGTGGGCGTTCGGTCTTATGATTAACTTGCAAAAGTTTCAAATATTTGCTGACTGAGCCCTTTGAGGAGGCAGGACATGTGGATATCCAGGCGGTGGGGAGGCGAGGTGGGGTTGGCCGTCTTCAGTTAACAAGAAGCGCTCTGTGGCGCAGGCCGACTTTCCAGCCAACCAAATCTAAGTGGGCCTTTTGACGCTTACTTAAAATAGGCCAGCAGTAACTGGGAGGAGGCATGCAGACACCCTTAAACACAACGCACACAGACACAGGTCATTCACAAAACACACACAATCCGAACATGTGTGTTTACAAAGTAGGCTCCCCTCGTCTCGGTGTTTGCATGAGCCAGATGACTGAAACCCGGCGCACCTGAGCGCCCATGTTTGACCGGGTCATGTGCTTCAGACGGGCCGCCGACGGCCAGCTGTGTCGAGCTGAACCGGTCAAACTCTTTCTGGTGCGGGGCCCTTCCCCTCATGTTTCTCCAGACCGACAGTCAGCTTGGGGGAAAGATGCTATTGCTAACGAGAAAAAAAAAAAACCGGTGTTCCGTTTATCTGTGCTACCCGTAAATTCGTCCTACCTTATGGTAATGCGCAGGCGCACATCGATGCTACGTCGCATACTGCTTAGTCAGCAGATTTTTTTTATAAATACGTCCTACCTGTGGAAGTTTTGTTTCATCAAAGGTTACGGTAAGATCTTATTTTATACCTGGCTTTCATGAAGCTGCTGCATTACTTCATGTTTTTACTTTACATGACAGGCAGCTTATAAATGGCTTTAGTTTGCCGTCTGCAAAGTCATTACAACTGTAAACGAGTCATTGTTGGGCGGTTAATCAAGGCACAATTATTTTTAGGGCTATTTTAAATATTTTAGTTTAATTACACTTTTTTATTATTAAACTTTGCTAAACAGATGTTAGCGATACTATGGGGGATTGAAGCTGTAATAGCTGTGTAATATTAGTGTATATTAATCATATCCTATCATTTCAGAAACACAATGACCTGCGCAGTTCGGTGGACACATTGTGGCTGCGCTGCATCTGATAAAGTCTGTCATACAAAGTATTAATGCACAAAAAAATAGTTGCGGTGATCTGTGTTTGTCTGCGTTTAATTTAATTTTTAAAAAAAAACTGTTCCTGCTATCTGATACTGTTCTATTCTTACAAGCACCTCTGTACTTAAAATATTTAACAGGCAGGATATCCTAGTAAAAGGACTAGTGCAAACATCCATAGCTTTTCATTTTAAACGGGTAGGATATTCAGATGAAGGAAGTGATGTTTTTGTGGTTTCGTCGTGTATATAAATTGTTCTAATGCTAAGCTAGCTATAACTCCAAAGCTTCCACATCAGTCCTGTCACTCAAATAATGTTATCCAATAGATTCTTTTCTTGAGAAAAGAATCATTTCTTTTCTCAAGCAAAAAGAAATAATTCATCATTTTATTGTCTAATATTCAAAATTCCCTAAGAATTTGAACCATGTGAAGCTAAAACTATTGTTTTAAAATATTTACAAACGTTTTTATCTACATTTTTGGCTTAATTACTACTTTGTTGACGTTTTTAGTCTGTACATGCCAGTGACTAAGCTAGTTGTCTATTCATCATGATGAATCTGGTTAATCATTTCAGCCCTACGACTTTCCAAATATAAATCTATAATCGGGGTACAAAAAGCATTTCCATCCGTCCATCAAAATGCTCTTGCAGGTGCAAATTACTGACAGCAGAGACCAGTCTAAGCACAGCCGTGTTATAAATAGCCCCAACAGGTAATAAAAATGTTTAAACAGCCATGGTCGGTCTATGGTCCGTGGGCGAGCCAACAACAGCGCTTTTAACAAGCCCTGTAAAAACATAAGTGTCACACGCAACACACTGCTGCCTCCTACCACAGCAGCTCTTTTTTCTCTCTCTCTCGCTTTCAGCCCCCCAAAGCAGACCACTGCCGAAACTTTTAAACTAACTTCAGTTTCCAGGCTGACCGGGAGAAAATAGACCCAGAAAGACAAACCGCAAAATCACAGAATCTGGTTTAATCCGGTTAAAATGATAAAAACCCGCACCCCCCCTGACATCCAGAAAGAGCACGTTTGTGATGACGCATGCTTTGAAGCACCTCGGCTCTATAAACACTAAACTTCCCATCTGAAGTTACTTTCTTCAATCTACAATTGCTAAATAATTCCTCAAACAGACTTGATAGCATGCAGGAAATGTAAGAACCACTGACAATCGGGTCGTTTCCACTTGAGTTTTCTGTTTTTAGGCATCAGAAGAAGCTCAGATCTGATCAAACTGAAAAATATGAAACATTCACGCCCTGCCTGGATTACTTTGCATTACACAGATTTGAAAGGCAGCATTTAAGGTAAGAAATAGTCCTCATTTTGCTGAAAAACATCTGAATGCACTGGAATCTAAACGAGACTCATAACAAAACCCAAATAACAGCAGGATTTTTCAAAAGTGCATTGAAATCCTGCAAGGAAATTTGACACTTTCAATTCAAATGCACCTAGATGTTGCAATCTGCAGCCTGCTGCAGCTGCAGGTCCCAACGCTCTGAGCGGAGCTATTAATAGCTCAGCTCTCAGTCAAGAGTTGTGCAGCAGTTTAGTGCCCACGGGGAGCTTAACGTTCTGCACCGCCTAATAAATAATGCGTCCATCTCTAAAAGAAGCGATGCAAAGTGCGAGCGTCCGATGTAAAGTTAGTAAATGATGGATAACCGTAGCCGTTACCTGGAGCTGCTTGGCTCTCGCTCCACTCGCTGGTCACCAGCACCTCAATGATCTTGATGAAAGCATCCAGACTGGGTTCACAGCTGTGGGAGGGGAGAAAAGGGCAGGTGTGGGGGGTTAAAGGTCAAGTCTCAAATGCAGTATGTCTGAATTTCTTTCCCCCCTACCCCCCGACGAGTGGTGTTCACCTAGTGGGCTGCTGTCTGAAAAACACGGGGCTGAAGATCTCGCCCAACGATCTGGCACTGAGCTGGTTCTTGGGCGCGTTCTGGCAGACTCTAGAGAAGTGCCTCAGCAGACACTGCAGGGTGAGCCAGTACTGGGGCGGCAGGGTCGGGGAGCTGGCGATGCGGCGCAGCAACTGGGCGCATTCCTCGGGGTTCGCTGCCTCTGTCGGTGGGAGGAAAACGAAAAAAATAAGACGCTCTGGTCAAAAGAAAAGGAGATGAAACTGCGAGCGTCTTTGGCTGAAGAGCGACACGAAACGAAAGTGTGATCTTCAGACAATGAAGAGATGGAACAAAAAGAAAAAAAAGAAAAAAAAAAAACAGTCATGCAGTTTGTCTTGGAAACCGCTGAGAGATTGTGCGGTTGAGAATGAGCGTAAGGTACACTAGCAGGTGATTGGCTGCCTGGAGATGGCAGAGATAAACTTTCAGGCTTGTTTTAGTTCCTATTAACCACAGATATCCTGTTTCTGGCCATGTGACAGCAAGAGAATGCAATGCAACAGAACACAATGCAAAAAAGTTGATGCAAAGTTAGAATTTTTTTCCCGAAAAACAGCAGGAGAGAAGCATGCATGATTTAAACTTTGCATGTTTTCAATTGACGAAGTCAAGAACCCAAACCACCCAAAAGTAGAAGTGGACAGCAGATTAGTTTTTTGTGCTTTTTTTTTTTTTTTTTTACCCCCCCAATCCCCATCTCACAGAATGTGCTGTACAGTTTGGGGACATCATGTCAGCGTTTCACGCGCCACGCTTCGAGGCAGTTTGCACAAGCGAACAAACGCAAATTTGGGCTGGCGCTCACCTTTGACGGCGTGGACCATCTGAGCGTGGAGGGCGGCCGGGACGATGGGCTGGGGCAGATCCTGCAGGTATCTGCGCAGGCCGTCGCACAGGGCGGGCAGCTCCAGCTGGTCCAGCTCGGCGGCGGGAGGATCTGAAACGCAGCGGCTTGGTTTGTGAGAAAACCGCAAGCTCTTTGAGTCGCCAACGTCATGCGTGTGCAAACACAAAACCCCTTTTATTTTCTGAAACTTCCTCTGTGTGTGTACTGGTCTCGTTTTGCTGACTGGAAAGTTACAAGGTTCTCACACACACACTCAAGCTGATTAGGACAGGGGAAGTGGAAAAAAATACCCAAAAACAAAACATTCTTACCACAATCATAATACTGCCTGACTTCGAGTCCACCTCCAGCGGTGAACGTTCGATACAGAGTTGGGTTGTCCACACCTGTCAAAAGGAGAACACGGACGTCACCCCGTGTGGTTCTGCCAAACTGGTCACCGATCGACAGAGTCAACTGGGTCATGAGGGGGAAGGCGGGTTGTCATGGCAGCCTCACCTTTCCTCTCGATAGCTTCCAGGAGTCTGGTCAGCAAAGGCGGGGCGGTCTCGGGGAGGAAAAACTGCTCCGTCAAGTCGGCCAAACAGACGCCTGAGGAGACAAAGGTCAACAGAGGGAAATATTAAAATCAGTGGGTTCGTATCAAACAGACGTGACATCATGGTATCTAGGGTGACTAAAATATCACGAGGCAGCAGCCTCGTGTAAACGAAGCCCTAAAGATCAGTGATCAGCTAGAAAATTTAATTTGGATTGTGGCAACCTGAATACAGACGTTCTAATAGTCCTTTTAACAACAGCTTTACTCTCAGCAATAGAGGAGTTTCACAAGACTTGTGGCTCTCCGCAGCTTCTACAAACTTATTGCAATTTCTCACTGTAATGCTCTCCTTTCTTGCGTGAAATCCCCTAAAATACATCGAAGTTTGTGGCTGCGTGTTCAAGGGACCGTTTCTCTCTGACTGAAAACACAAAAGCTCTCAGGGGATTTCAGTTGGCGTAGCAATTCTCAAGGTGCACACTCATGGATTGTTTCTCCGTTTTGCGAGATCGGGGTTATTCCTGCAGTTTTCACACTTGCGTTTTCAGAAAGGCTTCTCGCAACTCTGTGTCAAGCTAACAAAAATGCAAGGAAGTCTTTAGTCTGGCGCCACAGTTTAATTTCTCCCAAGAAAAATGACGTTTGACACTCTAAACAATAACAAAAATACAGATAAGTCAGATGGCGGTGATTCTTCTGAACCAGCTCAGGTGTTTGACCAACAAACCACTCAGAGGCTTCAAAGGCGGCAGGTACATGGCCGGAGAACGCCTTTCAAAAGGTGAAAAGAAAAGTCTGATTCAAGAGCAGGAGGGGCCGAGCGCTCAAGTCAGTGTTTGGTGGGTTAAGGAACTAAGCAAATATCCTGTGACATGAGGTTAGCCAGGTCTCTGGGTATTTTAGTTCTTTACTTATTTTGCCTTTAGAACTTTGCAGCCAGGTGCGGACATGAAAGGATGAAGTATTTGGCCGGGGTTTTTATTTGGATTTTGTAAAGGCGTATTTTGAAGAAAAAAAAATAGAAGTAAAAAGGGATTTTTCCTGAAAGGCTCGACTGTTTCAACACCAAGACTCTGGGTCGGTGAATGGAACCTTTCTCCAAACTGTATTTTCCTTCCTGCCCCTCTTAAAAAAAAATAAAAATTGTTAATTTAAAAAAAAAAATTTGCCTTTAAAAGAAGAAAACGAACAAGTGCAGCTCTCAGTAATGCATGATAATTATTAGAGAGGCTTTGCTTACATCCCACGAATGCGAGCGGGTCGGGGAGGATGGGGGGCAGAGGGGTTCAATCGGGCGAATAATGAACGGCTTCGACCGAATCCACATCCTGAGACCAGAGGGGCTGGTGGGTTGCGTGTGAAGAAACTGGATTACTCAAGTCCCTCTGACCACATAACACACAAACCTTCGTTGAGGACAAGTGGTCATCTGGAACACATTACTGGAAATGCAAAACCAATGGGACGGGGGAAGCGGAGGGAGGGGGGGGTGGTTTCGGAGAAGTAGCAAACTTTTAGATGGAGCAAAGTTTCCCTAAATAAAGATGGGAGACATGAGGTGCCTCCATCTCTCACCTTGGAAGCGTGAGCTTCACCCCCTTCCTCCCCCCGAACAACAAGACATCAACACGGATCTCCTCCCGCGGCCAACCTCGTCTTTCCGGGAAAGGAAACCCTAACCCGGCTGCTTTCCCTCAGATCAAACCCATAAAAATAACAGATCAAAAGAGGAGAATGAGTCGCTGAATGCTTAAACAGGGATCCAAAACCTTTCCAAACAAAGTTGCAGATGCGCTTTTCCTGCATATTTTCACGGACAGATCTGCTCCAGACAACGTAGGGCGATAAGTGCTACAACGAGACGGATCTTCAAGATGATCCAGCATCCCGTGTTTATTGGGGGGGGGGGGGTCATGAGTGGCACGGCACACTGGAGATAGAGTTGCTTCTTAGTACTGTCAACGGCATGACGGTTTTGGCGTCCGTAGAAACGTATTGAGTGTCCGGGAGGCAAAACATCGCAGAAATGCTCTGAGCAATCGCCGACGATTCCTGAGACTATCCGATGATAGACGAGCCTGTGTTGGCCATGGCTTGTAACCAGGGAAACCCAAAGAATATGCTCTGTTTATTTAAAGTTTGATAATTGCTCTAGCAAAATAAATTTTCCCAGGGTACAGACACAACCGGTTTAATTATTTTTACGACCGTTTTCTTTGATGTGTCGACATCTTTGCTCAGGAGGACGGATCGGTGCCACCAGCTGGCCTTCTGAATTATCAAACCCTTCTGTGGTGAAAATCCTTCTGTTGATGCATAATTTATAATGTTAATGTTGATTGTTGGAAGTGTTAAGTAGGTCATTTTTTTTTTTTTTTTTGGTATTTCTTGTGATGTATGAAACAGGTTGTTCTTGTAAATGACTCAAGAGATTTTTCATGCATAATAAATAAAGCATTATGTTACATAACATTATTTCACTTCACCTGTATAAACGAAATAAATAGGATTTGATTCCCACATTCAGTATAATAGATATTAGTGCAGTGGTTCCCAAAGATTTTCTTCTGGGCCCCCTATGGATCATAATAAAATTTCCCCTCTCCCCCCCAAAAAAACCCCAACTGGGCACACATTGTTCAACCAGACACAAACCTATACACTCATTTTGTTTTCAAACTCCACTGAAGTTTATTTCACACTTCAGGTTGCAACAAAACAAACTACAAACCGTCTTTACAGTGAAACACTTTTGTGTAACTGTCCCCCCACCCCCATTCGTCCATACCACTTCCCGCACCGACCCTGCAATGCCACTGCGCCCCACGCTTTGGGAACCACTGGATTAGTGTAACCTGTTTGTCTTGTAAAGTGTGGTTAGGTGTCATGTTTTTTGTGAAGTCGGTGCTTTAGAATTGAACCAAACTGAACTGAAAGTTAGTTCAGTTCACTTCATGCATACATTCTAACTGCTAAACGTATCAAGTTTTGTTATTTCAATTAGAAGAGATCATTTTCTTCTTCATTCAGACAGATTAAATAGTTTCATGGCAGCACGGTCTGAAACTTTATTTAGCTTTTTGACGAGAGACTGTTTCTGCGGCAACTTGGAAAAGAATAGCAAGGCGACGGTGGCCTCCTAAACATGCCTCTACAAGTGTGCAAGTTTGGCCTCAGTCAATCAGCAGTCAGTCAGAAAGACAGACAGACCGAGGAAGTCTGTGCAGCTGCCACTCGTAGAGCTGCGGTGTGCTGCAACGGGGGTTTAAGTGGGGGGTACAAACTCACCGGCTCAAGTGGTATGTCTGCAATGATCAAAATGTAGACTGTGGGCAGAGGGAGCCGTGAACTCACTAAAGATAGCTCACTAGTTGGGATAAATTTAGAGAGTCTGCTCTGGTAACTACCATTTTCAGGTTCCTCCTGGTTTGGAAGAGGTCGAGCTACGACTCAGGAGTTGAAATCAGAAGACTAGTGCAACAGCTGAAACAAGCGGCTGTGCAAAAGAAAAAATGTTCAAAAAGATGTTCAAGACTTCACTGGAAACTAATATGACATGGAACATACCGCTTAGAATTTGTTTTAACCACACACAAAAAAATTATGCAACTGTGATGCACAGTAGAGGATATAAAAGGCAGACAATGTCTCCTCCTGGTGGAGAGAAGATGCAATGCAGAAGAAAAAGAACCAATAAGATCATCCTTGCTAGAGGGTGAAAATTAACCCTCTGTGTGCATGTGTGAAGACTCATCACTAATCACCATTTTTCTAAAGCCAAATTCACCATGAAAAGTCTTATTTAAAATAGAAGAACGGAATAATAGGGCTATATATCCCAGAATGCATTGATACCAATGTTAATACCAACAGCTTTTGAGTTAAGATACAAATTTTATTACGTTTTTGCAAGATTAACGTACAAGTTTAGAACCCCATCTGGTATGCACGTCAGACAGTCATACCAGACACCGTCAGATCAGATAGCAGCTTGGTTTTACAGCTCTACAGCGACAGAGTGAGCTATAATCTTGGATGTTTTGTTTGACCACAACGGTTTTTAAAAGATATGCTGCCTCTGAGTCGTGTTGAAGGGGCGTGCTGCTGCGCGCTAATGGCTACAAGGCTGTGCATTCAGTAGAAGTGTGCAATGCTGTGTGAGCCAACAGGAGGAAGGAAAACATGTGGGCTGAAAATAAGTGTTTAGAAGGAGCAGAGGTTTTTTTTTTTTTATGCATTTATGCAACGCATGTCTGTTTTAGAGCTGTGCATAAACCGTTTTGGTGGAGCTTCTCTGTATCTTCCAGATATTGTCTTGCTCTAATCTCACCTCTGTCCTATTGCTCTCCTTCCAAGTCCACCAAACACACACACACCATCCCAGGCTTCATTTCCTCTCCCTCCTAATCCTCCTGACAGACACTGACTGACTCCGGTAAAGAAGATTTGCCAGTTCAGACTTCAGTCCTTGCACACAATCAGGTAATGAAACGTCCATGCACACGATTCCATGTTATGTCTTGAGTGGATTTACCCTCTAATGCAATTTGGTGTGTGTGTGTGTGTGTATGTGTGTTGTTGGTGGGGAGTGTGGGTGGCGAGAAAATATTAAATTTACAGCAGTGATCTTATTGAGCTTCAGAATCACATTTCAGCCCAGGACAGCAGTTTCAACACACAATGGGTTCATGTGAAAGTGTTCCTGGAAGCGAACGTAACAAACAAGCTGGGGGGGGTGTAACCGTGTTAGCATGTTAGTACAGTTCCCTGCAGTTCGGCAAACATTGAAAGAATAAGATGAATGTCTATTAAACATGTTTTTATTCTAATCAGATCTCGGAAACAGCGAGGAGCCAAAAATACATTTAAATCCAGCTGGAGGCCAACGGATTTATCACAGTCAGGCTCTCAGGACGCAAGCTAAGGTTTACCAACATTTCAAAGACTTAAAGGGCCGGTGTAATGGGTTTTCAAGCACATAGTGCAATTACCAGTGTTACTTTCAGTTCTTATAAAAATAATGTATATATCAAATCAGACTTAAAACACCTTGAAATTGGGCTTCTGTCTCTTTAAGAAGCTCCTGCTTTTTCTGACACACCGCCTTCAGGAAGTTATTCCGACATTAAGTAATTAACAACATTTTACCAGCGCTTCGCTGAAATGTAGCTCCTATAATGAACTCAGCAGATGCACAGTTCCACCAGGTGTTTGCTAATTGCTGCTGGTTAGTCTGAAGGAACTGAGTGTTGAGGTGGTCCTCTGGCTCTGGAGCTCGGAAACTGCAGCTCTGGGGCGGAGCTTTTTGGAGAAAGGCAATGTTTGGTGAGACAAAATGTTTAGTCAACCCTGAATGGTTGCCACGGGAGATTCAAGGACTGTTCAAACATCCAAGAAAGACTCATAGTAAACCTCTCAATAAGTTTTTCTTTTTTTGAGGTTGGTATATTGTCATATAAAGCTCAAAAAAGTCAATTTTACATAATACTGCCCATCAGCCCAAGGAAAATCAACTATTTCTTACAAATGGCAAAGAATAAATCAGTAAAACTAGTTATCCGCCAGTGTAGAGCTGCCGAGGCGAGAGTTAACATTTTATTTTCTGGTCACATTCTCTACTGCTACCGTAATCAGCATTTAACACAATATGGATTCATCACAGAGCTACTAATCAGTCTTCCGTGCAATCTAAAGCATCAATACACTGCTTGCATTACTGCAACAACAAAGATCACACCATGCCCATGTGCTGTTCTCCATCTGCTACTGACTTGGATGATGGTAACAATGTGTGACTTTTCCTTCGGGGGGTGGAATAAAAAAAAAAAAATATAGCCACTGCCAAAGTCACTAAACACCATAATTTACAAGAATTGATAAAAAACATAAAGTGACTGTGTTGAATGGAGCAGCTGTCAGGCTGAATGCTAAAGAGGCCCAGAGAAGGAGAGCTGCATTAGCTCAATCTGCTGCTATGTGGAGGACCGACCCATCCAAACACCCACCAGTTTCCTTCAGTTGCACTTTTTAGCAACATTCAATAAGCACAAATAAAACTTGTGGGCTTTTTTTTTTTTTCTTTAGATAGTTTTGGTAATGTGCCAATGCGACAGACGGCGTTGAATATTTCCTCAAACAAGCCCGAGCATGCCCGCCGAATCTTGTGACAGCATGCAGAGCAGCAAGCAATCACTGTCGTCCTCCAGTATTTACACCTAAACTGAGAACTAGCAATTTATATGCAACTTCGGTGGTGACCTTTGAAAAAAATAAAAATAATAATAAAAAAAAAAAGGTTCCACGTGAGGCCACTCCGTGTTCCTTCCACTCGGCGGGCCCAAACACATGCATGTTGTCTTAACTCAGAGGCCCCGGCAAAGGAGCAACACTTTAATGTTTGTAAAAAAACAGAGAGAGAGGAAAAAAAAAAAAAAAAGAGGTAGTGAGCTGGAATGAGCCGGAATAGTTTCCCAGCCCTGCCCTCTTCTCCTCTCCTCTCTCCACATCTGCTGCACTCATGTAAACTCCCTCCTCCCCCCGTGGCTCAGAGAAGAGAGGCCCCCTTTCTAAGCCTCAACTCTCCACCTCCTTTGCCCTCGCAGAGCTGACTGTAGGCGCTATGAAAACATTAAAAAAAGGGAGTAGAAGGAAAGAGAAGAAGAAGAAGGGAAAAAAAAAAACTGGTGTAGGAGGAAAGGAGTTGGATCCCCTCAGTGGTGGGCGATAAATCACAAACACTCTGGGAGCAACAGGACCCTCTTCAAAGAGCCCTTGAGCATGGGTCCTCCCATAGCCCCCCTCTGGCTACCCTACTCCCCTCCGCCTAGCACAACGCTCTCGCTCTTCCTCCTCCCCCTCCTCACCAACCTCAGGGCGGTACCTCCCCTCCCCGTTCCTCTCCTCGCCCGGGACACAGAGACTTTTCTTCTTCTTCTCCTCCCTGCACTAAAATTCTCCACTCGCTCTAGGCTCAACCCTGCGATGCAGCCATTCAAACGCCCTGCTGCCCCCCCCAAACGCACCCCGGCAAAGAATTTCACAATCGCACCACAAAAAGAGCAGAAACTGGAAACCTGGCAACCGTGGCTGCTCTTTAGGTGCGCAGCGAAGTTTGAGCCGCCGCCTCCTTCAAAAAGCCAAAAAAAAAAAGAAAAAAAAAGCAGAGACCGGTTTTAATTGCGCTTCATAGTTGCGGCCGGCGCATCCCCCCGCCCTCCCCTCACACTGCCGAAACATAAAATCTCACCAAGGTTTTTTTTTTTTCTTTTTCAAATATCTTGGCACACTTGAAATAAGAAAGCTAACTGAAAAGTAATGTTTCAGTAAGATGCAGCAGTTTGATTAAAGTGAAACATTTCTTAATATTGATGAAAAAGTGACAGCATTACACTCATGGGAAAAATGTCTTGCTGTCAGTGAAATAATCCTCCTGATTTTCATCAATATTGAGGAATTATTGACTTTAAAAGAGCTCCTATAGCTGCTGAAAGGTTATTTGTGGAGTATTTGAAACACCAAGAAATTTAAAGTAGAAACTAGACATGTTAAGATGGTAAGATTTTGAGTTTTTGCATCACGTTACGAACACTTCTAATGTTAACAAGTAAACTGTGCAAGTTTCAGTTATAAAGTAACTAAAAACTGAAAGTAACCAGGTAAGAAAGTGAGCAACGAGGGGGGAGAATGATAGAGGAAAATGTTCCTTTTGTGTTGGTTTTGGTTGGACTGAACACTGGGTGCTTTCTCCTCACATGCTCAATCGGTGACATTGTGTTGTTGTGATAGCCACAAATTCAGTCCAACAACAGACACTCTGTGCAGCATTTTGCTTTTTTTTCTTAGGAAAAGAAAAGAAAAAAAGTCCCAAACTTTTCATATTCGACACTTGTGGTTTTGCTGCTTCGCCGTTCGCACTCTGTGGATCGCAGGACAAAACCAAACACGCCAAATGACTAAAACACAGTTAAGAGGACTGAAAAGACAATGACTAAATAATGAGATCATTCATTGGATTCTTCTGGCATTAGAATTCTTGTGGGATTTTTTTCCCCTCGTGTGATGATGTTAGAAATAAATTAAGTGAACTTTTGGCTGCAGACGAAACACGGTGGTGGCAGCGTCATGCTACTAAACCTAAATTCAAGTCAGAATTTGTGGCAAAGTTTGGAGAGATATTGGTGTTCAGACATTATCTGAGTGAGTTTGTTTTTAACAACACTGTCAATCTCTGCTTTTGTATAACTAGAAGAAGCATGTTCCTAACAAAAAAAAACAAACAAACAAAAAAAACAGCAGTAGCAAAAGGTGCTTTAAAAAACTATCTGCATATTTCACACTATTGCTTTAAGTTTATGACATAAATACCAATTATTGACTGTTGGTAAGAAAAAAGATTGGTAGGTTATAGTTACATTAAAATCAGTCTAGTGTTTACAAGACTGTTTTTCAGAGTCTTGTAAAAACAAAAAAAAATCCTGAGAAGAGCCTATGATTGATTGAATGTCCTGATACCTCATCAAAAAAAAAAAAAAAAAGGGCAACCTGTTTAAACAAAAAGACAAAAAAAAAAAAAAAAACTTATTTTTTCCTTCTTTTTGCTTCTACTTACAAATCAGCTTGCCTGAACATGTTCACATCTATAGATCTGAGCATTTTTCTTAGCACTGATAAGGACATTCCAATCTCGCACGATGGAGATTGACAAAAACAGATGACAGCCACTGTCCCTCTGGCAACTGGAGTTTTGCTCTTTTGGATTCTCATTTAGGGCTAAATTCAAGTTCGCACTTGTACGTTAAAAAAACAGAGGCTCACCTTGATCCGAGTCGGAGTCCTCTGCCTTGAAGGAACCTGGAGCTACAGGTAAGGGTCTGAGCGGCCTCGGTTTGGGCGTCGGTGGCGAGATCCACTTCTTCCCCACGTACTCCACGTACGTCCCGGGGAAGTCGCCCTTCTCCTGCGTGGTTTCGTTGAAGCCCGGCAGCCAGCCGATCTTCTGCGGTTGTTGCTCCAAGCCATCGCTGTAACCGAGGGCGACTAGGGCGCCCTTGCTCACAAGCAGGATGTCCCCCACGTGCAGGTCGATGTCCTCCTCCCGCTCCTTCTTGTACTCGTACAGCGCTCTGTACTGGTATCCTTCCACGCTCATGTTGAAAGGGGGTCGATTTATTGTTTTGTTTTTTTGTGACTTTTTGGCTACCGAAGACTGAACGGAGACGGAGGTCGTCTAGCTCGTCTTCATTCTCTCACAGATCCGGTCTGACGTCGCCGCTCTGCTGTGCTCCTCATGCGTCGCCGCGTGGCGCGTACCCATCAGTGAACGGCCCGCAGTCGTGACGTCGAGCGTGCCTTCCCAGACCTGAAAGCTGAGAGGAGAGGCCATGTTGGTCACAGTTTCACCAGACGGCTCCTGCCAACGCCACGCGTGCGCAGCGTAACCGTTTTAGCCAAGCGTCTGAGAAACCGTAAAAGTGGCGGTTAAAGAGGCAGATGCAGCGTGAGGTTCTTCGCAGTTTGATAAATGCGCCACGGCTTTACATAACGGGGGGTTTTAAGTTTACAGGATGTAAAAGCTTGTGTTTAAACTAAAAAAAAAAAATCTCAAAAGTACAGGAAGTTACTGTATTCGGCCTCAGAAACTGTTTTCATTAGCTGTGCCAAGAAGAGCTTGAAATGAGTTAGGGGCAAATAAAAACAGTCTAAACTGATTGTGCCTCTTGGTTTAAATCAGTTGAGATGTAAAGGAACTGGAGTTAAACTTTGAAACATTGTGAAAGCTGAAATGACTGTATTGATCGGTGACGCTACTAAAGACTGGACACATAGCTCTTTTTGTTTTATTGTTTATGTTTTATAAAAGCTGCATAAGAAATATAACTGCAGCCATTACAAAAACAATACCCGAGTAGGATAGTATATTTACATTTTTTATCCTGTCATGCTCAGCATATCTGTAACATACATATCAAGCTCGATGGGCTTAACCTCTTTCCAACTTCCACGTTTCATGTATGATTTTTTTTTCCAGTTGATTTGAGCTTAAATATCACATTGTAAAAACAAAAAAAAAAAACAAAAAAAACATCTGCATAGCTGCTAATATGTCTCATCTACATTGTATGTGAACCAGCGTCAGCCAGAAACGTTTCCAAAAGATACCAAATTTGACGCTTTTATCAACAACTGATGAAAAGCCTAGGAGCCTACCGTCAGCCAGCAACAAGTGGGGAAGGGGGAGGGCTGCATTACGCTATGCATCCTGCAGCCAGAAAAAAAAAAAAAAAAAAAAAAGCTAACTAGCACTTTCTCTGGCATTTACACTTTAATTGCCACAAAAAAAAATTACAGCCTTTTAGAGTATGGGTAGACATATTTGAATTATGGCATTCTGACATTGTTGCAAATATGTGGATAATTTCAAGATTTTTAAAGTGGTATTGTTCAAAATGTTGGTAGGATTTCTATCATGATTCCTTACATTATGTATAGAAGACATAGATATACATATGCTGTTTGGACACAGATAAATGTGTGGGACGATAAAATAAGAGCTATTGGAGCAAACATGAGAAGGGACACATAAAGTAGAATGTACTTTAGCTTCACAGAGATTAAGATAAATTATTGCTTTTTAGATGTCAGATAATGTCTTCAGTTAGTTTCTTTACCGTCTTTGTTTTGTACCTACGGATGATGTGTAGTTTTCTGTGAAAGCTATAAAAAAATGTTTCCAATTGCATTTTACTGCATCTACCACTGGTTCACACAATAAGCACATAAAGGGCTGTTCTATAATGTCTTCAAAAGTTGTACAAAATGTTCTATGCAAATAAAGATTTCATCTGATTTGCATAAGCATCCCACAGACAAAGTAGAGTAAGGAAGTTTTTGTTTTGTTTGCGAAATGGTAAAAAGGACACGAGCCATTTTATTTTATTTTTTTAAAGAAATAACTAAGTTAGAAAAAAAAAAAGTTTTTTGGGTTGCTTAAAATCCTTCATGTGTACATGCAATTTTTTTCTTTTTTTTTTTTTGGTGCCACAGAAATATCTCCAGGACAGACCTTGTCATCTGCCAAGAAGATAAAGAGTGTTAAAAGTGAGTGATTCACTGCACTCCACACTGCCTTCTTACTACGAACCGGTTTTTAATGGCTCCTCTTTACCGTCTGTGGCATGCTGAGCTGCACGGCTAACATTTATAACACGGTTCCTCTCACATGTGCCTTATCGCCTTCCTAATCTAGAAAACACATTGATAATGACCACAAGCGGCTCGGCTGGAGAGTTGGCGAAACGTATGGATAGAGTACCGAGTCGCTTTTGGATAGAGAAGCTGCAGACAAAATGTTAACGGAGTAGTTCGCTAGCTAAAACGGGCAAAAAGAATGAAGGGAGCGAAAGAGAGAAAAAGAGAGAGAGAAAAAGCTGCGTATGAAAGTTAAGCAACGACAGAAAACAGCAAGAGCGCAAGGCAACTCCTTTTAAGAAACATTAACAACGTAAATAGTCGACTTTTGCTCATAAGAACCGAACATTTTAGCTAGTTAATTCAAGGAGTTCGGAGAGCAGGCACTTACCGAGGGGAGTATGCTATTCTCCCGCAAACGGTTCCAGAGAGTCCTCCTCCTCCCTCCGCGCAAAATGGCTTTTAACTTCGAAAAACTACCAGCGAACGGAAGCCCAAACGCATCCTCTACCTGCCTGCTTGAAAACGACGAGTCCCTCGCGACGGTCTAAATCCGATTTAATGACTAGAACAAAGTGTTACGACACACACTCAGCCAGGCGACATAACGGCGCAGCTCCCCGTCCCGAACAAATGTTCCCTTCAACGTAGCTCCCCCCCATCCCCCGCCCCTCTTGGCCCAACGAGGGGGCGAGACCAGGCGTTGACGCTGATTGGTCGAAACAGCTGTCAACCAATGGTGTCATGCAATTGGACCAATCCGGTTCCCGCGAGAGCCGACACTCCCCCTTCTATGTTACTCTCGTAGGCAACATGGAGCGCGTATAGAAATTACATAACTACAACTCGTAGACCCAAAGTTGTGCGGCATTGTCATTGTAAGCTAGAAGCACAAAGCAATATTATTATTACCTTCGGAAGTTATGAGAGGGTTTGCAGATTCTGTGTGGCAGGGAATAGATGTGAATTTTTACAAGTAAAATGAGTCATATATATATCTATATATATCTTTATCTATATCAGGGGTGTTAAACTCCAGTCCTCGAGGGCCACTGTCCTGCAGTTTTTCGATGTGCCACAGGTACAAAACGCAGGAATGAAATGGCTTAATTACCTCCTCCTTGTGTAGATCAGGTCTCCAGAGTCTTGCTAATGACCTAATCATTCTATTCAGGTGTGGTGCAGCAGAGGCACATCTAAAAGTTGCAGGACATCGGCCCTCAGGACTGGATGTTGACGCCCCTGATCTATATCATAGGTAGGTAGAAAGAGAGATCTAAAACAAGCTTAAAGTTCAGGGTAACATGAAGCATACAAGTCTAGCCAAAAAGTTTAATTTAGAGCTTATTCAACCAAAGCACCCAATTTGACAATTCTCCAACCTCTGAAGTCTTCACAGCACATCTCTGGATATACTCCTAACACCTCCATCATGTGAAAATCCAATAAAATACAGCAACAATTGTGGAAGTGGGAGGAGACCAGTAAATCACATTGTAAATGTTCCCATTTCACCCCAGCTCTCCCCACCCCAAATCTCTATAAATCTGGATGGTTCCGTTTTCATTGCATTTATGATTGATAAAAGACAATCCACAAGTAAAGAGCCAAGCACTGCAAGTTTATTGTTTTCACTCTTTTCTGCCAATCATTACATGTTTTCAGTGTACACAGTCTGAAAATGTTACAGAGAAACCATGTGAGGCTCATGACCGTGAATGTGGGTGGCCTAATTAAGGCAGAGAGAGAGAGAGACAGAGAGAGAGAGAAAGATTGCTTGCAGAAATACTCCCATACTATCCTGTCTGAACTGTAAGCAGCTTTGTATCAGAGTAGGCCCCTTTAAGTGTTCACCAGGCAGTCAAAAGAGGAACAAGAATGGCACACAGCAGTATTGATGGTGTTGAAACAATCAGCAAAGTAGGAACTTCAAACTGTTGGTGTGGTGCCTTTGGAAACCCAAATCACACTTCTGATGTCTTCTCTGAGCCACTCGAAATGCAGAAAACTAGCTTTTTTCTTCAAGGTGAGCTCCGTTCTACAAGTTGGGTTTTCAAATAGCCAAGAAAAAAAGTGTTTGGGCAGATATCTCTAGAATAATAAACTGAGCTACAGATGATGGAGTGATTATTTTGGCCTCCAGACCACACAGTATAATCTCCACCTCCGCCAGCGAGAGTTTACCCCCACCCCACCTAAAATAATCATGCTCGGATGACCCATCTGCTGCTCTGTGGATATACACAAAATGCAACTGTGATCTCTGTTCCCAGACAAAACATTTATTGGATTTGCCCTTTCTGTTTTTAATATTGTCTGCAATACAATACAGGATTATGGATAAGTGTTTCATAAACTCAGTACCCACTATTACTAAATATGAGAAACCACACAGCAGTCATTTTGGAAAAAGCTCGGTACACTAAAATCAAAATATCAAGGAATCTCACATGGCAACTGAGGTCACTCTGTGTTATTTGGCAATCGTAAATCCACGCAAAGATCACACGTGGAGTTCCTCAAGGCTCCGTTCTAGGGGCGCTTTCATTCGACATCTTGATGATCTCTGTAGCTCAGAATATGGGGAGCTATTCCATCTCTTACCATAAGTATATTGATAACGCAGAATTTTATACTGTTTGTTATCACGTGACAACAGACCTCGAGAGTCAATTCATTTAGAGTTTCTTTCAACTTAACGCTGCAACGTTTTCCCACAACAACAGATTGCTGCGATGGGGTCTTTACCCGTCTCTTCAAATAAAAAATAGAAAATCCGTCAAGCAATTGTTACGCATTCAAAATGCTGCTGACGGAGTCCTGAAAAACATCAGGGCCATCTCACACTAGTCCTCCAATCAATGCAGTGGCTCTCTGTTTATAAAATGATAGAATTTAAAATCTCTTTGCTGGTCGACAGCTTTATCGTAGTAATGTACAAAGTGGGAAGTGGTCTTATACTGTTTGCAGGATGTTGTGCAGCACAGTCTGAAGTAGGTCAACAGAAAATGGTGTTATAAATTTTGCAAAAGGACTTCTGTCTTTCACTCACAAGACCTGGCAATAAAAATGAGTGCCAAAACGATTCGTTTCATTCAATGTGGCATTCTTCTGCTGAAACCTTTGAGAGCTGGGTTTCTCTTTTCTTCCAGAATCCATCAAAAATAATTTGGCTTTGTAGAATAAAGTGCTTTGTGGGCTGTCAGATGGCAGAGTTAAGCTGTGGCTGCCTAGCGGTGGTTTCCTTTCATGTCGTGACACTGGATGCGCCTCTTGTACAACTCCTTCTGTCAGCATTGTGCTCCTTAAGCCAACGTCCTTTGAATTCACATATTAGTTCAGTCTGTCCGCCTCTTTGGTTTTACTAATCCCTCTTCATTCCCTGTTCATAGCTTCTTTTATGGTTTTGAGCAGGCCGAGAACTTTCACGTGGACTACCCCATAACGTCGACCGACATGAGATGAACTTCTGACACATCACCAAGGGCTATTCAAACAAACCGCTCCCCCCTTCAAAAACGAGGGAAAAAAGATACTTCCTTTTAACGCTTTGGTTCCTTTTTTTAACACTGGAATAGATTTCTTTTATTCATGCTGGTTTGCTGCATCATCCTACTTTTGCTTAGCAGAGTTTTGAAATCATAAACAGTTATGCAATGACATGTGTCATTCATAGCTTTCAAGAAAGCTGAAAAACTAACCCTAAAGGTGCTTTCCTGTACTTTCCACCACGGTCTCTGAGACAGCTGAACGTGACATGAAACTGAACATAATCAGAATTATATTTTTAAAGTCTTTGGGGTTTTTTCTTTTTGCCGAGGTTAAAACTGAGTCAATAGAATACAACCTTGTAAAATCGTCCTATTTGTCCTACGCAAGTCTCATACCGTGACTTAAACATTGGCTCCAGATGAACATTCTTATACAGGGAAGTTATGGGAAAACTCTCCCTCTGGAAAATGTAAACAAACAGGTTTGAAACAGCAACAATTCTCTCTCTCTCTCTCTCTCTCTCTTTTTCTCTGACCTTGGTATGACGACTCGTATTCATTCAGACTTCTCAGGAAACACTTGACCTATGACTACGGGTGAGAGCTGAGTCAGTTGTAAGGGAGAAAAGAAGAAGAGAATGGCGAGAGACAGAGAAACGACATGAAGAGAGACTGATGGACAATGAGTCACTGACCAGTCAACGGACTGGGCCAAGAAGCCCAGCACTATGGCAGCATTTTGGGATTTCCAGTTGGAACCACAAATGCAATGAGTGACAGACAAGAAACTGCAAACGTCAAAGTACTCCAAATTGTTTAGATGCAGAAAGCATTGCTACAACAGCCGCTGGGTGGATGTCTAATGGTACGTTAAGCTATGAAGCAATCACAGCCCTCTCTATCAGCTGCAATTGAACTGAAAACAAAACAAACAACGAAAGCATCATTGTTGAGTTTGTGGAAATCTAAAGTCTATGAAAATGCAGAATAAAGACCTTTTCAAAGCAAAGATTTGATCTTTGATGTTTTCCTGAGGTAATCTTAAAACCTCACCCTGTCTTGTACTAAAATCAGTACCGTGTCTAGTCTTAAGAGTTTTAGGTATCGTTAAACCCTTCGAGTCAGTGAACCCAGTAGTCACGTTTTTAGACTGTCGGAGGAAGTCGCCGTATCTGGAGAGAACCATGAAGAAAGAAACCAGACGAAATTTCTAATCCAGGACATTGGTCAATCCTGGATTGTTTTTATTCGTTTTAGTCTTGATTAAGCCTTCAGCTAGACAGTTTCTCAGACTGATTATGGTTCGGTTCTGAAAACGAGGAACGGCCAAACACCCAGCAGCTTTCTACCCCCACCTGCGTCCCAGTGCTGTTTGATGGGGTTTAGATTTTGGATTCTGTCGAGTTTATTTGCATTGCACCCTTAATGTCAAATGACATCATCAAGCAAAATACGCATCAAATACATTGATCAACGTTTCAAAGGCAGCTCTAAATATGTGAGTTTTTAGCCTTGATTTGAGGCTAAAAAACATCAACCCTGGTTTGCCTTAATTTCTTAATGTGTTTAAGCTGATTTCCAGTTACCCGGAAGTTTGTTCCAGATAAGAGGAGCCTAGAAGCTGACTGCTGCTTCTCCATGTTTGGTTCTGGTTCTGGGGTTGCATAGTAGATACTCAACTTTAGTGTTTAGATTCCATTCTTTAAAACTGGGACAGGCTGAGGAGTTTGCTAGGAAGTTCGCGAACCTTAGCAAAGAAGTTAGCCAACATCCTGGCAAGGAAGTTAGACTTCCTGGCAAGGGGTCTTTCTCTCATATAGTTTTGTTCTCAATAATTCCATAGCCATGACTCTGTTGCACTGAAGTTTACTACATACAGACCGTTAAATGGTGCCGTTTTCTCTCTCTTTTAGCTTTTTGTGTTACTAATTATACACCCTCCATTTCTCAAACTCCTCCGTCACTTCATGAAAGCACAAGCTTTTGTTTGGACGTCCTCTGTTATAAAAGTGCAGTCTCTCTAATTAGTCATTGACTCATCACATAAACTTTTCGCTGACTTTTCTTGTGAATCATTTTTAGTGAAGGTCACATTTCAGGTGATCTCAGGCTTTACGGTAAATAAGCGTGCCAAAGCAATGGTGTTTTTGCAGAAAGTCAAAACATGAACTCCATATTAGCCCATAAAAGCTGGCATGTTTGTGGTTTAAACTTTTGGCCTTCTTTTCAGGAAACACATTTCTGACTCATACCTGGCAGAGTGTAATGTTGGAAAGTTAGTTATTGTTATCGCTGGATTTATGCAGCTCCTCCAGAGTGTTTCTCTAAATGTTGCTTTAGCCATGGTGTTCTGGTACGTCTACGTGCAACTCCATAAAGTGTTTAAAGCGTAGGATATTTTCTTTCTTTAAAAACTTAATGTTCTTCTAATGTCGAAAGAACACAATTGTATAATTACAGTGTTTCCATTAAATATGAAACGTAATTAAATGTTTTGGCTGGTTTTTTTATGATGTGGACCCTGTGTAATTGTAGCCATTGTTACGGCAATGGTTAACGGGGACTCAAATAAACAAACACAGAAAGACAGTGGAAAACGCAGCCGTTGTGCGATTTTCAGACTTTTGTGGTGAAAGATTGGTGAACAAGATAGGCTCCACTTGTAAGTAAAGTCTGTAGCTGTAACATTTCAAGGGACGTGAAAACGTTTGCAAGACGCTCTAAAACTCGAGTCCTAATCCCTCCATATAATCCCACCAATCCCATCTCTCTTGTTCAAAAGTCACACGTTTTTGAAAGTCGCCATAACCTACCAACCCAAGGTCAGAGAGCGAAAAGACAAAGAGAAAACAAAAACGAAGTTTTATGCGGCCGACACATGCGAGCCGAAAATAAATTTAAAACACCCTCTAACTTCTGCCTCGCATTAACGAGGCATCTTGGAAAAGAGCTCGGCGAGATGATTAATGGATAATGTTGGCAGGCTGTAGTGGAGACTTCTGGGAAATCAGTGACACAGAATAGGAGCCTGAGCTGTCATTTGGTGTTAGTCTCTGAGAAAAACACACATCTCCTATCTTTTCTCAAGCGGTGACAAAGATAATGCAGACTTTTTTTTTTTTTTTTTGTGAAACTCTCTTTTAAGTAGAAACTCTATTTTTCATCAAAGTGAGACTTCTTCCCCTTGCAGTTTGACGAAACTTCTCCACTCTCGCCGTCTCTTCTTCACGCAGCCTCCCTCCCCTTCCCCCCGGCAGACACGTCCCTGACCATAGAACATGTTGGTTCAAACGTCTCCTCTGCTGCACGGCTGCATGCCGTGAAGGGCCAGAGGTGGTGACATGTCACAGAGACAAAAGAGAGACGGAGGAGAAAAAGAAAAGAAAATAGACGGCATCGTGTGGGGAGCGGATGGGGGTGGGGGGGGGTGCAGCAGTGAGCCAGCCGGTGCTGGAGCGGAGGTCCCCCTGTTTGATGTGCACGCACGGAGAGGAATGACCCAGTTCAGCAGTGACATGTTTACGGCCGATGAGCACAGGGCAGTGATTTAGCTCGTGGAGATTGCACCCTTGCTTCAGGGCCCTCTCATTTTGAGCGCCTGGACTTGAAATCATTCAGGGAGATGAGACATGCCTCTTGTTGGATGGAGCCCGAAAAGTCCTCTGTCAAGTCAGCGTCTGTGTCTTCTTTGGGTTTTTTTTTTTTTTTTTTTTTCCCTTCTTCTTTTTGGTGTGTGCGCGCGTCTCTCACTTTACCACTCTTTCTATTTTTGACTTGACAGCAGAGTGACGTGGCTTAGCAATAGGTTAAAATACGCTTGCGCTTGATTTGTGTTAACTTCATCTCTAGATTTTGTCTCGGCCAGAGCACGATTTGATGTTAAGAGTCTGGTAATGTATACATAGTCACAATATAGTACTTTGACCTTTTTAAATTCTGGACCCGAGTATAAAAAAGCTAAAACTACTCCTATAACAAATAAAAACTAAAGTAATCAATATTTAACTTCAAAGGGCCGGATGTGCCAGAATGTATTGATAAAATCTCTTCTCAAACTGTTAAAATATCAATGAATTCTTAAAATTAAATATTATTGAGCATTTTTTCAGTCTCCTCCAGGATCTCTTGATTCTTTTAAGTATGTGTGTCTTTTTTTTTTTTTTTGCAATACAAATCTTTGGGCTTGTGGTACCAGTTTGGAAATATTTGCAATGTTTATTTATGATGATTGACAACATAATGTTTAAGCACACAGTGTTTAGTCTAGAATCTAGAAGGCCACATAAAAAGCTGTGGTGGGCCGGATTTGGCCCACTGGCCTTCAGTTTTGACACATGTCAGCCTTGACCTAAAATGAATTTCCAATCTGTAGGAAGACTTCAGAGCTCACAAACACTCCCTGTCTAACCTGGTGATCAAAGTTCAAACAGACCTGCAGCTCTAGATGGACAAAAAAAAAAAAAAAAAAAGCAATTACATAACCTCTTGTTATGTAATACATACGCATGAAAACCTATTCAGACTTTTAAATATGAATTGGAGTTTTTTTCCCCACACACTTCTCACTTGTGTACTACCTTATGTTGGTTAAAATAGGTTTGTAATTGTAATGTGAGAAAATATGAAATAAGTTTGCAGTGCTGTTGAGCTCATTGATGTAGTAAATGTTACTGTAAATACTTTTTTTTTTATCTTAAATGCAGAATGCATCTCATTTTTGTTACAGTTTTGGCATAATCACTGCTTTGAATGTGTTGTTCCTTCTGCAAATGGCCTATTTTTGACTCTGCGTTCTCCTGTTAATGATTAATGGATCAGCCCGACTCTTTTTCTGATCAGTCAAAACCTGAAATGCAGTTGGAAAGGAAGCAACAAATGTCTTATTTGCGGATGAAACCGACATTTCTTTTTTGTTTTTGTTTGACAAATATGGCATTTTTTTTTTTTTTTTTTACTCTCCATTATACTCTTGAAGTTGGATTCAAATTATTCTAGAACCTGGTAATATCATAAAAAAAAATGTAAAAAGTGTTTTTTGTTTATTTTATTTTACATTAAAAACCTTTCCACTCAAAGGTGAGCAAATTTTATTTGAAAAAACATAATTGTCTTTTGAGAGATCCAGTAGCTGCACAGGCAGCTTTGCTAAGTGCCTCTGCCTCCTCTAACGTAAATTATTTATTCCGGATGTGAGATAAATAGATCGGCCGTCTTTTCCAAATCATTAACTCATAAACCCTCTGATTGCTTCTCCTTCTCTCTGCGGAAACTAAAAGAAACGCGAAAAGTTTAGAAATGAGTCTCACAATCTGTCAAAAATCAGCATTTCTTCCAGAGGCGATCTCAGTATGTTTCTCAAGTTTTCATTCAGAACCAACACTAAAACTTGACACTTGAACTAAAGATTGTATTAAAAAAACCCCAACACTTAGCAGTAACACACATAGAAAATCAGTGAAGTGGAGGGCTGCTCTATGAGGCGGAAGCTGAACGGTTGCCACGGGAGATGAAAGAACCAGGTACGTTTTTGATGAGGAAATAACATTATAACATGACGTAAAGCTAAAAAAAACAACAGTCAATTTTACATGACACTACCCCTTTAAGTTAATCTTACAGGTTGTAAGTTACAGCGTTTGTCTTTTTTTTTTTTTTTTTTTTTTAAGAGATGTCAGTACTTTGGAAAATAAGCACAAACTAATAAATGACAAGAATAAAACAAGACCCGGCAAATATTTTCCATAAGTACATGGATAAAAAGTAGATAGCTAAAAAATATACAAACAGAGGTAACAGAAAATAAAACATAAATTAGACAACGATTGCTGAGGAGCGAGCTAATGTCCACCATTGTTATGCCAGCACGAGTCGGGGACGCGTCTTTTCTCATTCAGAAGATTTTCCTTTGGCCCTGGACATGGCAAAGCAAGTTTACGAGAAATAATAACTAAAAAAAAAAAGAAATACTTTAAACTTTACAAAGCAGAAACAGTCCAACCGTGTGTGTACTCCACAAGCGTCCCACAAAGACAGCGTCTGTCTTTGTTAAAGTTGAGAGAGTAAAAGAAGTTGAAAAAGATTTTAGTGGGAGAGAAGGGAAGATGAAGTTGGCGAAGCGAGTGACGACAGAAGGTGAAGGTTAAAAATCTTTTCCGGGGGATTTTCCCAATAAAGACGCCAAGCTAAGCTGAGATCCTATTCTTGAACTCCGTCTTTCACCGTCGGAAAGAAAATATTTACGAGACGTGTTTGACACCCAGACGGTTTACTTTGTCCCCCACCCCGGACTGGGACACCGCTGAAGAAGTGAATCCAGCAGGCTGTTTGGTTCTTTAAATGCATCTTGAAAGTGACCCAGAGCAAAAGCGGTTCCCGTATCCAACGGGTCAAATCTGACACGTCCATGTGCGCTCCAGTCATTAAATAATACTTGATTCCCCCACTTCAGGAGGTTGCAAGTTCAGCTGCAATAATGAATCTTAATTCTTCTGCCTGTGATTACGTGGTGTTTAAGGTCATGTGTGAGTTGCCACAGGGCCTTCATGAAAGCCTGAGCATATTCATTTTTTCTGATTAAAGCCTCTGATCAAGGGGCCCTTCCTCTATAATTACAGCCAACCCCGCTGCCTCTCTTCTTTGTGTGACCCGAGTTGTTGTCAAGGCAACAACCAAATTAAATACGTCTCCGAAGGGGAGTAAATATACCCTTGCTCTAAATATGTAATCTCGTTTGATGTGTTTGCCACAGAGCGCTCTCTCGGCGCTGGAGGAGGGAATCGCTGGCGGAAATCGGACGAGTGGAGGGCGAGCTTCTCCTTTCTGTCATCGAGGAGGGGTGCAGCGGAGTCGAATCGGGCCGGGGCTTTGGCGTGAAACACTTGGGACACCGGATTGAGAGATTGATTTTTTTTTTCAGCTGGAAATTCCTGTTTCATGGACAACAAGCGGCATGGATGTGTTCCGTGTTGAACAAGAAACCGGCAAACACAAGATGGAAAACCTGAGAAACCTGCTGATTGTTGAGCTGCCACAGAGAAACTCCAGCATAACACATTTTCTTTTTTACACATATTCCAACAGTTTTGCTATTCTTTCTATTTCCTTGTATTAGTGGGGTTTTTTTTTTTTTTTTTTCCTTTTTGTTTTACATGTTAAGCAAAATTCACATTTTCCATATTTTTCTAACTTCCATTTACAACCTCTTAAAAACTTTTAGCCAACAAATTTTTTTTTTTGGCAATAAGTTAATATTTTTTAGTGACTGGAAAATCAGCCCTTTCACAAAAAAAACAAAAACAAAACAAAAACCCTGGAGTGTAACATCACAACTGTCTTTGAATTACATTTTCTAGATGCGACATTTCATAAGTTAGTACTTCAACCCTATTCAATTTTCAAGGGATCATCCTGGGAAGTGCTCAACTCCACATGCACACACAAGCACACACGCGCACACACACGCGCACACACGCACACACACACACACACACACGCACACACACACACACACACATACACCGCTCTTTTCCTCCTGCTGACACTCAGAATCTGTCCTGCTATTTCTCACCTGCATCCCAAATTCGTCATCGGCACACAGCGAAGGTTTCAAACTGTCAATTGTCAAACTGAATTACACGACGAGGCTATAGGATGTGTTTGCAAATTGAGTTTTCCGGGAGACACCCGTCTGGCGCTGTCGTAGTTTGAGGCAAACTGTAAGAAAGGTTCCTGGAAAGACTTGGTGCTCCCGGTTTATCACCAGCCATCTTCAGTTGTTCTGCTGAAGAGGTTAGAAGAAGAAGCAGGCATGGTGGCATGGGCAGGCATTGGGGGGCATTACTCCCACACAGAGTCAGCTGTGCCCCCTCTGGACTGGGAGCTGTTTGTTGTTTTTATCTTAAAGTGACCAACTTTCTGTTATTCCTATGTCAATTTGATTCCCAAGACCTGTGCCCCCAGTCACTTTTTTCAGCAGTTAAAACCTCTTAAGCCGTCAACACATTGTAACCTGTTTTTCCGAGCTGCCTTTAAACGCAACATGAGCGCTGAGACGCTCTCGCTGTGTTACATCTGTGCGGCAGCGACGGGTTAATAACAATACAGCACCTTAAGCTTGTTAAATAGTAGCCTCCAGGCTACTGATGTTGTTTATGTTCAAAAATGTGTAGTACTTGTTACATTAAGTAACTTCTTGGGAAAAAAGGTACTTGTAAGAGTAGTTTTACTGCACTGTACGTTTTTCTACACTGTACGTTTTTCTTTTACTTGAGTAATTGCTATGTATTCATTTTACCCCCCAAAATAGGCAGATGCCCCCCTTTTAAACTCGTCAGGAGCCGGGGGTGCATCAGGCTGCAATAGAATGTTCAGTTCCAATGGTCTCAATGACATCAACAGGGATGTCATCACTCTATGATACCACAAAGGAATCTCTCTCTTGAATGTCGCTCAAGGACAGCGTTTTCTCAGACCTGCTCCTCAGTTCTATCGCGGCAGATCACTCTTCAGAGCAAGTTCGAAATTAATCGAAAAGAGCGGGATGTCGATTCCAGATATTGCACGCCTTTCAGAGAAGCAAGAAATCACCAGAATATCGACATGAAGCAACAACAGATCGCATGTGAACATGAAGCTTTTCCAGCTGAGCTTTTATGGGTCGACATGATGGACCTCAACATCCAAGTCGACTTCGACGCTGTCGTTTTCCCTTTGGAAGATGACAGCGACAGCCCCATTGAGCCGGAAAATTAATCATCAGAGATCCAGGGGAATGAAGTCCTTCCAGCGACTTTGAGAGTCTAACATCTTCGGAAGTCAAGCAGGAAACAACTCGGTCTGCTGGCTTCGAGATTACCCCCACAGTGGAAGTGGTGGAGGAGACAAGTCAACAAGTCATAGATCTCTCCAAGCAGGTAGGCGATCTTAAAAAAGAACTTTGATCTCCATGAGGAACGAGACCGAAGGATTGCATATCAGGCTGAAGTCAAATCACAGCAAGAGGAGATTCAAAGACTGGAGAAAATGTTGGAAAAATCAGAACCAAAAGCTTTCCCTTTGGTTCTGATTGGTTTTAATGAAACCAATCAAAACCAAAAGCTTACCCTTTGGTTCTGATTGGTTAGAACCAAAGGGTAAGCTTTTGGTTATTATTTATAGATGATGATATATCACACCTAACTGTAACCAATACTAGTCTATTCCTAACCCTAACATTATCTGAACATTATCTAAAACTTAATTCACATCTTACCTCTAAACGTTACCCCTGACCCAAAGCAATGAATCCATCATATCAGGACCAGATTTTGGTCCTAATAGGATGGACATAATATGACTCTGGACATGTGCTGGTGCGTTCACACTAAACGTTTTGAGCATCAGGCTCATCTGGTTTACATTCAAAGTCTCTGTGGAGGTGCGTCAAGGGCTGTTGCGGCGCGTTTGGAGCGTCTAGCGCGGCGCCATTTGAACGCTTCACATAGACTTTGAATGTAAACCAGACTCGCCTGACACTCAAAACGTGTTTGGTGTGAATGCACACCTAGAATGTTCAGTTCCTATGGTAACAATGACATCAGCAGTGATGGCATCTCGCTTTGATGCATCAAAGGATTCTCTTGAGTGTAGCACACAGACGGTTTTTTCAGACCTGTTCCTGTTTCAGACTTATAAGCTATGAAACTTTTCCACTGTTAAAATTATTTGAAGGCACAGAATCAGGTCAGTACAGGTTCACATTCTCAGGTGAGAGAGACTCGCCTGGTATAAAGTTAATTTTTCACTACTGGAATTATACTTATTAATTTAATCAAAGTATGTGTTGAATATTTGTGCATGTACTCCAACTTAAGTCCAGAGCATACTAGTTTTTTGTTGCTTTTTCCACCACGAGATGATATGCATGTAGGATATAACATAAACAGCACTATTCAGAGATGCAATGAGCTTATAGCAGCTGTGCAAATGATCTAATCGTCTGTTGATTTGCAGCAATCGACGTTAACAGCAGATATAGAGGGCTACAAAATAAACTTCAGCTTTTATTTCATAGCTGATAACTGACTGTATATTAAGCCATCTGTATACATAAAAACAGATCACAACAGCTCTTGTACAGTAGCTTTATAACTCAGCTAAGTAGAACCGCTGTCGCTCTTTTTCCTCCCGGTGCCCGTTAGTTCAGTTGCTTTACATACTTGCTATAAGTATGTAAAGCACATACTTATCGTATGTGCTTTACGATAAGTAAAGCACAAAAGGACTCACTAAGTCCTTTTGTGTTTATTTATTGAGCATAAATCCTGCAGGAGGCTAATGCTAACAAGTCCAAGACCAAGTGGCCATTTTTTAAAATCATAAAACAAATCCAGTCTCCAAACAATAAAAGCAGTTTATGCCCAAAAATTTTTTTATGGACCTTTAAACATTAGCACGTTTACTCTGGGACAGAAAATGGAGTTTGGAGGCATTGCACCAACAATCATCTTTCTGAGTGAAACGTGCTTGAAATCGAGTCTGTTAATGATTTATGATCACAACAACTGTTATATGAATGTAAAAAAGTGTAAAAATCCAAAATGTTACAGCAGTCCCAGGGAATTCTTCACTTTATTTTAACACTTCCTTGCCTTTTTGTCATATAATTACATTGAACAGAAATGCTTCAGACATTTAATTCCCAGTACATGTTTTACTCAGGAAGATTATTCTTGATGCGCGGCCTCCAGTCTCTATTTTGACTGTAAGTACTGCACATGCCGAGTGATTATAACCTTTAAAGTGCATTTTAACTCAAAGTACAAAGTAAATTTACAGCAGCATGCATAGTTACTAAAGTAATAAATGCACACGTGACAATCGTTTCAAGATCACTTAAAATGGCAAAAAAAAAAAAAAAAGGGTTACATTATTTTAAGTCAAACTATGACGGAAAACGAAGGAAGAAATGCATCTAGTGTGTTATTGCCATGTATATTTAGGCTACATGCTAAATAGGAGACAAACAAAAAGAGGAACTTTCTTCAGAACTTGATTATCTTTACCATATCCTGAAACTTTTTTTTTTAAAGGCTGATTTTAACATGACGGCAATTCATGAGAAAGATTGCTGCTTGTCAAGCAATCTGCAAAAGTAAAAAGACAACTCTCAATGTTTATCAGACAACACGCAAATCCTGATTTTCCACTCTCTCTCTTTAAGCTATGTTTGGAGAGTTTTATTAGTCTAAAGGTAATAATGATTAAAGAAAATCCCCCATTTGATTTATTTTTCTGTCCTAAATATGGCTAATGAGTCACCAAGCCAAAATAGCTTTAAGAAATACCCATTGGAGGCCCAACGCTGAGCTGCACAGTAACTACTGCTTAAAAAAATAAAAGGAATTTTGAAACGCAAAAAACACATGAGCAAGTGGAGTGTTGTAAAACGAGTCAGAGCCCAATGAGCAACCTCGGCAGAACCTATGTTTAAACTCATGAAAGGAATGTTATTTTCACCATGCAGTCCAGAAATGAGCAGCACAAACAGGGGGAATCCCAGAGGCTGCCGGACCGAAGCAGCAGATGGTAAGAGAGCCGCCGAGGGCAGGAGTTGCTGAAGGGAGTTAAAACTCTCTGACATGAAGGGAGTTGGCTCTGGAGGCCGGGCCGAAGCCTCCTGTCGTCCCAACTGGACGTTCAGTTCCCACTGAGGGGTTAGGTATCAGCGTGCAGGGGCATGATGGGAAAGGCTCTGCATTGTGTATGAGGTGGACCATCTGGCTTCAAACACAGGAGATGGGAACAGGGAGGAGCGTCCGACCGTCACGCCGACACAAACACGAGCTGATCAATAGGTGTGAAGAGTGTTTTTGAGGGTCCCAGGACGCGTTGATTCGCACATTTGTGAATCGGGGTTTAGTAGCAGAGGCAGGGTGTGACCTTTCTGGCTGAAGACATTTGGGTGTTGAACTGAAGTGGATGAGGGTCACTGAAAAAAAGTTAATTATATTTTTCCTCAGATTTTTATCATTTTGTTAATCAGAATCCTGGTTGTTATCACAGAATTTAGAGTGTAATCTAATAATTTTCATCAGAATTATAATGCTAATCTCAGAATTCTGACTTTTTCTCAGAATCCTGACTTAATCTAGATTGATTAATCTCAGAATTCTCACGTTTTCATCGGAAATATGACTTTAATCTCAGAATGCTGACATTAATCCTGTCATTTCTTCATCACAATTATGACTTTAATCTTTTATGATCAAAAGTCAGAAATCTGAGGTCAGAAAAAAGTCAGAATTATGGGATTAAAGACAGAATTCCAAGGTTAGTTTTTCTGGCATGCAGCATTCAAGTGAACAAAAATAAGACAAACTTCCTTAACAAAAATCTTGCTCTCGTCCAAATGTTTTGTAAGCTCTTTCAAGTTGTAAATTGAGGAAAGGAAACTGTCTTTTCAGCATAAAGTCAGTCATGTTTTTTTTTTTTTTTTTTTTGTTCTTTTCGGTGATATTTCTGCCACAGCACATGATTCCAACACATGCCGTGAAAGACATCACGCTCACTTCAAGTGTCGAAATTGCCATAAAACCACACAGAATCATGACCAGGTTCTCCTGGGAAGTTGGAACCTTTGGGTGGAGCTTCGAGTGAGACGGGAGAACGTAGAAATTTAAGACGGAACAGCTCCGGACGTCACATGAAAGAGGGAAGAACAAACAGCGTCAGACAAACATGCGAGTATTAATACACTAATCATGAGCTTGTCTGCTAAGCTAAATGCTAACGCCACTGGAAAAGATCCGCAAACATCTTTCACTCACATCGAAAGCAAATTTGGAGGTGCGCTCTAGATAAAAATATCTAACCTTGAAAATGTTTGCGTTTCTAATCTACTGGATTGGAATAAATTGATCACGACCCAACTGTGGGGTTACTGTTAGCTGTTTTCATGAACAACATAGAATTTCCCGTTAGTTAAATTCTAAATTGGATAATTGTGGAGAATAAGCGCTGATCAAGTTAAGAAGATAAGTTTCTTTAAGCAAAGCCACTTTCCTTATTTGGCGTCAGACTTATCTGGGCAGATCGGAGTGACACAGAGAAGGAAAAGCTTCGGAGTGCCACAGGAGAGGAGTGAGAGGTAGCAGCTCGGCTGGAAAGTTTGGTTTGGTATGTGATTGGTATGCAAAAGAAAACATCCAGCGATTTTCATTTCATCTCACAAATGATCTGTCTCATAAACTGCCACTACACTGTGACAGCTTCAAGAAATGTGTAAAAACAACATGTTAATATATTTTTGTAAACGTTACACACTGAAGCTTCAACAAATATGTCAAAAACATTTATTTTTAATGAAAGCTGCATACCCCAGTATTACGGGGGCATCTACATGGGACATGTTTTTTTTTTCTGTTCCTGTCCTGAATGATTCCTGTAAAGAAACAGCAGCTGCAGCTCCATTTGCGATTATTCTTAATGACCCAACGATGCCACCGTCTCCAGTCATTTAAAACAGGAATCCTCGGGCAGAACAAATTGAACCAAGCACCTCTGGACCCGGAGCACTCCCTGCTAGAATCATCTCACATGAAAGAACCTAAACACGTCATTACCCAAGAATGTGTCACTTGGACACGTTCCCACCTTTTGACAAGACGGTGCGCTTTCCCGATGGCAACCATTAAATCCTCTTTCAGCAGCGAGTCTAATATTAGAGGAGCTCAGTATTTAGTCTGGCTTCACGGCGCAGGCCGGGACAGGTCTGTAACGGCCGCAGGCTCCGGCTGGGGCCTCCACCAGAATAGTGCAATAAAGCAGGATGGAGCACTGTCTGACATATATTATTAATTCTGCCGCCGAGTTCCCCGCCAGGGCATGACTGACATTTATGAACGCAGCTCTGAGCCATGTCGTCGTTCCTGGAAGAGGGATGAAAAAAAAAAAAAAAATTAAAATAAAAAAAAACAAAAAAAAATAAAGATATCTGAGATAACTCTGCCTGTCGGCAGCAGCGCAGGCCTCAGAGGTCAGAGAGTTCGCATTCGTTATGCATCTTAATCCTCGCCAAAGATTAAAAACAGGAGAGCTCAACCTTTTATCCCAATGACACTGCTGGTCGCCATATTCACACAGGACTGTTTTGGTCGAGATCACAGTCACAAAAACATCAAAGGTTAAACATTAGAATCACGTCTACGCATCCGACTTTCTTTCCTACAGGAAGAACTTCCTATTTACTCTCCCTGTTTTTCTTTCTCACACTCCTGATTCTTGTACAGGTGGGCCAGTGCTTATGAGGTTTACTTCACAGCAATAAATACAACTTTACTGTATGAGACAGTGAGGGAAAACATACTGGCCACCAGCCCTTTAACGTTCACAACTCTTAAAGGGACACTGTTATTTGTTTTCAAAGCACTTTGTGACATTTTAATGCAGAATCAAGTAACTATGCTGGCTTCAGTTGTTATGAAAATGCCATATATCATCAAAAATGATTTAAGAGAAACTGGACTTCTTAACGCCTTAAGAAGTCTCTTTAAAAACTCTTGCTCTTTCTGAAACTCTGCCATCAGGAAGTCATCACCACATTCTCTATTAACCCTTTAACGACATTTCTTTTTGCACTGAGCAGTAGCTCATTTAACGAGCTCAGAAGATGTGCAGCTCCAGCAGCTGTTTGCCAATTGCAGCTAGCTAGTCTGAAGGGACTGAGTGGCGGAGTCACGGGAAAGCCTGGAAACTACATTATTGAGGAGGAGCTTCGTCCTCGAAGGCGGCGCTTGGTCCACCCAGATGTTCTGCACAGCTGAACAGTTGCCAAGGAACGTTAAAGGATTTCCCAAGCACGCGTGAAAGAATCAAAGCAACATTCCAGATATGCTTTTGATTAAGGAACAACATTACAACATGTTGTGAAGCTCAACATTTCACAGAATACCGCCCCTTTTGATTGCATCTTTTATAACAAATATTAAGTGTTTCAGGATGAAAACAGATTATACCAGAGCTTTATTGTGCTGTTTCTTTAAAGGGACGCGCAACATCGCATCTTCAACTGATCCGATTTCTGACCATTGAAGTTTTTCCCCCCAAATCACTTCAAGACATAAGTAATCTTGTCACTTCTTGGGTTTCTGTTTAAGGGCCGTGTCCATGTTTGCAAACACAGCTTTGATTTCTCTGCCTTAAAAGGCCGCCGTCGCAGAGATAATGGCGTCGGTTGAGCCGTGTCTTGGGAGAGCGCCGTATCAGATGTGGCGTGTGGAGGAATATTAGACGGTTCCAGTCCGTGTTTAGAATCAGACTTCCTGTCCCTTCAGCTCCCTGCCAGACTCATTAGGACACTCCTTTCTAACGTTGAGAAGAGAAAATGAATCACATTAGGGGTCGACGAGGAGCTCGTATCGTGTATTTTGCTTGAAAAAGTGATTTTTTTTTTTATCATTAAATTAAATTTTTTCGACTCAGCTTTGCATGCTGAGCAGCAGTTGTAAACAATTCCTAGAGCTAGAGCGCGTGGACACAGAGTACGAGTTTTAAGTATTTAAATAGGACACGGCAGAAATAGGAGAAATGTATTATTTAGTGGCTTAGTGACACATGACTGGAATCTGGGAATTCATAGAAGCAGTTTACTGGGCAGAGAAATACGATTTAAAATAGCGTAAAGGTTTCATCTGCAAGCGGCGTCTGATTTCTTTCCAATTCCGACACATTAAATAAGCGAGGAAAAGGGTAAAATAATACAAAATCCATAAAACACAAATAAATAATGTTGATGCTACTACTTGCAATAAAAATAACTGAATACTTTGCAAATCATCCCAGCTTCTTTTTTGTTTTCCTGTTTCGTGAAGTGACATTCAGATCAAATTTATCTGCTAGAGATTGTGCAAAACATCTTCACTTGTCTTCCAGAGTTCTTTTTTTATTTTTTTTTAAATAACAATATGCTTTTATGGACAGAAAATCACAAAAAAAAAAAAAAAAAAAAGATAATTTGCTGGCTGCTTGAAAAGACAGATCAAGCAGATCAAAGATGGCGTTCAACATTTTCACACTACTGTTTGTCAGAAATAGTAGGAATGAAGTTTGACATCAAGAGAAATGCAGAAATAGATTTCTCTTTTTTTTTTTGTTTGTTTCTTCAGGAAAAGCCCGTGAAATAAGTCTGAGCACATGATCACCATGAACTTTTAATTGAAGCGATCTGATAAATCAGCAGGATGAAATCACAAGACTCACAATTTGCCTTTATGTCCCGCAAACGCACATTTCCAAGAAACTGGACGTTAATTTGCGTTACATGTACCGAGGAGTGAGCTGCCTTTGTTGAATAAAGTGATTTAGCGTGTTGCTTTTTCCTTGCGATTCCCCGCACAGCGCCCGTATTCCCGGAGAAAAATGTCTATTGTGTGACAATGAAGGACGCGGCCATGTAAAATCTGATTACGCCGGGCCTCAAAAAGTCACATTTCAGCAGCCTGGGATAAATTCTGGCATATTTTCCTCTACTGCTCCTCAGAAAAAGAAAAACATTCTTTTGTTTTTTTTTTTTGTTTTTTTGCCAAATGGCTTTAAATAAGATGACAAAAAGTCCACTGGAAACCGGGCTTGGCTTTTAACTCAACTGAAGATCCAGTGCCTGATTGAACCTTAAAACGGATGATGCAAGCCTGAGGCTTTTCAGCACAAATCCTCCGGGAACATTGGGCCGTGTTCTTGTCAACAGCCAGTGACTCATCCATTAAAGAAAAGTGCTTCCTGCGATCGGAGACCGAAATAGGCTCCTCTTACAGCGGTTTGCCTCACCAGTTATTCAAGGCTTTTAATGGCGTCCATTTAAATAAATGTTTCAGTGCAAGTTGGCACTCTGGACCGGGGAGCTTTCTTGCTGACCATATGCAGTCCTGGGAAAAAGTATTTGCTTTCTCCTTAAGATTAAATTTTTTGATTTTTTTTACATCAGAATAGTTGTTTCGAAAATAGAGCCTTCATGAATCTCCATTTCGAATCAAATCAAATAAAGTTATCAGGCATTTGCGATATTTGCTATTAAATCGTTTACATTCCTATGAAGAATCCAAATTTCCTGTTTGAGTTTCTGTCAACTGGATTTAAGTTCAGACTTTGGTTAGGTCAGAACTTTTGTTACATTATATTTTTTTGTTTTTGTCATTCAGATGTGGATTTGCTGCCACAGTTGGATGATTTGCTGTGTTTCTGTTGAGCAAATTTACTTTTAAAATATCAAATTGTTCAATTATATGGTCAGTGGAAGTGCGGTCATAGTTGTTCGCTGGAAATTCAAATCTTTAGAAGTGACTTTGTAATCTTTTCCAGACCAGTCACTTAGAATCCGGTCACTTTGTTTCTCAGTTTTTTTGTCGTCGTTTTTTCCTTAGATGGTGTGAGCTGTTTTTAACCTATTTCATATTGTGAAACAAGTTATTTCTTGATTTTACAGATCAGTCATTCATCACGTCTGGGCGTTGCAAGAGACATGTATCCCAAAAAAGACAAGAAAAAAGAAAAATTGGGATAAGTTTTGCATTTAAGTAAACAAACCTCATCGTCTGAAAGCTACTTTACGTATTTACTCAAGTTATCGATGTTTATTTTTCTTGAAATGCTGCACATATCCTGCATCTCAGTGCACAAATCAAGTATTTGGGCCTCAGATGCTAGCTGGGTGATTAATCGCAGCCGTTTGCCATGTTTTCCCTAAAGTACTGATGAACTCGCACACGACGGGGTCAGGGTTTAAACCTTCTACTGCTTTAGCTCGGACTTCTCATGCGTCCCTCTGCTTTGCCAGGCTGGTGCCCGCAGATCTGTGGGCAGGGTGTGACTCTGCGTAATAAGCACAAGACTTCCTGGGAGCGCTGCCTCAATACGTGGCTTCAAACGGGTTAACGCGCCGCCGGCTCGACCTGCCTCGCTTCCGGTAAACTGTCCCGTCTTCACGTTCGCAACGTCGCTTTGGCGCCGACGCCACATTGTGAGCAAATTTTACACCAATCCAAAATCATGTCAGAGTTTCCAAAAGGATTTGGCTCTTTGTCTGTAACTCCGGGCCTGCTTGGTAATGAGAGAGTGAACACGTCTACACCAAGCTGATTATTGCACAAGCCTATAATCTGTTAACATCTGCAGCTCGACTAGTCTGCCACCACCAGTCGCCGCAGTTTGAGAAAATCTGCAAACGGCAGATTTGCCCACTCTCCCTCGGAGGACCTTAGTCCCAAACGGGCAGATAAGCTCGTGCCTCAATCACATATTGCAGGTGTATTACAAATCAAATGGTTCCGAGCTGAAAGCAGAATCAAGCATTTTACAACATAAACTTGTACATGTATTATTTCACACAGGATATGATTTACAGTCAGGATTATGTATTTGATGACTTACCTGGTGTGATTTACCCTGACATCCCTAAATAAAATCTAGCGTAACTACATTAACATAATTATTTTTTAGCTTTGCATTATGTCACAATGTTATTCCCTCATAAAAAAAAAAAAAAAAAAAAAAAGTTGCTTTGATTCTTTCATATATGTTTGAGAAATCCTTTAATCTCCATGGGAACCTTTCAGGTTTGTAAAATGTGCCGCCTTTGATGACGGAGCTCCTCCTCTGAGCTACAGTTTCCATTCCTACCTTCACATTACCGAGCACCCGTCCCCCGCAACTCCCTACACTGAGCTCCTTCAGACTAGCCAGAAGCAATTAGCAAACAGCTGGTGGAACTGTGCGCCTGCTTCCAAAGCCAGTCTGCCAACGAACATTTGTGAATGCTTGATAGAGGAATGTCGTTGTGACAACATCCTGAAGGCGGAGTGTCGAAAAGAGCGGCACTCTGTCTTTAAAGAGACAGAGGCCCAATTTCAAGGCGTTGAATTGGGAAATCATGTCATGATTGACATATATGCAGCATTTTTAGAACAACTGAAGGTAACATAGTAATTTCATTTTGCTATGAAATGAAACAATGTGGCAGAGGGACACATAATTCTGCTCCTTTAAGTTATGTCAAAACAAACGCATTGTTTTGACATGCATATCTAAATAAAGCTACCACAGTTGACCAAAGCTCTTGACCAAAGCATACAAAGAACAGCTAGGTCACCGCCATCTTCCATTCAGTCTGACCTCGAACTACACTGCACTGCAGACAGCAGCCACATCGCTACATTCAGGTGCGCGGAAGTGCGGCAGACGTAACATCCGTCCATGTCGGGGAAGCGAAATCACGCAAAAAAAAAAAAAAAAAATTAAAAAAATCCTCTTAAAGTGCATGTCTGGACCGCGCACAGGGTACAAAAAAGTTCAGCTGATCGGTTTGGATCAGACAGATCCAACTGACCGATAAACCAGCGCAGATTTCTCTGCAGATGCGACCAGGAGTTTTATCTAATACACACGGCAAATATTGTGCTTGAAGAACATTTTCATCTGAAGTAGGCTTTGAAGTATGTGGCATCCTGTTGTACCACTGAGGTGAACACAGTAGCTTAACTTAATCATATTTTTGAATTGATTATGTTTTTGTGGAACAAAAAGTGAAGAAAATAGCAAAAAGTAACATTTCTGATCATACTGCCGGTTTTGTGTTTCTACTCCACTTAACTGAAGTGAATTGTAATTTATTGCAACAGAGATAAATCAAAATTGATATGACAATATGATAAATGCGCGCCCACTGATGTGAAGACAGGCGAGGAGTACAGTGTGTTTTGCAAAAAAAAGCATTTGGCCGACGGTCTTATGCATGACGATTTTTCTTCTTTCAGTAAAAGTAGCTGAAAAATAGGGCTGCACAGTGGCGCAGTGGGTAGCGCTGTTGCCTTGCAGCGAGAAGGTCCTGGGTTCGATTCCCGGCCCGGGTCTTTCTGCATGGAGTTTGCATGTTCTCCCTGTGCATGCGTGGGTTCTCTCCGGGTTCTCCGGCTTCCTCCCACAGTCCAAAAACATGACTGTCAGGCTGATTGGGCTTTCCAGATTCTCCTTAGGTGTGTGTGTGCATGGTTGTTTGTCTTTGTGTTGCCCTGCGACAGACTGGAGACCTGTCCAGGGTGAACCCCGCCTCTCGCCCGGAACGCAGCTGGAGATAGGCACCAGCAACTCCCGACCCCGTTAGGGAGAAGGGTGACGGAAAATGGATGGATGGATAGCTGAAAAATAAGTAAAAAAAAACAAGTGAACTCCAGGCTTCTCATATTTTTTATTTGCTAAATATATTTCCAATCCCACCAACGCCACCCTGTGTCTCAAAAGGCAGAGTTAACCCGCCGAAGTCGGAGAAATATGACGAAATGCGGACAAGGATCCGGGGTGTGAAAATCCTTCGCAAAGCGCCGATCGTTAACATCGTTCTTCAGACTTGACGTTTGGCAAAACCTGGACCGCTAAACGCAAACATCTGCTCTGCCACACATCCCACTGTAAATCCCGTTAGTTAAAAGTCGTGACATTTGCAGCATTTTATTTTATTTTATTTTTTTCTTCCCCCCCCCCCCCCACTAAACAGTAGCTCATTGTTGTTCTGGTTCCACATCCTGAGCTGATGAAATCAGCAGCTGTAAGCGCCGTGTTCCTGTGACTGCTGAAAGCTGTGCCATGCTGGCAGCTAAAGGGAAGCAAATCCAGTATGTTCCAATTATGAATCAGAGCACTTTACTCCACTTAAGTGCATTACGCCCTTAATCAGTGCGTGGCTGTACTTGTTAGTGCATGACCGCTCATATTTAGCAAAGGTACGAGCTTCTGGTAAATTAGAGCTAATTGTATTCATTTCACGTGAAACGTGGTGTTTACCTTTAAAGAAGAAGAAGAAGAAGAAAAAAAAAAAAAGAAGTCAATTTCTTTCCTGTTTTCTAACCTTTTTACCAGCTTAAAAACTGTAAAGCCCTCAACATATGCGCATGCAGCATAATGCCTGCTTTTCTTTTTCCCTTCAAGCCTATCTCCGACGCCGCTAGACGCAGATTCGACTTAAGAAAGCTGGAACATTTTGTCCAGGGATGAAACATTTCGCTGGACTGAGTTTTGGAGAATTTTGGGGGAGTTCATCGACACCCTGACCTTGTTCTTGTGTTCCTGAATCATTTAAAAAAAAAAAAAACAAAAAAAACAAACATATTTTGGTAGGAAGTGTACAGCTGATGGAAATGAGGAAATAACCATGAAAGGGTATGCTTCAGCAACAGCTGTTTAGGTGGTATGTGTCTTGGCGAAACGACAGGATCCGGGGGCTTTCGTTCCTCCCGACGCGCCGCATTTCTCCATGTGGTCGGCACGTATGGAAACACAAATCGGCTCTATGCGGCTCGGTTCAGACGCGGGTTTTCCCGTCTCAAATGCTTCTAACACGGGAGGTGGGAGTGGACGAGTGGAAATCCAATGGAAACACTTTTTTCGTGTCACGCCAGTCATGTGATCGACCGCCAGATGATACTACCGGAGGAAACGACGAAGAAGATGATAGGAAGTGGTAGGAGGAGAATGGTGTGGCATGTTTTTTAAATCTTTAATCGCTTGACCAAACTTATTCACGTGGGATTTTGTTTCTTATTCAATGGAATAGCAAAATTTTTTTTTTTGGGGTCCCAACATTTGCGGAATATCGACAAAGTTTTGTGCACGATTGTTGTGGAAACCATATCGAAGCCAAAGATTTGTATAGTCAGCATCGACTTTCAGCAACCTCAGCAAAATCGCTATGACTTTGCTCCCCGTGTGCCTCAGACACGTTTGGCTTCACAGTTTTATCAGCAGTTCACTGGCTTTTCCTAAGCGCTCCAGACTGGAAACATCTCACAAAAGCTGCACTTGTCGAGTTGCCCAGCCATCTATTGAAAAACTAATTGGTACTTGGCAACGTTGCTCACATTCTTGGGTTTCTGCTTCCAGCAAATCAACTTCGAGGACATAAGGCTTCTTTGCAGCTCATCAGTTTTGACCTGTCTGACATTATCTTGCAATTATGATAAGCGATTAGCCAACAAATGGGTGGCACTAGCAGAGAGTTGGGGGTTGGAGATTAGCTTTACCCCACTTCACATTCTTGGACGTGTTTTACGTTTTCTGGTTTTAATGGAAAATGAATGCTGTTAGCTTTGCGGTCATTAGATATGCTAATGAAAACTCAAGTGCTTTTTATTACAGCTGAAGAACTTTGAAGCCCCCGAGGGAACATGGGGATTTATTTATTTATTTATTTATTTGCGTCACCTCACAATACTTTTGCGTTACCTCGCAATAATGCACTGATCAGTTCATGCTGCACAATTGAAGACTGAAAGTCTTTCTTACGGTGGCTATCATACTTTATGCTATACTGTAACGTTTTCGTAAGGTTTTTTTCCATGTCGTTTGTGAGATATCTGAAGTTTCATATCCTTTTCTTGAGGATAGAAATGCATCATAAATCTATGTGCAAAATGCAAAAGCAAACAGGTCGGAGATGGACTTTCCCATGTGAAAGGTATGATATTTGAGCAATTATCTTTGTCGGTTTTGCGTCAGGGACACGCTGCTCCATCACGCTGGAAAGTCAACAGATCACCACCAGACTGTCCCGGGGGGATTGGAAGAAGTTCCTCTTGGAGGACATTTTGATCCCACTCTTTCCGTGGCACAGTGTCATCGGGGAGAATTTGGAGGAACCTTACTGCGTCAAGGAGAAGAAATCCAACACATGGACCAAATCAAGATGCCTCACTGTTGGCTTAACTGCAGACTAATGATAGCTCTAAGAGTTTCTTCTCCAAAAAAATTAGGTTTTCCAGACAGAGAGGATCCATCAGAAGACACGCCAATGTTCTACTCTCCATCCTATAAAAGTTCACAATGTCCTTGATGTTTTTTTTGTTTTGTTTTCAGACAGAAGAGGCATATTTGACACCTTTATTGTCAGCGATCCATTATGCTTGCCTTATTCTGTTGATTTACACCACTGTGAATACTAACCAAGCTCTGTACTGGTGGCACCTTGAAGGACAATTCTGGACCCTTCATTTCAAAGCACTTGTACTTACACTTCAATAACACAAGATCTTACCAAGTATTTTTGGTCTAATCAAAGTAGTGCAAAGTAGACTTTGAACTAAGTTGGTGACTGTCACTTGTAAACTAACTTACAAGTGACTTTTTAACAAGGTACAACAGCTTGTTTTAAGTCAATAATTCCTTAATGTTGATCAAAAAGTAGTTCCACTTTCACTTATAATACTGGAAAAATGTCCTGCTGTAAGTCGTGGGGGTCTGATATTAACTTCAAGTTTTATCAAGATATTTTGAGTTACTATTGTGATTACGATATGTGACAATAAGAACTATTTATTCCAATCACAGCCCCTCAAACACAAGTAACACTCTTGAAAAACATTCCCGTTAGTGATCCGTTTCTTTAGGACACCAGTACCATAGAAAGTGTGATTTGCATCACTAAACTGCACACAGACCCTGGATTTAATCACATTTTGATGTTTCTAGGTATTTATTGAACACTGTTGCTGAAGAAACAGTGGCGAAAAATAGCAAAAAAAATAAATAAATCAACCCAAACATTACTGACAGTTTTATGGATTTTTAGCATCATGATTTAGAATTCATCATGACAACGATAAATCAAAATGAGAAATTTATCGTCATAAACGATACGATAAATGGCCGCCCCTAGTAATAAGTGATTTACTTTGCTTGCGGAACTAGAACAATTTTCTACGTCTTCCTAAAAAAGTTACTTGCAAGTTAGTAGACTTGAATACAACGAATTCAAGTTTGCGAAAATAGATCGATTCTGACTTTGACTGAACGGACTACGAAAATTTCGTTAAAATAAACCTCTGTTTAAAGAAAATGGAGCCAACTCCCAACAAAATCTGGGACGTTCAATCATAAAGCTGTCCAAATAAGTTCAGTGAAGTTTTCCTGAGCCCCCCTGGAAGCCGCTCAAACCGAAGGGTCTCTTTTCGACGCTCTACTTATTCGGGACAACCTCAATCCTGCACTTACGCTAATCCATCCGCTGCAGTACCATGCAGTTGGTGACTGTGACACCGGCCTGAACTAAAGGAGATTTCCACTGATCTACAAACCCGGATGGCAAACACAGAGTCTGAGCCGAGGGGGGCTCTTACGCAAGTCCAGCCAGCTGTGGCTGCCTGGGCCTTGCGTGCAGGGAATGTGTTTACTTAACGCCCATTTGGGCTCTTTCACCTCACATAGCAGGTCCTAAATAAACTCCAAAAGCAAGCGGGGTGAATTCTTTATTTTTTTTATTTTTTTATTTACGGGACTTCTTCACAATGAATGAAACGGGTTTTGGAGCTCTACTCTGGGGTATTGTCTTTTAAAAGGTAGTATTTGGAAACTAAACTTAGCAGGAAAAGTCCCTTTACAAAAAGAACGAACTGAGCTGCATTTTCTACATTGTAAAATCGTCCATGTTTTTTTTCTTTTCTTTCTTTTGCCTTTGAGCTCATGTGTTGTTGCTTTTTCCCTCTCTCCTTTGGCTCTCTTTAGATTAATGATGTACAAAACATATGCAGAGCAGCGCTTTATTGTGCAGTTCAAAGTCTAGTTCCAGCTTCTGCTGGAACAGAAGTGTTTTTTCTTTTTTTTTTTTATTGCACAAACATTTCGCCCATCAGCCAAGAGACATGACATACACACACACACACACACACACACACACGCAAACGAGCGCTTGCTAACTTCTGCACGTGAAACCTTCTGCCCCGTTTACACAGAGGCACGAAACGCCAAGCAGGAGGCTTTCTACGAAACGGTCGTTTTCAAGTACGGAAGTCTCCAAACGGCGTTCTTAATCGGACGCTTCTGTGAATGTAAAGCATGTTGTAAATTGCCATTTTAATACATTTTGTCCAATTGTATCCGTAAACTTTTTTTATATTGGGATTATACATCATAAAAACCAAACAAACAAAACAAAAAATCTGTTTGGCACCACCAGCTCCAATTTGCTCTAATGCCCCTATTATAAGTCATAATAGAGTCCACATGTGTGTATTTATATTTTCTTGTATTTTATCTCAGAATGAATCCAGCTGCTCTGTGAAGGTCTCAGAGGTTTGTTGGAGAACAAACAGCATAAGGAAGACGCAGGGACGGAGAGAAAGTTTAAATCATCTCGTAATGTACTGTTAAACTCGTTATCTATAAAAAACAAAAAAACAAAAAAAAACAAAACAGACACAACTGCAAACTTATCAAGCAGCAGCCAGTGAACGCTTTCCAGAAGGCGTTGTAGAAAGAAAGCAACCAACCATGAGTGAAGAAGGAGCTTGAGGTATTTTGTGAAAAAGAAAATAAAAACGTCGCCGGCCGCCATGACAACTCACACAAAGTTGACTGTTGCTAGCGAAGCGCCGCTCACGTTTCCTTGGTGCTGATTGGCTGAAAACTCCCGACCTCAAAACTTTGTCTCGTGGACAAATGCGCTTAGACTTTCTGCTGTTGGAGACGTTTCGCGTTTAGTTTGATGCGCGCGCAGTGCGCAGTGTACGCTGCGCTTACTGCTAAACGTCCGTCATTAGCGCATAGACAACACAATGTACTGGCATTCAAGGCGTGGTGGAGGCCTAAGTAAAGCCTGGTGGCCCGCCAGGCTTAGAATAAACTTAAAACGATGGGGGGAAAAAAAAAAAAATTCTAGACACCGTTTCATTTTTGTTTCAAATACGTTCACATCAAATGGAACTTTATAATCCCAGATATTTTACTGTAGTATCTCGATATTTGAAGTTCTTCTTTGATGCTCCTCTCAGACCTGTCCTGTTTTTTTGAGGGTTTTTTTTTTTTTCTCCCTCAGGCAGGGAACCATGGCCTGATCTGTGCTAAGCCCTGCTACTCTAAATCCCTCTCAGAAGCTCAGTAATGCGCTCGGTGTGGGACCACACTGGGGTCATGTCACTCATCTGAGCCCAGACCACAGCTTGGTGTCTGACAGAGGGATCTTCTCTCCCCCTCGCCCCACCAAACTGTCAGCCTCTTCATCCTCTTTCATTTCTTCCTCGCCACCGACTCTCAGCTCGGGTCACCACTTGACCTTTCACACTCATCCTCTCTGCTGCCAGGCGAGGGATTATCAGTCAGCTGTTTGCAGAGTTGTATATTTTTTTATTTTCACTCCTGCTAACGTCGCATCGAATTTGGAGACAAATCCGGACATTTCGCTTCACTCTGCATCCTTTAAAATTGAATTGACCTGTGGATGCATGTAGAGAAAGACTTTTAGTGCAAAGGTTTGCAGAATAACTTTACACATGCATCAAGACGGTGACTAAATACAAAAAAAAAATCTGTTTGTAAATCGTTTTCAGTGTTTTGGGTTTTTTTGCTGGACTGTTCAGGTGAGGCGCAGACCGTCACACCATCGCCACCACCGTATCTGCATGTCCGTTCACTTTTTGTTGTTCTTCCTTTCCCTGAACGCTGTTGTTTTTAAGTCAGATGTAAGAAGACACCCATCTTCCAGAAAGTTCCACTTTTCTGTCACTGCTACAAAATATTTTCCACTGACGTTTTAGGGATCATGGAGAGGTTTTCGTAAGCCGGGCCTTTCTGTTCTTTTTCCTCTGTGGTTCTGGCCTTGAGACCGACATTTTTTCCCCGTCGTCTTTGATTGTTGACCTCAGCCGAGGCAAGCGAGGCCTGCTGGGCTTTTGGGTAGATGTTGCTCTTGGTTCTTGTTTCTTAGTGTGACCTCCTGGATGAGTCGTCAATGCACTCTTGGATAATTTTTAGTGGGTCTTGACTGTGTGGTTTTACCCAGGGTCACCGTCTTTCAGTTTTAATTGTGCTACAGGGCTCTCCACACGACCTCCCACTGGTGCAGCATCAGTGTTACAGAGCTTTCTTTCTTTTTTTTTCTTTTTCAAAACAGACGCTGGAAAACGTCATTCCGCTCGATTCTCATGTCCCATCGGTGCTTTGTCTGGGCTTTCTCCCATTGACTTGGATTTCTCCAGTAGAATTTTAACGATGACGATTGATGTATTTTTTGTTTCCAAATAGTGAATCAACATCACCAGCCATCTTGTTCGGCTCTGCACTTCCTTCTTCAGGGCGGAGGATGGTTGTTTACAGCGCAGGCACTTTCTGGTAGGCATAATAATGTCGAACTGGCACATTGCATATGCCGCGGGCAAACGTTGGCGATGGGGTAAAATCTAAGACTTTAACAGAGTCCATGTCTCTGGCAACTGTAATCATTTCTCAGTAGCTGAAGGTCCAGACCCTCTGTGCAAAGCGAAACACAGAACACGGGGCTGATTTTTCACCAGGACAGGGGAAAAAAACATTCATTTTGAAGAAAATATCTGTTAGGTTAGCCAGTGCCCAGCTTCTACTTTTATATTCCATCTTACTGGTTTTGAAGAAACGAAAAGGTGTTCCTGCAAGGTGAGGTCGATTTGATTCTTTTCAAATTTTATGAACAAACAGCTTTATCTCATAGTCAGACTAACTAAACTACAGTCTGTGGTCTGTCTTTGTTGAGCTACATGCTCGCTAAGCAACAATGAACTGAACTAATGCTGTAGAGATAAGCATGATAAAACTCCCCTTATCATTCCTTTGTAATGTGTGACAAATTACGTCATACTGAAGACAATCCCAGCTTGTTATTCCTGTCGGTCTGTACCGCTGCTGAACCTTTGGGCTTCTAACAAACAGCTACTGCATTTGTAGCTGTTTTGTTACACATGCTGCAAATGCATGTGCAACAAAGTAGCACAATCAAATGGGTCCTGAGATAAGGATCCAACAGGGACGAGACCATTTTTATTGTTTCGTCCTGATACATATAACTTAGTATAAACTGCTGATCAATAGCCAAGCCACGTGATTTGAGATGAGCAAGATTGAATTTGCGGCGACATTCAGAGGTTTAGAGTCAGGACGTGGAGCCATGCTCCGCCGGCCGGGCGGCTTTGTGTGCTGGGTGCCGATGGGCCAGTTGACGGACAGGGGTCAAAAGGTCGCCGGGCTGTCTCGACAACCTGATTTGAAAAGAAAAAGGAGCCGTTTCAGCTCGGCTTGATAGGTCCTCGCAAACCGAATGATTTGCGATAACAAAGTTACGCTGACCCCATAAAAGACCGTGAACTCGACTGACTACATGCATTATGTAATCCCAGCAGCACCTGCTAAATTAGAGCAAAAGAGCGGTTATGTAATTCGGAAAGTCCTCACGAAGGGGAGAGGAGACCCTCACGCCGCACCGTCTACCAAACGGCCTCACCTGCGAAATGAGCCGACACAAGCAGCTCATTTCTCCAAATGAGACCTTCTTCTCATTGCTAAAGTTGTAGCATTGCAAGTCATCATCCCAAGTGCTGGACATGATGCATAAAATACTCAAATGTCGAGCTTAAAGTTTGAACAGTGTTTATGTCAACAACGTCTAGCTTCAAAAGTGTGGAAGGAACAAAGAAGGCAGCGACTGGCTAACCATTAGCAGCTGGCGATGCTAATGTCAGCATCTTCTTCATAGGCTTTCGTTAAAATTTACTGTTTTTTTGCCTTCAGTTAAAAATCTAATGTAACGTTTTACATTAGCGTTTTACATTTGCTAATGTAAAACGCTTTACATTAGCAAACGTATTGCTAAAACACCACTTCAAGTTCTCATGGATACACCTTCACTCACAACATAAGGACTTAAGAACATCGATTCATTTGATAACAAGGATCCATTTTCATGAATAAGGTGAAAAATAGTGGACAGAAAGCAAAAGTGAATATTTGTTTTCTAATAAATGTGACAAATTTGTTTTGTGCTTCACTCACTGACATTGGTTTTTTACACATACATGTCTTGGTCTTTAAAGTTTGAATGAAAAGTTATTTGAAGGTAAGCGCAAGTGTTCAAAATCACACGTTATTATTGCATGTTATTGTTAATAAGACACCCTCAGGCAAAATGTGAGAATTTTAACATTAGTGGTCCTCTTTTACCCTTCGTCTCTTTGGTATTTGCTGTGATTATGGCAGAAGATCATGTTTGAACTGCTCCAACATGTGCTAACACTTGTGCATAATATTACTCCTATTTGCTTTGTGAATCAGATACTTCAGAGTGAATAGCTGGCACAAATGAAGAAATTGAAATGAAAAATGGATGCACAACATTTCTATTTAATCTAGGCCACCTCTCCAAGCCAGAGTAGCTTTGAACTGAGCCTTGTTATCTAAAAAATCCAGCCTGAGAGCTCTTTCAGATTTCTCAAAGGGTTTGAGAAAACTGCATTTCTTTCAGAGTACGTGACCAGAAACCATCAAAAGTCTTTTTCCGTGCAGGTGAAATTTGACAAGCGGCTCTACAAAGCAAACGTTGCTGCTGTTTTTTTTCAGCATGCAGGGTTTTTTTTTTTTTTTTCCAACCACATCTTTCCAGAAATTATCGATCGCTCTTTCGAGATCTCCTGCTGGCACTTGTACTCCCGCACCACAGGTGTTCCGCTGAATCCTGCTTGGGCTCAATAGCAAACTCTGAGTTTGCAGAGGAACTGGGCCAGATCCAGAGGGAGTCTGGGTTTTTTTTTATTATTTTTTTTTTTATGTGTATTGCTTAGTCATGTTCTGAGAAGTCAGTAGCCTCTTTGAGATCACACGTTTCCAGACTGCAGGATGGATCCACTGTTTGCTGCGGAGCAACTGTAATTGAACCGACACTGCAAAAACACACAAAAATCCTACCAAGTGTCTTTGGTCTGGTTCCTAGTGCAAAATGTCTTTGCACACTTGAAATAAGACAAAACAAACTTATAAGTCACATTTCAGCAAGATATATTGTTTGAAGGAAATATTTACTTAAAACAAGATCCTGCATCTAGCTGAGTGGTTATTTCCAAGTTAGTAGACATTAAATAGGACAAAACTAAGTAGAAACCAAACTAAAAATACTTGGTTAGATTTTTGCAGTGATGACTGAGCAACAATTTCAGCTTAATGTCTTACTAAATAATCCACTGTCCTCTATTGAATAAAATAACATGGAAAAAAAAATCTAAATGGCATATGGCCTTGGTGCTGAGGTTATGTTGTGTATACCTACATACATGCATACATACTTTTCCGAACATGCAAGCTATAAAGTCCTACAGCGGCAAACCGTCAGACATTTGCCCTCCGGCAACATGCGCTGTCATAACAGAATGTACGTTTTCTCTCATGAAGTAGAAACACTCGCAGAGCCTCTGCTGTTGCTGCTCTTCTGTCAACTCGGTCTGTGACGGTTTAACGTTTAGCCTGCAGGCTGGACTTTGAGATCAGGCCAAAGTGTAAGATAGAGCAGGCTGTTAAAGATATCACTCCGCCGGTCTTATCTCCTTGGAGATCCCCTTCGGCTCTCTGGAGTGTTTTTTTTATTTTTTTTTACGAGTTTTCTGCTGAGTGTTTCAGTCTCGGTTGTACAATCTCAGGGAAATGAGCACGTCAAAGTCTCAATAAAAAATAATAGTAATAAAAAAATTGCGAAGGGCTTAACTGTCGTTTTCGAAACAGTTTTTTTTTTATGGCTAGCATTGGCTTGTTAGCACAAAAGTAGCCCCGGCCTAAACGGCAAATATTTTTTCGAAAATAGAGCAGCAAAACTAAAATGTTGTTCATTAATATGTTCGTTTAATGTAACTTATGTACAACACTAGTCAGTAAACGACCTGCCACTTCTTTTGTTAGAATTTTTCAAACCGTTGATATGCAGGCTAGCTTGTAATGCTAATAACGGATAGCCTGTCCCAGAGTTTAGCTAGTGATGACAGACGCCGTTTCCGTTTCGTTTTACGACTTTCCCAGCGTGGTTGACTTTTTATTAGCAGTTACACTGAGAGGTTATCACGCATACATAAAATGGCTGTCATGCACAAAAAAACAAACAAAAAAAAAAAAAAAAAAAAAAAAAAAAAACATGATACATTCAAAAAACTTGAGCAAATTTCCAAATATTCATTTTCCCAGAAAAATTCTAAGATTAATCTCAAAATGTTTGCCTTTTTAGCCGGAAGTTTACACTTCCTTTTTTTATTTCTTTGTATCGACAATATGCCGTCGTGTCACACACACACACACACACACACACACACACACACACACACACACACACACACACACACACACATCCTACTTTTAAAAGTGCAAATGTTAAACGAAGTGCTGAAAAAAAAATTAAAATCAGTGACCATGAACGCCGCACCCCTCCAGTAAAACCACAGCCGAGCCACTGATTTGGATTCATATGTTGCTAATTTCCTCCTACATATCGAGCACCACGCCCCGACAGAAACACACACACACACACACGCACACACACGCACACACATACACACGCACACACATACACACACACACACACGCACACACACACACGCACGCACGCACATACACACACGCACGCACGCGCGTACACACCATCTCCCCATTCAAACACCGAGATGAAATCAATGGGAAATGTGAGACAGCGTGCAGAAACGACACCGTGCGTGTCTAGGCTCTTAGCTTGTCTTAGCATCTCGAATCGACAAAGGAGCCGCAATATCATCGACTCCCAACTTCGTCCTCCCCTTCCACCGCGCAGGCCCTGATGGTTTTAGTCATTGTGCCCATTTTCTTTGTGCCACACACGCACGCACCTCTTCGCGAGGCCTCCAATTAAACCCTGGCTGCACGAGAATCGGGTTTTTACGTCTCTTAATTGTTGCAACACTTGCACTTCCACGATTTCTCAAAATAAAAGCGGCCTTTTATTGCTCTCCCACCCGGTTTATACCCCGCCGAATGTTGACTCCTGCGCTCACTCGCGCACTTTCAGCCGGTCACCACACACACGTACACAAACACACAGAAACACTTTATTTTTCCATGTTTAAATTGCACCACCGCGCACAAAAAGGACTGGATCAACAAACAGAAATATGTTTCAGAAGGTACACAGAGCTGGATCGCATGACACGCAGGCCGGGCACGGAACATGCAGAGGAGTTTTATCGCATAATCATAGAGGATGTTTACCGCGTTCCTGAAAAAACGTACATTAAAACCCCGGGACCGCACGAGCTTTAATGAGCGCAGTCCACAGAGAGAGAGAGAGGAATTCAAACTGAAGTATATGACCTGTTAAAACGCACAAAGAGGCGCCGCAGTCCCTCAAACGGGAAGTCCATCATCATCATCATCATCATCTTTTTTTTTTTTTTTTTTTTTTTTTTGTTCATTATGTTTTTTCGAGCGCGAGAGCCGACTAAAACTCCTCCACAAAGCGCGCGCGCGCGCGCGCGCGTCAGTCAGTGGCTGTGCGGTGCGGCTCGCGCTCGGGCCGGCAGCCATCGCTTGCAACATGAGATATGAGAGCGGGGCTGGAGTTTCTGGCTTCCCCCCAAGTCACAGAATGTACTCAAACAAATTCCAGCAGCAAAGTTAATACAGGCCAGAGTGGATTTATCTGCGCGTCTCCGATTGCAGGAGGAGCGCACGGGAACACGGAGTCTTCCCACCGCTCTGTTTCTGTTTTCACCCTCTCTGTTTGGACGATTCTCACTCGCCCTTTTTCAACCCACCTCACCGTTCTTTAGTTGCAGTGAGAGGGAAACGTTTTTTTTTTTTTCTTTCTCCCCTTCCTTTTTAACTTATATCCAACAACAGATCCAAACTGTTATTTAGGAGCATTATCAAAGCATGTTATCCCCCAGAGACAGAAGTTGGCTGACTTTATGAACTTTCAGCCTTTGTGCCACTTCACATGAGTTTGTTTTTAAAAGCTCCACATCCAGCCAGGACTGCATACAAACCCAGGCCGACGCGCGAGCGAAGTAAGCAGCAGACCTCCACACCATTAGGGGGCGCCCAAGAAATATCAACTTGTTTTGAAAGCTACAGCTATTAACAAAAAAAAAAACCCAACAAAAATGTAATAGTTTACTGAAAAATGTACACTTATTGTCAAAGGATTTCAATATGTACAGTTGAAACAACATCCAATGGTTTTTGGTTATCATTCCTTAAGCTTCTTCATACAGTTTGCTACGATTTTGACTCATTCCTCCGAATAAGCCTGGTTGAACTGGGTCAGATCAACAGGCTCCCTTTCTCACACTCGGCTTTTAGCCACATGTCCGAAGAAAGATCTGACACTAAGATCCACTTTGTTCTCAAACATGTCAAGTTTGGGCTCCTTTTCCATTTAAAACGTCCGTTTGAGCTCAAGATTCGACTTTATCGGTTCAGTACTTCCGCATGTTGTTCCCTCATAACACCATGTGTCTCGTGAAGAGCACCAATCCCTTCTGCTGCAAAGTCACCTCCTGCCAAACAAATAAAAATGATTTTTCTGTTTGGTATATTGGCTTTGTGGATTGGTGTATGACCAATGAAGTTTCTTCCAAAAAAAAACAAACAAACAAAAAACAAACAAAAAAAAACAAGAAGCTTTAGGTTTTGCACTCATCTGGTTGACCAATCAGTTTCTGCAGTGCAGCCAAAGTAAGAACAGAAACAGACTCTCAGAACTGTTCTTGTGGTCTGAGAGAATCCAATGATGTGTCACGACTTTTGCACCTACCTCAAGGGTTTTTTTTGGGGGGGGGTTTCATCACATCTTTTGCCACCTGCTTGTGGTTAAGATGGCAAAGCACAAAAGTCTCAAAAAGTGAAGTCATCACGGTGTTGGGTGTGGCTGGGAGTCTGGTGTTGTGGTCGGAGTGCGTGTCCTAATCTAACCTAGCTAACCTGTGTAAACAGTGAACCACATGTACCCACTCAGTGTGTGTGTGTGTGTGTGTGTGTGTGTGGGGGAGAGATCACTACACCGGGTTCTGGTCTCTCTGTTTTGTGTGCTCACATTAAAACAACACAACTGTCAACGCTGACAACATCCATCAGGTGTGTTCACTCAGGATCCAGCTGTGAACACAGAACATCTGGGAAAATATTTGGAAAGTCTTCCAACTCTATCCAACTCGGATAGAGTTGTTTTGTTTTGTTTTTTTGTTTCATTTAAGTCTCTAGATAACGCAAAGCTGACGGAGACGTGTTTTTATGAAAAGTGGATTTTTGTCGTATTTTTCCTCCTACATCAAGGCTCTTTTGCATATTGCAAGCATTGGCAAAAAGGAGAGTCCTCCTTAACAGCGAGAGCCGTAAAGCAGAGTTACAGTTGGCAGGATTTATCTGTGGCAGTGTGCTCACGTCAGAGTAAGTAATGCTGACTGCTACAAGCTTTTAGCAGCCAGCCGAGCAGACCTCCTTTCCGTTTTCACCCTTTTGGATGCGTCCCATTCTGTGTGTGCAAACAGACATGAACATTCCCCCGGCCACCGTATCAATACCAACGCACAGTGCAAGGTCACACCATCAGTATCGATCCGCTTTCGGAAACCGGATCGGGAACCTTCCACTCGCTGGTTTGGGCTCATGACGACCGTCGGCCGAATAATCAACCATTTCATTCCAAACAATTCGGGAGAATAAAAGATGGCCGCCGGGGGAAGATGTCTGCCTTGATGAGAACAACGTTGGCTTTGCTTTCTGTAAGTGTCGGGGCGGGGGAAGCTGCATCGGCACATGCTGATCAATGAACAACGCCAACTTTGATTTACTGACGGCACTAGACTGAAGACAGAAGGCCGCAACGGGGATGAAAACAGAAACGAGGACATTGCTGAGCGAGGCAAACTGCTTTGTGATGGAAGTGTGGGTATAATGGTTACATCAGGTGTTATCTTTTTTCTCATCTGCCCCCCCCTAAGTAAGGCTTAATAAAGTAAACTTACTCTCAGTTGTAAAAATATTACATTTGACATTAAACCATAGGATTGTGGGACTTCATGTCATTTTATTGCACCGCATAGTTTGAGAAATGAGTGAAACAAGCTGCTGCTGGAAACGTGCTGCGTTATAACACTTCAGTTTCCCTGCAGCTTCACTCTGCACATGTTGCATAACAGGAGACCTACTTTAACTTCACCCGCCCTGGCACAGGAGTAGAGAGATACTGCCCCCTACTGGAACTGCAGGATCGTTTGACCCATTTATGTGTTGCGGATTTATTGGATTTAAACACTTTGGTACAGTTGTTGGGTGAAATAAATCTCCCCCCTCGGTTGAAACAGGAAGTGTGGGCTGATGGGATACATGACATGTGTGTTGGGGTGAGACACCAAAACTGAACAGCAACTACTGGTTCATATAGAGCTGAAATGTGAACCACTGTGTCACTTCAAATTAGACTAAAACTTTTCTTTTCATTCAGTTAGGGTGTAAAATAAAACGTGTACTGCCAAAAAAAACAAACGAACAAAAAAAACAAACAAACAGAAAGATGACAAGCCGTGGGATAAAACCAAGTTTCTTCTTATGTGTGTTGGATGAGAAGAAAGAAAACACTTGGTAAAACGAGAGAAAATGTTTTTCCCATTTCCCTTTGAGGCCGAAACACGCACACACAGAAACAACACTTGGAAAAATCCCCAAAGATGTTTTCTTTTTGGTAAAATAATTTTTTTGCATGTTGGATGAAAATGGGGGGGAAAAAAATGTCTTAAACACAATAACAGGAAGGTTTTTTTTTAATTGCCCTTAGCAAAAAAACAAACAAACAAAAAAACCTCTTCACTCACTCTTTTCTTGGGTTGTTGAAATATATTTTATATTAGATCACTTTTTTTTTTTTTTTGCTCTCCATCAAAAAATTTTTTCATGAGGGCCAGGAAAAACCTGACATATTGTAATCAAGACTTTTATACTTGCAAATGACAAAAAAAAAAATAAGATTCAAGTCAACCTGAAAGTCAAAATAATTTCTTTTTTGTTAGACTCAGAAAATGGGTCTTTAAAAATGTTTTTTGCCCCCCTGCCCCACCTTTTAGGTCACCTGTATAACTGAATTAAAGTGGACTAATAATTTCAGCTTTTAATTGGATGTTTCTGTGATCAAAACAAAGATGCTTCCTCTGCACTGCATAGGGAACAACTTTCTAAACCCATACTGGGGGATATTTAATGTGCCTTGGATAAGTGTCGACTTTGCATTTTCATAAATGTAAGAAAAACAGCGTCTTTGCAGAAATCGGCACACATAACAAAACCAAATGGAGACACGCCGCATCATTTAGAATCTCATTTTATTTTCAGTATTACGCAACATTAGAAGTATAAATATCTGTTAATATACAACATCTATGACATCCATAGAGCTTTTCTTGGGCAAAATACAAAAACTCAAAACACTTTTATTGCACGTTTTCTAAAAGACAAAACCATAGAGAGCGAGTTCACCTAATACCAGTGTTGCACAGAGAAACTAAGGGACCTGGAGGGACAAGCAGACGAGAAGAACTTGACGCATAAGAACACTGATTACCGCACAAACGAACGTCCTGCTGGCAGGAGGGGTAAAGGTCTCACATGGCTATCAGCAACATCATCCGAGACACAGAATACAGATTTGGCAAATTAACAATATACAAAATATACATCCAAGAGGCTTTGTAAACAAACACTGAATGTGCTTTGAGACGTCTGTCGCCCTGCGAACACAAAAACGGGGGCGGGGAAATGAAAACGAGGCGTCGGCTCTACTTTTAGCTCCTAATTTGTATCGACTTGGTGATCAAACATTTACGGTGCAGCTTCTTACAATAACAGCTTTACAATAACTAATGCGATGAAAACATCCGATTGGTTCACGATAATATCCCTATGGTCAATTAATAATTATCGGAGACGGTGTGGAACATTTAGATATGCTTCGTGTCAAGATTAATTTATAGGTTTTATACGAGTAGTAGAGATTTTTAAAAAATAAACAATAAAACAGTATATACCGCTAAGAAGAATGTCCTAAGCTAATTTCAGTTTGCTGTACAGGGTTTGTAATTCAACGGCATGAATAGTCAAAGAGTGAATAAGGACACATGACAGCCTGTAGGTGTGGTACAGAGTATTTGCACGCCATGGACACAAACTAACGCTAACACTCTTTTGTTACGTTAAGGTGAAGCTTAAGGTTGACCGAAGACCGCATAAAAAACACCCCGACAGTGAAACAGCGACCCTTAAAGATGGCACATTCCTCGTGTGCTCGAGCAGAAGTCCTCGGCACGAAAACATAACCCTAACCCCCGAGGGATTTTAAATCAACAGAAGCGCTCGTCTATTCCTTCAAATCGAACAATCATCGCTTGGCTTTCTTCAAAACTGCGAGTTAGCCTGCAAACGCGCCAAACGAACGATAGGAGACATTCTTGGGAAACGCTGATAGCCCTCACAGTTTCATATAGATTTATATGTATTTATAATGCTACATTTAAAAGAAAGGAGCCCAGTTCAGCTCCTCAAACGTTGTCCCTCTTCAAGTCAGTTTCGGAACACGACAAGACATCAGAGAGGATGAGACTTCAGACCACAGAGCAGAACGTCTTCATGTCGAGCGATACAAACATGACACGGCAAAATCTTTACATATGATACAAACAATCATTGTAAGCCCGTGTTCCCCCCCACCACCCCTGTTTTACTGAATCTTATTTACACCATATTGCATAAAAATCAGAACTATATATGTACAGATGTCAAAGGAATGTGACTAAGCAACTCCTTGCTAAGAACAGCAAGAGGTTTTATTTCCCCCACATGTCTAAGGCCCCTTCACTAAGAACCAGAACATGATTCTGTACGTTAATGTTTTAGGCGAACAAGCACCCACTTATCGACGAACTTGAATCAAGTGGATCATACCAGGCAGGAAAAACAACAACAACAAAAAAAACACACCGGTAGCTAAACTGCTTAGTAAAATCATGTGGTCTACTGCATTAAAAAGACCTCGGCGTCGGGTCCTCCCGAGTCCACAAGTAAAAGTGCAATTCGAAATCTTTTATGGCACTGACTCTTCATCACTTTACAGCCTCTGACGTACTGATTGCACAAAGCCTTTGGTGAGGAAAAACAAACAAACCTTCACACATTCATTTGACTTGAGAGAAAAACACCTACGTCATCCGCTAAATTAAGAGATGCTAACACCTGAATCGGCATGTAACAGCTTGGCCGGTCCTCAAGTTAACCCCTCCTCCACCCTCTCCCCGCCCCCAAAAAAAAGAGAAGAAGAAGAAAAAAAGAAGGCATGATGATGCTGACAAATCATTTGAACTTCCTTTGTGTTTTTACTTCTTGTTACTGGAGTTACGGGGTAAATCCTTCTGCTGCTTGCACCTGCTACCGTCCTTATCTGAAGTCTCTTTGAGCGTTGAGGGAGAAACCCGGGATGAGTCCCTTTTTGTAGTTTTCTGCGCAGATGTGACCTCTGGAACGGCGTCTTTTTTCTTCCTGTCCGCCTGCTCCTTCCGGCAAGACGAGAGCTGCTTGTCAAGGGGGGTTGTGTTTTGGGCGTCCGGAGGCTTGTGACCGTCTTGTTTGAGCCCGTCCTTAGACCCCTTGACCTTGTCTAAGGCATCTCCTTGGCTCGGCAAGCACGGGTCTTTCTTCACTGCAGGCTTTGGCAGCACCGGTGGAGGATTGGGAGGAGGGCTAGCCTCTGACGGCTGCTGAAGCGAAGAGGGAGGCAAGATTCTATCTTTTAGTTTAGAATCAGGGTGAGGTTGGTTTTTGGGTGAACGATCTTTTGGTTTTGCTTCCAGATTTTGTTTGGTAAGAGGAGTTGACGATGGGGTTTTAGGAGGCAGGGGTTTTGGCTTTGTGTCTGGGCTGTCTTTTATGGTAAAAGAACAGTTGGGTTGGGTCACCTTTTGCTTGGGTGACTCTGTTGGCTGCGGTGCTTCTTCCTGCTTCATGCCACACCCGACGGACAATGACACCTCTCCACGTTTAATGTTCTTAGTTGCTTGAACATTTGTAGTAGTGGCTCCAGATTCCTTAGGGTGTTTTGTGCTTGGGATTGGAGGAGTTTTAATATGAGACTTTACTTCAGGTGGATTTGAATCCATCACAGACGCAAAACCTTCAGTTTGGGGGTCAGGCCTCGGTTTACCTTTAGGACTCGAAGCATTTTCATGCGGAGGTGAAACTTTGAGTTTCGCAGGCTGGACCGCAGTGTTTTCCTTTGCTCCCTTCTTGAACTCTGAATCCGATGGTTTGTGCTGTGCTTTTTCAGCCGGGCAGTGTTTAGAGGATCGCCCAACATCTTTCAAACACACAGAGCTCTTTGACGAGATTGTAGGAAGTTGTTTCTTCAGGAACATGTCCTGTGAGTCGTCAGCAGGTGCGGAGTTGGTTTTTCTGCTCACATTTATGTTCTCTTTTGCTGCAAGATTGAAGGAAGTGTTTGTGATTTGCTCCATTTTGGAGGCGCCGGTGTTGATTTCAGAGCTGGCTCTGCTCATTCCTCTGCTAGGCAGCGCCGCATCTTCACCGGCAGATGTTCCGCAGGTGACTTCAGGGTTTAAACAGTTGGATTTATTATCGCCCTCGGAAGATAATGCTGATGTTGTGACAGGAACTGTTGCCTGTGCGCCTGAGTTGCAGATGTTGAGTGGTGGCTGTTTAGAAAGCACATTCTCTGGAGTGAGCTCAGGCGTGGGGACGTTCTGTACTTGCCCCGAGCTAACAGCAGATATTGGTTTCTCAGCACTCTGATGCTGACCCGCATCCAAACCAGAGTCTGAGCTCTGCCTTCGTTGCCTTTCATTACCAGCCACCTCAACATGTGAAGGAGTTGTGCCGTTTGCCTCCAGCCTCGCTGAATTCAAAGATGCCACCGTTTCTGAGCCGCTTTTATTCGGTGACGTGGTGTTTGGCAAAATGTCCTCTTGCTCTGCTTCGTCCTCCTGATCTTCGTTGCTCACTTCCCGTATGGAGGGTGTTTTCCCGCTGGAGGAGAAGTGGGAGGTGTGTCTGGGGCCTCTGAGGTCATGAACTAAAGAAGACGAGGCCTTTACACCGGCACGGCCATCTTGTTTGACTCCTGAAGTCTTTAATGAGTCTCTGTGTTTGTCTTGTGCCTTATCAATGATTGAAGCCATTTTAATGTCTGCGGCTGCAGTATTTGGCTGCTCTTTGGAGACAACTCCGCTGGTTACAGGCAAAATAACTTCATTGCTTGGCAAACAGGTCAGAGAGGTTTTCACCTTATCAGGCTTCAGTTGGGGGACAGTGATCTGTCTATCAGTTGGACTTTTGAGGCGTACCGATGGACTCAGAGAGAGTGCGTCGCTTGTATGGTCTGTAATTTTGGACAGGCAGCTTTCGGTTTTGGAAACCCTCGGCCCTGAAAGCAGAGCAATGTCCAGAGTCCCCTCCAGGGGCTTAAGCGAGGAGACGTGGCGTCCCTCGAGTTTGTACTCGGATGAAGTCTTCCTCAGCGCAGACTCAGCAGATGAAATGAGCTGGAGTTTCTCCACAGCACTCCCTTCCCTCCCCGAGTAAAGCTTGGGGGTTAGACCCTCGGGATTTGAGTGGACGCTGCCCTTCATGTGGTCGTGAGACACGACAGTGTCCAGCTGGAGGCTCTTGGACCTCATGGAGCCAAAGTGAAGGTTCTCATGGAGGCCGGACGACAGCCGACACAAGCAGTCCTCTCTGTCTTCAAACGACAGCCTCTTCCTGGTGAACTCTATGCTTGGAGCTTTGAAGTCCAGTCTGTCGGGCTTCGCCACGTCTTTCCCCTGCCGAGTGAGCTGCCGCTCTGAGTGGGGAGTGCAGGGAGATGAGCGGGTGCTTCCTTCGCCTTCACAGCTGGCACTGGGCGCTTCGCCGAAGCCCTCAGAGACCCGTGTGGACAGTTTTTTGTAGAGGACATCTTTGAGCGTTGTGCTTGCAGCTTTGATCTCCAGGCCAGACTCTGGGCTGCTCTGGGGTTTGCTCTGGTTTGGAAAAAGGAAACTTTCATCCTTCTCATCTCCACACAGGGGCAATGAGTCAGATTCAAGCAGAGCATCTTGCTTCTGCAGAGACTCCCTCCTCTCTGACCAGTCCTGCCTTTTAACCACCATCTTGAATTTCAGTTTCTCCTTGTCAAGCTCCTCCAAAGACTCCTGTCGGCCGACCTTACGACCAACGGGCCTCTTTAAGCAGCCTTGCTCAACGGGCCGCAGGCGATTAACGGGCAACGGCTCGCTAGCTGTTTCGTCCACGCTCTGCAGGGTAGTGTGATCTCGTTCAGAGGCCCTCACCTCCTCGTCCTGAGCCTCCTCCTGGGTGACCTCCAAGCTGTGCTTTCTGGTACAAAGGTGCTTCTTGTCCCCCGCGTAGGACGGGGACAGCTTCTCCTCGGACTGAACGCGCTTCAGCAGGGGTGAGCGAGGAGGCTCGGCATTTTTAGGGCATGCGATATGGCGGACAATCGTGGGAGGGGAGTGTATTTTGGCCGGGAAAGGTTGAGCCGCCTTGGAAATCGCTACAGGATGTCCGCTCAGTAGCGGAGAGGGCGAGCGCTGGGGAGACGTCGGCTGCGGAGTGGGCGAGGGCGTACGGGCCAAAGGAGAGAGGGGGATGCTGCCGGCAGATTTTCGACGCCCCTGTCGGAGCCGCTGACTCGGCAGCTTGGGGCCGAGGCCGTACAGCGTGCTGGGACGGATGTGGCCGGAGCCGGCAGGGGAGTTCGGAGCGCTGGAGCTGGGAGAGCTGCTCTGGGAGGAGTTGCCACCTGGAATTCACAAGCACAGGTCACAATGCGCATCAGTAAATGAAAGGCTTACACAGGTCATCCGTTTGTCCAAAGTTGAGGTCAACTCTCCCACCTGACTGGGTGAAATCGGGCGCAGTTCGGAGGGCGGCGGTGGGGGAGCGAGGGGAGAGGCTGTGGGTGGGGGAGCCGGGCAGACTCTCGCCGGACGACAAAGAGTGGTTCAGGGAGGAGAAACTGCGGCTCGTGTGGAGCAGAGGAGAAGGCTGCATGGCGAAACGTTTGAAAAGGGAGCGGCGCCTGGGGAAAAAAAGAAACAAAACAAAGACTAAGAATAAAACTTCACGGGGATGCTTCATAAAAGCAGAGATGGGTCAATAATATATATATTTATAACCTGTATCAGTTTACGACATAGAAGACAGCACAAAAAAACAGTCAAGAGCAGGAATCAACAGTGTTAATTCAAATTTCAATTTGCTGGATCATTTCAGACTAGATAATTATTAAGTGGGGGAAAAAAAATGACAAGACTTGACATTTTTCACAAAAATCTGAAAAAGTGTGCTGTACATTTGAATTCATTGTAATATCACAAAATAAAATCGACTGCTTCCAGGGTATGGTTCAGCATCAAAGGCAGCTGGACAGATGTGTGTAGATTGATGGAGTTTCAGTAAATACAGGCTAATCCTTCAAGAAAGACAGAAGGTAAAAAAAAAAAAAAAAAGACTTAAGAGTAGGACGGGGTTATCAAAGCGTTTTCATGTATTCCGACTCGAAATTCAACTGACAATCTACGGCGACGCTCAAAAGTTAATGTTCACAGATTGAAATCGCCACTATATAAACAATGGCGAAACCACATTCATCTATTAAATGAATAAAGCTTCAAAAGCCTGCAGCTGTGAAGGCCTTGTAAGCATTTCATTCACACAGCCTGGAACGGGAACTGCCCTCTGTAAATAAACAGCCTTCACAATCCACAGTGAATACATATTAAACCTAGCAATTAGTTTAAATCCAGATACACTAAACATGGTTCTGTCAAATAAGATTTTGCTCAATAAAAACAGTGTGGAAAAAATATAAACTAGTATTGTTTAACATATTTTTAAAGGTTCAAAATTTGAATAAAACGACTGAATATATGTCTGTAGGTACTTCTGTCTGTAACCAGGGAAAATCATGGTAAGCAGATTGTATTATTAGTGTTAAGTTATTTGTTGTTGATATATGTAACAGGTCTCTCTTGCAAATGAGAATGAGTCTCAAGAGATTTTCCTGGATAAATAAAGGATTTACTCAAGGAGCATCCTTTATATTCGGAGCAGAATCAGCATTCTAATTCCACATCTTAAGCAAAAGCAACATCCACTAATCTTTTATTGCATCTACACTCACTGTGGAAGCAGTTTATAACATTCCCAACATAGCAAAAAATAAATAAAAATGTGCTCAGTTGTATAAATTATTTACCTTTCTGGTGTCTTCTCCTTTTTGGGCTTCTTTCCACACCTCACCATCTTGCTCCTGTAGCTGTTTCTCCTGGCTGGGCCAGTTTTTATTGACGTGTTTTCAAAGGGAGTGGTAGAGATCGCCACTTTGCTTCCACTCTGAAAGAGAAACAAAATTTCATGTGAGCAAGAAAACCAGGTGCGCTTAAAAAGCAACAAGCAAACGGCCTAGTCAAAGTCCAGCTCAAATCGAGACCCAAGACATATTTTCAACATGTCGTGTGACATACTTTTTTTTAATGATCTTTTTACTTTATTATAGTGTGTAATATTATACCACTGAAAAGCACTTTAGTGAGATTAGTGGTTATTGTAAAGGTCAATAAAAATAAGTGTGATATGGTCATCATCATCTGATTTTAATTTAGAAACTGATGAAAAGATAATAGTTAAAGGTGAGATAATAGTTGAGTGAAATGAAAGTTGGTTCAAGTAGGTTGGTTCAAGGAGACTAGAACAAACAAAAAATAAGCACACCACACTTTTCAGTTTTTTTCTTTATTTTGTTTTTCTGTTTTTAATCTTAAGGTTGAAGGGGAATCTGCTTATTCTCCCACAGAAACGTTAAATGCAAAACAACTGGAGTTTTTTCTCACTTTCAAACCCAGCATGTAATGGTACCGCCCCAGTTTAAAGCTACAGTGTTGTTTACCTTCAGCAGGAGCTCCACCACTTCTGTGTGCACCAGACCATGAACCGGTTCTCCGTTCACGTGAGTAATCAGGTCTCCAGCTTTGAGTCCAGCTTTATGTGCCGGCCCAGCGTCTTCCACATTCTGAGTCACCAAAAAAAACAACCAAAAATAGTCAAAACAACCATATCGTCATCTCAAATTATTATTATTTTTTTTAACAGAATGCAAGTTTAAAATGTCTGCAGCATTTGACGTTCCTTACCCAGACCATGTGATAGACTGTGTACATGTCGCTGTCGCAGGCGTACACCCTGATTGCCCTCAGCGTGAAGCCAAACTTCTTCCCAGAGCTGTGGATGATGATGGGCTGCCGTGGGTTTGTGGTGCAGAGGGACGAGTCCCTGCTGGGAGACGAGTCTCTGGAGGACGGGTCCGAGGAGAGGGAGTAAGGAGACAGAGGGCTGGGGAGTGGAGACGCCCCGAAGATATCTGGAAAAAATAAACAGCCACCACCTGAGAGGCTTCTCTTATTTAATCAATCAGAGCTAAACCAGGCCTGGAGTCGGTACTGGAGCTGGCACGATGAGGCTAATGGGATTTTCTCTCCCAGCAGCGAGGATCTCTTGCCCCCGCAGGCCTAACTGTGAATTCTGTTGATTATTGGCTTGGACTCGCGCTGTTTGCTCACAGTCGGTCTGGAAAATGGATCTCGCAGCAGATGTCAAGCCGGGCCAATTCTGCACGGATCTATAAAGAGCTTTCTCCGAGGCGCTCGGCTCCGATATGATACGTTATCACCAAGAGCTCATTGCGAGAAACGCATCTTTGCAGCTGGAATCAGTATTCGATTGTGCACCGTCTCGGTGACCTACCAGCAGGGATCATTAGGGAGAGGGCTCCGGTGGAGACGGACTTGGGAACTCTGGCCAAAGGTCTGGTCTTCTCTGCGGCGGTTTCTGGTCGCAGGGAGGGCGTCTGAGGCGCCTGATCCGTGGGGGCCTGTCTGGAGCCATCGGGGATCTTTACCTCCTCGCTCCTGGGGGTCAATTGGTCCAGGTGCTCAGAGAAGCTTCCTAAACGGTTTGCAGAAGAAGACATTAAGGAGGTTTCTGCTAAAGTAGCAATTGGATGAGGAAGTCATAACTACATTTATTGTAAGTTTGGTCAAATCAAAGTCGCTCCTGTTCTTATTGAGAGACTATTGTACTATTACAGCATCTCTTTTATGCTTTAATAGTATAAGACTATAATAACCTATAAGAATAAAAACAGACTGGCAACAGACCCATATGTTTCTTTAATTGTTCAGTTCTCCAATAATTTTATAAGCAGATCTATTAAACAATCCTAGAGAAAAAAAACAAAAAAACTTGTATTATTTTATCTACTTTCCAGATCAATGATACAAATTAATCAGAAAGTATCTCAAACTAATAAAGTAAAATAGTAAAACCTGAAACCAGAAAGATCCCAATGGCTCCAACAGAAACTTTTATTTTATCAGAAATCCAAAGCGGCGCCGTTAACTCGTACCAGAAAGCGTGGCGGCGCTGTGAGTGCTGCCAGGAGTGACGACGTCAGGCTCGTCCCGCGGCAGCTCTCCGATGGAGAAGGAGACCTTGCTGGGGTCGCTGAGGCCCGAGGTGTCGTCTCCTTCGCTTTCAGTCGAGATGGCGAACTTCGGGAGTAAAGCGGGTCGGGGGACCTGGTTGGTGCTGTCCGTGTCTGTCGAGTGGGACAGCGAGGGCCTGGAGAAAAGGACAACAGGCCCTTATGAGCTAATCGAACAACGCTGGAGAAGATTGTTTACAGGGATTCTGCAGGCTTCACAAACTCAAATTTAAGAATTTCAAAGACCTTTTTAAGACCACCATGAGAGGGATTTAAGACCTGCATCTCTTGTACAAACCGACTCCAGCAATGATTGGTGTAAAAAGGCTCGCCAAATGGTTAGTTAGCTAGCAAGGGTATGTTAGCATTGAGTTAGCAGTAGGTCCAATTATGGACATAATAAATGTATTTGTTATTTTATTATCATGTCTTTAGCCTGATAATAAAAGACAGTGTAGATGTCTGAGTGTGACTCAAACTGTTGCCCGACAGAAAAGTCCATTTTGTCAATGTCCAGAACAAAATTTAAGACCTGTGATTGACATATTAAAAAGGTCGAGCTAATTTTTAAGATGAATTAAAGGTATTTTGGATGCATGAATTTAAGACTTTTTAAAGATGACTGACGCAGCCAGTCAGACGGTGTTTATCTGTTTAAACTCCTTCTGCACAGATGGAAACACGCCTACATTTCAGCAAAGTCTGGCGTCCAGCTTAGGGAGTCCAAAGTGAGGGGGCTCTCACTCTTCTTCTCCTCCGTCTCTCCCTTCTCCTCCAGATGTCCTCGGGACAAATCCAAGCTGCTGTAGACCTGACAACAACAAGCAAACAGTTCGCTTCATTACACGCAGGCAACAACAACAACAAAAAACAACGAAATGCATCAGAAAGTACAACAATCTTTAAGATTTAATGCATCCTGCAGGTTTTATAATGATGCAACTGTTTGCGTCACGCAGAGCTTATCGCGTCTGACAAATGTGCAGCTGAGGTGAAACCCTTCAGAGCGGCTGAACGTTTCCCTCTGAGACACCGTGTTGCTTTTTGAGACTCGCTGTAATGTTTTGTTTTGATGTGAAAGGAGCGCTTACTGCAATGCAGCACAACTCCCGGCGTGAGGGACTGGACTGTGTGCTGTTCACGCACACGCTGCGAGAAAAACAGGTCGGATTTACAAGCAGAAAATCTATGCAGGGAATGTTTAATACAACCGGCGGGAAAACGAGCAGGAGTGAAAGCAGGATATTTTTAGTTTAGGTGACAATTTCAATGAAACCCCAAAACGAATGATGGGGGGCAGATGAGGACGTCGGCTCATTTACGTCGCTTAACCCGAGACGAAAAAGGCACCTTAGAGAATCTGTGAGAGCAGGAGGAGAACTGCCGCAGCTCCACGTTGAAGTCTTCATCGTTTGTGTCGTCCTCCTCCGTCTCCAGGTGGTGATACCTCTCGGAGCGAGCTGAAAAGGAGGGAGGTTTTAGCTCAAGTTTTTTTTTTTTTTTTTTTTTTCTCCACAGTTTTGTTTTCCCCGTTTTTCTTTCTTACGGGTCATTTCTCTGCCACATAAAGAACTTAGGTGGAGAGCAGCAGTTTGGATTGCTGTCGGCCACAAAGGCTCGTTTTCAGACGCTAAGCAGAGAGACAGACAGCAGAGCGAAACAAAGCTTGGCCTTGGCTCAAGTTGTGCTCTTAAATCTCTACTTCGTCAGCATTTTCTACCGAAGAAATCTTCAAGTCTTTTCTTAAAATGGATGAAAAATACAGTGATGTGAAACTGCAGCCTTTTGGGCTTGTGTAGCTTCGATCAAATCGGTAACTTCACAAAATAAAAAGCCATAATAGAGATATAACGAGTTTTTTTTAAGACTGTAATTGGAAGTAAGCAGAGTATTGTTACTCCAGCCTCAAATTCATGTTTTCTACTAGTACCGACACGTATTTAGCTTCCTAGATCTAAATATTCCCACCTCTACTAAAATAAGCAACCCCACAGCATGACGCTGCCAACACCATGGCAGCGTCATGTTTGTTTTGTGGCTTTTAGTTGTTTTAGTTTTTAACCCTTTGAGCAGAGGAGAATTTTTTTGAGAAAAAATTAAAGCAGTAAAATATTGTACTTTATGTTGCTATATTAGATAAAATGCCAATAAAATAGTGTGAATTCAGAGATTGTAATGTGACAAAAATATTGCAAATGGGATGTTTTTCTTTTCTAAGCATTTTAAAAAAGTCTAGTTTTTATATGTTAAACAAAAACACACTCAAGAAAAAAAAACATGATTTTTTTCAGATTTTAATGGTAAAATGGTATAAAGCAGGTAAGCTTTATAGTTTATCAAGTTTCTTGACCAATTATTTTTAAAAACATGCAAGTGTTTTTTTTTTTAATATAACATATAAAAAAAATCTTCACAAAAAGCTGCTTTCTTTAATGCCGCCTTAGCACACGAAGTCGAAAAAGAGCAAAGAGACGAGAAGCGATCTAAAGCGTCTGCTTATGTTTTCCGTTTTGACTCACTGTCGAAGTAGCTCGTGTCATCTTCAGACTCCAGCTGAGGGATGAACTCAGCCTTCTGTCTCAGCAGGCCATTCCAGTCCAGGTTATGGAAAAACTGATGCTGCTTCACTTCCGATGCTCCTCCTGTTGGTGGGATCAACACAAGTTTTATAGGGACAAAGTGAAAGGAAGAAGAAGGAAAAAAAAACAAGGAGAGCATGAGGAAAAAACCCCTAACGCTTCAGTTTAACACAAGAGGTAAAGGAACTCTAAAGCTGCGTTTCCTTTTTCCCCTCGTGGCTGCAGGACAAACTGATGTAATGACCGTAAATTCTGCAGGAGAACTTCCTGCCGATGACCTTTCAGCGCTACAGCAGGAGACATTTGGTCGAGCCGTCCTCTAAATGACAAAAGGCTTTCCGTCGGGTCGCGGTCGCTTTTACAATCTGCAGATTCTCCCAGCGCCTGCCTGGCCGTGCATGGAATTGGATTCATCCACGAGCGAGGAAATAATTGCAATTGATCAGAGCGGGGAGTCGGGGCCTGCTCACGGGATGAAGGACTCTGCTCTACGATGACCTCGACTTCTTCCCCAGCAGCTTAGAGCGGCGAACCGAACCGAACCGAACAGAACCGTGCCGAGGGGGAAAACGAGAACCAGCTCTGCAGGCATCAGAGGGTTTCTCACCTGCGCCCATCCTTTCCAGAGGGTTCTGTCTCAGCAGCAGGGTGATGAGCTCCTGAGAATCAGGAGGTGGAGCGTCCTCACCGTCAGGCCAGTTGATCTCATCTGCAAACAAAGCACAGAATTAGTGAGAACACCACCTGAAACAAGGAGCATGTTGATGTGCTTTTATACACATATTTGATGGAAGACTGACTTTTTTTTTCATCTCAAAGTCAATATTCAACCAGGGTAGGAGCCCATATATAATGCCTTGCAAAGGTATTCATACAATTTGGGGAATTTTGAATAACTGGATTAGGGGTGCACTGATCAATCGCTGGTCGGCCAATACTTACAGGTGAAATTGATCTTATCTACCATCTATAAGTCAGAAAAGCACTAAAGGAACCATCTCATGTGCAGTTAAAGCAACTCTGTATTGTTTCATGGGTATTGTACAATAGTTTTCAATAAAATGAGATTGGTACATTTCATTTATGCACCAATCTACAAGGTCACCGGTTGTGACCTTGTAGCAACAGAAAGTGTTGGTCATTAAATGAAAATTGGTGATAATTGGAAAATTGAAATAGGTATTTGGGGTTTTCTAAATGTTTGAAGAAATGCAGGTCAAGCTTTTACCCATCAGGTATAAATCCTCAGTAAAGTTGTGATGTCATCTATATTACAATATTCTGTGGATTTAGGTGAACCTTTCTGCATTTTGTCGTCTAGTTCTGAATTTGAGACGTCAGTTTGGATACAAGCGCGACCTGCGACGGGATGCAGCTGTACGTCAGGCGTTACTGTAGAGAGCAGCGGCAGCTCTTATTGACAGCCTGCCCGTCTCTCGTTGTCGTGCTTTACTGCTCTGTGTCTGCACCAACAACTTTCCAGATGGTTCTGTTTGAAAAACCACCTGGAATGTCAGGTTGGCATGTCAGTCAGAAAGCTGGATTTTTTTCTCCTCTAAACAACAAAGCCACACGTCACACTGTACATTCAGAACCTTTCGATTTCAAGAGCTCCTTCCGAGGCACAACCAGCAAAATTCAACTTAACCTTGTAATGAATTTTAGGGATTAAAGTGAATGAATCTGCGCACGCTCTCATTTTCTGTGGAAAGTCTCACAAGCGGAGAACAGATGTTTAAAGTCCCGTCTGTGTCACGCTGATTGTCGACTTTAAGCGGCATTTTAATCAAATCTGGACGCAGGCTGTGAATACGAACGTGCGTCCCGAGGCCACGGTGGAGTGTATTCAGGCCTCTTTAATTAACAGTTACCCTCAGAGGCTTGGCGTCGCTTGATTGAGAGCAAACCAAATCCGTTATGGCGGGCCATTCATTTCCACGCCCCACACAATGGCGGCTATCCAGCGGCTCAACAACATCCAGCGACACGATTCGCTGGAAAACTGCAGTGCTGACAACACCTCATGTTTTCAGGAAGGTGAATCATAATGTTTATTCTTAACATGCGGTCTCGAGACGAAAGGAGAGTCACTATTTGGTGTCTGTTTTTTGCAAAAGCCACCAGAGGAATGTCAGCCTTCAGTAAAATCAACAAAACGAATGCGGTCACGATACGATGCTGATATTGCATCTTTTAGTATCGATTGATGCTGATATTTAGGCTTGTCGCATTAAATCAATTGCATGTTAAAGTAAAAAATGAATAAATAACTTCAATTTGCATGATTTATCGCTTTTCTACCAAAAACTGGACGATTAAAATCTTCCATCTGCTGCTTTGGTCTCAACTGACCCTTTTTCTTTGAACAACCATTTTATTTACATTTTTATTTGTCGTTTCAGATTTGTTTGTTTATTTTGGATATTTATAAAGTCTTCCTCTTCCAGTGTTAAATGTTCATCAGCATTTAAAGTTCATTGATCTTTGAGAATGTGTTCTTGCATTATTATGCCACAACTATCATATTTCTTGAAAATGGTCTTGAAACAACAACATCTTTAATAGCAATAACATCTAGGACCATTTACCGTCAAGCAAAATGTGTTATTGTGACAGGCCTACCGATATTGACCCAATACGATATCGGCACGAATCACTCACACTTTCATTGAACAAGTGATATTAAATAAACAGAGAACAATAGTCAACAATTGGTATGAGAGCAACTGACTCATTTATTGTTAACCAGTGAGTCTGTGTGTGGGATACAAGCGCTGCTGGATGGAAATGCTGGGGCGGATTAGACGGAGTGCTTCTATCAGAGTGCTTATTTCAGAGGTTTTAGATGCAGGTCGAAATAATCCGATACTCATTTATTGGCTGATGTCAAACCGATTTCCGACAAGGGAGTCACTATCCATAAAGATTGATCTCTGAACAAAACAACTCCTGCTTCAGAAAGAGAGTCTTCCACTATGATTTTTAATGCAATAAAATAAGGGTTCATTGCCAAGATGCTCGTCTCTCAACTGATAAATGTAATGCAAAGACGGGATATTTTGAGGACATGTATAATGTGAGTAATTCTTTAATGTGAGAGAATAAACCAGCCAAAACCTCATGTATCCATGCAAAGCGAACAGCTTTGAGTTGTTGGCAGAAGTAGAACCAGACCTCCGAGGCTGCATGTCGCCGTGGCGTTGCTCAGAGCTAAACCCCGACAGCTGCATGCAAATATGCTCAGATTGAGCAGAGGTTTGTTTTGGGATGAGACCGACAACACTTGTTTGTTAGATTTTCCCTTCGACCGGGTCCCAGCGTCAGTCAGGGTCGCGCATAAAGTGGACAACAACAGGATCGCTTGACTTGGCGGGAGTACCGAGCTGCTCTGCATTGAAATAAGATTTTTGGGTTTTCCTTTCTCTTGATTCAGAACAACTTGCCGTTTAGAATTAAAGTATTTTCTACAACATGCCCAGATGGGTTTCATATCCGCGCAGGCTGCAGTCAAATGGTAGAGAGTGAAGCGTTCAGCAGATAAAAGGGAGGCAGAACGGCAAAGTTGCAGTTTCATCACTTTGAGCCTTCAACATCTGTCAGTGAAGATTATGGATTTGGAAATGTTTGCTGCTTTTGGCAAAACAGTGACCCGATCATGCCAGCTAACCGATACAAGATGCTGACGTGAAGTTTTAAAGTGAAGACTTTAAAGCATCATTCACCGCTTTAAAAGTAAAAAAAATAATTTGAATTTTGTTCAATTAAACTGGTAGACAGAGATATACTAAAATAGGGAATAATAATAATTATAATAAAAAAGCAACATACCAAAATTGAATTGATCAAATCTGTTTAACTGCCAGGTTGCTAAAAAGTCTTTAAATTGTACAAGGAAATGATTTATAGGACAAAATCAACAGAACACAAAGCAGGGAAATTTTATTTCTACTTTCAGTTACTTTATACTTTTACATTTTATTAACCTTTCACCGCAAAACCTGCTCCCGTCTGCTGTCCTGCTGTTTTATTTTGAAACTTTTACATAAATTCTTGTTTGAACTTAAATCAAATAGCTGACTGGCCTCATCACCATGCATTTCAACTCTACAGACGCCTGGTGATCAAAATATCATATGAATCAAAATGTCAAACAGGGAAAAAAACCACTTTGGTAACACTGACCGCTTATGACCTGTCCAAACAGATCCTCTGGTGTGTCCCCAAAGAAAGGCACGCAGCCCACAAGGAACTCGTAGAGGATGATGCCCATGGCCCACCAGTCCACCGGCTTCCCATAGCCTTGCCTCAGGATGACTTCTGGAGCGATGTACTCCGGGGTTCCACACACCTGCAAACAACAAAACGCACAAAGGAATCCGCACCTCAGTGATCTGCGCAACGATAAGAGATCAAACTGGAGAGGAAGAGAGCTGAGGGACGTTCACCTGCTTATCTGAGAACTCCCTGGCGTCTTTCTCTATGTGTCCCTCATACAGGTTGGTGGTCATGTTCATCAGGCCGACTTTAGAGAGGCCAAAGTCGGTCAGTTTGATGTGGCCCATCGACGTCACCAGCAGACTGAGAGAATATGAAGGCAGATGGGAAAAGACAATGTAATTAAAACTGGAAAGTGATGATTGATATGTCTTACTATATGAATTGTACATCTTTAAGCGTATTAGAGTTATAATTATAGTTTATCAATATTAAGGAGGTATTGACTTAAAAGAACTGTTATTTATTGCTGAAAAGTTACTTGTAATATAGTTTTGTTTTATTTCAAGTGTACTAAGTTATTTGAACTACAAACAAGACCAAAAATATTTGGTAAGGGTTTGTGTTTTTGCAGTTTAGTAAAGATGGATGGAAAAACAACAAAAAAACAACACTGAAACAGAAAGTGAGAAAACAGCAAGGAGTTTTTTGACACAGTTCACATGAGCTGCACAAGCAGGCGATACTTGTGTTCATCAGAATCGGCTTCATCTCTGGGTCATATCTGGCTTAAAACATCAAGTTCTCACTTGTCAGGTTTCAGATCCCTGTGGACGATGCCGTAGTTGTGAAGATATTCCAGAGCAAGAACAGTTTCTGCAAAGTACATTCTGGCCATATCCACCGGCAGGGGACCCATGTTTTTCAACAGGGTGGCGCAATCTCCTCCTGAAGGGGGCAAAAAAAAATATACATCAATGAATATAAACATGCAATAGAATGAAAACAGAAAGCTTTCAACTCGGCTGCAGCTGACCTTCGACATACTCCATCACCATGCACAGGTGCCGCCGCGTCTCAAAGGAGCAGTACATGGAGACAACAAAGGGATTCTCGGCAAAGGTGAGGATGTCTCTCTCCACAAAGGCCTGCTGTATCTGATTCCGCAGCATCAGATTCTGCTTGTTGATTTTCTTCATGGCGAACCTCTGCTTTGTTTCCTTGTGCCGGACTAAATAAACAGCTCTGTGGAGTGAAACGGTGCAACAGTAAGGAGCGGAAAAAAGCTTTCAAAATGGTTCCTTTTCAATTGATGAGAAATTAGGGAAAAAAATAATTGAATGTAACCTTTTAGTTTTATATTCTCTTACCCATAAGCACCGTTGCTGATGAGTTTTATCATCTCAAAGTCCAATTCGCACGGTTTCCGTCGGGAACGCAAGACGGTGCTGAGACTCTGAGACTGGAGACAAGAAGGTAAAGAAAAAATAATAAAAATAAATTAAAATAAAAAATCTACTCTATGAATAGTTAAAAAATATATTGTGTTATATTTTAAAAAACGTACGGAGTCATCTGTTTCTGGAGTTTCTGCAATGCCGCTGTCACTACTGGTCAGCTGTGCAATTTCTATGAAGAACAAAAAGCTGAATTAATATATTTAAAAAAAAGTAGTAGAAAAAAAAATAAAAGTTGAATTCAGGCAGCTATTTAAAGTTAAGAATACATGTATGTCTATGTAGGGCATTTAAGAAAAACTTAAATGCCAAGAAATCAGCACATTTAAAACAAACAAAAAAAACCCCATCCAAACAGAGTTTATTCGCTAATTAGCTTTGAGCTGCTGACTCCAAGATAACCGGAATTTAAAATAAATGGAGCAGAAATCAGATCTGGCAACACAAACACACGTCTGACAGCCATTTTGAAAATCACCACTCTGGAACAAATGCTGGTTAAGTACCGTTGTACGCGTTTTCGTTTTGTTTGCGTGCAACAACGTGAACCGCCATGTGAGCTCCCCAGGGAGCCGGTAAACACATTTCCACTGCTATTTAACATCTGTCCCTCCGAAGAGTTCGCTGTAAGCACCTGAGGTGGCGTTTGAACCAAACACAGGAGACAGTCGGCGGGGTAAATTCGCGGCGTCTGGCTGATGTGCCAGCTTGTGTGGCTCTGAGGGGAGGCCATTCTTTTCTAATTAGTCATAATGAATGCTGTTGGTTACTGAATATGCAGAAACAGAAGGCCATTAGGTAAATGGTTTGTTGTTTTGTCTTTTTGCGTACTTCAAGAAAAAAAAAAAAAAGTCTTCAATTGATTCATTCACTTAGAGCCATAATTCAGCAGGAACAACACTCCTACAGGATAAGAACAACACACATTTCACTTTTAACAGCTCTAATGAGTCGTTCTGTATTAGATTATGTTAGCACTGATGATGATGATGATGAAACAGAGCTTCCGGTACCCTCTAGAGGATCTCGTGTGAGTCCCAGCTGGCTGATGATGTAACGAGGGATGTCCGTTTTGATGCCTTGGCCTTCTTTAGCGTGACCTTCAGCTGCCTCCAGAAGGTGGTAAAACTCCTCTGGGTCAAATTCCTGGAAACACAGTGACCTAACTTCAGTGAAAAGCCTATACAGAATGTTGGGGAGCTGGAAGGATACGTTACACAATTTTCTTGTTTTGCTAATTCTTAAAACATTCAACAATAATTAAGTACCTCATGATTAAAAAAAGCTTAAATCATGTGTAGTGCCTCAAAAATGACGCTAAAAAATATAAATCAGGTATGAACATGAAGTGAAGTTAGAGACCATCCAGCAACAGTATAGATGGATGCAACGACGACCGTCATTCAATGTATTGAACAGCTTGGATTTCAAATGTATCATTTATTTTTTGCACTTTTAAAAACAGGAGAGATGCATCTAAAAATACTGCGGTGGAGGTATAAACGCAATGTAATTGTCAATGTGCTGAAATGCCTCATTTCAAAAAGATGTATGATTCATTCCCAAAAAACAAAACCAAACAAAAAACAGGAAGTCAGGGACTACCTAGTAAAAGTTCCTCGACATATTGATGACACAAAAAAAGTAAAATGTACTTTTAAAATTTGCTTCATTTATAGAGATGATTTAGTTAAAACTGAGTGTTGTACTGAGTGTTTATTTCTTGCTTATGTCTCTGACCTTATTCTACTACAAATAAAATAAAGGTTTTAAGCAGAAGCTACTGCAATAATAGCAAAATAAAGTTATTTACACAGCTTTAGACACAAGGAATGTCTAATTGAAGAAGGTGCTTTATACTGCTCCAAGTTTTCTATAAAAAAACAATAGCTTTTTAATTTTTGTTTGGAAAAATATAAATGTAAGACAGATAGAAAAGTTTTCGTATCAGAAGTTGTTTACGTACCAGACATTCCAGCAGTCGCGCAGGCCGAGCTATCACAATGAGGATCTTCTTTGCCAGCTCTCTGATAAAGTCGACCTCCTCACTTTCTGACCTCTCTGTGGACTGCAGAGCATCCGACGGGATAAGAAACCATCACACGCATATGCCACACATCACATAAAACAGAGGCAGTTTGGTAAAACTCTGTAGACAATAGAGAGGTAGTCTTGAAGTATAAACTTTGTCCCTTTTTATATTGCTGTAACTATACTGTCAGTATAAAACAAGAACTAAATTCTTCATGAGTAAAATGAAAAATTAAGGGTGCAAAAATTCACATTTTGGGGATCAAAACTGCAACATTTGTTACATTTTCAGCTGATGAAAGCAAACCGTTTAAAAAAGCTGTTCCCCTCCTTGCCTGTGGTGGCGCTGCACCAAGAACCGCTGAAGGAAACGACTCAAAAACCACTGAGCACAACTTCCTCCTTCATGAAAGGTAAACAAAAGTGGAATGGCGTAAAATTTGAGCCGTTTCTCCCATCAGCGGGTTTGCATTGGTGGTATTTACCCAGAATGCCCTACTCCATAGTCTGTGTTTTGGAGTGGTCTCCATACAAGATATTCATTTATATGGACTCAAATTGCCCCAGAGTTCACTTCAACCCAACTTAGACCTAGGTTTTAAGGCAGAAAAGAATTTGCTCCTTTGGTCCGCATCAGAGTTCAGTTGCACATTCACACCTCTCCAAGTGAACCGGACTTTCTAGTCAAACTCACTAGAGTTCGATTAAACCAGACTAAACAGGGATGGAGTGAATGCACCCTCATAGAGTTTTCTGAAAACTTAAAATGTTTAAAAAGCAGCCTACCTCTTGAACGAGTTTCTCCAGTTTGTCAGTGAGTTCGCAGAAGTAGCTGGATGTGATGAGACCGAGCCGGCTCTTCTCCAGACAGTCCCGCGCCAGTTCAATTATCTGGTGGTGGGCGAAGCCAAGCACGCCATCTGCCAGAGGGAGGACGCTCTCCGGGGAGTTGCTGCGGATGATTTCCTGAATCTTTTCCTCCATCTGAGCGGTGGCCTGTAAGTGAGGAGGTCGCGGGGCATCTTTCAGTTGAAGTGGAAGATCTTCAGCTGAGAGCGCGGTTACCGGCGGGGGCGCTCACCTTAGGAAACCGCTCCTTGTAGACGTGGTTCATCATGATGATCTCATGGTCGTAACAGGACGGAGATCTTCCAGGGCTGAAAACACGTCACTCAGTCATGCAGGGCGGGTTTTCAGTGCAGACTACGAAAGGTTTCAGTGGTGTAAAGGCGATTCGGCTACCTGAGGCTGCGTGAGCGGGGTCGCATGGCCGTCGCTCTGCGGCATTCGTCCCCGGAGATGCTCTCGGTGCAGAAGTGCTTGGAGAGGAGGTACAGTTCATCAGGGGTAGGCTGGAAGGGCAGCTGGTGCAGCTTCTCCTGTGATGAACAGGATGACTGAAAATGAAACAAATATATATTCAACATGAAAAGGAAAAGAAAAAAAATAAAGAGATGGTGTTTTTTTTCTGCTTGTAATAATGATCAAAAATATTGAACTGCTGTGTTGTTTATTACTAATCTGGCATTTTTTAAATGAAATCAATAGTTTTCTAAGGTCTTTATTGTAAATATCACTGCCTCTGTGGGAGGCTAAACAGACTTCAAACAATAATAAATTACCTTAATTTGACTATTATTGTAAGCAACTTCAGCCTTTTTTGAATGTAATTTTAAATATAAGTTTTGAGTTTGATCTTGTTTTCAACCAAGGAGAAAAGTGAAAAATGAGCAAATTTCTCAAAATTTCCCGAGAAATTTCAACTATAAATATCAAAGGAAGCGTTAAACTTAAAACAAACAAAAAAATAAAAAAACAGGTAGATTTACAAAAGCCATGAAAAATGTTCCAGAATGATTTTGGCATTTCATTTAGGGACAGAAAAAAAATGATCGCAAGCTTCAAAATACACATTTACACCTTTGTAATTTTATTAGATTTTTTTGTGAATGATTGAACTTTGCTGTTTCATATAGAACAAAGAAACCCACAATTTTCCTTTAAGATGTTGACGACTGCTGGCTGACTTATTCACATTTATTCACATAAAGTTGACATTACAAATGAATGCACTGCTTTAATTATTAATGTGATGTTTCACATTCCGGCTGGTTTCCATTGTTCTACGGCTTCGAGTGAATCAATGGGTATTTAGAGTAGATTATGTTAACGGTCAATATTTCATTTCATTGATTGGAGAAACAAAATGTTTTGCCTTCAGGATAAAAACCTGATCTAATGTAGAACTAGAGCCAAAAGATCTGGGTATGAGAGTAAACATAAGTACGAGTTCTTCAATGAACCCAAGTGAATAGTTAAACAGAAAATGAATGAATAGAAATAAAATCAACTTTCACCATGGAAAGCAAAAAAGAATTAAAAAAATAAATACAGCTCTCCTGTGAAGGCCTTTTGAGGTTTGTTAGAGAATCTCAATGACCAACATAAAGGCAGAGGAACACAGCAGGCAGGTCAGGGAGACTATTAAGCCCATTTCAAGAGCTAAAGGCTAGATTAAACCGTTTCTCAGATTCTGTAATTTAAAGGAAAAGCCGACAAATTGAGCCTACAAATGCTATACTTTAGGGTTTTTGCAGTATTTTATCTGATTTATAGTGAATCTGAGAGACATGCGGTGTTGTAGTAACACTTAAGCTGGTTCAGATTGTGTTTATTTTACCCCAACATGCATTACTGTGAACCGTACACCTGAAGAGAGCTAGTGCAGGTGAAGAAAACCTTTGTTTTCCCCAAATTAGATTATGTTTATGTGGGCTGAATCCAACCAGGTCAAAGGTGAAGGAGGGCAGGACTAAAATGCAGCAATTATTTCTAAAATGTAATGGTTGGATAGTAGTTTAAAAAAGGTAAAAATGAAAATTGACAACTTTATGAATTTGTCTGAGTGAAGGGGAATAATTAGATTGGTTTGAGCTAAATAATGAAGAAGTAAAAACATAAACTTATGTTTTTATATGTTATGATAGAACATAAACACTGTAGGAGAAGTTGCTCTATTATCTCATTGCCGCCTAACATACCAAAGATACAGTCTTTGTGCCTTTTCCAGACCTAAATCCAATCGAGAATCTGCGGCCAGTCTCTGTTCAACGATGCTCTTAATGTAATCTGACAGAGACTGAGTTATAATGCCAAAAACATGAGCAGAAATTTCAAGTGTGTGATGTAAAAAGCCGACAGAAATCTAAAATACAAAGGAAGTTGTTTCTACAAATTATTGACACAAGAGGGCTTTAAGACCGAAAATCCACCAGTCAGATTCATTTCAAGTTTGTTGACAAAATGCGTGTGAATCCCAGGTGCTTACAGAGATGGTGGAGCTGGGCGTGTTGGTTCCATATCCAGAGGAGGGCAGAGAGGCCAGGGACCAGCGGCGGCCATCGGTCCTGTCGCAAAACAGCAACAAATACGCTGAGGAGTGTCCCAACCGTTAACGCAGAAGACCTTTGACAGACACACTCGACATGCTTGGGTTCAAACAAGACGCTCCCATGTTTGTAGCCAAAACATGGGAAAACTTCTAAAACCTGAACGGTCGACGAAGTTGAAGATGGACTTTAAAACAGATGCTTTCTTTTTCTTTAATGAAACCTACTAGTTAATTCAGACATAATTAAAAAACCGACAAGTAAATAAGTGGAGAATTAAATGCAGATGGCTCAATGAGTAAAACTGCAGTGTTAAAGTGAGACTTATGAAGCAGGGAGGAAACCACGGAGGAACTCCAGACACATGTGGGGTTAATGTTTCATTTTTTTCATTTAGAAGTGAAAGCCTAGCTCCAAGTTACCTGTCTGCTCTGTGGCAATGACTGTGGATTATAATAAAACAGAAAAATACAAAATTACATGACACATGATGGATGCCATTTTTGAAAATATAAATACAGAAAAGTTGAATATCTTACACACGAGCTCGCACAGAAAAACACTCACGAGTCTCGAGCAAACGGCTACGAACCTGGATTAATTTTTTGAAATGTGTAACCGTATCTCGGTTCCCTTTACCTTCGTGCAAAAGAGAAATGAGCAGAGGCACTGGGGGAGAAATTTCTTGGGCTGTCTTGTGGGCTTGTTCCTGAATGAACAGAAACACAGAAAGAGGAGATTAAACAACCTGCAGACTGAAAACTTAAAACACTGGATTCTTTTATTTCAACTAGAAATAAAACACATCAGTAACACAAAGCCATGAAATGAATGGAAATCAAGAAACTTTCAATTTACTTTTTGCATTTTGTAAACAGACACTTCTGGCGACAGTGACATTTTCAAAACTAACCGAGATGGAACATATATGTAAGAATATGTTTATAATTTATGTTCTGAAAAATAGTGATAATTATCAAATAGCCAGTATTGTTCAGAAAAGTTGCTCATTTTTTATCTTTTAGAGCTTTTTATTTCTGTCTGCTACATTCAGAAATCTTGGCAGACTTTTGGAAATCGATTTAATCTCGACTCTCCAGGGAAAACCCACGGCGTCTGCTGTTTTTATGACGCTAGCTGCACTAATCTCTATCATCGCTTTCGCTTTGCGTTAAAATAAGGAAATCCTGTTCAGCAGCAGTTGCCCTGATTGATACCTTGCAGTTTATTCATATCGAACCGCAGTTCATTTCTAAGAGTTGGAAATGTGGCTTGAGATCAAGGGAAGGTAATACAATCACTGCTTGTTCTTCGAGTAATAAAAATGAACAAAAGCTCATTCAAATAAGGTTCATTGTTTTGAACATTTTTAGTTTGCAGAGGCACTTAGTTTGTAATAGCACCAGCTCGCTATTCATCTGTCCTTTTGTGCTACTTTTCAAAGCTATTAACTGAGGGATTTACTAAAACCATTCTTCCAAGATCCCCCTTTGAGGGAAAATATAATCATCTTCAATTTTTTGTGAACGCAAACTCTAAAACAATTGCTTAACTGATCTGATTTAATTTACATTCTGAAATATAGTGAACTGAATGATAAACGTTAACATGGAAGACCTAAAAGCCTGATGACTCCTGTGATATGGAGGTAAAAACAGTTCAAAACAAGCTTATAAGAAAGTGCACTAAATATGGATTTAAGTAGGACATCACTCACACAAACATAATGAGTAGAAATGGAATAAACGGTAGGATTTTGAACATGAGTGATATGATTAGGTAGAGCGAATATATATTATTTTCTTTTTCTTTATTCAAAACGAACTGAGCAAGGGAGAGGGTGTGAGCAGTCCATACACAAGCATTTGTGACAACTTTTGCTCTACAGCACAGTTTGTACGCTATGTGTGAAGCACAACTGGCATTTAATAAATATGTTGACGAACCCAACACTTAAAACATGTCAAACTATCAGAAATATGCTCCATTTAAAAGCTAAACACCAACATTATTCAGGGAGAATGCAAAAAAAACCTAGAATAAGAAAAAAAAAGGTGAAAACAACTTGCACTGTTTTACCCTTCCTGCCATGTTTCTCAATCAATCAATTTTCTCAATCAACTGTATTTTTGTCTTCAAGCTTTAGCATACATCTTTGTATATATAAGTATATATTGTTTAATCCTGCAGATTTGTGAGTGAACAATAGTGTTTTGTTTATTTAGAAATCGAAGGTATTAAAGTCAAATTGTCAGGGAAGTTGAGGTGCCATGGACAGAGCTCTTCTTTTAGAAAAACTGGATCAAATTGCACCACAGCATTGTGTTTGAGCAAAGATCAAATGTCATTTTTACATGAGCTTTCATGAAGTTTAAATGTTGATGGCTGAAGTGGTCTAAAACAAGTTCCTCCCCCAATTCCCCTTTCATATAGTTTTGCTATTCGACAAAGCAGTAATTTGAGTTGAGGTTGCGTTGCAACAACTTTCACGTATTAGAATTAATCAAATATATCACACAGGTTTGGCCACATAATTAGTTGACCAGTTTCCTTTTTCTGCTATAAAGAAGATTAACCTTTTTCAAACAGAACATATCATTTCTGAGGAATTCATGACTAGAAAAGTTTTTATGTGGAAGATGGATCAGACATGATTACATGCCTCAATATGCAATCTAGTTGAATAGGAGTTCAGAAAACCTGCTCTTCCTACCTTTGATATAAATATTGCGCCTCAGCCACAGCGTTACATCATCCCAGAGCTGTGCGTTAATAAAAGCACTGGGGCTTTCAGAGCCGGAATCCATCTTAAAATCTGGGCTCCTTCATCGAGTCACGATGCAGACTAAACACTCGGAGTCGCAGCGCTGTGCTTGCTAAGCAATGGCAGGAAATAAAACGCCCTGTGGTAAATGAGGTCTCCCTCCCTCTGGTCCTGTGCATTTCCTCCCTGCAGGCCGCCGCTTCCTCACCCAAAAACAATCACGGTGTTTTTGATTTGTTGCGCCGTTACATTCCCAGCCCCGGCGCTGACCTGACCAAAGTCAGAGCAGAAAAACCTCCACAATGCAACCTGATGCCTCATGCTGTTATTCCTTTTGCATCTCATAGCAGAATCACCCAGTGATATTCTGTGATTATTAAATTTTCTCACTGTACTCTGCTGTACGTTTTCCATGCTCGTTTTGCAGGGTTTTGCTATTGGAGTGCACTAATGCCCGGCCTCTGTGTACAGCCTGACAATGATGACAGCAGGTTCTACATTAGGCGACACGAACATGTGGCGGACATGAACTCACCTGTGAGAGAAGAGAGCGGAGAGTGGGGTCGCGGTAAACCCGACGACTGACCGCTTCCAATCAGGCTCTTTCTGTTGCTCGTGCGACAGCTGCAACGACCACAGAGACTCGTTTTAAGGAAAAAATACATTAGACATAACATAAAAAGTTGAATTAAGGTATAAATCCAGCATCTTGGGGGAAGCCAAATAAATATTAATTGTCTGAACGGTTTTTTTGACACCTGGGAGCTCAGTTGAAGTTTTATGGCTAATGAATACAGAGTTCAAAACGTTCCGATTTGGACCGAAGCGTTCACAAGCACCACCAGCTGTTTAAACCAGTTCAGGTGCTGATATTAGCCCACATGTTTGCAGGAGAAAGAGGGTAAATAATATTGATTCAGCCACATTGTCTCCATGCACTATGTTTATTCACGCAACTTATTTTGGGGTTTTTATTTTAGAAATAAATTGTGTTTATCACACTGATAAAAAGTGGCTTGTAACAGCAACTTTTACGTCTGTGTTGGGTTATTATTGTGTCATCTTTTGTGTACGATTTGCTTCTTTTCTGAGGATGCTTGACTCTTCATTACAAGCTGCAAAACGTCAACACACTTTTGTGATTTATATTTGCAGACGGGATGTGAATATAGTCAATGAGGAAGCCTGCTCTGGTTCATTGGTTAACTTTTATTTACTTGCTTACTTAGACTTCTGCCAGCCTCTATCTGTACTGCAAAAAACATGGTTGTGCAATATTAAGTTCAATGACCTTGATTTCATTGTATCAAATTTCTAAATGCAGAAAAAAAAAATATATATAATATATATATATATATATCCCACTTCGAACAAATAGAATTTCTTTTAATGGTTATTTAAAAGCAAATTGAAAACTTGCTATGCTCTCATTACAAGTAACCAGAGATAAAAAGAAGGAAAAAAAAATGTACCACAGAAATAAAACGAGTGACACGTTCCGGTTTATTCCCAGCAAAACAAAACAAACAAATAAGAAAAAAGAAAAAAAGAGGAGACGACATGTGCAGAGCATTCCTACTTTTATATTTAATGGTCATGCTATTCCAGGACAGTGACTCACAGGGAGCCACTGTGATCCACAACGTGTGACTCATAAATGAAAACCCACTTTTTAACCTTGACAGAAAAAAATAATTACTTCAATGTAAAAGTGGTTTCTGGTTAGCGTGACGGCTCCCGGTTTCAGATTAGAGACGGACAGCAGAACCACAAAGACCCTGAAGAGCACGCTTTCACATCAAGGTCATGGACTTAAAAATCAATGACGCGCTGTTACATAAGCCCCTCGGAGACCTAAACCATCTTCCGCAGAGTTCACTAAAATGTTATTCAATGATAATCTGCATGCTACAAATCCCCCATTAAATCTGCTCGGTATTTTATCAGGGGCTAAAAATGACGATTTATGCATTTTTCATGAAGAGCAAAAGAAGAAGAAAGTACAGATCTAAGCAGCAGATTCACCATTTAATACACAGGAATCATTTATGTTGCAGAAAAAGACTGAGGACGGGACGAACAGCAGTCAGTCAGTCAGTCAGTGGTGCAGGCCTCCTGCCTGCGTGCTGCAGCGGTGATCAAAAACAATCTTATTCGCAGAGGCTACTGCAAAGACGCTCAAACACATGAGTTGGCAGTCCTCATGTCTCTGTTGACAGTGCTGCAGAGCAGGTCCAGCAGGTACAGGCACTGCAGAGCGTCAATGTCAGTCAGGAGCCACAAAGATGGTCGCACCTTTAAATGACGTCCGGCTTTCTCAGGATTTTCGAGGAAAATGGTCACAGTATTAAGATTAGAGCTTTATTTTAGTGACTGAGTAGTCTATCGATTATTTTGATGATTAATCGAGCAGTCGGATAAAAACGGAGGCATGTTCTGCAGGTTTTTTATTTAACCACTTAAGTTCCAGTTTGTAAAATATTAAAAATACATTTCAAAATGAATGAAACACATTTTAATGTTTCTTTTCAGGCCTTTCTGCTTGACAAGGCATAATGTCATGCCTTTTCACCTTCACACTATTTTTGTAAAAGCAAAGTTTATCATCTGAATAAGAAGTGATTTTTGAACCAATGGGACCAAGACAGAAAAAAATAACTCAGGTTAATTTAGTTACAACCAAATGCAATGCATTTATTTTCAGCCTATTAGTATATTTTCTGATATACTAACATGAATGCAGTGAAACATTGTGCCTTCAAAAGTCAATTATCTGTAACATAAAGTCTGGTCTTCTCAGTAAAGATCCAGCTGTTCTGTGAAGGTTTTAGATGTTTGTTAGAGAAACTTTGATGGGGGAAAAAAGCACCATGATGACTCAGAGGGACACAGAAAAAAGTCAAGGAAGAAGTTGTATAGCAGTTCAAAGCCGGGTTACGTGATAAAACATTAATCCCAAACTCACAGATTAATATTTAATCAATCGTTTGAAAATGGAAACAGTGAGATACTCCCAAGACGTGGTCAGAGGATGAACAGCAGAGACCTGCAGCTCAGATGGGCCGACGTTTGGCCAGGCATCTATTGGTCAAGCAAGCCAGAAGGAGTGGTGTGGAGGCTGCTTAGATAAAATCTGAACTTTTTTCTGAATTGCATGAAAAAAAAATTCAATTCAAGTCAATTCAACTGCGGGCCAAACTCTGAGATTTTCATCTGTACAAAGCTTTGAAAATAGTTTTTATTTTCCCACTTTTAAGAATTTCCCACAATTAAGAATTTCTTGTTCTATGATCAATTATATATTAAAAAAGATCCACGATCAAATATGATGAGATCCGTTCATAAGCTCTCACTGCGGATTAATGCTACACCACTGCTTCCTAATCAAGCTTTCATTTCTTCACCAACCATCATCTCAGCATAGGAAGCGCCCCCCACTGTTATTCCTAAAGTACTTCAGGAGTATTCACCAAACTGGCTGCTGCTGGATTACTTTATGGAAAAAAAGAAAACGAAAAAACAAACGAACAAAAAAAAAAAAAAAGAGGGCAAGTCGTCTTCCTTACAGCTGATTCTTGGTAGCCGAGCTTTAGCAGCATTACCTCTGCAGATAAACGGGGATAATCGTGTTGGTTTAGTGAAGCTTTAAGGGCTGGAGGATGATAGAGAGAAAGTAGGCCAGTGTTTCTGGAGACATGATAACTGATGTGAACACACAACTTCATTAAAAATCTTTGTTTCCCTCCAAAAAGACCGCAAACTCTTTATTCAGTGACTAAAAATACCTTCTGAGCGTCTTTATGACAGCTACTCTCTGAACCAAATCAGTTTATTTTTACCTTGCGACCACAAAGTAATCTGAATCTGTCAGGACCGATTTCTTAGACGTGGGCCCGGCTGCGTATTCGGGCCGCAAGAAGTGGCAGAAATAGATCAAACTCTTAATTCCCAAAGCTCTGCATTCAGATTGCCGACATCCGTAGCCTGACCCACGTCAACAAGAAGCCAGGATTAATCTTTTTCAGTTTTGTGAGTGGAGCTCTGTCGTCACAGCTCAGGTGAGCTGCCACCGTGGGGTGAAAAGAATTGCTGCGATGAGCTGACAAACCTAGATTCAAAGTCAAACATGTGACACATGCAGATCTATTAATAGAATAATAAAAAATAAAAAAAACAGATGAAAGGTCCGGCAATTAAAGCACAGCGACGCTTTTGTTTTCCTCAAGCTGCAATCAGATGGCATTGCTCTCGTTCTTGTGAGAATGTATTTATTATTTTTACACATCTTCATTGATTAAAGAATGCTACTTACTTCCTATTTATTTAGACTAAACAAAGATCGTATTATTAAAAGTTAAAAGTTGGGAAAGAATTGTAAAAATATTGAAGCCTCTGTCATGTTATTGTCAAATTTCATATATATGATATGAAACAACATGTACAGTCACGCATCATCGACAGACTTGGATTATCGTTTTCGGCAGAAAAAAAAAAAAAAAAAAAAAAAAAACTACCCAAAAATGTTTAGTATTTGGTTTTAAGCTGGTCTGCAGCCAAATAAAGAGGTCAGGATAGGGATTAAAAACAAATATGATTATATAGACTTTCACCAATACTGTGGTCCCAGTAATATACAGCTAACAGAGCTCAAGGGGCTTAGCTGGTGAAGTATGAAGTTTCAGCTAAGTTTGTTTTCCAGAAAAAGTGTAATTCTTTAAGCTGCAACATCAAAAACGGTTCACAAGACAAGTCCAAGTCCACCGTCTTCAACAAATATCAAACAGTTTCTCACAGGCGAACTCTGAGTCAACTATTCCAGTTGTGAATGCAAACTGTGACCTCCATGAACACACACAAGATCAGCATCTTCACTGTTATTTAACTTTGATCTTACATTGGAAAGCACACAACCTGTGTGAGAGACACATGTCACGACAAACATTCAATTGGCATTTGGCTCACAAAGCAAATAATACACAACAGGCAAGAAGAAAACACCCATCTTATCGTCCGAGAAGAGTAGGTCTGGGAACTACATCATGCTTACAGTTCAATGACTGATCTGTTTGTTCAGCTAAGAAATTTACATAAGTGACACAACGGCGCTGAAAAGTGCAGCAGCTTCATTTCGAACGATACCTCTGGGATCGACGCAGACGGGCTCCGCTGAAGAAATGTGGCATGTTAAAGTTGGACAGCACCGTCCAGAGACTGGAGTCGGACATCGTGTCCGCGTCATGCCAGAGGGGGAGATGCAACTGGGGCTTCTGAGGTCCTGATGAGAAGCGACGGCTGCCGGGGTTTAGGAGGTTATGACCCCCGGAGCACTGCTGGCAAGGTCCAAACTTCCTCTGCAGGGACACATCTGCAACCAGCTGCGGCATAAACGCTGCTGTCGCGTTGTCCTCAAACAACAAAAGGAAAAAAAAAAAGTAATCCGGGGACCGGATCAAAGGAAGGCACAGAGAGCGCGATCCAGGTCAGGTGTTGACAACCTCCGCTGCGGCAGGGACGCGACACCCAACACCCGGCCGACTCGACCCGTCTCACGGCAGCTGTTCTGCAGCGCGCCAAACGCTCGTCCTGCTCCCTTCGCTCAACATGCTTCATATCATGTAACAGGCGTGTACCACTTCACATCCTGGGGAGCGGAAGGGGGGAGGGAGGGAGGAGGACCGCATCATCAACACATGCTGCCACGCTCTTGCTGCTTTCAAAGATTACACAGGTCCGGTGGGTCAGCGTTTCCAGCGGGAGGTGTGTAAAAAAATGTGAGATTTTTTTTTTCCAACTGCTGAAAAAATAAAAAAAATCAATGGCTGCTCCTTCCACAGAGTTATGGCTCGTATTATTTGACGAGAGCCTCGCCTTAACTAAATCACCTTTGTCCCATGACTCATTTCCTGTTTGACTTTTAAAAACTACAGAGCGACTTACAAATTTAGATTTGTTTAAAAAAAGAAAACATCTCAATACATAAAAACGATTAAGAATATTATAGTCCAAACAGTTTTGTAAGTTTTTCTGCTGAAGTTAAACAAAAAGCGAGGATTAATTTTAACAATATTTGATTAGGAGCTTGACTGCTGAATTAATAATTGACATTTCATTTCTGTGTTGAATTGGGTTGAGCGACTGATCTTTGCAGCTATGGCAACCAGAGGTCGATTTTAAATCAGAATAAATTTTACTCTCAGAGTCACTCTCTGTAAATAATTTGTAAGAACTTATCAAATGTAAATCCAACAAGTTTAATTTAAAAAAATTGTCAAGTAAGAAACATAGTATCAAATAACCTATAAGATGCTTATTTGTTTCTTTATTCAACATGCCTGAAACCTTTGCCATTAAACATTAATGATAAACATATTATTTAACTGACAGAAAATTACATAAATCAATCCTTCATTTATTTGCCCAATTTAATGTAAATCTGCTGCTTGATTTAAAAAAAAAAGAAAAAAAAAGATGAAATTGGTAAATATTGCAATGCGAGAATTATAACCAAATCAGTGAAGTGTGTTAATGTTTTTGGATGCTTATATTTCCATCCTAAGACATAATTTCTGCTCTTTTGACTTTAAAACTTCAATCTAGAGGCTAAGTACTGGTTTGTAAAGGATGCTAAATTGATTGCCTCATCCAGAGCTTTCAACAAGTTTTATAGCAGGAGGACAATGTATGAACGGAGCAAAACAAGATAAAATATCTGCAGCCAGCTGCTTGGAAATGGTTATATTTCTAGACAGTTTTATGCTCTCGGGCTTGTTAACTTATATTACAGCAGTAGAGGACAGTAAAATGATGTGCACAGTAGGACCAGAGGACACTCAGGTTGTTGTAGGCGACGCTAATCACTTGCCAAGTGCTCTGCCAGGAAGGGAAAAACAGCTGAGTGAGACCGACAGAGAAAAACACACCAGTACGACTGGCACACAACCACTGGTTGTCCGTCCGTGCCTCTCCTCCGTAATAAAGTGTCATCAGAGGTCGCCTTCGACAGCGAAAAAGCCGGAGTTTGCGAGCGCGTTCTCTCTGAAGGGCCGGCCGGTCTCCCTGCAGGCTGCTGTGACAGCCTTCACTCTAATTATGGCTCTGCTCCGTTTCGCTGCTCCACATAAGAAACGACAGTTCAGACGGTTCAAAGTCAAACCTGCACACAGCGGCACGAGAGCCGTGGAGCGGAAAACGCATTCAAACAAACAAAACGTCCATTTACTTTTTTTTTTTTTTTCCCCCAACACACCGAGAGTCTGTTAACGTCTGACAAATGAGTTTAGAGCGCTTCCTTTCCCATGAGCGGGTGTTTACAAATGTGCTTTGTTAACATTTATCCTGCAGCTTGACTTTCCTCGCTTTGATTGTTGAGTCTCGAGGTGTTTTTTTTTTTCCCCTATTGTGGCGGTTAAATGTCGAAGATGACAAGAATGATGTGCTCATAAACATGAAAAAGGAGGACAGATTCAAATGATGAAAACCACTGAATCAAAAGACACAATAATTAATCTATTTCCATCTTGTGGTACAAAGTTTACGTTTGGGTGTTTCAATATGACGAGTTTTCTTTTCTAAAGTAACATGACATTATAGGACTGGGCTTTCACAGTAGCAAATTGTGCTGGATGATAAATTTTCCCAAATATTGTAGTTTTGAGACCATTTCTTAGTGATATCATGGTAATTGCACAATAACATAAGAACACATTCTCAACGATCAATAAACTTTAAATTCTGACATTTAAAACTGGAATAGGAAGATGTTTCAAATTATCCATAATAGATCAGGAAACGAACAAAAAAAAACAAATAAAATGAATTATGAAGAATCTGTAAAGAAAAATATCCCACAAAAAATAAGCTGGTTGAGACCAAAGCACCGAACTGAAGACTTCAGTCGCTCAGCTTTCGGTAGAAAAAGAGAAAAGAGGAAAACGATAAGTGATGCAAATGGAAACCGAATAACTGATTTATTGTTTATTGACCTACATGGGAGCGGAAATCTTTCCGAACTTCCTGACTCATAATGCTACAACGTGATTAAAACATGCAGTTTGTTGTGTTCCCAAATATTTAGTTGTTCACAGTCTGCGTACGGTGTGGCGCTTGTCCAAGCTACTTTTGCTTTAATAAAGAGGGTGAATGATGTGACCTTGTGTTTACCATAAGCTGTCCCTCTGCTGTGCTTACACACTTCTGAGTTACCCATTTCACATTAGGAAATTCTACATATAATGAAAAATTAAAAAAAAAAAGACCTCTACACCGAGGTCCTTTATATTTGCTTTCTACTAACAATAATATTCTGCAAACATTGCCACCCTAACTTAACAACACGCATGCAACAACTTTGGTTTACAATTATTAGACAAAACAGGAAGCAGGTCGGAACTTATGACCTGCTTTGGTTCACCAATAAAACTATTATTTTCTCTCAGTGCAAAGAGCCGCTGCTTATGTTAAATTGGGCTTTTAATATGATGACATTCAATATTTGCACAGCTGTATTAGATGAAATCAAATCTTGCATTTGCTCACACAGGAAGCTCTGCATTTAGAAAAAAAACAGAAGAGGAAAAACCAGCTCAATGCTGTTGTGTGCAGCTGACTCATTTTACCGCCTGCTTCACTTGCCTGTCTGCGAAAGCCGCACAGCACAAGAGCAGAACAGGAGCGAGTTGGGTGGGTGTTTCATTCTATTCATTGATGCTGCAAATCCTTAAAAACAAACATTTTTTTTGAATGAGATGGAGAGAAAAAGAGAGAAAAAAAAGACCCAAACATGCTGCAACCTTAATTTCCAATATTTAGCATCAAATGACATGAACTGGAAATATCACATCGAGCACAGAATATTTTCCAAGTGGCAATAAGAAGAAAGGGAAAGATGATCAACAAAAATCCAATCATTTTGGGTGGAGGGGGGGGGGGTTTCCATTACTGGTCTGATGGTTAGCAAAACTCAACCTGAGCAGGAATATCTGAACTCCATTGCATGAATTTCATTGCACTCAAGAAAGGCTCTTGAAATCGCTGGTGGAGAAAACAAAGGCTGGGAATTAGAGATGCACCGATTGCAGTTTTCTAATCGATCACTGACCTGCTGATCCAGATTGCCTAATGTTCACAGAGGCAGATGAGGTCGGTTTCACATGCAAGTATCAGCCGATCGTAGATTACCCACAATTCAAGAAATCTGCTTCGATTCATCAGTGCACCATTTATTGTTCTCTAAATATTGGTCAAATGTAAACGCCTCGTTACGTATAATCTTGTTTTTTGAGCTAAACATGTAATTTCATCCAAAAATAAACATGATTTGTAACACCGGTAAGACAGCATGAACTGCTGATTGTTTTTACTCATTTTGTTTAAGTTTGACTGAAATTATGAAAAAATATTGAAATAAAGCTTCCTTGCAAAACCAACTCAACCCAAAAAAAGGTTTTCTGAGAATACATGTTGCCTTTTAAGCTAGAAAACCTGGAATCAAAGAAGACGCTTTATGTAGATCCATATCACCAGAGAAAGAAACGCTTAAGACACAAGGTCAGACACGACTAACAAACTAGTCCATAACGAAGCGTTAATTGTACACAGTTAGCCATCAGTTGCTTCCATCATTTGCAGGACTTTTCATTCCAAAATGAATCAGTCCAGGATTGGTAAGGATTGAAACCATTCTTCACTTTGATGTATTGCTAATACCCCAAATCCTACTTAGCACATGAAAGAGGAGCAAAACGTCAGAACAGAATGGAGCATGATGGGAGAAAGCGGGGGGTTGGTGGCCTTATCAACATTACATAAGCTCCATGTCCTCTTACAGCATTTTAATGGCGGTTGATGTTTCAGAGGGCAAACTGAAGATTCTGCTTCACGTTTTTAAAAAATGAAAATTGGCAAGAAAACAAAGAAAGAAAGAAAAAAACAAAAAACAAAAAAAAACCAAGACATCCACGGCTGAACGACTGTTGCTTACCTCCAGAAATGAAAGGCGTGCAGTGGGCTGCACGGACTGCAGGGGCTAGTGGGAGTGGGGCTCAAGCTTCGAGGAGTGAGGCTGTAAGTTAAATGGAGTGCAGTGAATAGTCGTCCTTTATCACATACAGGACAGTCAGACCGGCACAAACCGCCGCCGCGCAGCTCTGACACGAGCCAAAATGAAGACGGCAGCATCGCCAAGAGTAAATGATCCCTGTCAGACCAATCTAATTGTGTTTGAGGAGCAGGTTCCCGAGGCACTCGTCTGATTTCTGCAGTGTTTGGTTGACATTGAGCCTGTAGGCTGTGCCAGACTAAAATGACAGGAGGCAATAAAGAGCACCTGTTAAAAAGCCGAAAGGTCATAAAAAGGAGTTAGAAATTTACCAAAGGTTGATGAGGAGGTTGCAAACAGAGCCCTTCCTGCTTCTGCGATCACAAGAAAAGCTTTTACCTTTACCGTGCGAGGTCATATGTTTAATCTCTGCTTCGGCTGGACTGCCAGCAGCACCGCAGAGCATTAGGTCACGCAAAGGTGAGTTACTTTTACTGCAGTGGCGTCCATTCGTCAAATGGTAAAATGTGGAAAGATCCCAAAGCAAACCAGCAAAAGAAGCTAACAAACTGCAATATGATAATGACTTAATTTGGAGAATAATTTGAATATTTTCATATTGATTTTAGTGCTATGCTAACAAGAATGGTGGAAATCGGAGTGTGTCAGAGCTCTCATTGTCGGTGATTTTATTGACATGTTACATGCTAGGCATTATCCTGTATGTTTACCTTGAGTCAACAGATCATCATCTTGCTTGAGCAGTCAACATAAATAAAATAAAAAGTCCCCTTACAAGTGTAGTTTTTCCACTTCTTTTAAAAGACATAATGTTTAAGAATGACTGACAACTGGAGGACATTTTTAAAATATTACTGTTCCAGATCCACTGGATATTAGCTGATGATCGGAATAAGGGGATTTTCAGCCTGATTTGCGCTCAGTGATGATCAGAAATTAAAAAGAAAGAAAGTTAAACAGTCACAGAAAACCTAAGAACCATTAAACTGTGTATTCAACAACACTCTTCCGTGTGGATGTTGTTAGCGAAAGAAGAAACTCAAAATTTGCCAGTTTTAGCAATAGATAAACGTTTAAAATAAAGTCAGAGGAAGAGCAGAAATGCCTTTTTAATGAGAATTATTTTCTCTGACATGTTGAGACATTTCTGTGCTTCATTCAGGCTGCAACAAACCAAGAGAAAATGCAGCATTCAGTAGCTGCCAGCAAGGTATTACAGAAATTAGTTTTTAAAAAAATAATTTAAAGCTTCAACTTTAATCCATCCAGGAACATTTTGGATGGATGGTTACAATGCTGGAAGGTTACTGGCAATGTAACAACGTGACTGCTTTTCTAGTAATGCTAACCATGCTAATGGCAATGCAAAAGACTAATGAGAATATATAATAACTGTAATTCTTAATTTGGTGAAATCATATTTTACAGTAACTGTCACACACGCTGCCTGTGCTCTAAACCTAAAGAAATTTAAAATCACTGCAACAGGAACATTTGTGTTGTTCTTGTTAGATCCTGCATCAGCTCTTAAAGAATAATTTGAATAAATTAAAGCCATCAGTTGGTCAAAGCTTAAAAACATGGAGATGAGAAATTGATCACCAGTTCTGATCGGTGGACCTCTATTATTGTAAATGAACTGTTTTTATTTTATATTTTCAGTATTTGCAAATATACTAAGGCAGATGATAAGTGTCACAAAAGGAATACTGTTGGGTTTGGTCTCTCAGTGTGGTTTGTTGACAAAAAAAAAAAAAAAAAAATCAAATACTACCATGGCAACACTGCAATAAATTAATAAAAGGAGGATGTTCAGTGAGCACAATTTGCTTAGATGCAAAGGTAAGAATGTGTTTGCCAGTTCTCATTGTCTATAGGAAAAAGAAGTGAGTTAGAACATTTTGTTTAATGATCGAGTTACTTTAGTATTGGCCCAAAAATCTGCATAGAAATAACGTCATTCAGCAATCCAATTGGCTCAGCTGCAAAATTCAAACCCTTAAGTACGGAGAACCATGACAAATGCCTCGGTGACCCAAATAAAACATGTATTGAATCGTGCAAAACGGCACAGTCTGGGATAAAGCTGCCAATGTGAACACACAGTCTTCAGTAATTCTCTGCTTCCCACCTTATTGATTACATCCAGGCATGTTTTTTTTCCTCCCTAACATGTGCGTTATTTTGTCATCACTCACGCCAGCGAATTAAGCCACTCCTTTATGTTATGCTGTCCACAAAACACACATGAAAACCTCGAAGTGCAGAAACACGCATGCAGACTCAGATACGCAGATACTGCCGTTGCCTAGGTGGGGAGGATTTGACATTAGACTTCCTGCTGCAGATGCTGCTGCTGCTAATGCTAACACAGCCTAGAGCAGAAGGCAACAGTGAAAAGACAGCAACAAATCTGACACAGAGACACATGAAGCTGCACGAGGAGTCGCCTTGAATAAGAGGAAAGAAAATACTCACTCCAGTGTCAGCCCAGGAATTCTCAGTCTCTCCCGCTGGGCTTTCATGGCTGAACTGTGCTCGTTTGCTCTATTGTGGTCATGATATGAATTCACGCTGTCTGCCTGCTGCCAGCTCCCACTACCCACCCCCCCACTGCACCGACAAAGAGACAAACCCAGCCGCCACAGTGCAATGAGACCGATTGGTTTCCTCTCTCCCCAAGAAGAAGGGAGGGGGGGACTACAATCCTTGTTTTGGTCTTTCCATGTTCCACCTTGAAGCTGTCAAATGAGATCCTCATATGGCAGAGAAAGCCATGGAGGCAGGACAATACCCTTTCTTCCCTCCCCTAATACACGCCCCCTGCTCCTTAATACCACTGACCCCCCTTCTGCCCCCGCCAGCTGGTGGTGTGCTCCATGGCAGAATTTCACGCCATACACTGAAGTGCTGCTACGTGCAGTCACCTTGACAGCCGCTAACATGAGGAGCGCAGTGCACAACACAATCTTGCCACAACCACAGGGATGATGTCATCTCCGACAGAGACAACCCGGCGCACCGCGAACAAGTCGACATCCGCATGAGGAGCGAGGGGCAACGGCACAAACACAAACAAACCTGGGAAAAACTAAAATAATAAGGTAAAAAAATAATAATTATGAGAGAGCACATTGTGATATTTCAAAACTCTTAATGTCCTATGTCAGTTCAGATTTCTTCAATTGAATAGTTTTACCTAAACAATAAATGAATGAACAAACATGACTTGGTGGCTGATCTGTTAAGACGTGCAAAAGTAACAAAAATCTTTCTTTAATGGAAGAAAACTAAACAAAATGGAATATTCAGAATTTCCATGGTTTTGTTACTGGAGTTGATAGATTTTGGAAACTCAAATGTCACCTAATAAAATTAACCATTAAGTCAATACAAGTATGTGTCAAAAAAAATAAAAAATACACACTTTATATAAAAATTAACTTAATTAACAAATGAGCACCTTACTGAGGCACAAATGTTGATGTGCAATGATGGCACTGACAAAATGTAATGATCACTGGTTTACAGTGTTGTGTTTTTAACACTTTATCTTTTTGTGTTTTTATGATGCAAAGCACTTTGACTTGCCTTGTTGCTGAAATGTGCTACCGAAAAACTTGATTGAAGAAGTCAAACCATAAAAAAACTAAAGTAGTGATCATTTCTGAAAATATTAAAACTTAAATAATCTGTGGGGGAAAAGAAACCTAAGAGATTTTTTTTTTAAATAAAGCTTTTTTTTTTTTTTTTTTCCCAGATTATACTCTTAATTAAACAGGAGCAAAGTAGAATATTAAGCCAAGAATAACTGAATAAATTAACATAAGCAGGGACAAAACATTTCCAAGAGCAGTAGCATTGTAATGTGGGACTTCACCTCAGAAATCTGGATCTGCAGAATCAAAACATGCATATTCACAACTACATGTCATGAGTGATTTGGAACGAGTTTTCCAAATAACCTCTTTTTCATATTGGCAAAACCATGGCATGCATGCAAAGGTTAAACTGAGATGCTCATAGTCCAATGTCAGTGATTTTAAAACTCAACGTTATTGAGCTACTGTTGTAAAGCAGCAACAGGAACATTAAGACCCAAACAGGTTAAATTGCATCAATGACTCAGAGGCAGATAAGCATGCTGACGTACGAGACGCTGAACAACAACAGGAGGAGGTTGTTATAGATGCTTTTCTCCTCTGGGTCCAGTTTATAATGAGTAATTTCCAGAAAGTGTATCAGAAAGCTGAGGTAAAGATAACGCGGTGATGAGAAAGAAACTAAAACTGAAGAAGAACTTTGACCTTTTGACTTTTCAACTGTACAAAGACAATAAGCTGTAAACGGTAACCAGAGCATAAGATTGCTTAAGCACTAAATATTCAGTTCCTATAAAGCGGAGAAGATCAGTGGCGAGGAAACCATAGCCCAAGTTAAAAGTTTTATTATCCCTGTCTGCTGTTCAAAATTATTGGCGTTTAACCAACACACATCCAATTAGAGGATGGAAAACTAAAACTATGAATTCATGCAAGACTTTTACCAACACAACACTAGGTCGTCAATTGAGTTCATATTCCATCAAATGTAAACTTGGAAGTGTTATGGTGTTTTCATACCTAACAGACTGGTAGACTTAGTTCAATTGGGGACCAAAATGACAACATATGTTACATTTTCAGCTGGTGCCGTTTGCTTCCATATGAAACTAACAAAACCCTTTGAAAAGCCTTCTGACCAGTGGGGGGCGCTGCACCAAGAAATATACGATGTAACAACATGAAAACCTATGAGAAAGAACAACTTCCTTGTTCACAAAATGTAAATTGAGTGGCGTAAATTTTAACGATTGTAAAATATGTCTGTTGTCTTTGGCAGAAGACCATGATTCATGTCAGAGGTGTGAGATTAAAGCTCTTTTTTCATCTATAGCTTGTTTCCTGCTTTTGGTGCCCGCTCTCATTTGAAGGGCAACAGAGGTCACATTTTTGAAACAAATCCAGGTTCAATTAAAGTGGACTAAACAGGGCTGGTGTGAACGAGACTCTGGGAAATTAGCCCAAGCTTTCCATAGTGCAAGAATGCTGAGAACTTAAATCCCCTAAGCTGTTGATAATCTCTTCCAGGTTATTTCACTTATAAAATAATACCGGACCAGACCTTTGACAGTCTGAAAGTCCTGCAGCTATATTCTGCCCCTGCCTTTGTCTATGACAGGTGCTTCCTGTGTCACAGCAAAAAAAGTCCATAAGAAACAATGAACAGATTAATCCTCCACAAGCCAAGGAAGTTAATGATGCCGTCTTAAGTTTTTAGTCTTCAGTTGGCGAGTGTGTTTGATTTGTTGTGCAGCTGTACTGATAGCTGATCTTCCGCCTCTACTTGTGCAAATCAGTGCAACAACATTACTTCCTTCACACAAACACTGGGCAAAAATGTGATCATCAGGCTTGGCTAACTTGAAATATGGCTGTGAATTTGGATGCTGTTGGCAGCAAAAAATCAGAGTTCAAGAGTCTTTGGAGAACCTGGTGTAAACTTAATTAACAGGTTCCAAACACAGAGAACTTTAGGAGATCACAGTGATTGATTAATTTGTAATGACAAGCCACAGAATCATTGAACTAAACAAAAGTTGAGGCGTTGCAGAATTACAACCAAAACACTGATCACCTTTAAAAATCCTGGAAAATGACACGGTATAGTGGTTTGAATCAAATAGGTTTTTATAATAAAAATAATTCATTTTATGTTATAACCTGCAGCTTCTGATGACGATAGATGGATTTCATTAATACAATTACTCCTTTATTGCAGCAGTTAAGTCTGATAACTAGTACTGCAACTTTATCGAGATATTTTCATAGGTTTCACAAAGCAAGCCGATTCTAAAGTAAAACATTTGAAAGAAAACCTTAAACCATAAGAGAAAGAGCTTATTGTAAAACTAGCAGTTTAATTTTTAAACAACTCCCAGTCACAATAAACAGATAAGGCTGAGTTTTGATCACTCAATAAAACTTTTCCCTGACAATGAGATGCTGCTGGTGTGTAAGGAGCATTGTAGTATGTTTTTAAGAAAATAACTAATAAAACACCTGAAGCTGAAGCATTCAGGATAATAAATATATATTCATTGGTCAAGAAAATGAGTTGCAACAGCGTTCACACTGCAGAGCAGACCGTGATCTTTACACTTTCTATCATCTACAACAACAAAACAGTGGAAGTCAATGCAGGTAATTAAAACCAACCGAGTTCGACATAATCTGCAGAGCTCAGGCCAATGACGCTCAGCTCACTGCATCTGTTAAACTGGATGTAAGATCATCCACTGTTAACAGATCATCTTTAAGCTCCAGTTACATGGAAATTTGTTGGCGGGGAAGAGAGTAAGCCCCGAATTTGACCAGCATAATGTTTGTGCTGATGACAGGAAATGAGATCAGAACTGATAGTCAACAAACAGATTGAGTTGTTTGACTCAAAGCCAGCGAGAAAGTTCAGACTATTAATAGTAATCCGTCGACAGGAAAACATGCGTCGCAGACAAACTCCAAATACGCCAGCCTTGGAAAAGGCAGTAGCAATGAAAACCACCATAACTAAAAGATAACTGCACAATTGAAGACACGGCGGCGCCGCTCATCACGTTGATGACATCAAATTTTCAACAGATGGCACTCTATCACAGTGAAACCTCAGAGAGCTCAGAGAGTGAGCTGAAGATTTTTTAAAACACAGAGGGTTTCCTTTATGGATAGGAGAAAAGAAGAGCATTATGTACTTTAATCATATCTAAGATGTTTTTACTGATATCACAACACTCATTTCTACTGTGATGCGCAAAAACCGGCCGTCGTTTTTGCCAGTCATCAGATTTGTCTCATCACGGCTGTCTTGCATTTATTACTATGGTTACCAAGGTCACTTTAGGCTCCGGCACTCTAAATATAAATGAGAGCGGTTCGTGTTTTCACCGCAGCGTGCAGTGGAGGGTCACCTCCATTAGAGTTGCTGAGGCGGCAGCAAGAGCATAAAGGATCAATCAAGAATAGGTTCAGTCATAACATGCAGCTGAATTCATTAAGTTGATCTCTGTCATGTTTTCACGTCTTAAAAACTACATTTTGCTCACAGAAAGGAAGAAAATGTAACTTTTGACGTTTTTTGCGCTGTGGTTCACATTCATTACTGGTCTATTTCAGCTTTTAAAGTGCCAAATAAACCAGATCATGAATCAGCTGAATATGAATAGGTGTGCAGTTCAAACTATACAAAATAAAGTCGTGAAGCTTTTTTATTGATAACGGGAGAAAACATAATTTTATCAAGAAGATCTGTGACAAGGCAGAAATGACTAATAATAAGTTAACGAGGCTGATCACAGCAATAAACAATAATAAAAAGAAGGTATTTATTTTGTATTGTTTAGCTGATAATATTGCAAAAAATATATATATATTGTGAATGTGAAAGAAAATAGCTGCTGAGTATCTGAAATAAACATTTTTACATCAATTCCAGGTGAGTTGCACATTTTGCTGAGTTTTATTCGCTTTCAAATTTTTATTTATATAAACTTTCACTTTACAGCGATGCCGTATGAGGCACAGAAATAATACTTTGAAGTTTTTGTAGTTAGAAGTGAAAACAAATAAATAAAAATGTGGAAATTTAAATGAGTGTGCATCAGTTCACTTTATCAAGTAAACCAGCATAAACAGAAATGAGTGCAACCCAATGCTTCCCTATTTTGTTGAGTTTTAAATTCACCGGTGTTGACAGATAAAGCCTAAATATATATATTTTATGAATCTCCCAAATTCTAGTGAGAGATTATCACAAGCTTCCAAATAAGCTGCACATAAAAGCAAATTCATCTACTTTTATGGTACCTGGCAGTGAACCGATTGGCTCCATAAACCACCCCAACTTCAAGCTGGAGAGGACTGCTTTTTCATTTGGCCTTATTACAAAAACTGACAATGTGAGTGTTTTGTGAGATGATGTTATTTCTTTCACAGCTCTACAATATTTATGGGTCAAACAGGGGAAATGAAAAGGAGTGTACATGCCCAAGCGACTCAGTGCAACCCCTGGGTCTCTCTGGTGGCATTAATAATGGTACTTACAAACTGCCTCTTCTGGGAAGACTCAGCTCCTTCTGCAAAGACAAAGAAAAATAATGCGTAAGTAAATTAATCAAGACTTTCTTTTTGTCTGTATGTGGATTAAAAGACTGTAAAGAATAAGTGCAATAAAACGACGCCCCCACTCCTCGAACCCTGAATCATATCCGGACGACTTTGTTTCTCATAATCTACGTTGATCATTAAAGTTTAGCTCAACAGCATTTTAAAAATGCTAATGGGAAACCCCTTCAAGATGGAACGACAGTCAAATTGTAGAAAATCGAGTGGATTTAAGGCTGAGTTTGCTTTGAACTCCATCTTTTTGTTGCAGAAACGGCTTCTCTGTCTCACCAAGAAACAATACGAAAGGGAGAAACTGTTTCATCTACACCCAGGAACAGTATTTGCACTGCCTCCTTCTGGGCATCGACCCGTTTGTCCCTTAATGCAACAGCTGAAGAAACATTATTGTTCCTACATGTTCACATAATAAATAATTCCAGTGAGTTTCAATTTGGAGTGTATTTGTCAGACATGTGTCAGTGGTTCAACCTGCAAAATTATGAGACATGTTTGAATAATAAACGCTGAAAGATTGTTCTGCAGCTGCAGAATCACAAGATCGGGTCGAAAACGGATCAGGAACCAACAGTGCTCTCTTTGTTACCCATTCTCACAAGCTTGTTGCATAAAAGTGTAATACTGTTAACCAACTGTGGCGACTAAAGCTCTAAAGTGAGTTGTTTTTCTTAAACTTCGTAAAGTTATTCATCGGGATAAATAAAATGCTAAAGAGAACAACATCTGAAAAATGTTTTTTAAACCTAGCTGGTATCAGAAACCAAACTAATTTGTATTCCTTAATAAATCTGCAATGCACTGATCTTAGATATCGGGGTTCAATACTCAAATTCCTGCTGTTTATTCATTTTAATCATTTTCAAGTTCGAGTTTTCTGCACTATTTGGAGCATGCAGTAACGTTTATCTCAGCCCAGCTGGGAACTTTCTTTCAGCAAAATGATTTGAGGATTTCACTAAAATTAAATTCTGAATCTACTTTGGATCATTTAAAACTCAGTTTTAAATGAACTCAGTTTTAGTTTGTCTGTTCTTCAAATTACATTTGGATATTAAAAAAAAAAAAAAATCAGGAGGAAAGTGAAAGAAAAAGTCATCCTGTTGGGTTTGATACCTGCAACTTCTGCTTTTCAGCCAAAACATCATTAAAGTATCACAGAACATATTTCTTTAGAGGACGCCAGATGACAAACATGTAACAAGCATTACGCCACTAATGATACTGCGGCTGCTACAGCATCTGTTAGCATTCCAGCAAGTCAAAGACGACATGAGTCAGGAGGAGACAGTCACTCGAGCCATATGTTGATCTATAGAGTCCCTCCAGACTCAACACGTCTGCTTAGTTACAGCAGTGAATGAAGAGTTTCTGCTGCCACAGCATTTCTCTGTGCAAATACCCAGTGACTGCAAAGTTTACCTCGGTGCCAACAAACGCCACTGATTAGATCGGTGTACACTGGCTTTCCCATCAATAGACCAAGATGAGCGGGCTCCTTTGCCTTGAACGTTGTAGGACATGGAGCTGATGCCGTTTGTAAGGTCAGCAAAAGCAGCGTTCTCCCTCTGGCATCAATTAGGACGCAACGTCCGACTCCGACTGCTTCCCCGATAAGACTCAGGGCAACTCATTGATATGCAGAAGACGCCTTGAGAGATGTAGTTCAATCACAGCTGTCCAGATCAGAGTGGCTGTTGTGTGGTATAAATATATGCGTTACTGTGAAAATGATGTGCGAGGAAAATATTTACAGAAGGTTATAGACGTTTTGTAATAATGCCAGTGTTTTCCCCTCCAAACTTTCTTTCTTTTTCTTTTTTTTTCAATTTTTAGAAATAGCAAAGCTTGCGAAAAAACAAGCTGCCACTTCTCAGATGTATTTAGTTAAAGCTGTGGGAGGTGGACCTCATGAAGGAAAACAATAGGACAGAACATTTAGTTTCATCTCTAATGACCAACTTAGTATTTCACTGAAAATAATCTGCTTTGATTGTAAGAACTGGATAGATACATTTATCCAAATGGGTTCAGGTTTATGCATAGCAAAGCTTTGAGCTTCCAGAAACAAACTACTTTCATAACAATGCAGCTTTATTTTAAGTTAAGCAAATATTAAAGCCCAGAGGTAAATTACTGATCTTGTTCTCGAAACGTCATTTCTTTTAAAAGCTTGCTGCTCATCAAATTAATTTTCACATTTGATGTCGTTCAGCAATAACAACGTAAGAAATAAATTATAGATCAGCTCTGAATTTTTATTTAAAAAAAACAAAAACCTCAAACCTTGAAGATAAACAGGTGTTTTTAGAAATTGTGATAGCGGCGATCGCCTGCACAGTGAACAGATCACTTCAACAACAACTCGCAAGCTGTGCAGCATGAAATCACATGGCTGTTGCTCATCTCTAGGTGGGAAAACACAATCGTCACCCGACTTCTTCATTAGAGCTGTGAGAGATTCGGATGGTTTCATTGGGTACGTCTAGCTTTATAAAGGAAATATGCTTTTTCCTCAAAATTCAAACATTAGCTTAGCCTGAAATAGCTTTAGATAAAGCTTGTTGTCAATTGGAACACGGGGAGATAATTTCACAAACATAATAAGATGTCACTAAAAATGTAAGTGGCTTGTTGCTTTCACATTTCAAAGCAACAAACAGCTGCAACATTTTTTTATTTTGAGGCTGCATTCACACCTGTTTATTCCACTTTAATCGAATTATTTGCTGGGTTTGTTCAGGGAGGTGCGTCATCAAACTGATAACCAAAAAAAGCGAAAACGTAGGCCAAAAAAAAAAAAAAACTGAGGTCTCGATACAGTTGAAGTGAAAACATAATGTGAAGACCAAGCAAACCAGAAATCACTCCAAAAACAGGAAGAGGACGACACTGCAGGGCATTCTGGGTAAAGACAGCCAAAACAAACTTGTATATGTGGTGCTAGCAAGAGAAATGGCTTGTGGTCTTTTAGACCGCTTCGATTTGATGCTACTCCATTTGTGTTTCGAGCTGCACTGAAGCCACAGTGCAGCTGACAGACGTCTGCCCCAGAGCAGAATCAATCAACGCCACCAGAACCTCTGACCAGCCAGCAAAGCAGGTCAAGTCTCGTCCCAACAACACGACTGCAAAGTGAGACGTCAAGCTCGCCTCTTACCGCAACAACCCGTTTTCTGAGCCGCTGTTGTCTCTGTTGGGAAACTTCAGGCGTGCAAACTTCAGCGTCTTTAAAACCTCAGTATTTGAGTTTGATTTGATTTTGTTGAATGTTTTCTTCCTCCATCTTTCAGGGGTTATTTTCATCTGAGACCAGAATTTTGCCTTATTCTACACAGCAGTCAACCTGAGTAGAGCAGATCCACTGTATAGACAGGTTATTGTTCAGCTGGTGCAGTGTTACATGCCTCACACTGACCTTTTAAACTGTGTGCTGCTGTGTATGTTTCTGAAAGCCCTGTAATGATCATGGGTTCTCCTGACAAAAGGCGTATTTTCCTGGTGGAGAATAAAATCGTCTTTAGCCTGAAACTTTAGCCTTTCCACATAGAGTATAGTGAGAAGAGTGAGGAAAAGTGTATCTAGAAAATGAGGAATGCCGCATTTTCCTACGTCTTTGGTCTTTATTTGGATCTAGAAAACCTCTATTTTCCATCCCACCAGCAGGAACAGGATTATGTGTCATTTCTCTGCTTTAAATGATAGAAATTACAGCATTTCTATGCCATTTAGTTTCACATTTTGTGTTAATTAAAATGTAAAAAATGCAACCTAATTGCAGTTTTTTTCCCCCCTCTATAAACCCAGGTGTCTGCTGTGTTGCACGTTTTTTTTTGCATTATGTCATTTTCTCTTCAACAAAACTCCTTCAGTTACCTTTTCTACCATTTGTCATTTGGTTACACTAGTGAGAAAGTGGCAGTGATTGTTACCATAGAAACTGGCTCTTAGCTCGCCGGGGGGCAAGTTAAAAAAAAATATATAGATATATTTTGGCTCTTTTTGTGTGAAAGTTTCTGTCTTAAAAATCTGAGACCAACAACAATGGAGCAGCTGCTTTCTGGTCACTTTATTTGTATTATTTCAATTCACTGTTGTATGCATTCTACGCTTATGTTTTTTTTTTCTCCCTGATGTTAAAAATATTAAAATTGAACAGAAAACTTAGTACTTTCATTTCCAAATCCAACATACCTTCCAGATGCTAAACAATAAAAAAACTGCGAGGCTCATTAATTTTTGAATTCAAGAACCGACATCTTAACGTCGTCTTCAAAAATCAACAGGCCGCGCAACATAAATATTTCTTTCACATTTTGTGATTCTCCACGTTTTGCCGAGCCATCAAAAAGCCAGAACAAAATCTGAATAATTGCGCAACAACCTTTCATGTCTGAAAATGTCAGGCGGCGTAACAAACCAGTAATGACAGCACTCGGGCGCGCTCAATCAGCGGTCCTTCTGGTAATCCGTACTAGACGACAACTGTTCCACTGTCAACCTGAAAGAGTGTTTTGTTCCACAGGGTAAATGCTGATCAATGCCTTGCAGCAACAACATTTCATCGCCAAGACTCCACATCAAAGCAGCGCTGCTGTGAAACGCTACAAGTAATGCTTCATTAATAATTCCTCTTGATTTCTTTTTGGATTCTGGAGCTCAAGATCAAAAGTGTGTTTTACTTTGTTTGCAGCTAACTGGAGAGGAAATCCACATTCTCGTTATATCTCCACCTTAAATGACAGGCGTGGCGCGGATGGTCAATCCCCTCTCGGCTTTGTTGTTTTATTTATTTGAAATTACGGCTCATGACAACTTGGAGGCATTGCTAAAGAACAATTAGCTGTTTAATAAAGTGTAAACAGCATACATGCCGATTGGAAACCATCATTTGATGGTTGATAATGGAGCCTAAAGTGAGCTTGAGTCTGAAATATTCTGCATTTTAGGAAAACGGGCAGTAGGCGACGAAACAAACAGGATGATTATGCAAACCACCCGGAGCAGAGAGGCAGCGACGCTAACCGCTAACCCACCGTCTCGTACGTACATTACATTTTCATTGGTTTTTCTCCCTCTTATTCCCAACAAGGCCAGACGCAGTCACATCTCAGAGGCCAAATCAGAAGCTAAATCCAACTGAGAAAGTGAAAAAGCCAGAAATATTTTGTCTTTGCAGCTAAAACGACAGCAAAAGTATTGATTTCACACTCCTGCTGCATTTTCTGTTTTGCAGAAAATGCAAAACATTTGTTATCACCTTACTTAATAAGGTGATATTAAGTAAATATCACCTTTACTTAAGCCCTAATCCACATTCTAACACAACGTTACAATACTCCAGTTTCATGTTTGGCAATCAAGTAGCATTGATTAAAAACCGAATGATTTAGTTGCAGGAAATGAAGCCATGTTGGAACATCGAGAGTTTGACTCGAGGGAATTGAGAGGAATATGAAGTCATTACGCGTTCTCCACTCCTCTTCGTGCCTCTCAAGTCGTCTGGGCTGTGACTTGGAGAGACATGCCGGGAAAACATCTTGAACGATATTCCGAATCTACAGGCTCTGAGGAGGATGGAGGAGACAGGATACCGTCACACACGGACCATAAATACAGCAAATGGGCTGCAACAAAAACAAACGGATGATGCACCTGTTCCACAGGCTCACTGGGACGCCTCGTACTGTTTAATGGCTCGATTCGGACGCACTCCGGCCTTTTTCCTCTGTTAAGATGAGTGAGTCAGACCTCAAACCATTAGCCATGGTTTCGTTTTACATGGTTAAAACTAGTAATTATTTTCCAAAATCGATTACTCTACTGATTATTCATTAATTAACTGATAAATTAGATTCAAAAGTTAAATTAAAAACTTGAGGGGGTTTTCATATAACCATTTAAGTTTTCTTACTTTTACAATATTAGGAACACATTAATAGATGTAAATAATTAAATTCCTTGTTTTAATAACATTTTATTGGATATATGCAACAATAAAGATATTTTTTTGAGTGAACATTCGATCATTTTTAGATTGACTAATTTTTGCATGAAGCGATTAATAATTTGATAGAAAAAGATGCTTAATAGGAGAATTAGATTTTTACAGAATTTAAACTATGTGGAGATAAAACGATGCCAGGGAGAGTTCTGGGTAAAACATATTTTAAAAAGTTTTTTATTTTATTTTTTATCTTAAATTACAAAATATTTACACTTATGTACAGTTTTGGTTTACTTACTGCTCTGAATATATTGTTCTTGCAGCAAATGACCCTTTTTTTTTTTAGAATCTATATATTCCAGTTAAATATCACTGGCTCAATAATCAATTAATCTCGATTAATCCAATTACTTGTCTCCACGGCAATGGTTACCTTCTGTTTCTCAAATGACACTACTTTACTTTTTAACATTTAAAAAATGATCTCCAGGACTTCACTGTCTACACTTTAACATCCATCCATCCATTTCCTGTTGGCTGATGAAGAGATTTTCTTTTTTTAATTTGAAGTTTTATTTACCTTGTTTCAACGTTAAGTTTTGAAAAGAGGTATTTAGCCAAGAATCCATTCACAGGGTTGAAGATTTAAATCAACAGAGAATAAATTACCCCTTAATTTAATCAACATTATCCAATAGCTTATTGAATGTCTTATACCTGATGCTCATCTAAAGAAAAGTAAAGGTTAATGAGAAAAGCTAAAGTGGATTCTCTGCATGACTTGCCAGAATCGACTGATTTAAAGCTGCATGATTTTCCCAAATTTATTTAATAATAAATTAAAATAAATTAATTTCACAACTTTCCAGAATCTCAAATACGTTGACATAACGACAATGATTAGCATAAAGCGCTTCATGGGCTATATATATATATATTCAAAAGAAATAAATTAAAACGTGTTCATGTGTTATAACATGCAAAGTCCCAGAAAAATATTTTTCTACTGAAAAACTAACAATAGAATCAATACCCACCTGTAACATGTGACATTTTATTCACCAAAACGTATGAACTCGAGGGCTGGCACGCTTTATGATAAAATTCTCCGTGCTAATGAGGTTGTGTTGATAAAAACTGAGGGAATTAATTTTATTTCAGCAATAAGAGGCATTTGGTTTTAAGTGCTCGCTGCGGCCGGTTGGCTGAACGTTTGATGGGACAAAATGCTACCGAGAAAAGAGATGCACTAATTCAAACGACAGCCGGCGTGAGCAGCTGGAGATGAAAGAGGAGCGGGGAAGAGAACAACTAAAAGACATCTATAAACACTTAGCTTGAACATGAGCTAATGCACAGAACCCACACGTTAACTTGGGCCAAAAGCAGACGCCGATACCGCAAGAAAGACACTAACAAGTTCATTAAAATTCTGACAGATCAGACGCTTGCGCTCATCTTCAGTGACCAATTGGTGTCAACTCATCTCTAGATTTGTAAAAAAGACCAAAAGAAGAAAAAAAACCAAAGACTTGGCTCTATGCTCGACTTTTTAGATGTAAAAAATACGACATACAAGTCAAAGGATTCTGGGCAGATCAGATGAAGACTTCCAAAAGTAAATTAGACCAGACAAGGGAAGCAGTTCCTGACATCACCACCAGAGGGTGCTGTTGCACACAACTTTACCCCCCATCTGACAGCATCTTCTATACATTTCTGGATGCAATTTTAATCAGAAGAAACATCTTCTGAAACATGGAAGGAAATTGTCTTTTTCATTTTTTATCTTAAATTACAAAATATTTACACAAAAAGGGAGAATACCTTTCCCCGATTACTGAATTCCAACATTCATTTGGCTTTGTGAGAATCTGAAGCTTTGTGTTTCCTTCGACACGACATTTCTGATTAGCTTTGTTTAATAAAAACCAATAAAATTCCATGTTACTCCAACCCCTCTGAAATGTTACTCATCCTGGCAGAAAGTCGCCGCTTAGCATAAGAGCACTTCAGTAGAAAAGCTGCTCCTCTTCAAACTAAAGAGAGCCATTTCCTTCCATCGACCTCTCTGTTTGTCCATTTCTTTGCCGGGTCGGAAGTTTGACTTTTGTCAGAAAACAAAATGTCACAGCCTTCACGCTCATGTGAACACACCATTTCAATAATATGAACAAATTTACGTACAAAACTGAAAAGATGTAAAAATTCGATGGTAAAAGATTTTTGTTGTCGCGTCAGACGACGCCACAGAGTTGTTGTCACACAAGCTGCTCTTGGAGACGTTGTGCAGCAGCTCTAATCACTTTCTTTTTTTAATGAGACAAAGTTTGATTGATGCTGAGAGTAAAGTAAAAGAAAACAAGAGCTGCTCATGGGAGCTTCATAATTAAGATGAAGGACATGCATGGAAGCTTTTTGGTATATAAACCCTAAAACGGCTGTGAAACGTGGAGCTGTGTCACAAAAAAAAGGCACAATACAGTTTCTATCTCCCTCTGTGAATGTACAGGATGTCAAGTATTTACACTGCTCAAAAGTTTTGTATAGAAAAAGTCAATAAAAAATGCCAGACAGCTTAAAGGTTAGGATTATGGTGGCAGTGGACAAATCACACACATTACAGACAACAGGAATCAAAGTTAAGTTCAGTCAAAGAGCGACCACTTAAACAAGATCTTGATTGATCACAGATCTTCAGTTCTTTAAATCTATTTTAACCCCGTATGAGAAATAAAATTCTTTCTCCATAAGCTTGGACGTAAAAATGATCATGCTACTTCAGACACAGAGAAAACAATAGAAAAAGACTGAAACGGGAATAAAAGGAGATGAAGCAAACTGGAATCTATTCTGGCAGCACAGAAGTTGTGAAGTCATAACATAACACTGTGACCAGCTTTAAATCTTAATATCATTACATAAAAGCAGTACAGAAGGAAGGTTTGTCGGAAAAAACTCGTTTTCTTCCTGAAGCGAACCTCTGCTGCTGTAAATAGATCCGTCCTCGTAATCTGCTCAACATAAACAAGGTCTGTTAGCAGTGCGGTCATCCCTCACTGTCTTGAGAATGAATGCAAAACTGCGTCGCCGAACCGGTCGCATTCATTTGCCTGACAAACTAACTTCCGCGTTTCGTGGTGAACGTGAACGTCAGAGCGCAGCGGCTGCCTGACCACAGGAGCACACCCGTTGTTTTTGCTCCGACTGATGCAGCTCAGGAAAACACGGAGAAGTGCTGCTTGGGAAAAGGCGAAGACGGGGAGGGAGAGAATGTGCACAAAATTACTATTTAGCAGCTTGTAAAATGTAAAAAAAAAAAAAAAAAAAGTGCTCTCAAAGGGAATACATTAAATATCAGCATTTTTCAGAAAAATTCATATTCAGAGCAACGCCCTGACACTGAAATCAAAAAAATGAATCCTGTCTGAACAAGGAGGGGAAAAACCCCCTCCTGAAGTTTAACTTGTTAAACTTATCAGTCAGCATGTAGGCGAGAAAGAGCGCCTCATTGGGAGTTTGTGATTCCAAACACATGCAGTCGTTTTGAGCTGAATTTTAAACAGACTTCCCCTTAAAACGTGTTCGTCTCTGTGCGTGGCCCCAAGTCGGGTAAGCAAAATTATAAATCAAGTCCAGTTTGTGCTGCAGCAGGCAGAGATTGAAGACGAGGCTGAACAAAATGATTAATGTCTGATGGGGTTCTGATTTAAAATAATAGGGACACTTGCTGTGCAATAAAAGCCATTTGGTATTTCAGAACATCCTGTCTGCTCTTCTCCACTTTCATTTATGTAATTTGTTTTGTAGATTGATAGCGGCAATAATTTAGTTGTTTCTCTCTCTCTCTCTCTGAGAGCTGCCTGAAACTCAGCTCACATCTTCATCAGGATTACTGACAGCACGGCAAAAGCCTCACTGTGCACTCAATTATCATAAAAAGTCAATAAAGAACAAGAAAGGCATCCTCACAAGACACTGTAATCGATCTTGCTGCGTGAATGGAAGCCCCACACTCCCATTCAGCCAGAACCCGCCAACAGCCAGCACCAATTAGACGTGAGAAACAATTCCATCTTTTATTTGAAAGTCGGTCTGCAGCCGTCTGAACTTTTATTTAGAAATGCCGACAAAGAGTAGAGAACATCGCAGGTTGTTAAGAGTCAGCGGCTCAGCTCTGCCGGCGGATCGTCTCACATGCAGGACACACACGCAGTGCTGCAACTATGGAGTGTAGATACCGGGGGGGGGGGGAGGAAGTCCAAACTGTGCCGCGATGAAAGGAGAAGCCGCTGCGGATCGATGCGCATGCAGCGGTTTTACGTCCTACCTGTAGCCCTCGCCTCCTCAGAATGCTCGACTCGTCCATGGCACGGATCCCCGACTCAACATGCTTCCCCTACCGGTGTATATCCACGCCGCGCTGCCTCCTGCTCCCTCTCCTCCTCCCCTTCCTCAGGCTAAATCTGATTTTAGCAGCTGCTAAACACCTCCGTCTGAAGTTATCTGATTGGAGCGGCTCAGTCAGCTGACGCCTCCTCTTGTTCCTCTCCTCTGTAACTTCAAGAATGAAAGAGGACAGACATGAAGCCAGGAAGAGAGAGAAAGAGAGACGCAGCGAGAAAGAGAGAGAGACGCGGATAATTTAGCATGGCAAGAGGAAGGGGATGAATAGGAGGTGCGGTGGTGGAGGGGGAAGCCCCCAGACTCATTTCTGTCACCAGCCACGCTTTTTAGTCACCCCTGATGACCATGACAATGAAAGGATTTCCTTCCCCAGCGTTGTTTCTGCTCCAGACCGGAGGACGAGCGTGGCATCCTGTCTGCAGCGGCCCCCCGTCCTTACTGCAGTCACATTGAGCCGCTGTGAGAGCACACCTGAAGGTTAGGCCCGTGACAGGAGCACCACGGCTGACATTAGAGAAGGCATTAAAAGTGAAGGGGGAAAGAAGTGCTGTCCTGTGCTCCAAGCGGGAAACAGTTTGGCTTTCACACTTGATGTGAAAATAAAACGGAAGCTCGCAATTATCTGAACCACTTTCATTTTGTTCAGATTTTCTAAATCCCAAGTGATTTGACAGCTAATTGGATCAACGCAGTGACTTTGTAAAGTATACATGATCAGCACAAACGGTGGGTCTTTGCATCTAAACGCATCAGCAACTTGATGCGTTTAGATGTGGTACAGACGACTGTGTGGTTCAAGCCAAACTATAATAATAATATAAATAATATATAATAATATAAAATATAATAGCTGTTGAGGGAAACAAATACCTATTATTTCTCAGCGCTGTTATATTTGAGACCTGCAGCCCATCTGGAGCACCAAGAAGTGCAACATGCTAAGTGATGGTTACGGTGAGAAAGGTTGAAACCCGACCAACCTCTGAAAAGAGCAAAAAATGATCATCTAAAGACAGATTTTTAACAATTTTATCAGGGATTGATGAAGAAACTGGCAGACTCCAAAAGATAAATCAATGATCGAACTGCAAATTAAGTTATTTTACTTCAAGAAATTCTTTAAAATAAGTGTCATGGAAAAATATTTACCAACATAATCGGTCTGCAGTAACAGTTGTCCAATAATTGTTCACATATGTTCACCTGAAACGGACAAAATGTCACTTTTGTTTGAGTTTTTCAGATTTTATTCTTAGAATGATAGATTCTATAATAACAATGAAAAAAATGGTCAAAACTGTAAATTCATTCAACTTCATCTAATAAGTGTGCTCACATTTCAAAATGGAGACCAGTCTGTACACAGGACATGCATCCATTACTCCAAATCACCAACCCTGAGGCATTGCCATAATAGAATCGACCAGCGTAACCTGTTGTATACACATACATGACCGCATATCCAGTGTCAATTTCCAACAATTTCATGCCCTGCTGCAGCTCCACAAGGCTGAGTTTTCAGGAGCCACAGACCTTCCCAGTAAATCTGCATCTCCACACCATCCTGGGTTATTAGCACTTGTAAAATAAGTTCCTTCACTGTGCACTGGTGCCAGTCCTATCCTGCAATTTCACATTCTGTCTCAGGCTCTGTTTTCATTGCCCCAACCTCCTCCTTCGCTCCCCTCTCCTCCCCTCCGCCCCCAACCTCTCACTCATTTCCATTCACCGTGCTCCTGCTCTGTGAATATTAAGTGGGCCCCTTCCTTTCTCTGACCAAGCTCCAATGATTTGTCTTCTCGCGAGCTCAGAACTGGTGGGCCGTGTTGTCTGGCAGGTGACCACCGCATCAACTGTTCTCGTTTCCAGTTGGGTTCGACAGGAAGCTGGAGGAGAGTCTTTGCAGACGGAGCGACGGCCATTTGTGCCGCTGCGCTGATAAGAGAGCCGAGGTCTGTTTTTTTTTTTTTTTTTTGAATAATCCCCTAAAGGCCTCAGAGACGAGGATTACAGTAGTCAACTTTTTCAGCTTTAACAATGCCTTCCAGATTACCTGATGGAACAGAAATATCCTGTTATGTTCAACAGGCAAGTCTTGAGCTTCAGCTCTGTTCAGCTCACCGCCTGCTTAAAGGAACAATTAGAAAAAAATCCAACGTTGGACTCAAAATAAGGATTATTAGCTACAGAAAGACGAGGGGATTTTCTTTTCAGACTCCAAACAAACATGATTCTCTGGCCATAAAAATCTACAATAATCACAATTACTGCGTCATTGATATTAAAACAATCACTCATTTAGTAATACTGCTGTTCATTTACCACATAACCACTGCACAGATGTTCATAAACTTTTTGTCCCCCCAATTCGCTGAACCTTCATCAGATACACGTCAACTAGCTTGAAGATTCAAATTCAGATCCTCTTTTTAACAAATGAGCACTCAACAATTATCCATCCCAGAACACATGCAGTCATATTCAATTAGAGCTTTTTATATGAGATCAGATTGATTTTTATGGACAATTAATAAAGTGGCCAATGATCTCCGATCATCACTGGTCGGCAAATTATATCCGCTCTTTCAGAGCAGAATCTGTGTACTGGTGTCATGTCTCCAAAAACAAATAGAAAATTACAAAAACGAATAAAACAGAAAGAGTTTTGACAAAGCAAAATTGCTTCGAGTTTCTGAGCTGCATCAGAAACATCAGGGAAACATCGATGTCTCCTTTCCTCCTGTCAACTGAGCAGCTCTGGTTGTTTCAACAGTGTCTGTTAGAGAGAGAGAGAAAAATGGTGAAGTCAAAGCTGGCGCCGAAAGCATGCAGAGAGTGCTGATTGAGTGACCTGCAGCCTCTGCTTTGCTTGAGCTTATCAGACCAAAAGGTGACCTGCAGATGTAAGAAAGGCAGAGGAGGGGAACGACCTGCGAGGGAAACATTAAGGGGAGAAAGAGTTAATTCCCTCCATACAAAGCAGCAAAAACTGTATCAGCCAGAAGCCAAAGAAGAAAATCAAGGCAAGATAAACCCTGCAGGGCCAACCTCCCCTATGGATAGGGCCGATCTTTCCACCTTGACAACAAGCAAACATATTGTAACCGAGAGCAACCAATAGTTGCAGTGTGGTGCTTGTGGGTCCTCTCTATTTTCAATTTAAATAAACTGGTGCAGCAACTGTAAACGTTTGCATTGACTTGATGAATTAGGTGTTCATCAGTCCACTTGGGAAATCCGGCAATATCCATGCGTGTGGCTTTAAAGAAGCGGCCACACTGCGACGAACGCTGCCACGTTTGAGCGGCACAAGAGAGAAAATGATATCTCAGACAGAGCAGATGGCACGGCTGAGTGTCGAAGCGACACTACTTCATCTACACCGACGGTTTCGCATTTATGTCCCACGCAAATGTTTACAGGTAAAAAAAAAAAAAAAAACCTGTCATGTTCGTGTTTTGGGGAAGTATGACATCAATTTCCCAAATATGGACTTTGGAAAATACAAACAGCAGAGGGAAGGGAGGAGGAAATGAAAGAAAGCAGAGCAGATGAAAGAATTACAATCTCTTAATGTGATAAACAAGAATTTCTTTTTCACAATGTTTGTCAAGAATGACTTAAAATCTCTTCTAAATAAATAAAACTCCCTGCAGCGACAGAGTGGATGCTCAGACGACATATCCGTTTTGAAAAGTCATTCATCTTATATTTCCTACGCTTTCTTTGTCTCTCGTCTACTCCACGGCTTTCATGAGGACGAATGTGAAGGAGCGTAAACAAAAAGAGAAATTAACAACGTAGGCTCTGCCCAGTTTATGTGATACTAGCAAAACAAGATATGAACATTAGTTTCAAGCTGTGACCAGCCTTTAAAATAAGAAAAGAAGAAAAAAAGCAAAATCTCGCACTCTAGTCAGGCTTATGGGATATAAAGTTGTGTTAATTTACATGTTATAGTCTAAATAGAGGAGAAGGTACTTTACCCTTGTGAGGAAAGAAATAAATTAAAGTTCAGGAGTTCATTAGGCTGTAAAAGCGCAGCACACTGCATCATGCCCACGCTCCGCTCCCATCAGTCACACATCTCACATTTGCACTTGACTCACCCTGCGGCTGCAACAAGCGACAAAATGGAGCTGGAAGATGCTAAACAAGAGCTACAAACGGGAGAAATGACACCAATTGACCAATTCGCCTAGAAACTGTACCATATGTTGAGTTTACTTTGAGCTCCGGCCAACATTTCCAGTTCATTAGTCGGATTGGATCAGGCTTTTTGGACCCGATCTAAACTCTGGACTGTATGAATGGTGAGTTAGAGAAAGAGAGAAAAAAAGATGAACTACTGTACAAGTGAAAAAGACAAACATAGACGGACAGACTAGCAGATGGATAATTCAAACCAATGGGTTCTGCTGACAGATGGTAAATGATAGGATGGATGAATTGACAAACGGAGAAAGAGAACGATTGATTGTCAAACAGGAGGATGATGGACGAAGAGACCGACTGACTGACGACTGGATGGATGCAACGTTTAGAAAATGGAATATTAAAATGTGGGATTTATTTATTTATTTTCCTCATTCAGCTCAACAAACAGGAACAGAAACTGTCAAAAGCCCTGGAGGTCTGTAAAAAGCTTTTCTTATTAGTCTGGTCGCCTGAACGGTGCTCATTAGCCAACGCAGGTCAACAAAACAGGGAAACTCTGGAGCTACCGTTTCCTTCCTTTAAATGAGTCTCGCATGTAAATATATTTGTATAATATAGGTTGGCGCTAAAAGCCTTGCACATCATTTCTGGAGCTTGTAACAGCACCTTTCAGTTACCGACTGGACATCTCGTCTTCCAAAATAAATGAAACTGTGTTTCATTATCAATCATTGCAAAGTACAAAAATGTCCAGCACTCCACCATAAGCCCAAAACTGCTGAATAAAAACAAGCAGATCGATCTTTAAGCTCCGACACGCCATCATAAGCAGCCCTGCAGACAGTTTACACTCCTCTCGAAAGCATCCTCATCCACTAGTTTTATTTTCTCAACACTGTGGCAACACTTGCTTATGGCATATCTTGTGTTTGCCTGTGTAAAGTGAAGGTATTTCCTTTTTTTTTTTTTTTTTGTCTTTTCAACAAGAAATTGCTGTGACCATCATGATATCAGCAAAGGACATCACAGAGTGACAATTACCAGGGAAGATGAGAGTCCACGAAGGCACAACATCAGGATTATGACAATCTTATCTCCATATCATGCCAGGAGTGAATTATTGATTTTCTGCCAGAGAGCATCACGTTCAAGAGCCCGGTGCCATGCCTGTGACAGAGCAATGAACACCCAGGGGCATGAAGGGGGAGCGCAGAGGAGGTGAAAAGACAATAACGGAAGGTCCAAAGCAACGCAGGCAGAGGAGAAAGCTGGAAAGATATTGGAAATAGGGGAGAAAAACTCATTCACACCCAAGTTTCACCATTTATTTTATATTCCTGGTGTCTGATTTGGTACTTTTTGCATATTCCATGTTCCTACCTCCTTTCTTTAGACGACTGGATGTAACAACCATCTGCTTTAAAATCATGCGCCTCCATTTGAGGTTTGACTGCGAGTATTTTAATGACGTGATCCCACCATGTCCCTTACTCCCCCTGAGGTTTAACAGAAAGTCAGCTCGTGTCACACACTATTTGCCTTCAGGCGAGGCCTGTCACACTTTCACAGGAACCTTTTTACAAGGCAGCCAAATAAAACTAATAAGAAAAAAGAAATTACCATTTGTACAGCATTTTTCTTTGATGATTTAAGGGCCTCAACTAGTTAATTGCCCGATGTAAGGCCAAAACGGATGTTTTTAATGAGGAAAAGGCAATTACATTTTTCGCTGCAATGATAAGAATAGAAATGAATCATCAGCCAAGGTGAAAATGGTTTCTGTTCGTCTTTCAGTGAAGCGTACAAGGGGGGAAAAAAACAAAAGAAAGTCAACTTGGGAGAATTTAAAACTTTGAAGAACATATTCAAAGAAAAATTTAGGCTGTGTGTGTCTTTGCAATTCAAAGACAATTTTTTTAAAGAGGAAAAGATTCCTGGTGTGATTTAAATTGATTATTCTCAAAACATTGAAAAAGAATAATAAAAAATTTAGAACAATAATTATTGCCTTTAAAATAAATAAATAAGAGTGGTCCATTATAACCTAAGAAAAACTATCCATAAATCCAAAGTGTAGGTAGGGCTGGGAGACATGAGAAGAATCTAATATCCTGATATTTTTTTTGCTATATCATGATACTCGATATATATCACAATATTCTTAAATGAGTTCCAATGTTATTTTAAACTATAGATCCCTTGCAGGATCCTTCTTCCCCCATTTCCCTGCTAGACTTAAATGTAATCTCATATAAAAAGGGATGAAGTGTTTTGCTATGAACTGTCTACACTATGACTAGATAACCAGGTGAGAAATAAGTTTTAACTAAGAAATAAAAAGAGAAGTAGGTCAATTATGCTCAACTTTGGCAAACGTAACAAACAGATGTGCTGTGGAATAAGGTGTGTTTTGGAAAGATAAGATCAGTAAAGCAGGTGCTAAAATTAGTTAATTAACCACCGTTTTGTTAGCGTGGCTAATAGCACCGGCGGCTAATCTATCACAGTGATCAATTATTAATAATCACAAAATACACATCGAGCCTAAAAACCCAAAACTGTGAGGAACTGAATGTTCTGCTCTGAATGTTTGAGTGTTTTCGGTGTTGCTGTCAGTTGCTATGGCAACGGGTCTGCGTGTATCGTAAACCCGAAATGAGTGAAAAAAAAAAAAAAAAAGTAGTTTTGAGTCATTTTTCCTATTTTATAGCACTAAATGAATCCTACCTACATCTCCAGGTTTCACTGGAGACCAGTGATGCATTCACAGGGTGTTGGATAAACCAAACTCACAGTGAATTTGACGGCGAAGGTTTATTAATTGAACGACAATTTATACCTGATAGTTGCGATATCGTCATTTTAACTATCGTAAATTGAAAATATTGCGATACATCGAGTGTACGCGATACATCGCCCAGCCCTAAGTCTAGGTGTGATAAATTTCTTAGGATCAGGATTTACAAAAAAATGTTTTTGAAGAGGGATTCATTAGTAAAATATGTCACTCCAACAATATTGAACATTGTGATAAAAACCTTAAGATTGAAATTTAGGAGCTGTGGAGCCACAGAGGTCTGAATTGTTGCAGGCATTAAGGAAAGCGGCGGATGTATTATTAGCAAGCAGGGTTTATAGCATGGCAGTGGAAACACACATAACCAACCAATTACATATCCAATCAGTTCTTTTGTGACCGCTATACTGAAAACACTGAAACAACGGTAACAATATATTGTGCAGCTCTATTTCTGAATATGCTGTAAACATTGTTTGACTTGGCAGTCTCATGCTGTAATGCAGCCTGTGTGCTGGCAGCCCCTCCACTCAATCACTTTCAGTGACTAGATTGCTGCGCTTTCGAGTCTCATAACTATCAGTGTGACAGATGCTGCTCTGTCAGTGTAATTCACAGGCATCATCTTTGGTTAATTAGGGCCCCCGTTAATGATTGTGTTGTGTTACGGTTTCAGAAAAGCCATCTCCTCCCAAAACAGAAAAACTCATTTTCAAAGTGATGATCAAAACTCTCAGAAAAAGAAAGGAGCAGCAAGCTTCTGCTGTTAAGAAGCTGAAGCATCTGTGGCTTTTGTTTTCCTCGTCTTTTCCAGCTTTGTGAAAAGCAATGGAAAATAGACCACCTCATAGTGCGCAATTGGACAGACGATGCATGATTTTCGAAGGCAGGTAAAAATATATGTAGGAGTCTAAACCAGGGTTAGGAAATAAAATACAATTTTCACATGTTCAACCCATCTGAAAAATAATTCATTAATGAGGCACCAAAGAGGATAAATTCAACTTTTGAGGAGCTGCAGAGGTCTGCAGCTCTGGTTCAAAGAATTTGTTGACCATTTGTAATGCACTCTACAAACTTGGCCTTTTTGGAAATATGCAGTTAGAATGCCATTTGCTGCACAGAATCACTCTGGAAGAAAACCTGCTGGAGGCCACAAAAGACTTCTGACTGGGAGAAACAGAGCAGCCACTCTAAAAACACAGCCAGAGCTACAATGGAAACTACAATTTCTTACAACTCAAATTTGTATTACCAAGGAGAAACCGAGTTGTTTTGGAGGTGAGCTATTTGAGACGTTCTCACGGTTTGTGCTCCATTATGTTTTCAACAAATGAAAACTAAAAAAACCTAAAACCTTGTGCATTTGCTTACAGTGTAAATTTAGGTGCAATACAAAATAATAGTGATGCCATTTCACCTCCGTAAAATGGAATACAAGCTCATCAGGAACAATGTGAGGTGTGTGTATATGGGTAAAATATGAGAGATTACATCACATTAATACAAGGTGTCAACAAAGTCAGTAAAGACCCAAATAGCTCTGAAGTACAGTCATGCTACAGAACATGTACAACAATCCTCTTACCAGAATCAAACACAGATTCAACGTTCCTGCATTTAGCTGTTTCCATTTTTACAGCTTTTACTTCATTACCAACATTAAAACGACTTACAACAAATGCAACAACCAACCACCACTGACTACTTCATGCAGCAACCTTCGAAAAAAAAAAGATTAAAAAAAAAACACAATACACTTTTCAATCACATTTCAGCCTTGCCTTGGCAAGAGAAGCCAGAATGCATTTGGCCACAGGCTCTCATATCTCTCCCGCTGAGCTGTCCTTATCTGGTGAGCTGCGACCTTCCTGTGCTGGTTGTCAGATTAATCATCATCTAAGAGGATCAGTCAAGAAACACAATAAAACAAATCTCACAATTCTGGCAAAGTCAATGATGTTAAGGATTCTCTCAGGTTGTCGAGCTGTAAAACCCAAATTAAATCAATGCATGAGCCGCAGGACAATTGCGTTATACAGGATGATGTGATCACTCACACAGCAGGGCCAAAATAACCGAGGGGGCTTTATATTGCGCCTTGTACAAGACAGGGAGCTCAGCTACCTGAGGATTATGGGAAAAAGCACCAGCGCCCCCATGTGTACGGAAATATTTCACACACACTGAATCTAACTTTTTAATTCTCATGAACCTGATCAAATATGATCTATATATAAATGAATGTTTTGGGGTGTTTTTTGCAAACATCTAGCTATAAATATTTTTATTTTATTTTTTTATAAATTCTGCAAATAAAACAAATATTTTCCTTACAGTTCAGGTTACAGTGGCTTTTCTCATGCTTACAACACAGAGGCTCTGGACCCGCAGTTCTTCTAAAGCCCCTCAAACATACGTGTGGACACAGACATGAGCTTCACATGCTTTATTAAATTAACCTTTTCTCAAAGTGATATAGAGCACACACACGGGAATGACTCTCAGCCTAACATTATTAGGCCGGCCTCTGAATTTGATTGTATCTCACTCCTCAGACAATAAGATCACGTCGGCACACTGTGCGCCGCTGTGGGATGAGAAAGCAGAGCACAAATGACCTTCAATGTAGTGAAGGTCATTTTTGTCCTGTGGTTAAAGGAAGGATGAAGTAATATGTCCAAAGGAGTTCTTCTCACTAAAACCAGGGAGATAAAGCACGTCAAAGTCCTTAAACTGGCTCCCCTGTAGCTCAGAGAATACGGTTTAAAATATTTAGCACTGAATGGTTTAGCACCTAAATACATTAAAGATCTGCTGTTGTTGCATCAACCTTCCAGCCCTCTTGTCTGCTGGTTCTGGTCGACCAGAACCACAAACAAACATGGAGAAACAGTATTCAGTTTTCATGCTGCACTTCTGAGAATTTCCTTCACATCAAGGCTAAAAACCCATTTATTGGCTTTGATTAATAAGTGAAATACAGATCAATTCTGGCCTGGATTACAGCTTTTTATCACTTCGGTCTTTATTTCGTGACTATAATGAATATATAATGGGGTTTTTTTTGTGGTTCGCTATGTGATGTTTTTTTTCCCTCATGTGAAGCACCTTGAACTGCCTTGCTGCTGAAATGTGCAAAGTTGAATTCACATTTTGAACCAGTCAAGTTAATGAGAAAGCCATGAACTAAACATAGCATTTCCAGTCATTACGCCACAGGTCAGAAGCAATAAATAAAACTAAAAATAAAATTTGGATCACAGACCGTAATGTAAAATGGCAAAACTTAATTAAATGTTGGACATAAATTTCTTATTTGTATTCAGTAAAATCATTCTGTTAAGATCTTTTTTCAAATAAATAGTGAAATTATCCCATAAGCAGACTGTACAAATGCATTCTGGAAACATATACATTTGAACCAACGACCTAAAACAGGAAGAGTTTGGTCCGATTTAATCTCAGTGAGGAAAAAAGGTTCATGTGTCGTTTTATTCGACTGCATGCGTTTAATAATTACTAGCAATTTATGTGGCACCAGCACCTTCTGACCCCAGTAGGGACAAGCGTGTACAGAAAATGGATGGATGGTCAGCAGAAATAGTGATCACTCACCGTGCTGGAGGTGAGGGAAGGGTCTGACTTTCCAAGGTTCAGTGATCGCATGCGGACCAGGTTAGACGTCTCTGAGGACAACTGCAGCATCGTCTGTGTCTGCTGAAGGCTGGGATGCAGCAACAGGTACTTTCCTGCAAAAAAGAAAAAGAGAAAAAAAAAAACAGTAAAATATGATTCAGAGTCATTTTTTGTCAATTTCAAAACTGCGTAGAGATCTTGATATGATTTGTATGTGTGTGTGTGTGTGTGTGTGTGTGTGTGTGTGTGTGTTATGGAAGACACCTTATGGTTCTCGAAGAAGAACTGTCCCCCCAAGTATAGAAATGCACAAACAACAACAAAAAAAACCTGTACAAACAAGCAGTTCACCTGGACTAACATTTTAGTTCTGTGCCAGTTTACTCGTACCACACAAGTCTTAAATTACAAGATGTTAAACCCTGAATGCTCCTTTTGTAGCTGTTTGAACTTTCCTCGTGCATTCAAATGCCACCTGCAGTGAAAGAGACAGAAATCCTTCAACAGTTTTGCATTTCATAATAACCTTTATCAAGTCCCGGTCAGAGGATGACCTACGACATGAGAAAATCCCTGCTGTCAGCTCCTCTGAGCCACGTTAAGATAAACCTTCTTACTATGTGCAAACAGGAAGTAAAACGGTTAAATTAAGCCAGGGGAGGGTAAGCTTATTAAGAGCTCACAACCTAAACTACATAATCCCAGAATAGAGATATCCTAGTCCAAGAAGGAAAATAGGCCTAAAAAACATGAGTTCACTCAGTTAGAAAAGCAGCATTTAATCAATTTCTGTGGCTTGCAGCTAGATGGCAGTAGAAGCTGCTTAGTCAACTCCATCTTTTATCAGTGCCTCCTCTTATCACTGAGCTTGAGTACACCAAGATAAAAGATGGCACACTGAAAATGACCTCAGCAAACAAATCACACCATCATTTGATGAATCATTGAGTCGCCATAAATACTTTTTATCAATCTGAGCATTTTAGTTTTCTTCTACTATCAAGAAAAAAAACAAGCTGCTGTTGGGGCTGGGGTTTCGTTTTTCCTCCAATGAGAAACTAACAAAACAAAGGAAGGGAGTCTGTGCTCTGGACTGCAAGAGGATATCTCCAGTTCATTCAGCCAGAGGGAAGTATCTATTTTTATCAGGTGATAAAATAGATAGACAGAAGGTATGTTTGAACTTCACTGTCCTGCTGACAAGATTTATTAAATTACCGAATGCAGGGCTTGATTTACAGGTGGACTTTTAATCCACAGCTTTCTTAGAAACGCTCAGGAAGTATTTTCAAATGTCTGCAGATCAAATATTTGCAAGAAGAGAGTGCGAGTCGGTCTTGGAAAAAGAAGATCCACGCATTTGAAATTTGATGCGTATTTTAATGCTTCGTTGAGGCCAAAAGGTTGTTGGTTTGGGGGAAATTATTCAACTTAAACTTCATCTGCAGCACTCAAACATAATCAATCGTAACAATGAAAAAAGCCTTAAAGTAAGTCCAGAAGCAAAATCTAGCAGCATTTTTTTCCCTTTCAACTCCGAGAACTTAAAACCCTCCTTGTTCTAGTCTGTGTGCAAACAACCATTTCACAAAGCTACAGTAGTAGTAGTTTTTCTTTGCTGTATATGGAGAAGTTTAGGAAAGTGTACATTGATTTGCAGGCCTTTATTATCTTGTCTTTCCAAACTGATTGTGGGGTTCAGCTGAGTCTCCTTATCTGAGGAATTTCTAAGAAATTCATCTTTAGCTGCATCAGTAGGAACATTATTGCTGATTTTTTTGGGACAAGAACATTTACAGTTTGAGCTTCTGAAAAATTTTGACATCGGATGCAGATACCAGCAAAAGTTGTGTTTTCAAAGAGAGAGAGAAGAAATATGAAATTCAAATAAACTAGAACATCAGCTGGAAGCAACCATAAAAAGACAATTTACAGGCAGAATAAAGGTGACAAACTGTAAATGTGAAGGTTTCATTTGATAAAATATTGTTTTAACCCAGGATAAAATCATATCTTGAATCTTTAATGTCATGTCCATCCATCCATCCATTTTCCGGTCACCCTTCTCCCCAATGGAGAAGGGTGACCTTCAGTCTCTCTATGATCAATGATTTAAACCCAGGAAAATTAAAGTGTGAACAGACAGGATGAGAAGGGAAAAGTGAGGCCTTTCCTTCCTTACCGGCAAATGTTTTCCCTCACGACGGCCCTTCACATCCCGACATAAAGGAAACTGCCACAAATAACTCAACACTTGGAAAGGTGTGTATCAGCACTTACGGGTATTTGGGTCAGGCTGGATTTCAAAACAGACATTTATGCGAATGTCAGATCAACTGCGTTTAGACTTCGTATTGCAAAAAAATCTATCTAAAATGTGTCTCCAGTTCGGCCATTTGCAGCAAGTCAAGTAAGGGTGGTTCCCATTTCACTGACGTAACCGTTCAACCTTTAGGGAAATTAAGTCACAAGGAATACAGTTTAGGTTTTTGTAAAAAAAAATAAAAATAATTAAACATCTGTTTTCCTCCTTTGACATCACACAGTCAGAAGAACATTACTTAATGTTTGCTGACCTTTCTGGTGGATAATCCAGCTCTTTAATTTACACCTAGCGCTCAGTGTTGTGTCTGCTGGATGTGAAAATAAGCTTCAGAAATCAAAAACATAGCCAGTCTATGATCAAAAGGAAAGACATTCATCATGCTTTTACTGCACAAATAAAGCCGACTAACTGGCTTCAGGTTTGTTTATTTGTCCTGTTTTTTGCAGACCAGCCACTAAAGGTTAATGCATTTATTCAACGCTGCACAGGTTTTATTAACTGAAAGGTGAACATTTTCACCAGCAAGGTGAAACTCAAAAATCAGGCCTTTCAAGCCACATATTACACAGAGTCTAATTCACTGCAGTACACAAACAAAGCTGCCAGACTGAACAAAGGAGACATTTACTGGTTTGTGTCTTAAGGGACAATTTATTTTTAAGACCCAAACCTTGGTACGAGAAGAAAAATTTAACTTGTGATCAGTTGTTTTCAATCCGACTGTCTGCTTTGATTTTAAAGAAAATGCTAAATATGTTTGTGTTTTGTGTAACTTGAAGTATCAAGACCAAGAGTAGATTTTTGATCTTAATCATCACTTTCCTGATTAAATACAGACTAAGTTTTTTAAAAAATCAGTTTTTAAATGTTATTGGACATCAAATTTTTTTTCTTAAATTCCTTGCTAAACTTCTGCAATTAAAGCATCTTTAGTTGCTTTGGAGAAATTAAAGATGCAAGAACAAAAGCCCAGCCAGTCGATTTTGTACTTTCTTTCTGTCCACACAGTCAGCGCCATCTCCCTTCTTGCACGCTAATCCACCATGATGAACAGCCCATTAGCGGTGTGGCCACCCTCACCGACTGACCGAGGAGTCATTCAGCTCATTCACAGAGTTTGACATCAGAAACAGAGCATGACAAACCAAACACACCAGAAAGCCGTGAGCTCATTAACACTCCTGATGCTCCTGACAGACGGCAGTCCGAGGCCAGAGAGAAATATTGGACAGTATTAATACGAGAAGTGCAAATCTGGGTGAGTTTTACTCTCTTAAAATCTATGACTAAGTCACTTACTAATCTAAGGTTTTGATTTTTTTCTCTAGTAACTTTCCAGTTTTCTAAAAGTCCATCTAAAACGGCAAACATAAAAATTGGTTTGTGCAAAATCTGCAGATGTGCAAAAGGTTACGTTAAAATGCTAATTTTACAGAGAAATTGAATTTTTTAAGGTGCACAGTGCATTTTTTTAAATAAAAAGATTATTTCCCACCAATGAGAATCAATAAGTGATATCGATAATGGAATCTGTACTGCTAAATACGTATCGATTCCCATTCCTAGTTGATGGGGTTGAATGATAAAGATTCCTCTTCACTCGCAGAAGAGTTTAGTTCGTCACCGTTTAAACATTTGCGTGGCGGGATTTTGGTTGCCTGACAGAAAAGTATACAAAATAAAAATCAGTACTCTTTGTTTTCCCCATAATACTGCTGAAAATCTTGTCCCAGCTCGTTTCCATGAACCCGGTATTGTGCATCGTTTCGCCCTGTGAGCTGCTAGTTTTGACTGGCTCTCTGTGTTACAGCCGTTTTTCTGTCGTCTTTCACACCCTTACCAAATAAAGAAAAGAAAAAAACAAACAAAAAGACATAAACCAAAAAAGGTTCCGCTGAAATGAATAATAGCTACAGCTGGTTAAAAGGTAAACTATTAAAGAAAGCTTATTTTACAATAAGCCTATTTTAACTAGCAACCCACAGACGGAACCCACCCTGCTCACTACTTGAATGTGGCCCTTTGAATACGTTAAAAATAGAGGGAGATGATCTTTTTATACTGAAACGTCGCTTTGCTTAAAAACTAAATCAAACAGGGTGCTGTAGAAAAGATTTAATTCACACATTAAGCTCAATAAACAGGATGTTAACCAATAAACCTCCACTTGGGTTTGATGGGGTTGATCTGGTAAAAGTCTTTTGAGTTTTCCACAACTTCCTTCTGAGGCAACTTTCATATTCGCATAGACGGAAAAACATTCAGTGACATGTTGGAAAACCTGCGATTATTTTATCGGAAGCAGCTCACTGGACTCGCCCGGCAGGTTTGAAAGCTTCTCTCCTGCCCTCACCTGGGAAGGCCCCGGGCTGCGAGCCTGAGCACCTGAACAGACTTTCTTCAAGTCACTCTGAGCAAAACGGTGGACGAAGACAAAACTGTTCACAGGAGGATCAGCCAATCCTCTTTTTGGAAACGGGTTCAATCATGTTAATCCACTGAACTTGTCAAATTATACAAAAGTCCTTAAGTCTCGCTCCTTCCTATTCAAACACATTTAAAGTCAAACATGTTTTGACTGGGGTGGAAAGACGTTGGCTATTTATTTCCTTTAGCTGACAACCATGTTGGTCTGTAGGCGGAGATGTGGTTACCATTAGTGTCAAATCTTTCTCTGTGTATGACATTAACCTTGACAAATCATTCTGAAGCTGCAGGAAGAATGATTAGTGAAGCCGGGTTACCATCAGGAGGCAGCAGAAAAATGACCCAGATGAGCCTTCTTATTGTCTTAGCAGGATTAGTTACTGTAAACATGGGCTGTGCAGGAATCCACAAACAGTCCCTCCATGTGCTTTGTGCTTTCGAAAACAAAATACGTCACGCATTTCTCATTTGTATGCCAAAGCGATGAGTCATAATGGCGTTGTAAAATAAAAACACCAGGACAAATCAGAAAGAAGGAACTACATGCAGCATGTGTTGGATCACTTTAAATCAAACCTGGTGGTAAAATGTAAAAGAACGAACACAGAGATGAAGACATTACCTGTCAAGCCACCGCCGAGGCTTCTTCTGCGGAGCTGGTTTCCATCCTCGCCGAGATGCCGCTTGAACTTGAGAGCAGGACTTAATCCGTGGGTTAGCTCAGGAATACTGGACTTTCTCAAGAGTATCAGAGGTGGGTAGAGAATGTTATCCAACTGCGGGAAAAAGCAAGAAAAAGAGGGTAAGACTGGAAGGGAGATGCAACACAGCTGGACCCAAGACACCTTAATAGAAGGAATGCCAGACCTTCTTTAAACGATAATGATATCAGGCTTTGTGTCTGCAAGGATGCAAAAAGAAAAACAAAACCAAAGGAACAACTAGAGAAAAATCAGTTCCTAGAAGGAAGTGGATCATTTCAACTTGCAGGTTAAACAGATGAGAATTCGCTTCAGTGTGGAGACAGAGAAAACATCTGTTATATGCAAGAAGAAAAGATTTTTATAATATGACGACACAGGTACGCAGTGCATTCAGGCTGCTAAGTAGGAAGAGAGAGCAAGACATTGGGAAAGCCAAGCTTCTTTGTTTCACAATTGAGCTCCTGACCTTGGTCATGCAAGACGCCGGATTGCATGCTGGGAAGTGTCAGAGTAAAGTTAGTAACCAGACTGTTATTAAAACAGGGTCAGTCATTTTCATTTGCAAGATCCATCATTTTTTATGCAAAAACTGGATGTCTTCAGTCTGGCGCTTTGGTCCCAGCTAACTATTTATTTATTTTTGGACGGCAATTTAGTTTACAGAGACTTTGTAATTCGTTTTATTTGTTGTTTTGATTATTTTGTGTATTTTGGATATTTTAAATGTCTTCCAGTTTCAGGATTAAGTTTGTTAGAATTTGAAGTTTATTGATCTTTGAAAATGTGCTCTTGGATTATTATGCCATCACCATAAAAATGATACCAAATCAAAAATTGAATTGTTTGTCACAGTAACTTTTGGGACAATTTATCGTCCAGTAAAATCTGTTTTGACAGGCCACCATTCACTCGTCAATACTCCAGGAAAATGCCTTTTTAATGATTGTAATATGGCTAATTGCTAAAACAAGTGGTTGCTGAATAATACACGAGATGAGACATTCAGCAAAATATACAAACTAGAGGCAATTTTCTTGCATGGCAAAAATGGAAAACGAGTTTCGTCAAAATCCAATTTTAAAGCAGAAAACCTCATTGTTGGAGGCATCAAGTAAACAACATCTACAGGAATAAACTGACTGCATTTTCCATTCTTCAGCGTTGTCTATTGCAGCTCTATTGTGCTACTTTAAGAGGACACCGTGAAGCTCAGACAACATAACAAAGCGCAGTGGGGAGGAAGAGACCCTCCCTGAGAATACAAAGATACACAGAGGTGAGAGCAATGTGTGGAAGGAAATGCCCTCTGCTTCCCCCAAGCGATGATTCATGATCCAAGCTCTCCTAGGACAAATACAAGCAAACCTTTGTAGCAAGAGCAACAGCGATAGACACTCACAATGTGTCCTTTCATGTTGGTTGTTATGAAATAAATATACTTTCACCAATATAACATTTGCAATTTAAAATAAGACATGTATATTAGCTCTGATGTTTATGCATCTGTTGCAAACGTTTCTGAACAAAATAGTTCAGTAAGTGACTAAAATGTTTTGTTCCTGGGTGTGTATACACAAGCAAAAATATTAAATTCATTACAATTTATTCATATAGCGCCAATTCACAACAAATGTCATTGTAATTCACTGCAAAAAGTTAAGTCATGCATTCCAAATGATTCAAGTTATCAAATATTTCAGTCAAAGTCAGTAAATTGGAAAAAAAATTAATCAAATAAAAATAACTTTTCAATGTGAGAAAATTCAGCAGACTGCATCTTGTCATTGATTATTTAGTATGTTCTGTGTTAAAGTAAAAACTTAATAGCAGAAGACATAGGACAATGCAGAAAGACATCCCATAATATAAAGGTGTGTAAACCTCAATGATTGATATTGTAATTATTATTCTGCTATTCATGGTTGCAATAAACACTGTTCCTATGTTTCCATATGACTGGTTGGAATCATTGTGTAACATTTAGAAACACAGTTGCACATTTTAATAGCTTAATGGAAACATTTCAGTCGGTGAAAGTTTAGACCACAGGAACCATTTTTTGCATTTTAACAAAAAAAATGCTACACGAAACAAATTTGCTTATTTCTCTTCAAAGAAATCTGCTGCACGAGATTTTTAAAAGAAAGAAAAATATTTGTATTTTTGTTGTTCGGTCTTAAAAATCAAGAAAATAATCAAACTTTCACGCAAAAGGAATGAACTTTTGCACATCAGAATGTGCAATGAGGGTCACTGATACGCGAGTCAACACAAAGCTGCGAGCATGATCGTAGTTTTGTGAAATGAAATTAAAAAGGTTGGACTCCCTTGATTATTTTCTAAGTATAGCATTAATTAACTCCAAGATTTTAGAGCGTTCAAATAAAAGAAGAGCTGATCTATCAAGCTCACGTGTGTGGATTCCTTAAAGAAAAATACCTGACGCAATTCAATGCAACTGATGCACCTAGCAAAACGACTGTATTAAAGCGATGCACCCTGACTTCGATGCCGCACTGCAGCAAGTGCAGCCAAATGGAAACAAACAGCACTGCACACACACCAGCTTAATATTTAGGAAATAAACAGCGCGGGGCAGAGATGAACAGCTCAGATAACATCCTCTAGCATCTACAAGAAGCATTCTTAATATATTTAAATCACATCCACGCATGTTCAGCACGTCATACATGAAACATGTTTAGCTGCAGGTTTCACCAAAAATAACAATGAACTAAAACAGACGCGTTTATTCGTCTACAGGAAAAGCTTATCTGTGTTTACTGCAAACAGTGATTTCCTGTCATAAATCTATTGTGCAACAAAAGAAACTTTGGGTTTTATTTCAAGATTGTGCTACAGCTTCAAATTTTAATTGGCTTGCCAAAACAATCAAGGCATTTTTTTTTTTTTTTTTTTTAAATTATGGCTGCCAATAGTTTGAGTGACTCACTCACTCAATTAGCCCTGGGTCTCCAAGCTAAAAATAGAAATCTTGCTTGTCTAAAGTCGACATCGGTTGTTACAGGAAGCGATTGGCTTTTCAATAAGTGAGACATTCAGGTCAAAGCAACCAAAAGATCTAAGTTATGCCAAAATAAACAGAAAATCCTCCATCTCAGACTGAAAATGTTCTGTACACATTTGCTTCTTAATAAATTCTCTAGAAAAATAATGGACACAGGCAAACCCAAAACACAGTTGATGTTAATTTAAAGGTTTCCTCCTCCCCGTCTATCGAAGAAAACTCAAAGGTGGCAGAAAGGAACCGAGATTTATCCCGTCAGCAGATGGTGCAACAGTGTCCAGGTGTTCAAAGACAAACATATTCAGATTATTTAAAAAAACTGAGCCCAGGAACGAACAGACTTATGTAACATTATAGCAAACACACAACAATCAAACTCTGTAAGCAGCTTTCAGGTATGTGGCGAGACAAACACGGGCTTAAGCAGAATTGGTCTGATCCAGGAAATTCAAGAAGGGTCATTCTGAAATGCACTTGAACAAACCTGACCATGACGTAAGGCCATCTGTGACGACGCAGTGATGGAGGTTCTCAGTCAGATGTCCTGTATGTCTCAGCTTCCTTTGCTACTTTCAAATTTTCTTTTTCTACGGCTTAAAAAAGAAAACCCAGGACTTTTTATCTCAAAGATGGTCGAGGCACATATTTAAAGTTTGTTCATGACTACGCAAAAATATTTGCATCCCTGGAACTTTCCCACGTCTTTTTGTGTTCCAATCACAAACCTAAATGTATTTTCATTAAATATATTTGGACAGATGCTTCTCCATCCAACCAGCTTGCGGTATTTTATGAAAAATGGCCTTAAGTATCGAGGGAGAGTTTCACTTCACAGCCAAGAAAATTCAAATGAAATACAATGGAGTCTTTGGCTGTAACATTACAAAATGTAATAAAGTTGGGGGCATCTGAATACATTTGCAAAGCACTGTAAAACACCTACTTACAGAAAAGACAGTAACAGCAGTCATTTTATCCTTCACTGGAGAATACAATCAGACATTGTTACAGAAGTACTATATATAGCCAGTAAAAAAAAAAGTATACAGCACAATCACCATAAAACTAGTTTAGATGTGTATAATTTGGTAAATTATACACATCTAAACTATATTTATATTTGGTAAATGATAAAAATGCGAGCCGGTAGATCTGCGGAGGCTGCCAAAGCTGCATAGGTCCAAGTGATTTCTGCATTAGCTCAACTGTAATTACAGGCCACTCATGGCAGCCATGAATCACCGGGATAATCAGTAAATCCAAGCTTCCCACTCCGTACATATCAGCATTTAAGAGGCTAACGCGGCCACACGGCAGACTCTCTTATTAAAGGATAATAGTGCAATATCGTTCCATTCAAAACATCTGCGTTGATTTAAGAGTGGGTGTCAGCCTTTTAAATGCCTATTTGATTACATGGAAAGCCCTGAAGTCAAGCCAGTCCCAGTTCACTTTCTGTGTCCACAGCAAATAGCACGCTGGTTTCAGTTTTGGCAGCAGCCACTGGCCTTTCACCCACCATTCCTCTCTATTTGTGGCCGGGTCGCACGGCGCTCAACACCGTCGGACACCTTTCTTCCCTCCCTCACCGCGTCCCCTTCTCCACCCGGAGCCCGATTCACAGTGGACAATGTCAACAGTGTTTTGTTACCAAAGCAGAGAGCAAACCGCTGAACACAAGGCGAGCTGCACGACACAGACTGACGACAAGCAGGCTGAAAAATGAGAAAATATCCTGTTTAAGTCTGACGTCACACAGTCGTGTTTGGGAATATGGACAAATGCTTTCAATCATAAATTTGCCCAGAGGGGAACTAATCCTTACAGCGTGTTTAAAAGACGATGTATGTAATCGACCAAGAGAATGTAGCTCATAACTCATCAGTGAGAAAAAAAAAAAAAACATTGCCCCCATTTTCCTTTTATGAGTAACTCTATGAGTAGTGTGGTGTGTCACCACTTCCTCTGAGAAAACACAAGTACTAATGTTGCCACATATTCTCAAGTGGGTTTGTGTCTGGATTTGACTAGGCCTTTTAAACCAGTGGCAGGTCTGGTTGTGTGTTTAGGGTTATCGACCTGCTGGAAGGTGAACCTCAACAAGTGTTTTACAGTTTCAACCTTCATTTTTCCCAGATTCACCCGCATTTATGTTGATTTTCACATAAATGCCTCATCATGATGCTGCCACGACTTAAAGGGCTTTTCCACCAACACAGTCTGGAACCAGTTCCAGTTTCCAAACAGGAATTTTAACCAGTGTCTCCACTTGAATCGAGGGAAAAGCAGCTTACTTTTTTAGATCACATTTCTAACATGTTCCAGTTTGTTTATGCTCATGAACAACCTACAGATTCCAGAGGTACTAATGGAGTACCACAAGGTTCAGTCCTTGGGCCAGTTATTTTTTCCATTACATCATCACAGTTTTTAGCAGAATAAAGCAGAGGAAGTTGTTGAGCCGCTGAAAAATTAACTGCTTAGTCATTTACTCTCCATAGAGACACAACTTTTATCCAGTCAAGTGAATAAAGTTGGAGCTACATAAACTGATTTAAAATGTCTTTTTTTGTTTGTTTGTTTTTTTAAAACTGCATTAAAAATGTATGGTCCCTTAGTTTATCATTGCTTTAAAGATGAAGGGTGAACAGTCCAAGCTTGACAGAAAAGCAGCAGGTTGCAGAAAGCAGAACAAGTGTTAAGCACAGACTGTAAGTCTGTATTTGGATTTCACCAGCCAAGATTCAAGATTACAGAAATTAAATACCCCAAAGGTGGGAAAAACACTGGCTGATAAGGAGTGAAATTCCTCCTGTACGCAACAGTAAAAAACTGACAGAGCAGGAAAAAAAGAGAAAAAAACAACTGTACTTCACCACACAGACAAGATTAGACAAATATTTCCCAAGGCTGAAGACTTAATACTTTAGTAGTTCAAGCCAATAAAAACGTTGCAGCATCGACGCACTCATACGATCTCTGCCAAAGCTGTACTACAAGGCTGAGGACAGAAAGCATCATATGCAGGAGGAGTTTTCACAGTTTTGACCAGCAAACTCACCGTTTCAAATAAAATGTTTTAATATACAACAGCGTGAGGTGAACGTGTAAACCTTGAAACTGTTCTGCAAATGTGTAACTTTCAGACATCCTCATTCAGCAGGACATCTGAAGGCACTGTGATGACATGTTGCTCATTTTCCCAGAGATTGATGAAGGGAACTCTTCAAAAGGGGGAACCATTTGTTATTAGAAACTTTCATTGGTTGCTAGGAGACAATATTCTCAGGTTTACAGTGAAACAGGAAGAGAGACCCCATACATCAAGGCAAGTTTCGCCAGCTTCCAGTCAGTGCTGTCTTGATTCACTCTTTGCTCCCCCGGCCATTGTTTCTTCATCACTTCCTTCTCAGAATAACACAAGTTCTCGATCATGAATCATTCCTAGAGAACAGTTTTCAAAAGAATCTGTTCTCTGTTCTACATGCTCTGACAAAATGTCTCAAATCTGTAGGTTTACATGTTGACGTCAATTATTAGCCACAAAAGACAGAAGAGTAGCACTTGTACAATGTGATTTCATCATGTTGGTGTTAAATTAATTTGCCACTGGATTACAGGCAGTTTGCAGAACATTTTGAGGATGATTTCATCGATTTGCCCCATAGATTTATTCCAATTTTATTTTTCTTCCAGGTCAAAGAGATTTTTAAAACAACCTGAAGAAAAACAAATCTCTAAAAATAATTGTTGCTTCAACCGAACAAGTGATTTTGGCACATTTGGCGACAACTCCTCTCTCAACAATCATTCAGCTTTTTTTATTATGGGCAATGAGCCTTTTACATCAGAGATCATAAACACTAAATCCTAAAGTATTTTCTACTTTAGTTTCTAGTGGAAAGAGTTTTTTGGACACTTTAAATAAGAAAAATCATAATTTTTCAGGATCTTTAAAGCAAGATATAAGAGCTTGTTTTAAGTAAAGTATTCCTTACTATTGATTTAAAGAAATATTTTAGCTTCACTGGCTGGTTTTTCACACATTTTTTTCTGAATCAAAAGCAATAAATTTAAAGAGACTCTGAGTCAGTTCTTCTAAAATAAATAAAATGCAAAGAATACCATTAAAACTTGGGGTAAGACACGTCACGAGGCTCAAGTAAAGACTGTTTTAAGCCCTATGAAGTTGTCCCTTTTTGGTTTTATCATTACAACTCATGTTTATCTTTACTAAGCATCTCTTTCTGAAAAACGGTTTGATAAATCCTGCTGAGTAAAAACGTCCATGGCTGTGATTGCATAATGCTTCCTTGAAGGTTCTAGAAAAGTTCACATTCATCCCTCCTTCCTTCCCCCCTCGCATCTGTCCTATTCCACCCTCCATGATATCCACTCGCCTGCTCCCAGCCTCCACTACCCCAGTATTTAATCACAGGAAGAACAGAAGTGAAATGTTTTACAGTTCAAATCACAGCAAGTGTGTGTGACTCTGGCGTTTCATCTCGAAGGCCCATCTGACAGAGTACTTAGTGGCACAGTCACTGGACGTGAAAAAGAAATGAAATTAACAAGCACAGAGTCAAAGTTTTACAAGGAATTTCTCTGCCCTCCCTGGAGATTTCAGTTTCCTGTGTTGACAAGACCTTAAGTAAACAGCAGTCCCCCTTCAATTTCATACCATCATCTATGTTGAAATTTATCATTTTCAGCACTGGAAAGAACTGAACCCTGCACCATTTGTCCAGCCAATTAACTTCATTTTTCCATGCAGAGGGACCATAGAGACTTAACATATGCATTTCATATTATGTGCAGGCTGGTCTCAGGCCAGAGGACAACTTATATTTGGTAATGATGTATATTTCAGGGGTTTTATCAACTCGTAGCCTTAAAATAACTTTTATAAGCTGCATGACCATCTGATCATGAGGTTTGATTGTAAAACCAGATAGGAGTAACGTTATTCCACAAGCCCCTTCAGATACGATTTTAGACTAGACCGCTAACAATATTTATGATATAGTAGTCCCGCTGTTTATGCTTGAACCCAGTTATTGGAGAACTACCTTACCTTGTTTCCCTGAGAGGATGAATCCCGAGGAACAATTAAATTCCTGCCGAGGGACATTTTATCTAGGCACCAACAAATGTCATCCACATCACCTTAAACGCAGCGCAGAAACCGAGGATTACAACCAGAAACTCTTTGACAGAGGATGGGAAAGGAGAGTCAAAAATCAATGACAGATTGTGTTCAGCCAGCCCCTCGCAAGACTGAACAGAGCCTTAACCAGATTGCGCTAATCCTCTTGGTCTCAAAGTGAACATTGACACGGGATGTTCTTCTCATCGTCCTGCCTGCTTAAATAAACGGCGGCTTATTTAGGGGTACAACATGCGGGCCGAGCCGGCACGCAGAAAACGGCCAAACATCATCAACCACAAGCCACTGTTGATACACAAAGCAGGCACTGATGCTCTGCTTCGCTGCTGACCTTCCAAATTCATGGAACAGAGTAAACGTACCGGCCAAATAAAGGTTACTGTGAGTCACAATGATATGAAAAACCGGAGGATTAGTGGTGGCGATTAAATTACAACGACCTGTTGAAGCTTTATGGGAATTAAAGTTGCAACTTAAAGCACAAACATGCACTGTGAGTCAGACATTTTCACATTTGGCAAACATTATTTCCTCATTCAGCTTAGCTTCAACGTCAACACAAGTAAAGAGAGTGTTTTGAAAGTTTAACGACAACAAAAAAGACTTTCAAAAAAATTACTTTCATATGAATTCACATGTGTTTATTAGCAGTCGTTGGTTAAGGCATTTTTAGAGTCTTGCTAATGACTGAGTAGTGACTTAAAAAAGTAAATAAAGGCAATTCAGTCGAGAATTAACCACCACAGGGTCTCCATTCACATACCACTAAATTTCTTTCATTTTGCCTTAATTGCCCTTAAAATATTTTATTTTGTGACACAGGCATTTTGGAAACAACTTATCAGGATTATTTTTAAAAGCCTTCTGGTTGTCTGAATTTTCAAGCTAACGTTGTTTGCAGATCTCAGCGTCCCGTCTCACACGGTCAGCCTGAACAAAGTCATCCATCTACACAGATTTTGCTTTTAGGGAAGTCATCTTTGTTTGCCGGTGAAATTCAGTTGTAAATTATTTGCCTGAGTCAAATAGTGCATATTTCAATCCAACAGGCAAGCACGGACAAAGACTGGATTAACGTAAAAACATGAAAACGCGTCACAAATTCAGTCAGGTCAGCTAAATAAAATACCTACAAGAAAAACAAAACAAATACAGTCTTGTATTCTGTTTTTCTTGTAAACCATCTAATTTTCTTTCGAGCTAAATTGTAATGTCCTGTGGCTCAAAGGAAAAAAATTAAGACCAGAGTTTAAACAAGAGTCAGTTCTTGTGAAGACATAAAGTTGGCAAAAAAAAAAAAAAACCTTTCTCCCCAGGAGATATATTTTGTTGAAAGTGCTTCAAATAAAAAAAGAAAAAACAAACACATATGGGGTTGATGTTCCTGGAGTCCTACTGATGCAAGAGGTCTATTACATTTATCCTGAGGTCTTGTTCTCCGTCTTAATTACAACTCCTACTTTTCTGCTACTACTTAAGCGACATCTGCGAACAGAGTTACGACTAAACTTCAGCGTCTTTAAGAAACAAAAACCCACGAAAATGACCTCACTGGCACACAGACGCTGGCCGGCATTAAGGCGTGAAATTAAAACATGTCTTGTTGTTTCAACTGCCTCCTCAGATTCATTTTCGCGATGGCATTTTCTTCCTACTTCTGCTTTACCTTCTTTCATGCTTTGCCCTGACCTTTCAGCCGACTCCCACACTCTTTTGCTGCTTTTTATTTACCTACAAAAAGCACACAAAAGAACTCGCTGTACAACTAAATTTGGCCTCTGTTTACTCATACAATTTGAACAGCATCTGGCTGTTCAGTTATGCAAAGTCATTGTTAAATCCACGACAGGAAATGAAACAAAAGCTGTCCTGGCATTTCTTACTTTCTCTATTCCTCTCTCAGAGGATTGCCATTCAAAGGGCATGCATTAAAACCAAGACAAGACTCATCAATAGAAGCAGCTCTGTGTATATTTATGATCATTTTCAATAGTTTAATAAGGGAAAAAGGAGCTAGCAATCTGCTCACTAACTATTATTTCCATCATAAAACTGCATAGTTGTTTCACGAAATTCATTATTTGCCGTTTTAGGGGAAAATATCACTCCAGCATGGCTCTACTGTGCTTTCAACACAAGAACAAACAACTACGCCAGCCTGCCACAGATCTTTGAACATGTTGAAAAGCTCCATGGCTGGAAACACTGCTCCATCCTGCACATGTGCATCATTGCAACACAACTGATGCGAGCGCAACTCAAATATCGGTACCGACCCAACAACAACATTCACCGTCTCGCTGTGCTGCCTGCACCGCTGAGACTCAGTCAGTCTAAACTGAGCACGGATCAGAAAGTGAAACAAGTCTGCTTTCCGAGTAACGTGCAAATAATCGCCCAACCACAATGTCACATGGGGCACTGAATTGTAATTAAGAGATAGTAAGCTGTTCATGAACTGTAAAGTAAAGCTAAAGCGAAATTGATTGATGATTTTGCGACAAACGTACTGCCAAATTCTGAATTTCACTGCCTTGATCTTATTATATCTGCACTGTTCAGTCGGCTTTCCACCAGTTCATCTTCATTTCCTCATGTTTAGACCCACATAACACCAGTGGTTCTCTCCATCCTGGTCTTCAAGAACCACGTTCCTACATGTTTTAGGCGTAATCCGTCTACCACACATGACTTAAATTAATTCAGTAATAAACAGAATAAGTGGCCAGGAGTTAATGCAACCATTTGAATATGGTTGCATTAACCATATTCATCTTTTCTTTGTCAAAAAGACAAAGAAAAGGGTGAAAACCACTGACTTAGATTTAAGAATAGGGGTTGAGAAAAAAAAAAAGGAAATAAATTTTACTGGACTATTTCCTAAGTTGGATTCAATGTCAAGTATAGGTCATGATAAGCAATGGTAAAAACTGATATGTTGACATTTGTTTATAATTGTATTAGTCATCATGACAGTCAGCCCAGCTGGTTATTATAAACTGTAAGCGTCTATAAATTTCTAGATCATAAATAGATGCAACTTTGGCTTTAACTTTATCTGAAGACGTCTGAGATTTCAAGAACTAAAATGTTCCAGGTCACGTCATTACCTGCTGGAGCGACACTCAAATATCCAAACTTGGAAAAAAAACATTCAGCTCATGAGTCCAGTGAATATTGGGTACCGAACAAAATCTTAAACCTCTTTTTTTATAGAGTAGTGATTTCACAAATCTCAAGTAGCGTCTGAAGGACTACATGAAGTCCAGATCCTAAACTATGTGCTTTTAGTAAGTCACAATATTTTCAGAGCTTTATAAATAATTTAAAATTAGTGGTGTCAGTGTCAATGTTTGCGTTAGCAAGGGAGCAAACAACAGGGCAACTCAAGAAATACTTCATTTTATATTTACAAATAAAAATCTTAAGACAAATGATTGGGTGTAACTTAGAAATACTTTGAGTTCAAATTCACAAGAATAACCTAACTTGAACACTGACCACTATTACTTGTACTCATCTTTTCAAGGCAGCAAATATGTTCCAAAATCCTAATCAGTGACGAATTTTGATCCTTATCTGTAAAAAATGTGGTGATGGAAGAATGCAAATCTACTGAGAATCCATGTTTATGACCAATGTGACCTGTGCACAGAAAAAGGTCCTCAGTTTGTGTTGCGATAATGCTGCATAAACCTTTTCAGCATTTTTCAGGACAGAAAGAATACAAAGTACAAGAGCAGGAGTGAGTAACTCTTATGAGCATAAAAGGTTTTGTTTCCCTCTTATCCATCAATGATATGTTAGGATAATAACTTTATTGTTTAGTAAACATTCAATTTGCTCCTTGAACACAAAGGCCTTTCAATAAATTACCATACAGTAATCTAAGACAATGATTCGTCCTAGTAAATCATCATCTTATTCGTCTTAATATTCATCCTCAATATGCAGATTAAATGACATTTATTTGCTTTTGCTTTGGATTTTCGGACTGGATTAAGGACTCTGGGATTGTTTTGGGGCTCTGGAGCCGTATTTTGTTTACACCAGTTTTAAAACGAAACAGGAACAGACGAAGAGTTTTGATGATTTTTCCGCAGGTGACATATAATTTTGCCACAGTGATGGGAAACTTCCTGCAGAAACAAAACGACCGTAAATATCCAAAGGTGTCGTCCCAACGTGACAAGCAGAAGTAGGAGAGTCTGATTATGAAGGGATATAAAAGCTGCAGCGCACATGAAAGGCCGCTGCCTTAATGATTAACACGCTGGCTGCTTGTGTAACTAGAAAAGCGGTAAGTCAAGACTGGTGTGGGAGATATCTCAGATTTATAGAGGCTGTGCAAATTGGTAAAGTCCAGAGAAGTGCAGTGTTATTACGGAGCATATCAAAGGTGGACAAAGAAAATTTGTTTATACAGCAGTGTGTAAAACCCACCATAAATAAAGGTGTGAAGCAATAGGCTGTAATGCTGACAAACATAACACTTCCTGGATCAAAAGTTAAGACCTCGTGTTAACCCAATATGAAAACCTGAAGGTCTGTTCTAGCATATATTCTCGTCCGACAAGAACACGCTGATGGGGTGGAGTCGCACGGCGCTCCTTTCCAGTCAGACTGCCTGGCATAAAAGAGCTCAGAGAGTTGAGGTGTTGCACAAATGCATCTAAGGGATATTTTCTCAAGACCTCAAGGAATGCTGTAAACATGTTAAAGAATAGATCATATGAGAACTACATGTGTAATTATAGAAAAGTCAATAAAAGTTTATTGGACTGGTTTGACCTGACGTGAAACGGCTTTGGAGCATTTTCAATTAAAGTTTTATAAATAGAAAGCAGCCAAGGTGACAGGTCACTGCTGGAGATTTCCTGTACAGCTTTGGCAATAAATGTATTTAAAAAAAAAAAAAAAAAATAGCCCTGAACCTCATTCTGGCATCAAAATAAACAGAATCTGATGAGTTGCACTATTTAACAGAGAGGGAAACGGGAGCTATTTCCATGTTATTTATGATAGTTTACTTTCCGATTTTTAACTGCATTTCATCTTCACTGTGGTTTTGAAATGTTGCTTTGTGTTTTCTTTTTAGGACCAGGCATGATAAACTTATGACTAAAATGCTTTATATAAACACAATACAACAGATTTTCATTTTTAAATAAACAAAGTTTTGAACAAATACTTGGTAAATTTGGTATGAGTGTCCTGTTCCAGTTGATACTGACAGATACATCATGCTGGTTTTACATTACACACTGCTGAAGCACCCATATAAAAATATTTCTCTTTGAATCATCTTTTGTATAACATGCAAATACACAGACTGTTAAAATCAAGACTACGTACAACTTTGTCCCAGCTTTCTGACTGAAATGCATTGAATTAAACTTGCATCGTCTTTGTTTGAAAAAGAACTAAACCAAAGTTTATCTGTAGATGGTTTTTTTTAACTCGCTGCCCACAACTTCAGACAGATTTACACACCCAACTGTAAAGCTGCAATCACACAGACCTGTAAATATAGGCATCAAACACAGCAGAAGGAAAACTGTGAACCGCCAGAGCTGCACACTTCTAAGTTTGGAGAAGGAGACGCCGGCAAGCCGATCGGAAAGCAGAAGTGATGTCATCTGCTCTCAGAAAGTCAGAGGTCAGGATTCCCTGATTAACGCGGTAATACCAGCCTGCTGGCAGCGTTCTCGCCCGCGGCGTGGCTACTTACTGCAGTTTAACAGGTCTAATTACATCTCATCTTCAGAGCTCAGCACAAGTGAGGTCACTGGCTTTAGATGAAGCTCCAAAAGGCAGAAAGGAAAAAGGACAGAGTTCACAGGGGTAGGGTTCAGTTTTGGGATGGATTCTTGTGTTTTTTTATCTACTTGCTGAACAGAAAAGTCTGAGAGAGAGAAGTACAATCTGTCTCTGCACTCAGGGAATTCTGCTCCAGCTACGCATGTCTCATAATGAAGATGGAGAAGACATTTGGTTTCACGCATTTCACATTTTAATTCCGCCAATTAGTACACATCGACGAAAAAGAGATCAGACTGCGTCTTTTCTCTTTACCTTTTATATCTCAGCCCAATTAGGATAACGACCTGTCATTCAGTCGGATCAAATTAGTAAGGCAACACACGGTTCGCAAACATGACACCAACTTAGGGCTGTCACCCAACAAGCGTTAAGATGGCGTTGCCAAGTCGATTATGCATACACATACTACCTCACGAACCCTAAAAACAAAGGCCAACTCCTTTCCATTTTGAGTTTAAACACTTAATACACTGTTTTGTTTAATCTTGCAGAGTCTTCAGACAATCCAACCAAAATGAGGCAAAAACTGTGTAGCGAAAGTAATTGCACAACATTTTGTACTTCCCATCCACGCTTACTACACCAAGGCAGAGGTGGGGGTGGGGTGAATGATGCTCCACACCCAGACTCCAAAGTCACGTAATCTTCAGCTATGATTTTAAGAACAGACCAAAGCTTGACATTTCAAAAGACACCCCGGAATCGGAGCGTGCGGCGCAAACTAGAGCCAGTCCAACCAGTCTGCAGAAACATCCAGGGGAGGAGGGTTAAACAGCTGAGGCTCGCATTTCAGCTTCCCCCTGTTCTCCTTGTGTTTCCTGTATAAGCATTACTACAACTGTACTTTCTCTCTTTAAAAGTATAAACTAGAACCACCTTGTGTCTCCAAACAAATCCAGATTATTATCAATGTAGATGTTAATATTGGTTAGATTTTGTCTGACAGCTATTTTTTATCTTTCTTTGGGATGTCAAAAAACCTCCTCTATAAAAATAATTAATGGATATCCATCCATCCATCCATCCATTTTCCATCACCCTTCTCCCTAACGGGGTCGGGAGTTGCTGGTGCCTATCTCCAGCTGCGTTCCGGGCGAGAGACCTGTCCGGGCAAGACCCTGGACAGGTCGCCAGTCTGTCGCAGGTAATTAATGGATATCACTGCATCATTTACTGGTTCAGTTCCAATGAAAAACAATGGTTAAAAAAGAAAAACACAACTAAAACAATATCACCGATTCCCAGGTTCTGCACTACCATGACTGACACACATTCCCTTCTCTTATCTTTCACATTTTGACATGCAACTAATCAAAAGAGGCCTGTGTAACGCTATATTTAAATCGCACAAAACAGGAAGTCAATGACGATGGAACAAGAGCTCCTTGAGCTTGAATAATCTTTAAAAAAAACAGCATGCATTTAGTTTTGAAAACATTTTTTTTAGACGTCAACCCGAAAAGAGACTTTGTCATTTATCAAAAAGTGATTTTCATCTACATAGACAGAAACGATCCATGTTAAATAACCAAATTAAAAAATGTCTTCAAATCAAAGGTCGACATTTCTACATTTTGTCACGATATTACGGTACTAATATAAAACAATTCATCTAATTCCACATCTTTATCAATGGGGTCAATAATTGCTAATGGTGCTGCATGGTGTCGTTTATTAACTCAATGATTATTTGTATTTTATGCTTTATATTTTTGATACTTCTTTTATTTGCTTCAAATAATCTATACTTCTTAGCATAACTTTTTCTTAACAGTGGCTTTTCCTGTTATATAACCTACATAACCTCTGTAATCTCTGTAGTTTTTTGTTTTTAACTAACCAGGTTATTCTCAGATAATCTAACATTCTTTGAATGAGCGAGTGAGTATTTGGTTCACATTTAGTGCTGCAGACGCTGCCAGGGGTGTTTGTGTCCTGAACATGCCTCACATTTAAATCACACAATTTCATTGTGTTTCAATTTGATGTGATATAAAGTAGAAGAAAAGTAATGTTTTGTTTTCTGTGCAAAAATATATGGTAAGCGTGGTGTACATTTGCAATGAATTTCTCTATGGACGTACTTTATGGAAACACGTCCAGCTGTAGCGACAAGTACCGTATTTTCCAGACTATAAGTCGCAGGTTTTTTTTTATAGTTTGGCCGGGGGTGCGACCTATACTCTGGAGCGACTTGTGTGTGGAAATTAACACATTATTATATCATATCACATGTTATTTTCACACTAAACCCCAAGAGGGCGCTCTAGGCCTGTGTTATTCTACCTTCGGAGTTAGCAGAGTTGTTTACAAGCAACATGGAGGACGAAAATTTTGTTGCGTTTAATGATTTGGAAAGACACTGATGGTTTGGTAAACTCATTAGCAAGCTATAGTTACCTGAATAACTCTTAATATGTTATGTTCACAAACCAGGCATGTTCTCAGTTCGTTGTTCATGTGTCATGTAACGTTAGCATACTGTATAATTATTCAGCCCGTTGTTGCCTCTATTCTATTTTTATTGCCTTTCAAGATGACATGTCTGCTCTTGGTGTTGGATTTTATCAAATAAATTTCCCTCAAAAATGTGACTTATATATGTATTTTTCTTCTTTATTATGCATTTTATGGCTGGTCCAACTTATACTCCAGAGCGACTTATACTCCGGAAAATACGGTAGTACTTTTTTGGCACATCTCCAGCAGATGTTCTCATCTAATTGCAGAAATTCAGAACAATTTTTATTTACAACATATCTCAGTGGCAAAGGATGGATGGCTCTGAAATCTTTCCCAGGCTCTCAAATCTGTGTTGTGCATATGGGCCAAAAGGCTTTGCATCAGGGTTGGAAGTTAGCAGCCGCCACTGGCCAAATGTGGGTAAATGTTTAAGTGGTGTGTAAATTGGAGCGACGCACCGCCACTGTGGCAGGTTGACAATTTGAACAGAAAAAAAAAGAAAGAAAAAAAGCTGCAATGTCATAATTTAACACAAAAACTGTATTAAATCTAATTTTTAATCGACCACGACAGTCCATTGGTTGATTTTATTGGGCTTATCCAATGAAATCCCTCAGTCCTGATTGGCCCGCCCCTCCGCTCTAAGGTTATAAACGGCGGCATTTCAGCTAACCGGAGCCCGAGAAAATGAGCGGATACGAGACGCTGCGGGTCAGAAAAACTACAACAAAGACTAACAAGTAAGGAGAAACAAATAAAACAGTTAGAAAAATAACTATTGATACAATTTAAAAATATTTTCAAAATGATTAGACATCTTTAATAAATACTATCAGAGTTGTTGCCAAAATTTGGAAATGTTCAATATATGATTGTAAGAATGTTAGGGTTGTGTAGTTAAAGTTTGCCTGTAGTAACTACTTCAAATTGACTTATTGCACTACAACCCTGTTAAGGTGTCCAGGCTTTGTGTTAAATTATTCTGTGCATGTACATCTGTACGGTAAACGTATTGTCAGTGAATTGGTTTTCATAGAGTTAAGAATAAATCATACATTTTCTATAATTTGCTTGTACTTGTGGGGTTTGTAATCAAAAAAATAAATAAATAAAAAAACATGGCTGGTGAAACGTCTGAGTGGCTGGTAAAAAATGTCCACCCCTGCTTTGAATCAGTCTCATCTTCTTTCACGTGTTTTGTCTGGCAAAACTCTAACCTGGATTTTTTTTTAAGCAATCTTTTTTTTTTTTCCCTTTTAGCCACTCCTCCATACGATTTGTCAAGAGCATGACTAACTGTTAAAGAGATTTTCTCACCTGAGCTGTGCTATACACCTGGCACAGCTCTGGGTTTTTTTTTTTTCTTTTTTTTTGAATGGTTATACAGTGCTCATAAACCGGCTTTACTGGCACAACTTTATAGCCTGACCTGCTATTTTGCCTCTTATCTTCATCAAACCTCTATGAGGCCTTCACAGAGCAGCTGAACTTATATTGAGATTAAGTTACACTAAGTGCAAAAACACAATCTTGCCAAGAACCTTTGGTCTAGTTTCTAGTGCAAATATCTTAGACCACTTGAAATAAGACAAAACTAACTTATGAGCAACTTTTCACCTTGATATGGGAGCTGGTTTTGACTCAATAATTTCTTACCATTGATGAAAAAGTACTTATTTAACTTACAACATGGGAGAAACGTCTTGTTTAATGTCAAATAATCTGCCAGAGGATTAAGTATTTTTTCCCCCGTCTTGTTTAAAGTCAATTATTGACGTAATATAAGCTCCTATATCTTGCTAAAAAGGTATTTGTAATCTGGTTTTGCCTTATTTGAAGTATACTGAGACATTATGCACTAGAAACTAGACCAAAAATACCTAGTAAGATTTTGTGTTTTCACTGCGTCTTTTCAACTTGATTTCATTTAGGGGCATCGGGGTGAGACGGGCAGAAGCCACACTTTGATTTGGCATCACATTTCAAAACCTCGTCCACTTTTCTTTCACCTCACAATCTTGAACTACGTTGTTAAGCGTCAGAATGGTTGCATGGCAGGAATGAACAGAAACAGGACAGACAAAAGGCGAAAGAGCAGACTTGACGAATTGTAGTCGGAGCTCGAAGCTCTTCACCGGCTTCGGGACTTCAAGAGTAAGTCGAGGGGGTATGAGCTCAGCGGAGGCAAGGCTCACAAATATTTTGACAACGGGGCGAAAACTAACGACTTCTACGAACTCTGACGTTCTCCACTTTACTTCTGTGTGCATAAAAGGGGTCGAAAGACTAAGCTAAACGCAGAGAGGTTTATAATTAATATGTGCTCAAATATTTGGACTTTCTAAAACCAACAGAAGCGGACCCACACACACACCCACACACACACACAAAAAGAAGATGCTAGGTTGTGTTCGGCATCTGTTGCCTCTACAATCATGCACCACAGCTTGGCTAAAATCGCTGGCATATCACTCACGTTTGAATGTTTGCGCATTAGGAATCCAAGATTACAAGCATTACAGCATGCAGTAGGAAAAGCATAAATAAAATTAAGGGGGAGCTGAATTTGTGATGCTTCGTCGCTGATAGCATCAGGTGTAACATGTTTAAAAAAAAGGTGGAAAGTATTTTGCTTTCAGAGAAAAAGTATGTTCACATCAGCAAGTCTGCAGGTGCAAATGTTTCCTATTTGCTGTTTACAATACACTACAAACCAACGATACTCATAAGGGTTACAGACTACAGTCACCCACAAATAGCCAAAATCCGCAAATACTTCAGAGCCCCTCTAAAAACCCTAATAACTGCCTACTTTAATAGGCCAAATATTCCTTAATATGCATGAATACACACTGTGGAAGAAGCTAATATCTGCAGTATTTTTTATTTCCACTCTTGGAGCGACAGCCAATCAGCACCAGGGGAAATAAATGGCGCCCTGAGCTGGTGTGGAGGACCAGCTGCATGGTTTGCTTATGCCTTGTGTTGACTGGCTCTTCTAACATTTACTGACATTACCAGAAAAAAAACAAAAAAAACAAAAAGAAAAACACATTTCCTGCATATAAAAGGCTAAAATTGTCAAATATGATGTCACTGTTTTTGGGGTATTAAACAAAAACCCACAAATGTGTTCTTGTAGTTTGAGTGTTTACCATATCGTCTTCCTCCTCCTGCTCATCATCATCATCATCATCATCATTATTCTCCGGTGTCTCCTTGTCACGGTCAGCACCGTCTTCAGCTGCTTTGCCGCTTCCTTGGTCCGGGTCTTGCGCGTTGCCAACATCACCGCCATAAACTTTCATCTCCTCACCAGCCGTCGTCTCCTCTGCCCCGGACACGACGCTGGAACTGGAGGAGGAAGAAGAAGAAGAAGCAGAAGAAGCAGCAGAAGAAGAAGACAGACTTCCACCGCTCCCAGACACCGAGAGACGCCGCTGCTGCTCCATTGTGTCAACTTGTTGTTGCTCCTTTTTTCTTTATGTGACGCCACAACAAACGCCGCTTCTTTTTTTTAAATTAACTCCCCAGCGCACCTGTCCGGTTCATTTTAAGAAGCTACAGAAGTCCACTTCTTCTTTCCCTCAGCCTGAGTGAGAAAAGAGCCACGACGCGAACATTGTAACTCAGCGCTGCTCAGTGAACGTATCCACACGTCCGGTCCAAACAGCTGGGCTCCCCTCTCCTGTCGCGGTTGCCTCCTTTTGGATTTTGACGCTCATGACGTTGCCAGCAGCGCGAGACCATTCTGTCACTGCCCTTCATGTCTCACAACCTCATACAGGCTGCTGCCCCGCACCAAACCATGCCCACAGCGTGCGGCTCTGGACCAATCAGGTCGCAGAGACTGACGAACCTGCCGAATGCCAAATAGTCCGCACTATTTACACGCCGGTGAAGCGCGCGGACCCGAGGCTGGGAGCGGCGCGCGGATTTTGAGAGGGGTGAGACCTTTCTTGTGTTTTTCAGAAACACGCTAGTTTTTTTTTTTCTTGAAAACGTACACTGACAGAGTATAATGATGTTTCAAATGAATTTTTAGAATGCATTATTATTTGTTTTGTTTTTTGTTTTTGTTTTTACATTTATGTAACTTAATTGTTAAAAACCTCTCTGAAGCTGCCCTGAGTAATTAAAAACATGTTCTCGGGGATTCCTTGGACTGGAAGCCTGCTCTTCACAAGCCAACGAAGATGCACACATGACAATTATTCCCATACACACAAACATTTTTTCCCACCTTTTGTCCTCCTTAACAGCAGCGTGCCCTTCCTGTCATGCAGCGGTGACATGGAAAACGAGCAGACCCATCGTTTTACCCACGTCCCACAGCGCTGTTGCCAGTAGGCGCCCAGTTTAATTGATTTGTTCCTCATAAGACCATTTTCATTTATGTCAAAAATTCTTTTTTATTTACTTATTTCTTTTTATTTAGTCAACTTTGCTACTTTGTGTTTACCTGAACCCCTCACGTCTTAAAGGCGACCCGCCCTCATTCAGCAGAGCCTTTAATTTATCTTATCTAAACAACTCGCTCAGGTGTAAAGCTCGTGACCAGTGGAGGAAAACATGATAAGCTTTTACCATAATGTACAATTTAACAAATTATGGGAGTGTTAGAAGCTTTCCTATCCCTTTAATGGGTGTTTCATAGAGCAAGTTGCATATGTTTTAATTTAATTTAATATTGTACTATAGCCCTCCATTCCCCTTGAACCATTTCTCAAATTTTCACATTGCAGCCACAGAAGTTGTGTTTGGGTGAGTCGAGACCAAAATGATGTTGCTGCTGCTTTTTCGGCGTTCATGCAAGATGCAACTATGTACAACAGAAAATGATTGTTGCAACTCATTCTGTCAACACCACATCCACATTGAGATGCGATAGCAACGTCATGCTGCAGGGATTATTTCTCTTCTGCAGAAAAAAACAGAAGCTGGATAGTCTTGATGCACAAGAGATTGAATCTCAATAAGTTTGCATTTTTAACAGCGGTGAAAGGCGTTCCTGTGCAAAGCAGAGTGTGTTCAAATCGGTTTTAAGGAGGCGGATTAGGCTCCTCTATGCAACTTTGAGAAAACTTGTGAAGCTAAATGTAACCTAAAACATTTTAGGTTACATCAGATGTAAGGTTGAGTAGATTTATTGTCTTAATTACCAAGTAAACTGTATTCATTTCAAACGCCATTGTCTGTTTTTTTACTTTGTCTTTTTTTCAAAGTAAAATGTCTCAGTGAGGCAGAGCAACTACTAAGGCGATTTTCACGCAACGTAGTTTTACAGAAACCAAGGACAATACAAGATTAAAGACAAAATCATTTACACATGTGCATAAACACACAGATTTACACTCAGATGCAGGAATGCTGTCTTAAATTGAAATATGACTAATGTGGTCAACACGAGACAAAAGAGTGAATTAGTGAGACAATAAAATGTATTGTGTCCAAGTCTGCTGCAGCTGGAAAAACATGAAGGGACAAAATGAAATGATCAACTTAGAGACTATTAGAGTTAAACATGGACAAAAGTTTAAGAAAAGAAGCTAAATCTTCCTTATATTAGTTTTTTTTTTTTTTTTGACTATTCCATGTTGTCAGAATGGTTGTTTATAATATATTTTTTTTAAACAGTCTAACGTCATAAAATGTCCCCGACTGAACTTTACAGGCCGAGCATCGATCGCTGCTCCCCGGCCTCAAACGACTCATCCAAAGGTTGAGGAAAAACACGGCTAAAAATAAACGCTCAGAGTTGCAGGATGCACTGCAGAGACCTTCTCTGCAAGAGTTGAGGCCTCCGTGGGAGAGTCTGGGAGTAGATTTCATTGTTCTGAGAGAAGTACGACCTGCAAAGAGTCCTTTGCATCAAAACAAAGGAAGACACATCATCTAACAAAAGGTAGAAGTACTTTTCTCAAGGAGGGAATCGCATGCGATACTAATTTCTCTATATGAAACCGTTGCTTGGAGCTGGAGTTCATCCATGTGTTTTGTGTTGAGCTCTCAGTGGCCACGTTTCTCGATAAAGTTACTGTCATTGAGTGTTGAAACCTCAGAAAGAAATCCCTGTGAATACCAAGTACCTGCGCAGAGACTCAAAGTCGTACAATGTCAACTTTTATACGTCGTTAGTGTGTCGGGGTTATTGTAGTTAGAAAAAAAAAAGAGAGGAGTAAATTCCCGCCAAAGAAACTCAGCCGTTTTCTAGGAAAGACAAGACATTTTCTGAGTTTGAAAAGTCCAGAATTGGAGTTTTGAGCACCAGAAAAGCTTTGAAGGTGTATTTGTTTGGATAAAGAAAAAAGAATGTCAGTGTTTCTGAATTTTGAAACAGTTCTTATGAACAAAATGTCTTCTTTCAACATCTGGTTCCTCCTCTTCTAAATCCTTCTTTTAAATAGAGACAAACAAACACAACATTTTTGGAAATTATAATCTTTTTGACAGTGGGGGGTGTGGAACGTCCTAATTAACTGGAAAGCACCATTAGCGTCTCAAAAACAACATGTCTCACTTTTATTTTGTGGTTCCGTTTAAGATTTGTCAATATAGTTTCTGAATATCAACTCTAAATTAGTGCAAGGGAAATAACTTTTATGACAAGTTCACCTTCTTTGTTGAGCTAATAAATCATGAAACTGGGTGGGGGGGTTTTTTCAATGCAAAACAGAACAATTTATTTGTTATAAATAGAAGAGGGGCCCCTTTAATCAGTCTCTGCTTCGGGCCCTTGATGGTCTGGGGCCGGCCCTGAGGTGGAGTCGGGGACCAAGCCGAGAAATGGAGGATCTTGGGATATTAAAGAAAGAGAGAACACAAGGTTAGAGATGGAACTGACAATTAAACTGTGTTAAAACGTTTTAGGCGTTCATGTAAGAAATGTCCCAACAAACACGGTGATGTGTCGGGAACAGAACCCAACACATCCCCGTCTCCCAACCTCTGACTCAAAGCACAGCAAAACATTTAGAGGAATTCTGCACAATTAGACGTGCAAAATAGTTTGAAAAGTCTGGAAATCTGAATGCGTGGCTCTACAGCAGGAAAAATAAGCATTAAGACACTTTTTAAAAAATACCTTCCAGTTGAAAAAATAATAATAATAATCATTTGGATTTTGAAATGCAGAGTGGCACACGTAAATGGTATCTACGTGTGCCATTTTAACTATTTGAAAATTTAATTCTATTAAATTTAACACTAAATTTAATATCTTGTATTTTCCCATCGGTGGCAGCAGCCATCAACAGGAAGAGATAAATCATTATTAATTATAAAAACAATATAGAATTTTTTTTTCAAGTGTAATAGCATTTAGTTTGAAATATTCAATGTTATTTAAAATATGTGCCCCCTAGTGGCACCACCAAGCAGCCACATTTGCCTTGGGCCGGCCCTGTAAATGAACATCAACTAGTTCAGTCCAAACTGATAGTTTTTTGCACTGCGTTTGTACTTTGCAAACTATTTTCTCTACATATTAAACATCAAAAGCGTGAACATTGATGATCTAAATATTTTACTCATTCTGCTTTGCAAATGTGTTTCAGAGTTTCCACATTTTTGACATCGCAAACATCACTTTATTTGTTTGGGATTTATCACGATAACTCAACGACCAGCCTGCTTGCTGACTAGGTGTCTTGCACTTGGTTTTATTTAGGTGTATCGGAGTAGCGGGGTTAGACTAAAGAAGGGCACCTTTGTCTTAAGTTCAAATTGCGGCAAAAAGAATTCAGAGTTTGTTTTTGTGAGAGAGCTGGAACAATTTCATGCATGAACAGAAATCAGTCTTACAGGCTGTATTGCTGCTGCTGCTGCTGCTCTTTGAGGTCTTATTTTTCGCCCATTTCCTCTTCTTGCCCTAAAAGTGAAATATATCAGACTTCAGTTGGAGGGATCTAATTCTGATCTCGGTGTTTTATAAGCATTAAGCTGGTGTTTGAACAGAAAACACCTACATAGTTATCATTGGTGGACCAACCAGGGTGTTGCTGCTGATGGAGCTTTTGTTCCAGTCTGGCCTTCTCGAAATATTTGGCCTTCACCTCGACTGGCAAACTGTTCCACTGTGGAAACATGACAGAAACATGTCAGCACTGGCACTGACCAGTGCAGCTGATGCAACACTCACAACCAGGAATATTAAACTATTTGCTTCTTGAGTTTTTCCAATTTGTTTTTTTGACTGCATTTGATTTAGTTTCAGACTCTGCTAACCCTTTCATCAATAGATGGTATTATTAGTATTATTATCAATACTTCTGGAAGTTTTACTTTTTAAGTTGTAACAGAGGTGAACTTGCAGTGGAAAATGAAAACGGGAGATCCAATAAAAAAGAAATCTCAGTTAATCTGTTACAAATAATCAAATTAAGTTTATGCTATTACGTTTATTAAATTGTTATTTTAAATAAATGTGGATTAAGTTTAATTCGATTACATGTAGCAAATTATCTCTTTTTCTGTAAATCAGAGCTCCGTTCTCTATTTCTTCCAGTGCAGACTAGACAAAACCACATTAACAGGATCTTAAATTATCTAACTGGACGCAGTTTTCCTGAAAGTTCAGGATCAGTCTGACTCACCTTTTCTCCCACAACTTTATTCACCACATCACTTCTGTTGATATTGAGCTCCGACACCACCTGTGGTCTCAGCTCCTTCAGGAACAGTATGAAGGCGTTTGACGGCTTTTTAACGTAGGGTCGGCCATCATCCCGCTTGGCTCTGACTCGTCTGTAGTGAGGTACAGCAGAGAGAGAGAAAAAAAAAAGTAAGAACACAGAAACCTGATCAGCAGAGACGCAACAAGCGATAAGAGAACAACTAGAAGGAATCCATTTTTAAAAAAGGTACTTTGAGGTGTTGACATTCAGAGGAGTTTGGACAGCCTTGTACAAGATTTCTCCATTCCTGCACAGAGTCACAGTAACATGATGACTGTGTGGACATACAAACAGAAGCTACACAGGTCTAGAGTGTGGTTGGTCTTTATATGTGTATTACTTACAGGACTCCAATTGGTTCTAGCTTGAAGCCTTCAGGTAGGTGGATTATGGGTAAACTGTGCAGAATCTGAGGGGGCAGAAAAAAACACACAAAACAGATGTAGCTGTTGAGGTTTAACTGGGCCTTAAAGTTCCTCCATTAGAAAGAACCAGCAAGGCTGAGTCTTCAGTTTTACTCAAACTATCAAGGTTTGCCTGCTTTTTAATTTGGCTCTGTACAAATGAGTGTTCATTTGATTTGACTGATGACATATTTAAATGTTGAACGCATATTTAAGTGGCAGTGAAGGTTTTGGCTTCAGTTTTACTCCTGTGATTTAGATTAACTTTCTGGAAAACAATAAGAGAAACAATAGCTACGTTTCCATTGACCATAAATTTGCACGAATTGAAATTGCGAAAATAAATTTGCGTAATTACAATTTTGAAATAAAACAAACAACAAAAAACTACTTAGAGGTTCCATAAAAAAAAATTTAAAAAAAAGCAGTAGGATAAGTTTTCTTTTCTTGTTTTTGCTGTACTGAAATTACAAGTCCTTTAAAAGAGTCATTATTTACCAAATAATTCAAAGTTGGTGCTTTTAATTGACTTTATTTTTTTTAAGGTTTGGTCATTGAACAGGAAACAGGGCAATGAGAGAGGGGGGAAGCCATGTGTCAAATGTCTCCAGGCTGGGAATCGAACCTGCAACCACCGCCACGAGGACTGAAGCCTCAATGCGTGGGTTGCGCCACCTTCATGGACTTTTAAAGAAACTTTTAAAGCCACCTGTCATTGAAGGCGTCATTATTTACCGCATGTCAGGACAACAGTCACAAACGTTCATTATAAACGCGTCACATTAGTTTTATCCACAACCCGTCAAATCGCTGCATTTCCCAGTTCACGGAAACACAGCGACTGCGAAATTGTTCGTTTTCGACATCGGCAGAATATGGAGAAGGATTTTCCTGAATTTGTCATGGAAACGCAGCTACTGGTACCACACAACCAGAAGCAGAACCGCCAGACTGTGACCCGGTTTCCTGCACCAAGCAAACATCACACACCTCGTGTTAGAATTGTCATTTTTATTCAGTGTCATCATTTTTCACACCTAACTAAAAAGCAAACTATGAATTACTATTTGGTAAACATTGGGATATGTATATATATATATATATGTACATATTTTAAGATGAATAATGGAGGTGAAGGTTTGTTATCTCCAGCTCCACCCGGACTGACCAAAGTATCAGTGTGGACCTGTGGTGGGCCCAGCCAGACGGGAGGACAAGGAGGAGGAGGAAGCAGGAGCACATTTCCCAGAAGAAATTCCTCCTTGACGTTCCGGTCGGTGGGAAACACGTTGCCGAAATTCTCTCCCAGGATGCGGTCGACCTCCTCCATGATCTCCTGGATGGAGGCCGGAGGAGGGGCAGCAGGAGCTGGAGGTAAGAATGTCGGAGTAGGAGGCTCGACACTGAACTCTGGTAAAGCAGAGCTCACGTTTGGAGGTAGAGGATAAAGGAGTCGTGAGGGAGGAGGAGGAGGGAGGAGGATCTCCTTCCTAGGAAGGTCGTCCATATGGTCCCCATAAGTCCAGACCTTGTTTTCAAACTCCTCTTTCAGCGTCGCGTTAAATTCTTCCAAGTACTTCTTAATGGAGACGGCGCTCTCGGAATCTTCGTCTTTCCTTGAAATCTCCCTAAAAAGCCCATCCACAGAGTCCCAATCAAGGGTAACCAGCAATTCCTTCTTCGTTGCTGGGATCTCGTCAGAGTCTCCCTTGTGCGCGCCATCAGAGACAGAACTCTCCGGATCCTCCCTATTCCCTGGACCTTCATTGGATTGTCCCATCTGTGGAGGAGCGGGGACAAGGGGAGAAAGGAAAGGCTTCAGCAGCAGAGGAGTAGAGGGGCAGAGCTCCTCTTTGAGGAACTCTTCTTCTACAACATCGCTGTCAACATTGGCGGGATTGTCGAGCTTCACCCTCTTCTCTGTCAGGATGTGGTCGGATTCCTGGATGAGCTCCCGGGTGGAGTCCCAGCTCCTTAAATCAGGGAAGGAAACTGCAATTAGTTTCAGTGCGATTAGAGGTTTATTACAGTTGCCTAATAAGGTATTAAGGAGTTCATTTTCTGCGACATTGATGAAACTAAAGACTCTTCAGTTTGCTGTTATACTGAGTTGTTTTAGACCTGTTTACTGACCTGACGTGTTCACACATGGTCCACTTCTCTATCCTCACCTGCTCCTTAAAACATTCCTCGGGTTTGACTTCTTGCAGCTGCGAGGCTAAGATAGCAGTTCGCTCGACGACGACTCACAAACAGAACGGTGCAGGTGAAACGCGCCACTCGGATCTTTGACTCTGTGACTCGGGTTCCATGGGTTGCTTGTTGTGATGTCAGCTTCTTCTGCCACTCTGTTTCCAGAGCTTTCAAAACAAAACCAGAAAAAAAGAGCAACACAATTTGTTTTGCTTTAAAAAAATAAAAAATAATAAATGGACATGAAGCTGTGTACCCAAAAACAGCTTGATCCCAGAACATGTGATTCCTGAATAGACTGATAGTTTACCATTAAAAAAAAAAATAATTTTAAATTAAATTAATTTAATTTAAAAGTCGCTGGGGGAAACTATTGATCCTCTGTTGATACAGTAGTCATCAATGCATATTTTAATAAACACCCAAAAACAGTGGTGTTTATTTTTTTCTCTTTCTCATCAAAAACTTTTCAAGCTCTACATTCCTTTGCATGACTTCTTCTCACCACTAGATGGTGCACTCACAAATCAAATGCAGCTTGTTTTGTATGTTTTGCATGATGTTGAGTGATTTGGATGCAGATTACAAGATATGTGAGATAGAAACTTTATTAATCCCTTTGGGATTTTCCCTCCAGGAAATTGTAAATTATTATTATTTCATATATTTATTTTTATATACAAAAAAAAAAAAAAAAAAAAAAAAAAAAACAGTGACCAAAGTTTATTTCATGATAATATTAAGATTCAGGAGAATCTGTTATGCTGTGGGCCTGTTTTTTATTTTATTTATTTATTTATTTACATTAATGGAATCATACAATTTTTGTATGGTAAAATAAAAAATAAAAAAATTTTAAAATTAACCATAAACAATTTAAAATTGAAACCTGAAGACAAAATAAAAAATAATTTAAAAAAAACTGCAGTAAGAAACTTTTACAATGACATGACTGTATATCACGTATGATCACCTGGTTTTCATCCGTGTCATTCCTTAAATGGCATGACTGTAAAATAACCACACGTGTGACGTCATCTGAACGATTTAAAACAAAGAAATTCAAGTAAAATATTTTGAATATTTATTTTACATATATTTTATTTAGTCACATTTGAAAATATACTCACAAAGGTGAATCAAATGAAATATAAACTGAAATCATGATCATCTTTAAGTATCTTTTCATTCGTTAGCATTTAAAATATACAAACGATTGATTGGTTAATCTGTCAATCCATGACCCGATGTAGAATGCAATGTGAAATAATTAGAGTTGTAGTCATATCATGCCAAAAGTATTTATTTTTAATGATTACCATTTAAATTGATTACATATTTAATGATAGTTTACATTTTGTTTTTCAGTTTTGTATGCATTTGTAATAAATTCAATTAGCACTGACCATTCATTTTTCACATTTAAATGTTTAAAATGACAGTTTTCACAGTCATAGTCATAACTGAGCTTTCAGTGTTTTAGTCATTCAAAACCACTTAGAATATCGATACCGTCAGTCTGGGATTCCAAGAAAAAAAAAAAAAAAAAAAAATTGTTTGTTTGTTTCTGTTTTGTTTTTCTTTGTTTTGTCGTTTTATTTTATGTGGTGAGAAAACATGGAGCTACTGGAAATTATTCGAAACGGACCGATTCATGAATCGCTCACGAAAATGCCAGCGGCAGCCGTGACCTACATCAGTCCGTGCTCTCTGAAGGTATCCTCCAAAAGTCACACTGCAGCAGCAGCAGCAGCAGCAGCAGCAGCAGCACAGAACAGGGTGTGATCAAAGCAATCAAGAGAGAAAGGAAAAAAAGAGAGCGAGAGGAACACATGTCACATTTCAACTCTAGTTGCCCACAGATGACTTACAGCACACGGCTGATCTTAAACATGATAAGAGGTAAGGTGGGGAAATTTACATTTCAGAAAAACATGAGTAGGCACACACACTCGCTCGTTTAGCGGAAACCAGCTTCCTGTCAAGGAGATCTCCGAATCGTTCACAAATCTGAATCAAAAGCGATTAAAATTTGTCTTTTTTCGTAAATCCCCAGAAAAATCCTTTACATCTATAGTTCTGTGAATCACTTCAACTGCAGCAAAAACAAAAAAAAGAGATGGGTTTTGTTCTTCACATAGTGAAATGTGGCAGTGATCTGCAGACTCCACGGATCATCTTAATCTCTGTAGATTAAGATGATATCCAGAGAGATCATCTTAATCTACATCATTGCAAATGAACTCATGTAGAGAGGATGAAATTATTTGAAAGTGGTCACTAAGAAGCCATAGATAAAGATGATAATCCAGAGATTATCATCTTAAATTTTGATGATGATAAACAGCACTAATGACGTTTTCCATGCCGCCTTGCCGAAGTCGGCGAGGTGTGAAGTGAACTTCCTGTGTGTTTCCAGTTCATTACAGAAAGAGGAAACTGCAGCTAATAGTACAAGAAGTCGTCTTGGTGTTTTTGGGTTTGTATTTTTTGTCTGTTTGTTTTGCCTTCCTAAAAGCGAACACGCGATCACATGCTGCCACACTTAAATGTTTTCATAGAGGCGACAACATGCTGTCACATAGTCTCGCTTATAAGATTCTTCTTTTCTCTATCCGTGGCGACAAGAGGGAAAAGGCGCTGAGGCCTCGTGGATCTGGCATTTTAGAATAAAGTGTATTCATAGACAGAAGGTCGTGCAGCAGGAGATCCTCCCAAAAAAAAAAAAAAATAAAAAATAGGTTTGCAATTTCAGGAAATCTGAATTAAAAGGCAGAGAACGCTCCTGCTTGCGCTGTGTGATGGACTCCGCTCTGTGTGAATGTAAAACAATTCTCACTCCTGGAATGACAATGTCAGAAATGTGAGCGCTACCCCCCCACCCACCCACCACAAACCCCAACCCCCTTCCTTTTGGCATTTGAAGAGGAAAAACTCACTTACTGTAAAGACTGAGTGGCGTTCAAGTGACTCAGAAGCTGACTCGACGTTGAGTGGCAGGAAAGCACATAGGTCATTTAAAAAAAATAAAATAAAATAAACAAAACAGATTAAGTGACACCAATAAAGAGAAGATTGAAAAGTTTTGAAAAAGACGAGAGGGGAGCACGGACATGGATGTTATACCACGTTCACCTTTCGACAGACGAGAGAAACTTTTATTATTATAAGAGAGACTTAAAAACATCTATAGACGATTCTCGATCAAAGAGGATCCCTGACAGAAATTAAGAAGGAGCGGGAATCTTGTAGGAAAGTCTTGCAGCGTGGCAGCTGGTGGAAGAGCTGAAAACAAGCAGTTTAACAAAAGGTTGGCTTTAATTTACTTAAAAATGATGGATAAATGCCTCAAAGCACCGAAAACCAGAAAACTGACTTTAAAAAAATGTAAGAAACGGAGAAGTGGAGGAGGGGGTAAATACTTTGACACAAATAGAGGAACAAGCAAGTCCAGAAAATCATGGGATCTGTAAGTATAACAGTTCCTTAAAAGTAGCACTAATCAGACACAAGACCTAGGAAAAAAGGTAACTAAAGAAATAAACATAAAATCAAGGAAAATATACAAAATCAACCTTCCAGACCTCTCAGGTCTTCTGGTTCTGGTTCTGGCCTGCATCCAGAACCAGAACCAAACAAGACCGAGCAGCATTCAGCTTCTATCCACCACGAATCTGGAGCAAACGTCCAGAAAACTGCACAACAGCCGAAACACTGAAACCTTAATATCTAGACTAAGAACCCACCTGTTCGCAGCCGCCTTTGTTTTTATGACGTAAAGCTCGTCGACCCGCCTTGTTGCTGAAAATGTGCCGCACAAATAAACTAAGATATATCGAGGTGAATCATTCTCAGCTCTTTCTCCCTCTGTTTTAAATGGAAAGTGTACAAACCAACACGTTGGCACACCTGGGTGTAGCGACAGATCCGGGTACACTTCAGGTATGAAGGCAAGGCAAGTTTACCGAAATCACACATTTCAGCAACAAATAAACAGACAAAACAAAAACCATTAAATTGTGGTGGCAGGAAAAGTAAAGAAAAGCTGGAATGCAGACTAAAATTACTGATAGAAGACCCACTTTGTAATCGTCTTTATGTGACTCTGAAGGCTCAGGTCTGAGTTCGTCAGCATATGCTGCGTCATCTTGTGGCAACGAGGCTGCGCTGAAAAAAGAAACTGTACACATAGTGAATTATCGATCAATTGCAACAAACATGCATGATGAGAAATCTTTTGCAATTTTAAGGCGTGCTTCCCGTGGAGTGGCGCCACATTTGTGGTCGACGCAAAGTCTTATCTGCTGATGCTGGAGCTCAGTCTGAACTCAAATATCATGATTTTCTCACACACACACACACACACACACACACACACACACACACACACACACACACACACACACACACACACACACACACACACCCAAAAGGTCGAAGACACATCAAGCGCGTGACCACAACGAACTGTTGGACCAGAAAAATTTCCCCCTCCTTTGATTAAGATCGACGACGGACGCGATGGTGCGAACATCAAAGTTCCTTCCTTACAGCATTCTCGCCTCGCCTCGCCTTTAGGTCACTCCTGTGACAGAGGCGAAGGTTAAAAGTAACAGAAAGGACAAACATCTCACACACAAAAAAAAAGAAAGAAAGAAAAAAAGAGCAAAACCCAGCCACCAGATCCACCAAGATAAACTTACCAAAAGTCGACACAGAAACCAGCGCATACAACAAGAGTTAAGTCAGAACAAGATAACGACGGATTCTAACATCTGACATTGCAAAACGTCAGACTTGCTGAGAAATGTTCTCTGAAATGCACAGTTTGATGAATCTGATCGGTTTTACTGCAAATAGTTTAGTCAGTTTTGTCTGCAGTGATTTCAAATGACATTTAGAAACGTCAGAGGGAAGGGAGACGGTTTGAGTCAGATGATGTTCACAACGTGGCCTGATATCTCAAGATTATTAGTATGATAACTGGTTTAAAGAAAAAAAAAAGAAAGAAAGAAAGAAAGAAACAAAAACCCTCCGGAGGTTTCAGTGCTCGATATCTTTTGGCAGACTGCCGGACGAACCTTTCAGTTTGATATTTCGATACCGATCTGATTTGGATAATGTGATCGAGAGCAGATGTAGTTATTGATAGCACTCATTTATGCCATTATTTTAAAAATATAAATTAATATGTTTTTGTTTTTAAAAAAACAGCTTGTTTCCGTGAAATGTACATAACGCCGTATTTATTTATTTACTTTTTTTTTTTATTCAAAATGTTATTCTGAAACTATAATCCATCAATGTAATTATGCAAACATATATTTGTGCTTTTTTTTTGTGTGAGTGTGACTACTAACACATAAATATATATACATATATCCTCTGCATTTGTTTCCTAAAAAAACAACAACAACAAAACAAAACTCACTTCCTGGTTTCAGTAGGAAAA